>OY759263.1:47220087-47497587 GCA_963662155.1 Lamellibrachia columna | reverse complement strand
TGTATATATATATATATATATATATATATATATATATATATATATATATATATATATATATATATATATATATATATATATTCTTCTTCCCCTTGTTCCCTTTTCACATATATATGTTAGAGTCAATCTGCGTAATCAGTCATTTCGCGTAATTACCGACATGTTTAGGTATTACGCGAAATGACTGTTTCACTCAGGCATTTCGCGAAATGACTGAAAATTTCAGTCATTACGTGAAATGACTGGAAAATAGGTGCAGTCATTTCGCGTAATGACTGAAACAGTGGTTAATTACAAGTGATGTGGGCAAACTTGCTATTGTTCATCTACCTAGCCATATATTTTCAGAAATTGCCATATAGCAGCTATATATTTCTCACACTCAAAAATATTATTTATATTGTGATGAAACTATGATTTAAGATTATTGTTCGGGTTCACTTTGGATCGTGTAGAACGCCAGGAATAGAAGTTACTCTACATGATCGGAACCACTTCTCATCAAATTAATGTTTTTATTACGAAATTCAATTCATGGATAACTGTAGAAAGACCCATTCATTTTGGTAATGACCGGGATTTTCAGTGTATATATACACACACACACACACACACACACACACACACACACACACACACACACACACACACACACACACACACACACACACACACACACACACACACACACACACACACACACACACACACACACACACACACACACACACACACACACACACACACACACACACACACACACACACACACACACATATATATATATATATATATATTTGTGAGAGTGAGATGCCATGTAAGAACGAAGGAACATTTGTCGACCTGCCCGAAGATTAATATGTGTGTGTGTGTGTGTGTGTGTGTGTGTGTGTGTGTGTGTGTATGTGTGTTTACCATATAATGTATATATTATAGCGTACGTAATGTTTATTTTCTGAACAAAATTAATATTTTCCAACGTTAGAACATGTGATTTGTTTCATTTTGTGCAGAAAATAAATGGATTTGATGGTCTCGTTTTTATTTGGATGTAATACACAAGTATTGGCATTATGTTAATTTTTGGAGATTTCAAACAAGGAACCAGATCCTAAGATAAGACTGTATGAATTTGTTGATGGTTTAATTTAAGTTTGAACATTCTATGACTTCAAATATGTAGTTTTTGCTATTTGTAACAGTTTGCACACAACTAATAATGTCTGAGTATACATTATTGTGAGGCAACAATTCCTAAATTAGTTAATAAGTAACTGCCTGTTTGATTTAATAAATAAATAATTGCATGAAGCCTAGATACAAAAAAAACCCATAAAAGCAGGGTTTGAAACGTTTGTAGTTAAACCAACTAAGTGGATATTGACAAAATCCATGTGGTGCAAACAATTGATAATAATGTTAAGACACTTCCGTCCTCCTTTACGGAAAACAAGTACCCCCCACCACCGTCTAATCTTGACATTTGTAAAGTTGCTTTGACCTCGGAGGTCAACGACATTCGGGACCCGGTAAAACCCTGGGAAACCTGGATGGGCCCAGCTCCAAAAAGTTAATTTGCAAAATTTGGCAAAGGCACTTCCGGAAGAATTCACTGTCTATCGGTTGAGACAGAGCGTGATTTACCAAGTTGAATCGATGGTAAAGCGTATATTTTAAGCAACTGCACTCTAGTGACGGCGTCTGAATTTGGTAAACTAGAATATAAATTTCCCGGAGGAGCGATTCCCAACGGCCGGCAAGACTACTTTAAATACACACTGATATGTGTAGTCAATGCCGAATTTTAGGCACACAATTATCAGTAAGGGTGGCCCTGGCGAGCCTAACCTGTTTTATCTTTAGAATACAACATTTCCGGTCAGAATATTCATGCCACAACTTTTACACTCGAAGAGTTTCCATATTTTTGAGTGATGTTTACATTCACAACTTCTCTTTACGGTTTATAGTGACATTACTTTTCACTGTTTTGTTCATTGTTAATGTGGATGATTATATCGTTAATATGCATAAAGATGTCTGATATACATTATTATAATCTCTTCGAACCTGGAACAATGCGTCGAAAACACCTCTTTGGTACTGTAGCAATCATTGGTCGAGTGAGTACAAGTGCAATCATAAATCTCGACCTGGCAAGCGCAAAGAATACGAAAAATTAAATCACTTACACATACACCTTTAATAAGTGACTTCCCCGCCCAATAGAACATACATGGGGAGGCATATCTTAGAGTATGTTATAGTATGTCATAGTATACATAAGCGAACCTCTTTCGCAATTCTTTTTGACATAAGTCGACTTGGCCCAGTCGAAAATTAAGTTATAGTCTTTCTGATTGTAACATCAGAACTAACTAAAACACATGCACACATCAGCTAACATGTCGCAGTAGACATGTTTGATTGTTTTTGAAATCATTCAAAACTGAGATAAACGAACCATTTAATTTCGCAGGCTGCTTTAAAAAGACTGTGATTGATAATGATATACAAAACCCATCAGTGGCGCCACTCAAGATATCACCACTGCCACAACTCCCCACCAGTGCCGCCACTCAACATATCACCACTGCCACAACTCCCCACCGGTGACGCCACTCAACATATTACCACTGCCACAACTCCCCACCAGTGGCGCCACTCAAGATATCACCACTACCACAACTCCATACCAGTGGCGCCAGTCAACGTATCACCACTGCCACAACTCCCCACCGGTGACGCCACTCAACATATCACCACTGCCACAACTCCCCACCAGTGACGCCACTAAATATATCACCATTGCCACAACTCCCCACCAGTGCCGGCACTCAACATATCACCACTGCCACAACTCCCCACCAATGACGCCACTCAATATATCACCACTGCCACAACATGACCATGAATTCAAAACAAACAGTTGCAGAGTTGTATAGATGACTGATTGGCTGAGTAATGCTATTTGTTTCCGACTAATTACGTAATTGCGACTGAGCACTTGCGTAACGTAACATAGATACAAAAACGAACGTTATTGTGTTTCCAAACACACTTTTAATGTAGACATTATCCACAATTGTTTGCAATTGAAACTGTGACATTTCTTGGCAGAACGTATGACTTTACCAAATTAAATAAAGAAATGGGAGTTATAGTGGTGAAATGCTTAGTGGTGTCACTGGTGGGGAGCTTGAATGCCGTGCATGACGTCATTCAACGAGGTACGGCGACTGAGACTTCTTCCAAAGTATCACGTACACCATCAATCCCAGCACCAGCCCCAATACTGCTGAAGTAACCGCCACAGCAACCATAGCGCCTGAAAGAAACGGACACATTGGAAGTCAATATTCATCGTATTCGCTGCTAGCACTACATTACACGTAAACAGTTGCGACTGGGACCGGTTCCGGCTAAGGATGGCAATATGAGCAAGACAGAGTGTGGTCATTTCAGACGATTACTTTCATTGCTAAACAGCTGCAATAATGACATTAACTGTAACAGTATTACTACTGTTGCTAATGTTACTGCTGCTACTACTGCTGCTACTTCTGCTACTGCACCTACTGCTGTTACTGCTTCTACTGCTGCTACTACACCTACTGCTGTTACTGCTTCTACTGCTGCTACTGCTGCTACTGCTGTTATTGGTACTACAGCTGCTACTGTTGCTACTTCAGCCACTGCTGCTACTGCTGTTATTGCTACTATTGTTACATCTGCTACTGCTACTACTACTGCTACTGCTAATGCTGATATTGCTACTACTGCTGCTAATATTGCTACTACTGCTGCTACTTTTGCTAGTGGTGCTACTGCTACTGCTAGTACCACTAATGCTGTTGCTACTGCTGCTACTGCTGCTACTGCTGCTACAGTTACACTAAGATATGTATAGCACATCCATCAATAAAAAACTAAATAAATCACAAATAGTGACGTCAGAACTTACCTTCTGAATGTCCTTTTGTGATAGACAATTTCGCTTCAACGCCAAATCTCAGTGAACCAGGAATGAAAATCAATCGCTGCAAAACAAATTTACGCATTCAGTATTTTCTCAAAGCAAATCTATTTTCAACATAATACGATAACAATAGCACAACACACGCACACGCACACGCACACGCACACGCACACGCACACGCACACGCACACGCACACGCACACGCACACGCACACGCACACGCACACGCACACGCATACACATATACACACATTTAAATACAATACTATGAAAACATGCAGGATTCATGTAAGTATGAACAAACGGGGAGAGTTGTGTTTACTCCTCCTGGTGGTTTGCATTTCTAAATACTTCAACACATACATATGCGCTGTAACTGAATATAGATTATTGGTGGTCGTTCACAGATAGACAGAGTATTGCTGGTCGTTCACAGCGTGCAGTAGTTGCACCAATCTGGAAACAAGAACGAATTAGGTACAAGGTAGAACCATTGCTGATCAACGTACACATGGTTTTCAGTAAAGGAAGACAGTACACAGATGCAATATTTGCTCCAAGAGAACTAAGCGAGAAAGCAATCGATTAGTACCGAGAACAGAACCTTGTTTTCGTAGTACAAGAGACGGCCTTCGACAGGGTTAACTGTGACAAACTTTGAAAAGCACTGGAAACGTACAACGTGAAAGGACAACTCATGGACAACATCGGAGCCATCTACGCCAACAACAAGAGCTCAGTGCGCACCCCAAATGGACTCACTTACTGGTTCCAAATTATATCTGGAGTATGACAAGGGTTCATTGTATACAAGGACAAAATAACAAAGGAGCTAAACCCAGAACCAGAACCAGAACCAGAACCAGAACCAGATCCCTTAAATGAAATGCTGTTTGCCGATGGCCAAAGCCTTGCAAACGAAGATGAAAAGAAGTTCCAAAAGCATACAACACTACATGTGAAGAATACGATATGAAGATCAGCATCAGCGAGACCAATGAAGGTGAGCAGAATACCGAGAAAACTCAACATCAACATCAACTCCATTCAACTCCAGCAAGTTCAAGTTCGACAACGTTTTTTGCAGAAGATGGACAATTTAACAGAGAAATCGAAACAAGAATCCATAAAGAAACCAACGTCAGCTACCAGCTTGCACCGTTTCTGAGACACCCCAACATCCCCATTGAAAGCAACGCTAAGCTCATCAACTCCATCTTCATCCCACTCCGACATACCAGTGCCAGATATGGACCCTGAACAAAATCATTGAAAGGATGATCACCACCTGCGAGATGAGATGTCCAAGAAGAGTCGTCAACAAGACCAGAGCGAGCACATCGGGGAAATGGTCAGAACAACACCAACCCAACACTACATGCAACAACAAATAATCAAGTACTTTGGACATTTGACACGCAAGGACATCAACCAACTGGCTCTCAAGATATACAACACCAGGACAGTACGCTTCAAAGCTAGAGGGAGACCAAGAAAAACTTGGATTGTAGGTGTCAAAGAGACACTGAAGACATACGATACCCCCCATCCAGGCATTCCGGCTTGCTGCTGATCGTCAGTTCCGTCTCCCCGCCATACCCCCCGGTACAAGCGGACGGATAAAGTAAAATTCACTAAATTAAATAATAATAAACATTATCGAAATCAAACAAGGTAAGTGTGAACATAGTAAAATGGCAATAATTATGAATACTCCTATATGTTTCTGTAGCACATGAGTTCAGTCATATTAATGCAGAACCGCTGTATGTTAATTAATTATAGGTGATTTGTACCTTTTATTTTATTTTAACTTTTACTCATACTGTAAATTGTCAAATAAGGTGTTGCGATATAAGTGATTTTCAACAATGTACATCTTACCACACAATTAATTCCGAGATACCATTGATAGCGTGGCACTTTTAAAATGCAATTTATCGGTACCTAGTCTTAGAAAGTTGGCGTACCATATATAAATTAATAAGACGTAATTGGTGCTAGCAATTTTCTTTGGGTAGGTTGAGATTAAGTCACTTTATTCAACAAAAGTATGTCACTGGAAGTAAGAAAGTAAAAGTTGCAATGCTTCGTAGAGCCTAAATATGGGTGCGAACATGATCGATGTCTAAATAGTTAGCAAAGAACATAGTAGAAACTAACACGACACCTAATTACAATGATGCTAATGCTAACCTGGTCTCCTTCTGGGTACTCCACAACGAGTGGACGCGCAGGAACAGCGTCAACAGCGTCCTTCAACCGGGTCACTGCTTCGTCTAGTGTAATACGAGACACCCTCTGCGGCAAGGCACCTGTGTCAATATTGCAGTTTGAATTAAAAGTCTCACATCGATGTTAGCAGGCACTACGTACAAATAACAACAGAATAACAAGTCTTGGTTGACTTAGGTTACATCATTATTTTATATGAAGTCCGGGAGACACATATGAGTGGACGATGAAGTGGGGGCAGACGGCATTGTTGAAAGCTGTTGAAAGTAACCTTTGCCACAAGCTGCATTGATTACGTCCAAAATCTGCCTTCAGTATTTGTGTTTTAAAGGAAAACATAATAATGGACGACCTTGATCACCCACAATTGTTGTAATCCGGCTATCAAATGAAGTTCGTATTATATTTGTTTGATTACGAAATGTTAAATGCATCATAAACGAACTCAAAAATCGTGCAAACTCAAGATTCTAACTCAATTAAAACCAACGTTATGAGTAATAATGTGACTTAGCAGCCATTATGTTTTTTTACATGAGTATTCCCTGTCTAATTTCTTTGAACTTTTTGATGCCGAAGGACATCTTTATGGGCAGGAAGTAGACCCCCTTTTAAATAAATAAGTCTTTGAGGTTACTCTCCCATAAGAGAATAAACACGAACCACCGTGCTAGTCAAATAGTAAAAAGTAATTGATTGATCTATCACGTGACATACAATTTCCCTATTCATATATTTTTACCATTTCGTAATTCTGACAGAACGTCTCTTAGTATGTAAACATGGTTGCTAAGGCAAAGCTTGACGGAGGTCGGTATCCCGGGCTGTAGCAACAGAGACACTTGCGCACAGTCATTGGTCATAATTCGGATTCCTAAGTCACGTGCTGGATCCAACAATTGCATTTGAACATAAGAACACCACCTTTTACTGTAGGTATATCAAATAAAGTCACCCAAAGATCAACGACAGACGACGATGAAACCGAAATCTGCAAAACAACAAAGATTATTGAAGGGAGCGTATAGCAAATTTGTACACATACCGTTTATGTCCAAGCCAACGTTCAACTATTTATTTTGTTAAACAAAGTAACGGTATGTTCCCATATAATGTATATGAGCACTGGGACCGTTCAAGTAGCCTTTCACTCTTGGCAGAGCAACTTTACTTATTTGGGAAGCATTCAGCCACGCCGCAGGTACTGTCTGTAACCAGTTATTCACTCATACAACTAAGTGAACTGAAGCAACGTGGACTGAACGAAATAACCCAAGCTTCCAAACGGCAGTAAGAAGATTCCAACCCCGATCCTCTCAACTAAGAGTCCGACGTTCTAACCACTCAGCCGCAACGCCCCACTGTTTATCCCTACTTGTCCACGTCAAATTGGAGGGAAAACTTGAAAATAGAAATCGGAATACAACAATGAAATACACTAACTGGAAAACAAAGAACGTGAACAAAGGCTGACAAACTTACTTCAATCTCGCCGACTCTGATCAAGTCAACGCCAGTCTCTCGGACTATATATTGTCGCAACGCAGTCTCGAGTAGTTTCGGTCTGGTCCGCATAATGCCGGAATAACAACCTACAGCCCACAAACGTGCATGCAAAACGTGCATGTATGGTACGTTCATACATGCATATATGCGTACTTGGATTTTCGTAAAATTTATTCATATAACAAAATCTTTGGAATCGTATGATATTTCTGAACAGTATATATGGATAACTGTTTAAGGAGTTTGAAACTTCCCCTGTATAATACCCTAATGAGATCACTATACCTGGTAAACTGAAGAATCTTTGGAGTAGTATGATGTTTCCGAACAATATATATGGATACAAGAGTTTGTATCTTCCCAAGAGTTTGTATCTTCCCAAGAAATGCCGTAATGAGATCACTCTACCTGGTAAGCTGAAGACGACTCGTTCCACTTGCCTCGAGTGTACGTAACACGCCGATATATCAAATACAGAAAAGTCGTCGACTCCTTCTTTGTACTCATGAACGTGGGTCACTTCTGGGATAAGTCCAGGCAAATAGCTGGGCTGAAACGTACGTTTAATGTGCCAATTGTAATACATAATATACGTAATTGAATTAATGAAACATAACTAACACTCCTGTCAAGCATTAGTGCACATATAACCATAAAGGTACGCACGTACGCGCGCACATACACACGAACGCACACGCACACACACACGTGCACACGTGCACACGTGCACACGTGCACACGTGCATACACGCACAAGTGCACACGCACACACGCGCACACTTTCACATGCGCATACGCGTACACGCACATACGCACTCGCACACACTCTTCTAAGTTATAGTTCTCTTATGTTATTACTTACTCGGAGAGCCGACGTAGTGCCGTACCAGAAGCCGAAGAGTTTACTGGGGACGGCGTAAGCATTGTGTCTGCGGTTTTCCGGCGTGACGTCGTCGTTGAGCTGCTCGCCGTCAGTCACCCAACGATCCTAAGGCAAACATCGCTGTAAAGTTAGCTCAATCGCTGTGGTGATAAATATACTCAATATATTATAATGTCAATAAAGTGTTTGCGTGTGTGCGTGGGCGTATGTGGAATCGGAATGCTGTCACGTTCTAGTTTTGACGGGGGATGATGACGGGGGATGATGCCTCATAGCGTTGTTTCACCATTTGTCACAATCCTTATAATTATATTTCAAATAGTGTTTCATATTTTCAAATATGCATAAATGACGTTCACAATAGTTTCAGCGGTGTGGACTTTTATAACAAGCAGTCTTGCAGCTAAAACATTTTAGCGTATTGAAAATTGGATAGGTTTTTCCGTCGTGTAGTATATTGATAATTGGAAATGTTGGTTTAGTCATCGCGTGGTAAATTGAGAAATGGATAGTTTTGTTTTACCGTCGTGTAGTAGAGTTCCGCTGTTGTGTTGATACCGTAAGAAGGCCAGTCCTGTTGGAAAGCTTTGAAGACGTCGATTTCTTGGCCCCGTTCCACCGTCTGCGAACATGTGAAGTTTTTTTGACAATTTGCATAGTGCACGCACACATAAATAACCAACTCTATATGTCTGATTTTGATTTGATATTCAATGGTAAGAACGTTAGTATTTTCCTCAGTACTACAAGCAGAATACTGTACTGTATCATCGAATGGAACTAAAAGCAATAAACAGCTTCAGCTGTACGTTCCATGCACCGAGCGTATCTCAATACTTAACCTATAGGCTGTAAGTTGAACTTATCTCATACCTAATCGTAATGTAATTTCAGCCATAAGTTTGAAGCAGTGAAATTGCCCATTAAGCCCTAATGTGAGGCGTGGTGACAGGAAGTGGGAAGTGGGAGGTTGGTCCTAAATATTGGTGCGAGGTTTGTCTCACAAATAGGTAGGAGGTAGGATTGGTTTGAGGTGGACTCCCAAGTTGGTAGAAGGTGGGAGGTTGGTCCCCAAAACAGATGTGACAGAGGTTGTACCCCCTCGCATACCTCTAATATATTTATTGTCTTTCAAACATGGCATGCTTGAGAGATTTCTCACCAACGTTAGTGTCGACTTGTTAACAAACCTATCAGTACAGTACAATTACTAGTGTTTCACTGTTCTGTTAAGTTATGACTGTTTATATATATATATATATATATATATATATATATATATATATATATATATATCTAGAATACATCGAATGTAAACTGTCATCATGTTTTGGTTTAAATAGCGTATAAATCTGATAAGTAGCATATTCACTAATGCACGTCATTTTATCCATAATTAGCATATGCAGATCTCGGCGGAAAAATCTTATGGATAACATGTGATCGGCAAAATCAGCTGACATCAATACCCACAGCTTAAGAAGCTAACGATACGTAGAGCGGGAAACCATTGGCTTAAATTGTCTAATATGTTTAGATGTTGAATCTATCAATACTGCTCTCCATAAAAACAGAAATACAATTAATTATAGTTAATATATTTATATAATAGAATAACGCTAACACAAGTCTTCAAAACACACACGGCCGTACCAAGGCATCGGCATCACTTAACACTTACAGTCTCTTGAAAGTTGAATTCAAAGTTATGTAGATCGAAGAGGCCAGGTGACTCTCTGTGGTTGATATTTGTTGGATCCCATGGTCCATTGAACAAATAGGTAGTCCATATCATCTCCTTCCAGTCTATGGTGCAGTTTCCCCGCTTTGGGTCGATAATATATCGTAGACCTAAGACACCGAATATAATTTGAAGGTTAATTGAAGCACACACGTAACACAACATGGTTTCAAGCAACAACGAACGTTATTTCGTTTCTATACACAATTTCAATACAGATCCCATTCGCAATTTTTGCAATTGAAACAACGACATTTCTTGAGTGTAGTTTACGGTCAAACAATTCGGAGAATTTGGTAGTTCAATTATTCGAAACACCAAGTAACTGAGTGTCAGTTAATTGAATTGATTCTTCAAACACTTTAGTCTTGAACTACCGGTATTGCCGTCGCGAATGATGCGAAGATAGCCGTGACCGAATCGTCGTTCAATCGATGTTCCTGGCAAAGCGAATACGAGGGAACTCGCCAGTTTGATACCGTTGTCGTAGAACTCCTACAATGCAGGAATACTTTATCAACACGATCGTACGCCAAACTGTAATTCCGCGAAGGTGTCGCTACTACGAAATAAATGTTCTGGTTTGATTTGGTAGGCGCTTGTTAGATTTATAATACACTCACATTATTATATGAAGATTGAAATATAATATCAAAGCACTATCTTCTGAACACTTGCTTGAACCGAAAATAATTCTGGAAATATTAGTGCGAACTGACTATTTGTAATACTACACTGTTTTGTTTACAGTCAAAGGTTTATGAACGCGATCACACACAACAGTCACATGACTCACGCCGTCTCAGGAGCCAGTTATGTTTGGCGCACAATGTTTTGTAATTTTGTTGCGAGTCGCGCGTTTGGGCGACTGGGTCAGCGCAGATTACACAACATTTGTTGCTGCGATTCAATTTTCGGATCGTTCAACCAACTTTTGCATCGGCCAAATCAACACAGGACTCGAGATTTGTTGAATTGCGGACCAGCATACATTGCACGACTGATCCAGCTGATGTCAATAAACACACGATTCGCAACAACAGTTTAGCAATGTACTCCTAGCAGTAGATGTGGAAATGATTAAGTAATGCTAGGCGTACATTGCTAAACTTTTGTTCCGAATCGTGTGGTGTTCATTTGACTTAAAATGGGCCAATCGTGAAATATACGCTGGCCCGCAACTCAACAAAACTCGAGTTTTTGTAATCGTTTTTGTACCAATTCGAAAATTGAATCGTGGCAACAAATGGTTGGAATGTGCACTGACGCAACCGCACAAACGCGCGACTCACAACAAAAGTTGGGCAATGCACGCCTAACATAATTAATTCAAAGAAAACGACGCGATTATGTTTAACCTCCTTTATACATCAGTATATTATGTTATTGTGTCTTAAACTTTGTCAAATGGTGCGGAGTAGACCCACCTTTAACTGGATGCCGGTTAACTAACTTGCTGTTAGGAAATACAAGGTTACAGCAAATCGCCCGATTATGTGGTACGTATTAATGTTTCGAATGGTTCTCACCTTCGCGATCGTGGAAACACTATGACTTGGGTAGACCATTACCACTGTTGCGCTGAACGATTCGAACTCGTTCGGAGGATGGGTGTTAACGTACAAACGACGTTTGCACACGACTCCCGTTGGAAACTACAAAAAACAACATACGATTGAACAATATATATATATATATATATATATATATATATATATATATATATATATATATATATATATATATATATTGTACTTGTCACCAGAACTACAACCATTTTCTCTTAAAATATGTTGAATATGCAAGCTATAATTACTATAATAATTACCTGATCGACTTCTTGCAATAATAATATGTTGCCAACTAATAATGTATTACCTGTTTTCCAAGACGTTATTAACAACCACGATATACACCCACAACAATCCACGTGCAAATAGTAATTTAACACTTCGCGCAAAACATTTATGGAGAACACTGTAAAGTTACGCACTAATTTCAGTACAAATCCTACAGTAAACAATATGTTGTAATTAGTATTCACTATCTACATGACAACTTGTGTTTCACAGTTATGGGAATCGTGAATATATATATATATATATATATATATATATATATATATATATATATATATATATATATATATATATATATATACATACATACATATATATATATATATATATATATATATATATATATATATATATATATATATGCCAGTCTGTGTATTTCCTTATGAGAAAATCGTCAACAGAAATATACCAGTTCTGAACTTAGTGCGGTACCTTACGACATAATCTTATTGTAAAAATATTTGTATATTCACTGTTTAGATTGTTATGTAAATTAGTAGTGTGTGTATATAAATTGTTCATGTATGCAAGTATGTCATTGTTGTTAATCTGTGATAATTAAATTGCTTCCCCGGAACACGAACGAATTTCTTCACAGTCAGAATGGCGTAATGTAGTTAAAAACAGTTTCATGCCATTTTCTCTTAAACATGTTTAATATGCATATTATGATTACCATCATAATTATCCTATCGACTGCTTACAATGATAATAATATTTTGAGAAATATTAATGTGTTACCTGTTTTCCAAGACATTAATAACAACCACGACATACACCCAAACTACTACACGTGCAAATAGGCATTTAACTCTTCTCGCAAAACATTTACGGAAAAATTATATAACGTTACGCACTAATTTCAGTGCAAATCCGGCAGTAAACAATATATTTTAATTAATATTCACTATCTACTTGACATATTCAGTTGCATTTTTATGAAAATCATTAATATAAAAATAGTTCCACACTTCGTGCATGTCCTTACGACGTAATCTCATTGTAAGAATATTTGTAGATCAACTGTTTAGATTGTTATGTAAATAAATAATGTGTGTATGGAAATCATACATGTATGTAAGTTTGTCATTGTTGCTGATTTGTGGTAATTGAATTGCTTCATCGGAACACGAACCTTCAATTGATGATTAAAAGAAAACTCTTTCACAGTCAGAATGTCGTAATGTATCATCGGGATATTTCGACCGGCTGAAACGAAACAGGTTTCAAGCTTATTTCGTTGAATTTAAACTGGAAAAGTGTTCTAATAATTTATTATCGCTGATAATGAAATTCTATCTATTATGGTACAGTTCATATGAAGAAATAAACATGTTCCTCCTGAGGGGCGCTCATCTGATTGGCTTTCAGTGGCGATTTGAATGAGTATCGTTTAAGATTATGGTCTCAATAGCAAGGATTAACCTAGATTAATCGCCAAATGGCATTTTCAATAAATGACCAAAGAGTCGTCATGTACAATAGCAACTATCGCGATGTTGGGATTCATTAGCATATTTCTATAGATAAATCGGAACTGCCATATAAAATACATCCCCGGATGTAAAACGAAATATACCCACTTATTGTGATGCGCATGATGTTGCCACCAGAGTCAGCGAACAAATGCATCAGAAACCGTTCGTCGAGACAAAACTTCCAATGTGACACCGTGACATCTCTCACCTAGAAGACAGACAATACGTGCACCACACGTCACAGCTGTGACAAAACTATGAACTACTATCGTGAATGTCAAACCGAGAAGACACGCGAGATTATACAAGTGAATATCACAGTTTGGGGCGCGCACGAAGATACTATTTTGAGTATCACAGTGAGAGGATGCGAAAGGAGATACGATCGTGATAGTGTGATAGTGATAGTGCACCCACGATTATACTATTGTGGTTATCACAGTGAAGGGTCACGCACGATGATGCTATTTTGAATATCACACTGAGAGGGTGCGAAAGGAGATACGATCGTGATAGTGTGATAGTGATAGTGCACCCACGATTATACTATTGTGGTTATCACAGTGAAGGGTCACGCACGATGATACTATTTTGAATATCACAGTGAGAGGATGCGAAAGGAGATACGATCGTGATAGTGTGATAGTGATAGTGCACCCACGGTTATACTATTGTGGTTATCACAGTGAAGGGTCACGCACGAAGGTACTATCTTGAATATCATCGCGAACATCACAATGAGGTGGCGCCCACGAGGTTCCTATCGTGAACATCACTGCGAGCGGGTGCGCACTGGGACACAATTGTGAATATGACAATGAGAGGACACACACGAGTTTGCTATCGTGAATATCACAGTGAGAGAACATATGCGAGTATAGCGTTATGAATATGGTAGAGAGAAGGGAGCGCACAATATTACTTACTGTTGAATTGTTGTCGAGGTACTCTATTTGTGAGTAAAATGTACCATCAAACCATGGTAACGTTCTCTTCATCTCGGCGAGTGGGAGATACCTGAGGCTAGACGCGAACAGCGCCTTCATATTTACGACAGTCGCACATGTTTTCCCTGTAATGACAGGTAGATATTTCACGATGAATTCGATGCCTCCCACACGGAGTTGCATCACTCCTAACAGTATTACATCGGAGGTGCAGACCAACTGGGGTGCGACACCAATACATATGTATGGTGCATAGTCCAATGGAAACCTAATGTTAATAGACGTGTGTAATTCATCAGTCTAAAATTGTTGCGTAAATTAATAATTATTGTCGAATTACCATTGATGTGTGTTACTCATGAGGAGGATGTAAAACGTGTACGGCAGAGTATGTTACCTGTGATGTTGTATATACTTTGTTCATCAGAGAACCATTGATAGACATTCTTCTGTAAAACATCGCTTCCACTGAATGTGATGAACTCGTTCGAATTTACATCGGGCGAAATATGAGACACCGAAGTGACTGATATGAAACTGTCAATGTGCGCCGTCTGGAGTTGCTGCATAACAAAAAATATAACTATTGATTCGCAGGCAATCATTCATGAATGATGACGTCTGCATTGTGGACAATGTATATATTTGTGCACGTCTGTATGAATGTGTAAGTAAATAAGTACGTATGTAAGTTAGTAAATATTTCATTTAGTTCTCACCCTATGTACACATGCATTAAAATACAAATGATAAATTCATCATACACATAGCAGGCATTGTGTATGTCGAAAACTCAAAAGCATGCATGATCTTGCGTGCGTATCAAGTGTCCAGTGTCAACTATGACCATTTATAATTTTAGCATGTTTTAGCAAGATTATAATTTTAACAAGATTGCCATCCAATACTACAAGATGGCAAGTGGACATGGAAGATAGGCTTATAGAGAGTGAAACAATTTTATCATCTACGTATAGCTGGTCCTTAAAGGATATTTGTCAATTCTATTTTTAAGCATATTCACACTACTAGCATTAACACAACCATTTGACAGTGTGTTTCATTCATATATAACCCTCTGTGAAAATGTGTGCTGATTGATGTCCAACCTACTTTGTTCCTTAACTAATGTTGCTATGTGTCCTCTTGTTTTACTGGCATAATTAAGTTTGATGTACATATTCCTATCAATATCGTCATAGCAGATCTTTATTTTCAATACTTCTATGTGGTCGCCTCTTATTCTCCTGGTCTCTAATGTTGTCAAACCACATTCTAATAAGCGGCTCTTTCTCCTTTGTCTCTGCTTTCTTACGATATGGCTTCCATGCTTATATAAAATATTCAAAATGCGGTCTAAATGTTGCTTTATAAAGGATTACAATTACCTGTTTCTCCCTATATGTGACAGTTGTTTGATTTCCTTTTGAAGCAGCAATCTTACATTGTTCTGAAAGTTTCATGTCAGCACTATATGTTACTGCTACGTCGTTTTCTTGTGTGGCTCTACAAAGTACAGCATCCTGCATTTTCTAGTCTTCGTCATTGTTTCTATGTCATATGTTTCTATGACGTGTGTATGCATTTATACTTCCCTAATTTTTCTGAACATTTAACCAATTTATCTATCATCCATTTATTTACCATCATGCAAAATGTGTGTATCTGTATTATTTGTAACCTTTCTGAATAATTTTATGTTATCTGCAAATTTCAGTACTTTGCTAGATATGTCGTCTTCCAAATCATTTAAATATAGTCAAAACAATGTAGGTCCTAATACCGATCCCTGTGGTAAAGTCAAAAAAGATATCCAGTTTGAAATCTCACCATCTTCTATTACGCTGTCATCCGTGTGTTAGCCACTTTTGTTTCATGGCCTTTAGTCTAAGTAACAATGTTTGAGGTGGCACTTTATCGAAAGCTTTTTGAAAATCTAAGTAGACAACATCCACTGGTGACCCGTCATCTACCCACTTTGTAATTTCTTCAAAAAAAAAACATAACATATTAGTTAGACATGACCTTGCTTTTAGGATCCCCAGTTGATATGCATTTATTAATTAATGTTTTACAAGGAACTCCTCCATGTGGTTTCTAACTAGTGTTTGTAAAAATACAATTTGAACATTTCAAATTACACGGACATTGGACAATGTTGTTGAAAGAAAATTGATGAAGTGTTAATGTATTATATCTAGCATATATAATTCTGTCTAACGATATGTCCTCTTATCTTGTATAAAATATTATTAAAGAGGTATAACGATAAGCCTAATTAGAAGTATAATTACTTTAGTGTAACGTTTTTTTCTAATCAACCCAATACTTTGATTATGCAGGAATCCTCATTTTTATAAAATAACTTTTTACGACAAAGTTCATATTTGATGATCGTACCTACAATAATATCTCGTATCTTGTTGCCAGATCCTGTGTGTAATCATTTACATGTCCAAAATTGTAATGCCATCTGCCATTTATCAAACCATTTGACAACTTTTTTTACATCATTTTTTTTGCAATCGTGTTTATCTCCATCACCTTTAACCTAGTCATTTTGTGTCACTCGCAAATTGCTAAATATAATTATATATGACTGAATGAAGTGTCCGACAGTAGGCGACATTTATACTAACCTGTGGCACCGTCACCTCCACCTCGTACTGCCCACTATTCCAGATTAATGGAAGGATGGCCTCGTTCCTCGCATCACGTTCGCTGGGCGTCGTACAAAAAGGCTCTGCGATGGCAGATGTAGCTAGTGACACCAGCCACGCCGCGGCGACTAGGGGACATGTGAGGTCTCGCATGACTGTCCTGAAACCAACACGACCGAATTTACCAATAACTGGGAAAGGGCGTAAATGGGGCATTGTTTAAGTGTAAATAATAGTGTGGCGCGCTGTAACGCATAGGCGGTGTGTCGAACTCTTTATATAGTCTTGCGACTTTCCAATGATCGTGCCGCTGTGCCGAAGCCTGGGCAATTTCGTAAACTCAATGTTACCTCAATGTCACATAGTTGTAAATTATTACCTTTTCATAGGCATATACCTTCTTCGGTGCAATAATTACCGCGCGGTGAATCATTGCAATATTGCAATTGATCTTGTTAACATCAAGACAGACGATGGCTTAAGCGTCAAGATATTGTTTTACTTCTTAATTTTGAGCGTTGTTCAGAATGGCAGTGAATCGCGCATACTCGAGAAGAAGCACGGTAAACATATACAATGTTTCGATATTTCGGCATGGGGCATAATGCTAAGAATAAGCTGTAAAACTAACATTTGAGTGAGAGATAAAATAGGAACAAGAAGGTCTGCTTTGTTCCATCAAGTGAAGAAAATGTCTAATACGGCCTTTAGAAAAGAAGACATGAGAGTCTGGTAGTTGGCGACACAGAAGATGAAATACCAGGAATATCCCGAAGAAATAGACTCAAGGTTGTATGGATTGACAAAATCAAACATTCGAAGTGGCTATTTGGATTGAGAGACGTCAACTGTCGAAATGAGGAAATGTCTTCAAATCATCGTCTTCGACATCATCATCATTATTATAATTACCACAACCAAAACCACAATCATCCTCAACGACTTGCGCCTTGTCAACTGGCGGTAGGTCACGAGAATGGAAGTATTGAACTTTGTAATGTCTCATAAGTGTTCTACATTAAAGCGGGTTTGAGAGGATGTAGACCTTTGGTCTGTAAATCGTTAGGCTGTGTTGACTGCCGATGCATGCTTGTGCGCACGATTAGCTACCACATGTAAATATCGCTCCTCATTTCTGCTTTTGCTAGTGTCATTTAAAATACATTTTTGCGAAAAACCAAATTTACCTAGTATCCACTGCAACACGCTAGCTCGTTTGTGCAACTTTTGTGTGAGGATTTCATGTGAAATCATCAGACAACCTATTAAATTACTAAATGTTAGTTCAAGCATTAAGTGAAGTGAGCATCAAAATGTTAAAAAATAACGATTTTCACCGTTTGTGAAATTTCGGTTTGTTGTGTTGTGATCACGCCCGTGATCGGCATTGACTCGGACAGTGTTTACAATTTTGAACATCCAATATTTTTATCGTTACCTGATCTACTGATTTAAGTCAATTCTTTCGATGATTTGAACAAAAAAGGCATTTTTTATTAAATACACGGTGAATATTATTATTTAAGCTAGACACACACTACACATCGAGACATAAATGAACAAGATTCTCGATGGGCTGAACCAGGAAACAGCTTTAATACAATTCATCTTTCGCGATACGAACAACATTCACCTGATGTGCTACCATGCATTTCTTTCAAGCTACTATCTTTATTCCAGTTCCAATTAATCAGGTACTTGACCGGGTTTCGACTGCAAAGCTAACACGGACTACAACTTCGATGTGTATACAGCTATTTAGACAGGCACACTGCCAGTTTGTCACCTGGTCGAATCGAATTACCCAGCGTGACCTTTTGCTCTTGTAATGTAGGATATAGGGGACACAAATCTCGTCAGTCGGCCATTTTGGTTTTATGTATATTTGCCCATAAAAGCACACTTCCGGCCCTCAACGACAAGATGCTTGCTGCAGCATTTCATACATAAACAAATGTGGAATTAAAATAGGGAGAGCAGACAACAACACATTTACTTTATTTCTGCATTAATACAACTAGCATTAAAATAACTTGCACACATTTGTGACGGAAATACATTATCTCGTCGATTGTCGCATCGAAACGAGCATCACTTGTGTCCCCTATTGTAAAGTACTGGGCATAAAAGTATCGTGTCAACGTGTCGTTTCTCACCTGATTTAAGCTGCCCGTACTGCCTATTGTCCGTCAGGCAATTAACGACGTTTGAGCAAACACGACTTGTCAACTGGCGTAAGGTCACGATAATGGAAATCTTGAGCTGTGAATTGTTTCTTAAGTGTCCAACATTAACGGGGGTTGAGATAATGTAGACCCTCAAGTAGTTTGTAACACGCTAGTCTGCGATGACTGCCGAAACACGATTATCTACCTCATTTAAATGTCTCTCCTTATTCCTATTTTTGCTAGTCTCATTTCAAATTAATTTTGTGAAAACAAAAACTACCATGTGTCCATTGCAACACGCTAGTTCATTTTTACAACAGCTGTAAATAGTTTCAATTAAGCCATCAGACGAGAGGTTGGAGGTCACGCCCATGATCGGCGTTGACCCGCACAGTGTGTTGATGTCTGCCGTTTTGAGCCTTACAATATCTAAATAATGCAGTAATTTTTTCCATGATTTAAAACAAATCTAGGCATTTTGTTTATTAAATTGTTTCCGGATGTTACTTAGATTATTTTACTATTAGACTATTTGGACATCAACAAATCGGATTTGTGAGGGGGCAGGATTAAGCGCCGAACGCGAACGCCAAATCAGACTTTGACTCCAAAATCCAAATCCGGCGTCGACGTCTAGCGAAACAGCTTTAGCAAAATGCACAGTGAGTGTTTACTTCAGATTGGACCGCAATGGCAAATGTAACGGTTAAGCCAATACGGCAATTATGGACACTGCACTTGTTCAACAATGTCATTGCCAATGCACGCATTAGCAGTTTGTCAATATAGAGTCGATCTTTGCCCTTGAAGAAGTTCAACGTATATGTCACAATGACGTGCGACGAATTTAGTTCAGATTAAGTTTCATACGACATAAGATACGTTAATAACTTCACTCATAACGTCTTTGCCGTTCCTAAGAAATTTAAACAATAATAAATAAAACGATTGGTTTAACTTTCATCATATGGACAAAGATTCCACCGCAAATATGCTTTGCATCCAACCGTCTATCGTGGTAGCCAAGCTGCACCAAACCACTTGTTAACCAGTCAAAGTTCACATACTTGTCATGTTTTCAAAATTTATTCGCATCAGTCTAACTTAATAATCTACTTTGAATATCTGGGAAAAGGCACTTCTGCCTCTATTTTCAAACTGGAAGGGGTGCTCACAGCTGACTCTACTCTATATTCGGCTCAATTTGCTCATTCTCAAGACCGATGTCCATAAAAAAGTATGTATATGTATGGAGTGTTGTTTGTGTTTAATAACTGGCTGGGTGGTAACATTATATCATAATAGTGGTTTTCCTATAAGTGATATTAGACAGTGAAGACGTTCTTTGGACATTATCACGATAGATGAGTAAACTGTGGGATGCAGCGCATCACTTGGCACACACCATCATTTTAAGTTTTTAAGCTGTAATTTTAGTAACCATAAGCAAAACAAACACGTTCAGCTTATTTATCACCACAGCAACCAGCGGATGTTCGTTCTTCGTCTATAGATACGTGGGCGATCGAAGCGTCCAAGAGAAATTGTGTTTTTTCCAAATGCTTAAAAATTCATTTTTAACTTTTAATGCTGCTGTTCCATAATTTTTCTTGCATATATATATATATATATATATATATATATATATATATATATATATATATATATATATATATATACATATATATATACATATACATATACATATATATATATATATATATATATATATATATATATATATATTTATATCATGCTGAGTCTTAATGGCAGAACCCTGAGCTCGTTTGCTAAATGAAAACACAAAGAGTAATTGTTGGTAAAGGTCATTTACTAAGTGTACCAACATAGAATAATACCTTTATATCGATGACATAGCTTAATCGCTAACACATGGTCATCGAAAAATACACATAGTAAATGACAAATTAAAATTAGCAAAGGTGGGGGCAGTCATTTGTCCCAACAGGCCTCCAGTAATAGAGGCCCCCTACCCCACCCCAGGGCTCTGCCAATAAATAGGCTACTCTGTGAAATGTACCACAATACAACATATGCCACAGCATTTAACAACATTTAATAAGTGGCTGAACATATTGTACCAAACAGGCCCCAACAATATTGGCATGCTATATACGTATTCAAAACAACAGCACATAAATGAAACACAACAGCACATAAATGAGAACTTCATTATTAATGATCTCGGAAATAAAATATGCACATGCTGCATATAAAGGAGGCCCAGCTATGCTGCAACCTCCATCCCACACAGCTTGGACATGTAATGAGTTAGTTGGAATAATGAACAAGATGCCACCTCAGTTTATATGGCAAGAAACAAGAATCACAATGCATATAATGAATGCCAGCCATGCTGCATCATCCACCCCAGGCAAAACAATGTGAATTAACTTTAAATGTGACACATTAGGGACTGGTCATTCGTTGTATGGGTATATGAATAGAACGTTGAAAAGCTAGCTTGAACTAGGTGCCAGGCTGGGACCGGTCGTGCTCCAGAGGACTGGAGAAAGTATGCCACATTGGCAAGGAACAAGCATCACAATGCATAGAATGAATGCCAGCCATGCTGCATCATCCACCCCAGGCAAAACAATGCAAATCCACTATAAAATGTGACACATTAGGAACTGTTCATTCGTTGTATGGGTATGAATAAAATGATCTAGCTTGAACTAGGTGCCAGGTTGAGACCGGTCGCGCTCCAGAGGACTGGAGAAAGCATGCCACATTGGCAAGAAACAAGCATCACAATGCAAAGAATGAATGCCAGCCATGCTGCATCATCCACTCCAAACAAAACAATGCAGTCACCTGAAAATGTGGCACATCAGGGACTGTTCATTCGTAACATGGGTATACGAATATAACGTTTAAAGGCTATAGATTTCCACCTGCCCATTGACTGGATTTGCGCTTCACTCATCCCCATATCAGCTGCTGTGGTAGTTGCACCTATTCTGAAACTGTGGTCTTTATATTTACTAGGATCCAAACCTGCGCACTGTAAAGCTTTACTCAGATATTGACAAAAGAAATTCCTAGATACCGGGGATGCATTCGCAAATGCAAACAGTGGCCCCTTAGCCAGGCCTCGCACCTTTAAAACTATGAAAGCGAATACACTGGACAGTATCTATCTTTTGTTGGTAAAATCGATAAGGTAACTGGGCGTCCAGAAGCGTTGTGCTTGAATTGCGACATGACTAACAAAATACCTGTATCAGAAATGGACACATCTCCTAACTGTACAACAGAGTCACATTTGTTACGAGAATGCACAGTTATTTCACCTATGCGGAGAAATGCATGAAATGCCAACAAAAACATACTTTGCAGCATATGGCGCAAATAGGCAGAGGAGACAATAAAGAGGGTTGAATCGACAATTTTATACAGGACTGCAGGAGTAATCGGAAGACGAGTATCTGGTTTGCTCGACAGTTTCTGAGCTCCTGCTAATAGCTTCTTGATTACAAAATGTTGGGCCGGATCGGGCATACCAGCTAGTTTGTGAACATATGACAAGGCAGACATGTATGTAAACAATGTCGTCGGAGCATAGTGCTTAGTGTATAACTGTGCTGTAAAGGCAGCTAAAACACCAGTCGGTGCAGGAAAATAGGGCTAGTTGGAAAATTAGCCTTACTGAAGTGTGCATAAGATGTTACAGCTCTTCTATAGGCTTGCTTAGTACCCTGTGATAAAGCTGCATTAAGAAAGCGTACCATTACTGGTGCCAGGGCTGGAGTGATGCAGGGAGTTGGGCTGGATGTGCTTGGAGCCATGGTGCCATCTGCCGTGCTATTCCCTCCTGAAACCGTGACAGTTTATCGGCAATGATATTAGTCTTCCCTGGTATATGTTTGGCCTTAAAATAGACATTAAATTTCATGGCGGTCACGACCAACCTTCTGATCAAACGCATAAGGTGAGAATTCTTCGCTGACTGCTTATTGATCACTTCTACCACCGCTTGATTATCAGTAAGGAATAAGACTGAATGGTTTGCCATATACCTCCCTCATAACTCCAATGCTGCTACAATAGGATACAATTCCAGCACTGCAATGTTGTAATCTTGCCAAATAGTAGGAAATATACCATTAAACCACTGTGAACCGAAAACTGCGGCAAATCCCTGAGTAGATGCAGCATCTGTGTACAGCTTAATGGATTCTGAAGAAATCCATTTACTGTTGATAAGCATTGTCACGCCATTGTAAGAAGACAGAAAGCAATGCCATGCGGCTAAGTCGGCACGGGCTTCACTGTTCAACCTGACATGATAGCTAGGTTTATAAATACCAATGGTACGATTAATGAGGCGGCGAAGAAAAGCTCTCCCAGGTGATATTACTCTGCAGGCAAAATTTAGCAGACCAATGACAGATTGCAGTTGCCGCAGTGAAATAGAGCGGCATTTACATATGCCCTCAATGGCTGACTGCATCTTCTTTACCTTATCACCAGGAAGACGCGCCTCCCATTTGATAGTGTCAAGCTCAATGCCATGTACAATAATGCATGTAGATGGCTGACACGTATTCTGATGTTTTATAGGAATTGATAGTTCCTCAGCAAGGACAATGAATTTGTTGAGATCATGGAAGCATGTCAATGAATTGGGAGGACCAATGAAAATGAAATCGTCCAAGATATGTGAAACGGCCAAGGCGCCACGGGTCTATACTATCCATTGTAGTGCACAGGACAACCTTTCAAAGAAACGACACGATTCAGCACAGCCCATGGGCAGACATCTGTCATAGTAAAATTGTGACTCCCAGGTGAAACCAAATAGATGATAGCACGATGGGTGAATGGGGATGATACGAAATGCATCCTCAATGTCAGTCTTACCGATTAATGCTCCCCGACCGAAGTGACTAAGCAGGGAAATAACAAGGTCTAAAGTCGCATAGTGTACCATGGTGAATTCCTTTGGAATATATTCATTAACAGAGCTTCCCACGGGATAAGAGAGGTCATGGATAATACGGAATTCATTTGGTTCTTTCTTGGGCACCACACCAAGTGGGGATGATTGATAATTATGAAATGGTGGTGAAACGAAAGGACCAGCTATGCGTCCCATGTGAAGTTCTTTCGACAGCTTCCTTTCTACTATGTCTGTATGATGCGATATTGATGGGTGGTTATCAGAGAAACGTAGAGAAGGGGTTCCATGGTAGTTAATCCTGAATCCTTTTCTAAAACCGTCAAGGAGAAAAGCAGCTTCTGTTTGATCATAGCCGATCAGTGCTTCTCAGGGTTTATTGGGGTTGGGAGCCCCGCAGCGGCAGCAACCGTGCGACGTCGGCGAATGGGTGGTGCTGGCGCGGGCGGCTCTGCCTCGGAGGGCGCGTCCTGGCTGCTCGACGGTGGGACGGCGGTCTAACCATGGCTCGTACCGGTTTGGGTAGACGTCCGCGTGGCAGCATACTGCAAATGTTAAACAAGGGGCAGAAACAACGTCCATTTGCAATATAAATAATGGCACCATTGTGTAACTATCCCAAATAAATGTAAGGGGGGGGGCAAACAGTTTATCACAACACACCCACCAAACACGAATCATAAGAGAGTGGGGCCATCAGAACAAACAGTCTGTATCACAGCACACCCGCCAAACATGTATAATAAAATAGTGGGGCCATCAGAACAAACAGTCTGTATCACAGCACACCCACCCAACATTAATCGTAAAATAGTCGGGCCATCAGAACAAACAGTCTGTATCACAGCACACCCACCCAACAAGTATCATAAAATAGTGGGGCCATCAGAACAAACAGTCTGTATCACAGCACACCCACCAAACATGTATCATAAAATAGTGGGGCCATCAGAACAAACAGTCTGCATCACAGCACACCCACCCAACATTAATCGTAAAATAGTGGGGCCATCAGAACAAACAGTCTGTATCACAGCACACCCACCCAACATTAATCGTAAAATAGTGGGGCCATCAGAACAAACAGTCTGTATCACAGCACACCCACCCAACATTAATCGTAAAATAGTGGGGCCATCAGAACAAACAGTCTGTATCACAGCACACCCACCCAAAATTAAACGTAAAACCAAACATGTATCATAAAATAGTGGGGCCATCAGAACAAACAGTCTGTATCACAGCACACCCACCCAACATTAATCGTAAAATAGTGGGGCCATCAGAACAAACAGTCTGTATCACAGCACACCCACCCAACATTAATCGTAAAATAGTGGGGCCATCAGAACAAACAGTCTGTATCACAGCACACCCACCCAAAATTAAACGTAAAACCAAACATGTATCATAAAATAGTGGGGCCATCAGAACAAACAGTCTTTATCACAGCACACCCACCCAACATTAATCGTAAAATAGTGGGGCCATCAGAACAAACAGTCTGTATCACAGCACACCCACCCAAAATTAAACGTAAAACCAAACATGTATCATAAAATAGTGGGGCCATCAGAACAAACAGTCTGCATCACAGCACACCCACCCAACATGAAACTGACATTATCGTGATCGATAATAGCCAGTTGCACAAGGCGAAATAGTAAAATAACAGTCTACTAACGTCAACCAATGTGCACACATTAGCATCGGGCAGCAGCAAACAAGGTACGCATGCCAGCATCATTGAGATTTAACAAGATTTAACCAGATTTGCCATCCAAGCCAAAGGCCCAGATGGCAAGTGGACAAGGAAGCCATTGGCTTATCGAGAGTCCAACAATGTTCATCTACTTATAGCCCGCCCTCCTGAGATATGTGTCAACCTTGTTTTTAAACATATTCACGCTGCTAGCAGTTACACAATCTGTAGACAAAACTTCCAATCTGCTGTGACATAGTCGATAAAATCAGCAGCAGAAAGGGACGAGGTAGTGTAGCCTCGTTGTGGTTTACGCATCGCAGAATGCGGACCGGTTCCCGAGCAGCAACCCGGTACTTTATACCTAATAACAATTTCAATAAATCACATTTTCACCTCACATTATATAAATACTATTTTAACATGCGTAAAAATATTCATATATATATATATATATATATATATATATATATATATATATATATATATATATATATATATATATATATATATATATATATATATATATAGGCAAGTATTTTTAATTTAATTAAAAATACTAAATTCACCTCTCCAATAACTGTATATATTTATCACTTTTTTTATCTTATATAGGTCAAGTTATTCAGACAAGTGCTGATGAATTACGTAAGTTTCAATGGTAATTCCTGAAGAAATTAAAATTAATACATATGTATTAATACGATCATTATTAGTAGAATTAGTTGCAGCAATAGTATATATTTATATTTCTACATCGGAAGTAGTTGAATCTAGTAACAATCACGCTAATAACAGCAATTAGATCTATGCTATTGTTTTTGTGTATTATTTTAGCATTTGTACATTCTTCTTTTTTTTCCACGTTGTAGAATTTGGTGAATGTACAAGTAATCCGTGCGACCATGATCACATGATCACAGCTTTTCGTGCGCACAAATGTTGAATTAACTACGAGAGTATATTTGCGTCGAGCAGTTGGTCCGCTATACCACAAAAGGGTGACTGCAAGACAAGTGAGTATTCTGAATTGGTTCTGGCAGAGGTATTGTACTTGTAGGACAGCATTATCCCTGTAGTGAGACTAGCACCGATACCGATCGTCGATTTTTTACCATCTTAGTCGTCACTAGTCCCATTTCACTGCCGTCTCCGTCAACTGTCTCCACTCCGCCATATCGATCGCTCTCATTCTCCATTCTCTTTGCTTTTTCCTCATACCTCATACTCCTTCCACCCTCCATTCTTAGGGCACCTGCTCTCTTCGTATCCTAACGATGTGTAAACACCAACAGCACATCTTGTTAAGCCAGAGTGGCCCCATGTTCGGTGGTAGCTAAATGTAGGCCTTGGGGAAAACCCGGGTGATATGGCCTGTGTGAGAGTATAGGAAAATAGGTATATTATCGCTCACAGTACATCAGCGCCCCTGTCGCATGTAGTTCTACATGGGTGTCATCAGTACTCCCTGGTGACGAAAGAACTGGACAAGGAGTGATCAAGGAGTCATCTAGCTGAGGTCAGAGCTGATCCATCTTGACGTAAGGATGGGCCTCATTTATTAACAGGGGTCAAATGGTGTGTGGGGTGTTATTGCCTGCCGAGGAAACGAAAAGCAAACACAACACGGTATTGTATGAGTGCTCACGTATTTTATGGAACAACACAAGCATGATACAAGAGGGTAGCGTTTAATACCCCTACGACTACAACATGAGTATGATGATGACGTGACGTGCGGGTGTTTACTACAACTCCTGAGGTCGCGAGCATAGGGGTGTTTACAACCACTTCAGTGGCTCGATCGATGAGCTATGTGCGATAGTACAGTCTACCCTGTCTCACTCTTTAAGCCAATCAAACACGTGGCAATCGTTAGCTATTAGATCGGTTCCGAATATGATCACAAAATTCCTCATTGGAAAGACGTTACAACGAAGCAATAGATAAGCTACACAATATTGTCCACAAACGTTAGACAGAGGACTCTGACGTTTCTTGCTATTATGTGTCCACTCTGAACAATGTTCGTTTATGAAAGTGTGGAACGCAGCGTGTCGTGGCGGCAGACCGTACGAGCAGAAGTAATCGCCTTCTCCGTCGGCATCCAGGTACAGCGCTATCCAATGTTCACCCGGTTCGTTGCCGTCGTCAGTGTTGCACACGAAGGCGACCGGGAGATCGTCGATCGTCGTAGGCAGTCCGTCTTTGGGTACGACACCGCAGGTCCATCGCTGATAATGTGACGATCTGCAGGGTGTCTATCTCAGTAGTCGTAGATGATGTTGCGGCTCTTGTCTATTTCTAGCACAGGCTCGAACTCGGCGTAGGCGATTTCGCTCACAGTGGCCGGCAGTGCATTGCGGCCAGCGACGCCGTTGATCAAGAATTTATCCCGCAGAAACAGATCCACGTGGAAACGACCCATCATGTCGACGATGCGACTCAGGACGATCTCGCCTCGTCGAGCCACGAACCCTGCATTAGCTGCGGCGCCATCAGCGATCTCTACATCATCCGTGTACCACAGCTGACTTGTCAGTTGTGTGGCCTTGGCATCGTCGCAATAACTCAGCAGCGTCTCGATGTAGGCACGATACGCATACGTGTTGGTGGGTTCACAAGCGTTCCGTTCAGGTAGACGTCAAATTGACTGCACAGCGAATGCAGCCAGTTATTCACCAGGCCAACGGGATCGATCAAATCGTTTTCGGCCCCATCGGCTCGGGTCACCTGTTCCACTGTAATGCTGTCGACGATGCTGTTCTGAGTGGGGGTACGGTATAAAGATCCAGCTCACTCTTGACCCCTTCGCACGACTGTCTATTCACGAAAGCCATCGTCGAATATGTCGGCCTCACGTTTCTTGGACGTCTGTCTCTTACGCTGTCGCGGTACTGTAGTGACTCTTTTCTTCGCAGTGGCGCGTTTTATACGTTTACGTGGTCGTACTACGGGGGACAAAATACCACTGAACAGGTTCTTACCGGCGTCTTTTGGCTGCTTTTTTAAATTATGTCCGGACAAGACGTCGTCGGCGATGCGCACGCCGTTCTTCAACGCCCCCTTTCCCAACGCCACGGCTCGTCTCTTGATGAGTGGCACGGCGTTGCGCAGCAGACCTCCGAACAGATGTTCTAATCCGCGACTCCGCTGATATCGGACACCGACAAAGTAGGGCAGTGCACCACCCGCCTGACGCGCGTAATAGTCGTTGTAATTCGACTTCAGAACAGTCCAGTCCTACGCCGTCGGAAATGTAGCGTCACCGTCAGCTAGGTCGTCCGGTGTCGTCTTTTATATGCAACGATATCGTTCCGAAGTCTTTGCGCAATAGATGTACGTAGTGGACGTTATTGAAACGATCAGATATCGTGGTGCCGTTAGTTCCGCGAACCGGGAGCGACCGCAGCAAAGCGGCAAAGCAACGCTGGCCGACGGTGTGAAACCGATATCCTTTCCACCTAGTCTCGGGTGGACGTACTCGCGTGTGTCTGCTGCTGGCGGACTGGATGACCACCGACGGATGGAATCCTAACATGGTTCCCAACGAACGGTTGTACGGCATGGTGAATTCGGCGTTCGGTGTCATGTACAACGTAATTGTTTTAGTGATGGAGCTTTAGCTCAAGTTTGCCCGTACCTTGTCCGTCCCCGTACTGTTCAACCCCTTGCTGATATGGTTCATCAATGTTATAGGACCTTTGTAATACACAGCCTATATCCTTGCACTCGGGGTGAAACCTAAAGCAACAGTCTCACTAAGGAAGAACCAGGTATCGTCGGCTCCAACGTTGTACAAAGTATGCGGGTACTGCATATCTGTCAGTCCGCACTCCCACTCACCAGACAGCGGTATACGTTAAGGCAAGTCCGTTATGTAATGCGCCAATGTGTTAGCGGGACGCACCTTCATGGAAGCGTTGCTAGGCAACGTCAGGTAGAAATCAGTCGCAATGACTTTCCAAAGTGGGATTGGGAAGCAGGTAACCCAATGATCTGCTCAACAGGGCCGTCTACAAATTATAGTTGTCGTGACCGGTCGTCAGGTTGTAGATACTGACCAAGATGATCGTATACAAGACAACGATATGGCACAGAAAGACGATCTCCTCTTTGGGACACACGGTACCGAAAATATGTGAAGGAGCTCTGGAGGTGTCGCTCTGCGTGGCAGCACTGTTTTCTGCGTTCTGTTTTTCCTCTTCTTCTTATATGACGGTGGTAATGAAGACCTGTTGTCGACTCGTCTGTCATCGTTCGAATGAAAGGACGACAGGCGCGCCACTGTTGAGGGGTACCATTTCACCAAAGCCTCCGTTCGTCTTGCGGCGCTGCAGTACCGATTCCACGCGGTACACTTCATCGGCGGGTACCGACATCTTCTGCAGTTCCGGTTCGTAGAAGATTCCGTCCAGTACTTCACCGACATCGGGATGAACCTCGTATATCGTGAAGATCTCTACGCTCCAATTCACCATGTAGCCTTTTTGAATTGTCTCTTAACCTTGCTGATGCGCACACCATCCATCGCTCGGAACTTGGGCACGCCCTTACCGTCGTGACCGTACAGGCGCTGCCACACCTGTTCTTGATTCTTCGCACTTACCTGTGACGGAGCCATGCCGATACTGCGGTGGAGGGTGCAGTTGTACGTCCGCACAAAGTCCTGAAGGACTTCGCTGTATCGCCACGCCTGGTGTTTCATCAAGTACAGGCATATGCGCGTCTTCAACGTTCGATTGAATCTTTCGACGATCCTCGCCTTCTTCTCTTCATTGTGTGTGGAGAAATCATGGATGCCGGCATTCCTGAACAGATTCTGTACTCTACGATTTAGAGATTCTAGTCCCTTTTCGGTCTGTAGCGGCGTAGGCGCGACGTCGACCAACAGAGTGTTAAACGGCGCCACCATCGACGACGCCGACTTGTTCTTCTGAAAATTAGCATCTGAATCTGGCAATGAACTAATATCCTCTTCGATAAACACTGAACTAAAGTAATCATTTACGTCTTCCGCGATATTGCATTTCCTGCACTATCTTCTGTACGTCCGACCTTGTCTCGTACGTTCTGTTTAATCCTGACATATGCAACTATTCTTGCTGCCATTTGTAATGTTTATGTTAAATTGTCTAATTGTCTAACTTCAGTTGTAGCTACATTAAGTGCCACTTTGTAATTTGCATAATCTTCATAATTTCTGGTACACCTATAATCCATCAACATATTTTGCTTGAAAACTATTTTTCTAATAGCTTCTTTTGACAAATGGCGTATTTAAATCTCGGAAAGGGGAGGCCAGTGGGGGGGGGGCAAGTCCGGTCACCCATAGTGGTGGGGGGGCAAGCACGGTCACCCATACTACCATACTACCATACTACTATGCTTAGAAGTAGTGCAATTTGACTTGGATAGCTCCCATACGCATTATAGCAACCAGTATGATTATTTGCATTCAATGCTCACTCCTGCAGGACAGCCCATACACTTACGACCATGCAATTCTAATCTAATGTTTTTCTATGTGTTAAGACAAATGTCGTAACTACAGCTTTTTCACTTGTTGCACCGACTCTGTATAACTCACTCCTTGGTAGGGTTAAGTCTGTGGGAAGTAAAAAAAAATTCCCTTTAAACCAAAACCCCACTTGTTTAAACTTACCCTCTATAGCTCCCCAGCGTACCAATCCAACTGCTTACAACTGGAACAACGTATCAATTATGAAATGCTTAACCTCTTTTCTTTTGGTGCGCTGCCGAGCTTGGGTCTCCAGAGAATCTTAGCGTAATACAATATTTTATATATTATTATTATATATTGTAAAAACTACATTTTCCACGATGAATCTGTTTTTTATAGTACAAACAGGTACTGTGTTAGTACAAGTAGTTTTGAAATCGATTTGTCTTCTGAAATATAGTGGACTGAGAAATCCGTTGGTATCCTGCAATATATATATATATATATATATATATATATATATATATATATATATATATATAATATTAGCAAAAAATATCAGCAAAAACTACCATGTAACATTACAAATGACAGCAACATATGTTATGCATATGTCAGGAGTAAACAAAACGTACGAGACAACTGTGTGTGTGTGTGTGTGTGTGTGTGTGTGTGTGTGTGTGCGTGCGTGCGTGCGTGCGTGCGTGTGTGTGCGTGCGTGCATGCGTGTGTGTGTAGTGTAGTGTGCGTATGTGTAGGTGAGATGCTGCACACCTTCGAATTCCATCGTCAGCCGATTTAGCCTGTCGCGGATCTGGTTTGTTGATGTCCTAATATGGAGTGTGTGGATAGTTGAAGTGATATCCGTAGTCGGCTTCATAAAAAACAGTGCGTAGTTATGTCTAATTCATCGAACAAATTGATTTTAGTAATTAGATCTGCTGAGGCTCAACATAGTGGATACCCCAGCCAGTAAACGCTGTATGAGGTCAAGGCCAATCACGAACGTGACTCTCATACTTTCGCCAACAACATGACAAAATTACAGAATTTCACTAGCGGTGAAATTTTTGAATTATTATTTCCATTTTCACTTCAATAATTTATGGATCAAGTATATAACGTTACGAAATGATGTCAGTGGAAAACCGACTCTAAACATTTACATGGCATATACCATTGCCTGATTATGTGAATAGTGAATCTAAATATGCCATGCCAGGCATTTCCTTACGACATAATCTGATTGTAAGAATATTTGTATATCTACTGCTTAGATTATTATGTAAATTAGTAGATTGTTATGCAAATTATTAGTTTGTGTACTGAAAATGTATATGTAAGTATATGAACACGAACTTTCAAATGACGATTAAAAGTAATCTTCTTCACAATTAGAATGTTGTAATGTATCATCGCAATATTTCGTCCGGCTGTAACCAAACAGCTTTCCAGTTTTTTTCGTTGACGTTAAGCTGGAAATGTGTTCTAATAATTTCTTATCGCATATGATGAAATTAAGTCTACAATGGTACAGTTCATGCGAAGAAATGAACATTCTTCTCATTGAGGGCGCTCGTTTCATTGGCTTTCGGCGTCCATTTTAATGCTCATTGTTTAACATTATGATCTAATATCAAGGATTAATCAAGAATAATCACCAAATGGCATTATCAATAACGACCTAAAGAGTTGATATCCCGATATTGGTATCATACGTGGCATTGCTAAGTATATTTATATTGACAAATTGCTGCTGCCATGTAAAATACATCCCCGGAGGTGAAACGAAATATAGCCACTTATTGTGGTGCGCATGAATTTGCCGCCAGAGTCAACGAAGAAATGTATTAGAAACTATTCGTCGATACATCACATCCAATATGACACAGTGACATCTCTTACCTATAGAATATGAGAGTGCGCAAACGAGTATACTATCGTAAATATCAAAGTGAGAGGACGCCCACGAGGACACAATCTTGAATGTGACAGTGAGAGATCACAGGCAAGAGTACCATCGTGAATATCATAGCACATGTGAGTCTAGCCTGATGAATATCGTAGAAAGAAGGAATCACACAATACGGTCGACTTGTTGTCGAATTACTCTATTTGTGAGGAAAACGTATCTCGATTACATTTTATCGTCATATGGGTGAGCGGGAGATACCTGAGGCTAGACACGAACAGCGCGTTCACATTTACGATAGTCGTACATGTTTTCACTGCAATGGCAGGTAGATATTTCACGGTGAATTTGATGCTTCTCATACGGAGTTGCAGTACTCCTAACAGTGTTACATCGGACATGGAGAGCTGTGGGGGTGCAACGTCAATACGCTATGCATGGTGCGCAGCCCAATGCAAACCTAATGTTAATAATTGTGTTTAATTCATTAGTTACGTAAATTCATCATTATTTTCGAATTACCAGTTATGTGTGTTATCCATAAGCATGACGTAAGCCGAGAACGGCAGATAATACTAAATGTGAAATTGTAGATGCTCTGCTCGTCATAGAACCATGAATAGAAATGTTTTTGTAATACATCGCCACCATTGAATGTGATGAACTCATTCGATTTTAGTTTGGGCACGCGATGAGCCACAAAGAGTTTCTGTTATGAAACAGTCGATGTGCGACGTCTGGAGTTGCTGCAAAACAAATAAAAATGTCACTATTGATGCGCAGGCAATTATTCATGAATAATGACGTCTGCATTGTGGGCAATGTATATATTTGTATGTATTTATGTGTAAGTAAGTAAGTAAGCAAGTAAGCAAGTAAGTAAGTAAGTAAGTAAGTTAGAACAAAAGTAGGTAAGTAAGTATGTATGTAATAAGTAGGTAAGTAAGTAAGTAAGTAAGCAAGTAATATTTTATTAAAGTTTCGCTTCATGCACACATGCTCCACACAAAAACAAGCTAAGAGAGACTATATAACACAGCTATAGTTTTGTTTTTCAAAAACAGAAATATGCAATAAATAAATAAATAAATAATGAATGCAAATATATGATTGTATCAACAAACAAAGTAATTAATTAGTTAATATATAAATAAATAAATACAAACAAATACGCCCGTTGTATTATGTAATCTCTTATGTAGTCATTTATTAATTCATGTTGTGAATGTAAGTATGTATGCATGTATGCATGCATGCATGTATGTACGTATGTATGTATAAGTGAAGTCAAACATGATTTCTATTTTCATCACCGACCACCATTTACGATACTACGTACGAATTCAACATTTCAAATTACAGATACATTGGACACTTGTCTTAAGTGAAGTTTGAGGAAATATTATGATTAGTATAATTACCTACTTAAAGAAGTATGACTATAATCTTGTGTTGTCACACTGGTTGCCAGATGCTGTGCGTAAGCATTTACATGTCCAAAATGTAATACCATCGGCAATTTGAATAAATTGTTTACACTATCTTTTTGAAATCGTGTTTTTCTCCATCACCTTTAACTTAGACACGTTATGTCACACACACTTTCTTATATATGAATAACTATGACTGCTTGAAGTGTCCGACTGACGCCGACACGGATACTAACTTGTGGCACTTTCACCTCCACCTCGAATTGAACTGTTTCTACCTGAAATACCGGGATGGTGTCCTGCCTCATTTCACTTTCCCTGGACATTTTATAAAATGGCTCTGTGACGGCAGTTGTAGTCAGTGACAACAGCCACGCCGCTTCGACAAATTGACATGTGAGGTTGCGCATTACGGTCCTGAAACTAACAAGACCGAATCTGCCGGTAACTGGGAAAGTAAAAATTGTATAAGTGTGTAAAATAATAGTGTAAAACGCTGTACCGAGAAAGTGCAAAAATGAGGCGTTGTCTAAGTGTGTAAAATTGTATAAGTGTGTCTAATAATAGTACATCGGCTGTGTGACGTGCTGTACATCGGCTGTGTGACGTGCCGTACATCGGCTGTTTGACGTGCCGTACATCGGCTGTGCGTCTTTAGCTCTGGGCACTCGTACACTCAATGTTACCCCAATTTTATTCAGTTTTCAATTATTATTTCTGGATAGGCATATGCCTGCTTCAGTGCAATACTTACCGGTGAATAGTGAATCATTGCAAGATTGTAAGTGATCTTGTTAGCATCAGGAAAAACGATGACTTAAGTGTATGTAAGTTTCTAGAGAGAGTGTTGTACTACTTAAGTTAGAGCGTTGTTCAGAATGGCAGTGGGTCGTGCACACTCAAGAAGAAGCATGAGAAACAAATATACCAGGTAGCCAGGTCCCGGCATGGGGCATTATGTTACGAATAAGCTGGACGTTGAGTAAAACTAACATCTGAATGAGAGATAAAGTAGGAACAAGAAAGTCTGCTATGTTCCACCAAGGGAAGAACAATCTCTAAAAACGGCCATTGGAAAAGAATACATGAGAATCTGGCACATAGTGGAAAAGAAGGAGAACTTCCAGGAATAAACCGAAGAGGTAGCCTCAAAATTGAATGGATTGACAAAATCAAGCACTCGAAATGGTTAGATATAGTGAAAGGAGACGTGAACTGTCGACTTGAGGCTGTGGCTACGTATCATCATCATCAACGTTATCATCATCATCGTCATCATTATCAACGTCATCATCATCACGAACACAATCATCATCATAATAATCATCATCATTATCGTCATCATCATCATACACGTATTTCCACAGTTCGTGACTTACATTCGCTTCTTCGCTACGAATGATACATAAGACAAACCCAACAGTCATGAATACTACTGTTCTCTTTATAGGATTTAATGCAATTCTTCTTTCACGAAATAAACAACATTCACAGTAAATAATATGTTTTTTTAAACCGTTCTCCATATCTGGACACGTCTCTGGTTTGCAACCATATATTTTGTTCAAGCGATTTCCTGCGTTGCTGTCCCAAATTATTGGATGTTTGACAGAGTTTCGACTGCAAAGCGTACACGGACTACAACTTCGATGTGTATACAGCGATTTAGACAGACACACTGCCAGTTTGCCTCGGAAATCGAATCGAATTACCCTAGGTGACCGGTTGTGCTTGTAATATCAGTTGTATGGGACACAAGTTTCGTCAGCCGACATGTTGGTTTTCTCTATATTTGCCCATATATGCTCGACTTCCCGCCCCCACCTACTGGCCGCTGTAACATAGACACATTTGGAATTAAAACAGAGACAGCAAACAATACCACATTCACGTGTTTTATGTATGATATCAACTAGCACTAAAATGGTGTGCACAAACAGGGGGTCGGAAGTGCATTGTATTCAACCATCGCCTCGAAACGAGAATCACTTGTGCCCTCTATTGTGTAGTTTCGTGCATATAAAATATGTTTCGCTAGTCTCAATTTTAATTTATTTTATGACAAATCAAACCTTCCTGAAGGTGGAGTCTTGAACGCCGAACGAGAACGCTTGATCAGGGTTCGACTCCAAAATCGGCGTTTTCATAATTCCGGCGTCGATGGCTAGCAACACAGCATTAGCAAAGCGAACAGTGACCATTTATTTCAGATTGAATCGCAACAAGGTGGGGCGTAGTACTGAACAATTCAGCTTTCGCGGCGGTGTTCGGGCTCAAATGTGGTTGCTAATCGTATGTATTGTGACGAAATAGAAATCTAGCTGTTAAAAGTATGATTATTGGAAAACCAGTAGTGGTAATTACTAATATTGTCATGGGTACATGATGCTAAGAGCAAATATCCGGTCAACACTTCATGGCAAAAGTAAGAGTAAAGCCAATACGGCAGTTATGGACACTGCACTTGATCAGCGATGTCATTTCCAATACTCGTATATAACAGTTTGTCAACATTTAGGTGATCTTTGCCCTTTTCGGGAAGTGCCACACATCTGTCACATTGACGTGCGACGAAATTAGCCTAGGTTATGTTTCACATTATATAATACACGTTAATAATCTTACTCATTACGGCTCTATCATTCTCAGAAAAGACAAACAATACTGGATATAACAACTGAATAAGAAAACGTTTGGGTCAACTTCCACTATATGGACAAAGACTCCCACACAACGCTGCTTTGCTTCCAACAATCTATATTTTTAGCCAAACTGCGGCAAACTCTTTGTTACACAATTAACAGTCAGAGGAGATGTTATGTAAATTATTGTATATTTTTATTAATTGTCACGCCTTTTCCATAACCATTTACGTCTACGTTAATATTCTACTTTGGATATCTTGGGAATATCAGTTGGGCACGTCTGCCCCTATTGTAGGGTCTTCTCTCTCTCCACACCCAATTCCACACAATGCTTAATTTGTTCATTCGTAAGCCGGATGTCCATAAAAAAGTAATTTGGCAATTTTGGCTTTTGGGTAAAGTTCCCTGATTGTTACGTATATGCTGTAATTTTGGTAACCATACCATCACGATACCCAGCGGATGTTCGTTCTTCTTCCAGTGAGACGTAAATATGTGATTGTAGCATGCAAGATAATTTGACAGGGTATCTCTCAAACGATGAAAGATAAACTCAACAAATCTGCACCAATTTTTTTCATGTTTCAATAATGCTGGTCCATACATTTTCTTGCCTAAATATTCATTGGTAAGTATTGATAATTTAATTAATAACTAGAAAATTGACATGTCGAATAACTGTATATATGTATTACTCTCTCACCCAACTAGGATTACCTCAGACAGCGTTGATGAACCCGAGCACTGGCTGATTGGTGATGTTTTACAGAGAACGTAACTGGCTCAACATCAGTATTCATATTGGATGTTTCCACTGAACACTCACTGTTTTATTTTCAGATTATTTACAGCTGTTCTAAAACTAGCAACACATTGCGGATATATCAACCACGATCGATGCAAATTTGAGTTTGCAAGCATTTTAGTGGACTAACTGGACCTACTCGAGGACCAGTTTTCTAGAGTGTAGCCCATTTAACCACATTGTGACGTTACTGAAGTGGGATGTCACGGGCAGCATCCTACGCGAAGGAACACATCGATACAATCAATTTAGTTGTTTCGCACGACGTACACACCCAAGGCAACACAGCTCGCACACACGCGCACACATGAAACTGGATTATACTGCAAATGTGTCCGTGTATATAGAGGGACAGTGTGCTAGACCGGTTCCTATGTCAGTGCTTTTGTGTGGGAGATATCGCACTCCTGTCGTGTCAGTGTATATGATAATACAGCTGCAAGATAGTGTATATTTTTGGAGTAAGTGGAGATGAACCAATATAGGTGAAGATATTCGGACAACTGATGATGAACTACACCAGTTTCACTGGTAATTAATGATGAAGATTAACTACATATTTATTAATATAATCATAGCAAAAACTGTTATCATTATTTAGTATTATCTTATTATTATTTATTTATTACTATTATTATTATTACTATAAATAGTAGTTGTGGTAGTAGTATAATTGGTACAAGTAGTAGTAATAGTAGTAGTAGTTGTAGTAGTAGTAGTAGTAGTAGTAGTAGTAGTAGTAGTAGTAGTAGTAGTGTTAGTAATGGTAGTAGTAGTAATAGTGATAATAGTAGCAGTATTATTATTATTATTAGCAGTAGTAGTAGTGTTAGTAGTGGTAGTAGTGGTGTAGTGATAGTAGTTGTAGTAATGGTAATAGTAATATAAGTGAGTATTGTGGATTGTTTCTGTCGCAAAAATAGCATTTGAAGGACAGCTAGTTAGAGATCATAGAAGGTTGTAGTAGTAGTAGTAGTAGTAGTAGTAGTAGTAGTAGTAGTAGTAGTAGTAGTAGTAGTAGTAGTAGTAGTAGTAGTAGTAGTAGTAGTAGTAGTAGTAGTAGTAGTAGTAGTAGTAGTAGTAGTAGTAGTAGTAGTAGTAGTAGTAGTAGTAGTAGTAGTAGTAGTAGTAGTAGTAGTAGTAGTAGTAGTAGTAGTAGTAGAAGTAGTAGTAGAAGTAGTAGTAGTAGTAGTAGTAGTGATAATAGTAGCAGTATTATTATTAGTAGTAGTATTGTTAGTAGTGTTAGTAGTGGTGTCGTGATAGTAGTTGTAGTAATGGTAGTAGTAATAATAGTGATAGTAGCAGCAGAGGTAGTAGTAGTAGTAATGGTAGTGGTGGTAGTATAGATGATGTTATGTCGAAACGGAATAACATAAAACTTGTATTGTTCAATATAGTTGTACTAACTACGACGCTAAAAAGAGAAATGAGATATATGCTATTATGTTTTGAGTTATTTTAGCATTTAAACTTTCGACTTAATCCACGTTGTAGACATTTATGAATGTGGATGTTAACCGATTAACCAAGAGCACATATCTTACTGCACAGAAAGGTTGAATAATAATGTATGTGTGCATCGTGTCGTTGTTCCCCTATACCGCCAACGGCCGACTGCAAGAAAAGTGAGTATTGTGGATTGTTTCTGTCGCAAAAATAGCATTTGTAGGACAGCTAGTTAGAGATCATAGAAGGTTATCACAACGACGTGTAAATACCAACAGCTTGTGAAGAACCACGAACGGAAATATTGAGTAGATATACCTACTGGTTGTCTAGTTATTAGTACGTATACACAATTCAACAAAATGTTTTGATCGTTTGCAACGTGTAATTGCCAACGAAAGTTGACCCTCAGCAAAACAAGGACCAGCCTCATATCATGTGAACATTGAAGAGTTTCGTTCCAAAATGCTCTTGCCATGACAGACAATAAAACGGGCGCGGCATCATGGATATATATCGCGGTTTGGTAAAGCATGAAATAGCTAACATCTTGAGGCAACAGTGAAGTTCAAGTTATTATTTTTTTCGCATCGGATATTGTTATTTCTCGCAAATAACAAAAATGTAAGATTAAGCGATCGAACGAGACGAGGACAATTACGAAATTCTTCACGTGTAATATGACATCATCCGACCAGGACTTCTCTATTACTGACGAAATCGCTTTGATATTCTACTAAGTTAAAACAAGTTTTGGATATGATCAGATAATTATTTAAGCATGATAAAAGACGATCTTGAGAAATGTTAACTATATAAAAACAAATGGATTTGTCGCATTTTGGAACCAAATTCTTCATATGTTCATTCGGGCAGCCTTGCGCTGGACAATTTCATTCTACAGATGTTGACACAGTTCACTCAGCTGTATACACGAGTACCTAGCTATAGAAAATGGTGGATAGTTCCCACCTATTATTGCTATAGATAACGGGGATGGTATTCACCGTTATCTGCACCCACTGGATCCATATAAAAGAATAGTCTTCGCTCAGTAATTGCGGTGTGGCTGAAAATGTCACGTAAAGGAGCCAATGTGGACGTGTGACGTAAATTAAGTAACTCAGAGCAATAGTTCCGTGCAATTGTTGGCAACGCTACATGTGTATCAACTATTGTTACGCGATGTACTTCAAACGTCTAACGAATACTTCTTGTCCAGACGATAGGCGCAGATAAATGACTGAACTGTACACTTTTTGATGAAAGCAAGACACTTTGCATATGTATTCTACATAGCAAGCGAACCATTTTGGAGGCACTCCAGATTTTGCTGCGTTCTGAAATGGCATCCATTTTTTTTAATGGCCGCCGCATTCAATTTCACCACATCTTAATAACTGCGACAGGTAGAACCATATATCTGATGTTTATATACAGGTTTTAGGACTAAATGATATCAAATATTTTATTTGGAACTTCACCAACATTCAAATCCGCCATTTTACAGGGCAGTCGTCAATACAAATGTCACGATATCTTAGCAACTACGTCACGTTGAGCAATAGTGTGTATGCATTTGTAAGAATATGTGGGCAGCAATTTCAAATAGTTTACATTTGACCTTCGCCGACATTCATATATCCGCCATTTTTAAATATGGCTCCAATCAAACCCTATTATTCCATATCTTAAGAACAACATAACCTAGAACTACAAAGTGTATGTCAAATTATAGGTTTTCTTTGATGCGACGATTTCAAATATATTACCTTTGACCTTCGTTGACATTTAGATATCCGCTGTTTTGAACGATGGCGCCCGACAAAGCTTGTTATCCGCATATCTTAAGAACTGCATCACGTACAGCCATACAACTGTTATGAAAATATAAGTTTTTGGATGCATTTCACTTACACAGAGTGTATAACATCTTAACCAGAAGCTGAAGCTTTGTAATTTGAAGGGTGGTGTAAACAGAGAGCAGGGCGAAGTCCACAATTCCAGTTCTGGCAGCTTGTGCTGAAGATAGAGTTGGATGTGCTGACATGGGACAGAGCCATTCACAAAGGCAATTTCATTCTCTAAGTAGACGCCTTAACGAACTTACAATGGCTCTTCCATGCATTTGTATTTTTTTTTTTTTTGATCTGGTAACTAGAGAAACTGTGAATAGCCTTGTGTCATTGTATACGGAGGCGATCCACTTCCGCAGTTTTTTTTGCAGAATTCGACAAGGACCAGTCGAGAAAAATGTAATACTCTGTCCGACGGTTTCATCAAAACTAAATAGACGACTTGCAAATATGGGCTAACATGTCGCAATAGAGAGGTTTCATTTTGTCGAAATAAATCAGTCAAAGAGGAGAAGATCAAAACATTTAATTGTGCAGGCTGTTCTAAAGAGACCTCGACTCACAATGATATATCAATCTCCCTACAAATTGCACCACTCAAAATTTCACCACTGTCACAACTTGATCATCAATTCAAAATAAACAGTTGCGGAGTTGTGTAAATGACTGATTGATTGCGCAATGCAATTGTTGTTTATGAACATACGCTATTGAGCATGTGCACTTGCGTAACATAAAATAGTTTCAAAAACGAACGATATTGTGTCTACAAACACATTTTCAATGCTTGGGTTTACCAAATGAAACACAGATTTCCAGAATCTGCACATCATATGTAAGTTGTGGCAGTGGTGAAATGGTTAGTGGTTTCATTGGTGAATAGCTTGAATGCCATGCTCACTCCACGAGGTATGGCGATTGAGACTTCTTCCAAAGTATCACATACACCATCAATCCCAGCACCAGCCCCAATACTACTGTAGTAACCGCCACAGCAACCATAGCGCCTGAAAGAAACCGACACATTGGAAGTCAATATTCATCGTATTCGCTGCTAGCACTACATAACACATAATCAATTGCGAATGTGACAGATTCCGTCTATGGATAGGAATATTAGCAAAACAGAGTGTTGTCATTTCAGTCGATTACTATCATTATTAAACAATTGCAATAACGACATTAGCTGTAACCGTATTATTACTCTTGATGAAGTTACCGTTACTGCTGCTACGGCTGCTACTGTTGCTACAGCTACACTACAATAGCCACAGTAGCAGCACCATCAATAAATAAAACTAAATAATAATAGCTACACCAGAACATACCTTCTGAATGACCTTTTGTGATAGATAATTTCGCCTCAGTGCCAAATCTCAGTGAACCACGAATAAAAATCAATGACTGCAAAACAAGTTTACAGAATCAGTACTTTCTCCTCTATAGTGAGCATTATATCAAAACATATTTTTTTCAACATAATATGATAACAGAAGCACAACACAAAAATACACATACACACACACGCACACACACACACACACACACACACACACACACACGCACGCACGCACGCACGCACGCACGCACGCACGCACGCACACACACACACACACACACACACACACACACACACACACACACACACACACATGTCATGTATGTTGAAGTGTGTTTACATTTTACACTTTATTCAAAGTATGTAACTGAAAGTAAGAAAAGTAAGAAAGAATATTGTTCAGTGCAGAGCCTAAACATGGGTGCGAACATGATCGATGCTTAAATAGTTAGCAAAGAACATAGTAGAAACATGACACCTAATAACAAAGATGCTAATGCTAACCTGTTCTCCTTCTGGGTACTCCACAACGAGTGGACGAGCAGGAACAGCATCTACGGCTTCCTTCAACCGGGTCACAGCTTCGTCTAGTGTAATGCGAGACACCCTCTGCGGCAAATCTCCTGTTTCAACATTGCACTTTGAATTAAAATTCTCGCATCGATGTCAACAGTCACTTCATACAATTAATAAAACAATGCCACGTCTGAGTTGACTTAGCTTACATAAGTATTTTGAATTGAAGTCAGGGAGAGGCATCTGAGTGGACGACAAATTGGTGGCAGACGCCATTGTTGAAAGCGAAAACGTCATGAAGGTAAACATGATGGAGTCAAAAATAAATTGTCCACACACTCTATAAGAATATCAGGCATACCTCATACACAATGTTTTTTTTACACAAAAGGTATTTTGACTGTTTCCAACCCACAAAATGTAACAACAAATCCTAAATCCTAAACAAACTACATTGATATCGTATAAATGTGCCATCAGTATTTGTCTTTTTGAGGAACATATGATAATGGAAGACCTTGATCATCCACTGTTGATCTTATCCAGCTGCCAAATAAAGTTCATATTACATTTATTGGATTACGCGATGTCAAATACAACATAATAAAACTCATCAATCTAACTCAACTTAAATCACTGTTATGAGTAACAATGTTACTTGGCAGCCATTTTGGTTTTGTTGTTTTATGGGTGTTCCCGGTCCAAATACATTGGACGTTTTTGATGATGGGCAGGAAGTAGACCTCCTAAATAATAAATAAGGCGTTGAGCTTACTGGTACAAAAGTGAATAAACACGAACCTCCGAGGTATTCAGATAATAAAAAGAAATTGATGGATCCATCATGTGATATAGCAAGTCCCCTATTCATATGTTTATACCATTTCGTTATTCCGACAGAGCGTCTAATAGTACGTAAACCTGGTTGCTAAGGCAACGCTTCACGGAGGTGGGTGTCCCGGGCTGTAGCAACAGAGACACATGCGCACACTCATTGGTCACAATTCGGATTCCTAAGTCACGTGATGGATCCAACAATTGTATTTGAACACAATAACACCACCTTTCACTGTAGGTATATCAAATAAAGTCACCCAAAGATCTACGACAGACGACGATGAAATCGAAATCTGCAAAACAACGAAGATTATTGAAGGAAGCGCACACCTACTTTGTACACATATCTTTTATGTCCAAGCCAAGTTTTGAACCATTTATTTTGTCAACAAAGTAACGGTCTGTTGTCATATAATGTTGTATCCGAACACTGGGAAAGTTCACGTAGCCTTACACCCTTGGTAGACCAAATCGACGTCTCTGGGAAGCATTCAGCCCTGCCGCTGTTACTTATATGTAGTAACTCTCTGTAGCCATTTATTCATTTTTAATGCTAAGTGAACTGGAGCAATGTGGAGTGAACGAAATTGCCCAAGCTTATAAACGGCAGTAAGAAGATTCCAATCCCGATCCTCTAAAATAAGAGTCCGATGTTCTAACCACTAAGCCACTGCGCCCCTCTGTTTATTCCTACATGTCCACGTCAAGATGGAGATACAACTTGACAATAGAAATAGGAAGAAAACAATGAAATACACCAGTTGGAAAATACAGAACTTGAACAAAGGCTGACACACGTACTTCAATCTCGCCGACTCTGATCAAGTCTACGCCAGTCTCTCGAGATATATATTGTCGTAACGCAGTCTCGAGTAGTTTTGGTCTGGTCCGCATTATGCCGCAATAACAACCTACAACCAGCAAACAGCATATCTACGTAAGTACATGCATACATGCATGAATGCATACATGCATCAATGCGTGCTTGTGCGTATGCGTGGATACGTCCATACCGTCATACGTTAAAGGGTCCATGTGTGTATGCGTTGATACATGCATATGTGCATACATCGATTTTCATTAATTTTATTCATATAACAAAATCTTTGGAGTCGTATGATGTTTCCGAACAATATATATGGATAACAGTTCAAGAGTTTGTATCTTCCCCAAGAAATATCCTAATTAGATCACTATACCTGGTAAGCTGAAGACGACTCTTTCCACTTGCTTCGATTGTGCGTAACACGCCGATATATCAAATACAGAAAAGTCATCGACTCCTTCTTTGTATTCATGAACGTGAGTAAATTTTGGGATGAGCCCAGGAAGATAGTTGGACTGAAACAAACGTTTAATGTGCCCATTGTAACATATAATATGCACAATTGAATTAGCAAAACATAAAACACTTGAATCAAGCATTAGTGCACCGATAACCATAAAGGCACGCACTCGGGCTCATATTCGGACGCACGCACGCACGAATGTACACACGCACGCACGCGCGCGCATACACAAACACACACATACACACTCACACAACACACACACACACACACACACACACACACACACACACACACACACACACAACAAACCCACGCACGCACGCACGCACGCACGCACGCACGCACGCACGCACGCATACACACACACACGCACGCACGCACGCACGCACAAACACACACACACACACACACACACACACAAACACACACACACACACACACACACACACACACACACACACACACACACAAACACACACACACACACACACACACACACACACACACACACACACACACACACACACACACACACACACACACAAACACAAACACACACACACACACACACACACACACACACACACACACACACACACACACACACACACACACACACACACACTGTGATAGTTATTGTTCTGTTATGTTATTATTACCATGTGAGCCGACGTAGTGCCGTACCAGAACCCGAAGAGTTTACTGCGGCCGGCGTTAACGTCGTAGCTGAACTGCGCGCCGTCCGTCACCCAACGATCCTAGGGTAAACGTCGCTGTAAAGTTAGCATCTATTGCAGTGTTGATAAATATACTTGATATATTGTAATGTCAGCAGAGTGTTTGCGTGTGCGCGTGGGCGTGTGTACGTGCATGTTTGTGTGTACATGTACGTTTGTGTGTACCTGTTATTTGGTTCATGTACAATATGGATTTGATGAAATCGGAATGCTATCACACCCTATTTTTGACGGGGAATCATATCGTTGTTTTACCATTCGTCACAATACTTATTATTATATATCAAATAGTGTATCATATTTCAAATATGCATTGGTGAAAGTCACAATAGCTTCAGCGGTGTTGATTGTATAACAATCAGTCTCGCAGCGACGTATTGAGGATATTATATAGGTTTGCTTTACCGTCGTTCTTGTTGAATATCGAGATGTGGGTAGGTTGGTTTTACAGTCGTGTAGTATATTGAGAATTGGATAGGTTGATTTAGCGTCGAGTATTATATAAAGATTTAGATACGTTGGTTTTACTGACGAGTGGTATATTGATAATTGGATAGGTTAATCTTAGCGTCATGTGGGGTATTGAAAAGTGGATACGTTTGTATTATCGTCATATAGCATATTGGGAATTGGATAGGTTGGCTTTACAGTCGTATAGTATATTGGGAATTTGATAGATATTGTATTAGCGTCATATAATATATTGGGAATCGGTTAGGTTGGCTTTAGAGTCGTGTATTATATTGGGGATTGGATAGGTTGGCTTTACAGTCGTATAGTATATTGGGAATTGGTTAGGTTGGCTTTGCAGTCATATAGTATATTGGGAATTGGTTAGGTTGGCTTTACACTCGTATAGTATATTGGAAATTGGATAGGTTGGCTTTACAGTCGTATAGTATATTGGGAATTGGTTAAGTTGGCTTTACAGTCGTGTAGATTATTGGTAATTGGATAAGTTGGTTTTGCCATCGTGTAGTATATATTTATAATTGGATAGGTTGGTTTTACCGTCGTGTATTATATTGAGAATTAAATCTGTAGGTTTTATCGTCGTGTTGTATATTGATAATTAGACAGGTCGGTTTTACCACCGTGTGGTTTTTAGGAATTGGTTAAATGAAGTCGCATGGGTCATTGAAAATGTGAAAGGTTGGGTTTAACGTCGGATAGAATATTGAGAATTGGATAATTTCGTTTTGCTGTTATCCAGAGTATTGAATGTTGGATATTTTGGTTTAACGGTCGTGTGGTGTATTGGGAATTAGATAGGTTGATGTTAACGTCGTATGGATTATTGAAAATTGAATAGGTTAGTCTTGCCGTCGTGTGGGATTTTGAGAATTAGATAAGTTAGTTTTACCATCGTGTATTATATTGAAAATAGGACTGGTTGTTTTTACCGTTGTGTAGTATATTGATATTTGGATTGGTTTTTCTACCGTCGGGTAAAGTATTGAAAATTGGATAGGTTGGTTTTTTACGTGTAGTATTTTGAGAATTTGTTATTTTAGTTCGGTCGTGTAGTAGATTTAGAAATGGATAGGATGTTTTTACCGTCGTGTAGTAGAGTTCGGCTGTCGTGTTGATGCCGAAATAAGGCCAGTCCTGTTGGAAAGCCTTGAAGACGTCGATCTCTTGACCCCTCTCCACCGTCTGCGAACACGTGAAGTTTTTTCTGCTGATTTGCATAGTGCAAGTACAAACAAGTAACACACTATGTATCTTATTTCACTAATGAAATAGATTTGACAACCAATGGTAAGAACGTTGGTATTTTCCCCATTATTACAAGCAGAAAATATATTGTATCATCGAATAGGACTGAAAGCAATATACAGTTTCAGCTATACGTTCCACGCTCCGAGCATATCTCAATACTTAACGTATTGAGATATGCTTGAATTTATTCATACGTAGTCGTAATGTAGTTTTAGCTATAACGTTGAAGCAGTGGAATTGCTCACTAAACTATAATCTGAGGCGTGGTGGCAGCAAGTGGGAAGTGGGAGGTTGGTCCTAAAATATTGGTGGGAGGTTTGTCTCACAAACAGGTGGGAGGTGGGATTGGTGGGAGGTGGATTCCCAAGTTGGTGGAAGGTGGGAGGTCGATCCCCAAAACATATGTGACTGAGGTTGAGGCCCCTGCCACACCCTCTAAGGTATTTACTGGCCTTCAACCACGCCATGCTTGAGAGATTTTCCACTGGTGTTGGTGTTATCTCGTTCTTTAAAAAACACAACTACAATAAAGCAACTGGCGTTTCCCTGTTCTGCTAAGTTATATCTGTTTTATATACCTAGATTACTTCGCATTTAAAACTTCATCATGTCTTGATTGAAACCACGTTTACAATTGATAAATAGCGTATTCACCAATACAGTCCATTCCATCCGTACTCTACTTATGCGTACATCAATACCTATGACTTACGAAACTAACGAAGCGTAGAGCGAGAAACCTATGGCTCAAAGTGTCGAACCTATCAGTATTGCTCACAATAAATCAGAAATACAATCAGTTATAGTTAATATATTTATCTATTTTAATAACGCTAACACAAAATCTTCTAAACACAGACGTCCGTACCAAGGCATCGGCTTCACTAGGTACTTACAGTCTCGTGAAAGTTGAATTCAAAGTTATGTAGATCGAAGAGGCCAGGTGACTGTTTGCGGTTGATATTTGTTGGATCCCATGGTCCATTGAACAAATAGGTAGTCCATATCATCTCCGTCAAGTCTATGGTGCAGTTTCCCCGCTTTGGGTCGAAAACATATCGTAGACCTAAGACACCAAATAGAATTCGAAGGTTCATTAAATCACACCTGTAACGAAATTAACTTTAAATGTACAATCTGATTTCATATTAATGGTATCCTCTTGCGAGGTAGTTTGTAGAATTTGTTGAGACGCTTCATGGACTCTTCTGCATTGACTTATGAGATGGAGTCTACAACAATTTACAAATTTACACGCTGTGTGGGATATATTACTTCCCATGATGCAGACAACAGATAGAAGGGACCAACGGCTCTTAGTGTCTCTTCCGAAAGACACAGCCACAGTTGGGTGAGCTTTCCTAAGTTTGTCATATAATTATGTAGTTGTCATAAAATCATGATATAGGTAATATGAGCATACTGGCCACTTCCGTGACTTAGAAACGGTACACCATAACTTGTCGTCTGGGGAATACTTGCTGAGACGAGGAATGTAGGGTGTGTGTTTGTTGCCATGTTGGGTAATGAGTGTATGTATGGGCAACGCCTCCTGTGCGTGATTGTATATTCGTCCGTCCGTCCGTCCGTATATATATATATATATATATATATATATATATATATATATATATATATATATATATATATATGTATGTATATATATATATATATATATATATATATATATATATATATATATATACATACATATATATATATATACATATATATATATATATATATATATATATATATATATATATATATATATATGCCTTTCATGTAAACATTATATCCATGTATATATATATATATATATATATATATATATATATATATATATATATATATATATGTATATATATATATATATATATATATATATATATATATATATACATATATATATATATATATATATATATATATATATATATACACATATGTATATACACATATGTATATATATATATATATATATATATATATATATATATATATATCAATCTGTCTATCTCTCTGTCCGTCCGTCTATCTGTCAATATGTCTGGCAGCCCGCCCGGCCGCCCGGCCGCCCGCCCGCACACCTGCCTATCAAACATATCAGCGATATAATTATCTATGCTAGGTTCCTCTCCAAATATGCGAAGCTATCTATCATACAAGTCTATGCTCCTAAGAATGAAGCCAACGATGAACATAAAGACAATTTCTATGAACAGCTACATACAGTTGTGGACGGTGTTCATAAGCATGACATACTCCTAGTAACGGGGGATTTAAATGTCAAAGTCGGAGAGGACAACAAAGCATACGAACATATAATAGGAAGCCATGGGGTAGGTGAAATACCTGATGAAGGAGAAAAACTCGTTGAGTTCTGCGGACTCAATAACCATGTGGTAACCGGTACCTTTTCCCACATAAACCAGGAGGACGGACAAACAATCAATTACTCCATGTATTAGTGAACAGGCATCACCGGACATCAGTAAATGGACTCTAGGGCCACCAGAGGAGCAGACATTGCGAGCGAGCACCAATTAGTGAGCTAAGAAATCTGAAAAAGCTGAAACTAAAGAAACGTGATCCGAAAGAAAGTTGATATAATTAATTTACAGGAACCATATATATATATATATATATATATATATATATATATATATATATATATATATATATATATATATATATATATATATATATATATATATATATATATATATATATATACACACACACACACACACACACACACACACACACACACACACACACACACACACACACACACACACACACACACACACACACACACACATTGATGCTTTTTAACAAACTAGTTAAACCATTGCTGTTGTATGGAAGTGAATCATGGAACATAAACGAAGGCGACAGCAGAAAATAATGCACATTTTTGTCATGTGCTTAAGACGAGTCCTACAAATTACATGGCCATGCGTTGTATCAAATCAATACATTCTTGCAAAAACAAAATTAAATACAATCAGCACCGTGGTCAAGTTAAGAAGATTGAAATGAGTAGAACATAACCCTCGAAAAGACAAGAACAGCAAATGTGAGACGGCGTCGACCTGGACGCCCGAAGGTAGAAGAATGGTTAGTCGACCAAGGACAACGTGGCGATCAACTGTTGAAAACGAAAGAGACGTACTGGTGTGGAACTGATGGCAATTGAAACAAAGACATTTCTTAAGTTTAGGAATTTACCAAATGAAATAAAGATGTGCAGATTTCGCGCATCAAGTGAAAGTTGTGCCAATGGCGAAATGGTTAGTGGCGCCACAAGTGAGGAGTTTGCATTGACAGATTTAACGAGACACTTTTGATGCATACGAAAGATAGACACCACGTGTCTAATGGTAAATATGCTTCAGGAATAAATATTAAAAATTGAAGCATATCATTATTAATTTAAGCGTAGTTTAAGATCAAACAATTCAGAGAATTTGGTTTGTTCAATTATGCGAAACAGCGAGCAACTGCTCAGCTATTAAACAATGCAATTCGTTGAACATTCGAACCCATCAGCCATAAATTACCGGTATTGTCGTCGCGAATGATGCGAAGATAACCGTGACCGAATCGCCGTTCAATCGATGTTCCTGGCAAAGCGAATACGAGGGAACTCGCCAGTTTGATACCGTTGTCGTAAAACTCCTACAAGACAGGAATACGTTACCAACACGTCCGTTCGTCAATCTGAAATTCCGTGATGTCGTATCGCTACTACGATATATACAAATGTTCTGGTTTGATTTGGTAGCCGCTCGTTAGACTCATAATACACTCACATTAAAATATGAAGATTGAAAAATAAAATCAAAGGAAATATTGGTGCCCGCCAAACTATTTCTAATACAACACTGTTTATTACAGTTAATCGTTTATGGACGCTCTCACACACAACAGTCACCTGACCCACGCCGTCTCGGGAGCCAGTTATGTTAGGCGTACATTGTTTTGTACTTTTGTTGCGAGTCGCGCGTTTGTGCGACTGGGCAGCGCAGGTTACGCACCATTTGATGATGCTATTAAATTTTCGGATCGGTCCAACAACTGTTGCGCTGGCCAAATCAACACGTGACTCGAGCTTTGTTGAGTTGCTGACCAGCGCACATTGCACGATTGGTCCAGTTTACGTCAAAACACAAACACAAACACACGATTCGCAACAACAGCTTAGCAACGAACGTCTAGCAGTAGTTGCAGAAATGATTAATGGCGTACTTTTGTTGCGAATCATGTGGTTATTTGACTTAAAGTGGACCATTCGTGTAATATACTTTGGACCGCAACTCAACAAATCTCGAGATGTGTGTTGATTTTATCGGCGATACCGTTGTTGGACAGGTTCGGAAACTGAATCGTGGCAACAAATGTTCTGGAATGTGCACTGACACAATCGATCCAAGTTGCGACTCGAAACACAAGTTGAGCAACGTACGCCTAACATAAATAATTCACACCTTTAATTGGAGGCCGGTTATCTTACTGTTACAAAATACAAGTGGAAAATACATCGCCGATTTTGTCGTACGTATTAGTGGATCGAAAGGTCCTCACCTTCGTGATCGTAGAAAAACTGTGACTTGGGTAGACCATTACCACGGTGGCGCTGAACGATTCGAACTCGTCCGGAGGATGTGTGTTAACGTACGCTCCACGTTTGCACACGACTCCCGTTGGAAACTACAAATAGCGACATGTGATTGTGCAATGTAGAACTGGCGTGGCGGTTCTTTAAAGTGTATGGATCGAGGAGGCCAAGGCTAAGGTCAACCATGCTACCACACACACACACACACACACACACACACACACACACACACACACACACACACACACACACACACACACACACACACACACACACACACACACACACGCACGCACGCACGCACGCACGCACGCTCGCACGCACGCACGCACGCACACACACACACTCACAAACAGACACACACACACACACACACACACACACACACACACACACACACACACACACACACACACACACACACACACACACACACACACACACACACACACACACACACACACACACACACACACACACACACACACACACACACACACACGGTAAAATAGAACAGCCATTGGGTTCTTCACAACAATCACTTGCGAGTCACAAGGATTACAGCCTCACTACACTTTTTCTTAAAATATGTTTAATATGCAAATCATGATTACCACCGTAATATGTTGCCAATCAATAATATGTTACCTGTTTTCCAAGACGTTAGTAACAACCACGACAAACATCCAAAATACTGCACATGCAAATAGTCATTTAACACTTCGCGGAAAATAATTATGGAAAACAATATGTAAAATTACGCACTAATTTCAGTGCAAATCCGACAATATGCAATATGTTGTAAGTGGTATTCACTATCTACATGACTTAATCAGTTGCATAATGATGGGAATCGTTAATATAAATATGACTGTGCTGGACTTGTTGCATTTCCTTACGACGTAATCTAATTATAAGAATATTTGGGAATACATTGTTTAGATTGCTATGTAAATTAATAGTATACGTATGGAAATTACACATATATTTAAGTATGTCGCTGTTGTTGATTTGTGATAATTGAATTGCTTCACCGGAACACGAACCTTCAATTGATGATTAAAATAAAACTTCTTCATAGTCAGAATGTCGTAATGTATCATCGGGATATTTCGACCGGCTGAAACGAAACAGGTTTCAAGCTTATTTCGTTGAATTTAAACTGGAAAAGTGTTCTAATAATTTCTGATCGCTGATAATGAAATTCTGTCTATTATGGTACATTTCATACGAATAAAACACATGTTCCTCCTGAGGGATGCTCATCTGATTGGCTTTCGGTGTCCATTTAAAGGAATATCGTTTAAGGTTACGTTCTAAATAGTAAGGATTAATCTAGATTAATCACCAAATGGCATTTTCAATAACTGCTCAGAGTCGTCATGTACAAGCTGCCTTATAAAATACATCCCCTGAGGTAAAACGAAATATACCCACTTATTGTGACGCGCATGATGTTGCCACCAGAGTCAGCGAAGAAATGCATAAGAAGCCGTTCGTCCAGACAAAACTTCCAATGTGACACCGTTACATCTCTCACCTATAGAATACAAACAATGCCATATGCAAGGCGAGCACCACGCGCCGCAGCTGTGACAAAACTATGAACTACTATCGTGAATGTCAAAGCGAGAAGACACGCGAGATAAAACAAGTGAATTTCACAGTTTGGGGCACGAGGATACTATAGTGAATATCACATTGAGAGGGTGCGAACGGGGATACGACCGTTATTATCACAGTGACGGTGCACTCACGATGATACCATCGTTGTTATGCCAATGATATTGCAACCACGATGATGCTATCGTGAATACCACAGTGAAAGGTCACGCATGAAGATACTGTCTTGAATATCATCGTCAATATCAAAGTGTGATGGCGCCGACTTGTATACTATCGTGAACATCGCTGTGAGCTGGCGCGCACGAGGACACAATCATGAGTATGGCAATGAGAGTCCGAACTAGAGATTTCCATCGTGAAAATCGCAGTGAGAGGACGTATGCGAGTCTAGCGTTATGAATATAGAAGAGAGAAGGATGCACACAATATTACTTACGGTCGAATTGTTGTCGACGTACTCTATTTGTGAGGTAAATGTACGTTCATGCCACCCTAACGCTCTACTCATCTGGGCGAGCGGTAGATACCTGAGGCTAGATGTGAACAGTGGCTTCATACTTACGACAGTCGTACATGTTTTCCCTGTAATGGCAGGTAGATATTTCACGTGAATTCGGTGCTTCCTACATGGACTTGCATTACTCCTAACATTGCTACAACGGAGGTGCAGAACAATTGGGGTTGCGACACCAATACTCGTGTATGGTGGACAGCCCTATGCAAACATAATGCTAATAATCGTATATAATTTATCAGTCTAAAATAATTCCGTAAATTAATCATTATTCTCGAACTACCATTGATATGATTTACTCAGAAGGATAACGTAAGATAGTGTTACCTCTGATGTTGTAGATGTGGTCCTCATAGTACCATGGATTGGTATATTTCTGTAAAACATCGCTTCCGTTGAATGTGATGAACACATTCGATTTTAGTTCGTACGGTTTATGAGACACAACAGTGTCTGATATGAAACTGTCAATGTGCGCCGTCTGGAGTTGCTGCATAACAAGAAAATCACTATTCATTCGCTGGCAATTATTCTTGAATGATTGCGTCTGCATTGTGGACAATTTATATATTTGTGCACATGCCTGCTATATGTGAATATGTAAGTTCGTAGGTAAGTAAATATTTTATTTAGGTTTCACTCCTTTTACACATGCATTAACATACAAAACATAAATACTTCGTACACATAGCAGGCACTGTGTACGTCGACCAAGCAAAAGCCAGTTATGAGAAACTATTAAACACAGCTATATAAAATCTTAAAACAGAAATTTACAATTATTAATTAATTATTTATTTAATGCACATATATGACTGCATGTTTACATAAATGTGTATGTGAGCATGTGCGCGTGAATATATATATATATATATATATATATATATATATATATATATATATATATATATATATATATATATATATATATATATATATATATATATATATATAAATATATATATATTCACACTACTAGCATTAACACAAATATTTGACAGCCTGTTTCATTAATTTATCACCCTCTGTGAGAAATAGTGCTTTTTCATGTCCAATCTACGATGTTCCTTAACTAATGTGTTCTCTGGGTGCACTGGCAATCTTTATTTTCCATACTTCTATTTGGTCTCCTCTTAGTCTCCTGGTCTCTAGTTTTGTCAAACCACATTCTAATTAGCGGATTTCATAATTAATATGTATACATTTTTAATTCAGATTAGTTTTCCTTCGTTGCATTCTTTTTAGCTTGTCTCTGTTTTTATTACGACATGGCCTCCATGCTTATATAAAATATTCCAAATGGGGTCTAACTATTGCTTTATAAAGGGGTAAAACTAGCTGTTTCTCCTTATATGTGATAGTTTTTTTATTATTTTAGAAGGAGTAATCCCATATTATTCTGAAACTTTCATGTCACCATTATATGTTACTGCTGCGCCCATTTATTGAAAATTGATGAAGTGTTAATGTATTAAATGTAACATATCTAATTCTGAATAACGATATGTCCTCCTATCTTATATGAAATAATATTAAAAAGGTATAGCGATTAGCTGAATTAGCGATATAAGTATTTTAATGTAACGTTGATCCCTAATCAACCCACTACCTACATTAAGCCGGAATCCCACATTTCTCTAAAATACCTTTTTAAGACGAAGTCCATATTTGATGGTCGTAAAGTAATATTATCTCGTTTCTAGTTGCCATATTCTGTGTGTAGTCATTTACATGTCCAAAACTGTAATGTTATCTGCCATTTATCAAACCGTTTGACCAGTTTTTCTATATCATCTTTTTTGTAATCGTATTTATCTCCATCACCTTTAACCTAGTCACTTTGTGTCGCCCGCAAATTCCTAAATATGATCCTATATGACTGCATGAAGTGTCAAACAGTTGGCGGCAATGATACTAACCTGTGGCACCGTCACCTCCACCTCGAACTGCCCACTATCCCACAGAATTGGTAATATGGTCTCCAGATTCTGTTCACTTTCTTTGGGCGTCTTACAAAATGACTCTGCGATTGCAGATGTAGCTAGTGACACCAGCCACGCCGCGACGAGGGGACGCGTTATGTCTCGCATGACCGATCTGAAACCAACACGACCGAATTTACTAGTAACTGGGAAAGGACGTAAATGGGGTATAGTTTAAATGTGTAAATAGGAGTGTGGAGCGCTATAACGCATCGGCGGTGCGTCGAACTCTCAATATAGTCGAGCGACTTTCCAATGATCGTGTCGCTGTGTCGAAGCCGGGGTAATTTCGCACACTCAATGTTACCTCAATGTTACATAGTTGTTAATTATATCCTTTTCATGGGCATATATCTTCTTCAATGCTATACTTACCGTGTGGTAAATCATTGTAAGATTGCAATTGATTTTGTTAGCATCAGGAGAGACGATGGCTTACGTTTCAAGATATATTTCAACTACTTAATTTGGAGCGTTGTTCAGAATGGCAGTGAATTGTGAACACATCAAGGGAAAAAGATGTATAATACGGCCGTTGGAAAAAAATACCATACCCGAGAGTCTGGTACAGTTGCGCCTCGTTATAACGCGGTAGTCGGGGTCCACGACTTCGGACCGCGTTGTAAGCGAGGCGCGTTAGGTGTTCTCATATCTGCCACCAGGGAGCTACTAAACAACAGCGACCCCCGCCCGCTGCACCAAGTCCATGAACCCTGTCGAAGCCCCGTGTGCTTGCAGCATTGTCTTATACGGCAATATGCAGTTTATGGAACTTATTAAACGCGTATACTTGCATCAACGTGTATTATTTTTAAATGTCACACCCTCTTGACTCTTGAACTGAACAAAACACATGTACGTATACCGTTATGGAATAGATCTACTACGATGATGATGTACTGGACGAACAGGCCTAAGAATCGAAAATAATAACCTGGACCTGAGCAGCCGAAAACGTATATGATTTGACAAACGTAGTATGCAAGCTGATAAAACACAGAAAAAGACAATAGGTAGAATTAATAATTGTTTCACTTCCTCTTTCAACCGATCTCGACCGAAGCATAAATTTATTACGCACCACTTAACATCGATTCATCATTTCATATGCGGATGACGAATTCGTATTTTCGCCACCGGTAGCGCCTTGGGTTAGGAATTTGGCATGTTGGTTTCGCGTCGCGAAAATGATTAAATTTACGATGTAACGGAAGCATGTAATTTCACCCAAGTGTTATATTGGTACTGCTTGTTAAATGCATTTAAAACGGTTGATCTGATTCTTACGCGAGGCATATTTGTGAATCTCGATTGCAATTTACAAACCGTCGAAGCGAAGCCAGCGACAGCGATTGATGTCGGCGGCAGCGCAAAACAAACAACACGTTGATACTCGTTCTTTTGACATTGTTCACCTAATGTTTCTTGAGAATTGTCAAAGCAATTCTAAGTAGGTTTAAGCGGGCCCATTTGACATTTTCCCCTGGCGGCAGAAATTCGGGGTCCACGACCGACCGCGTTATATCCGAATCCGCGTAATAACGGGGCGCGTTATAACGAGGCGCGACTGTACTTGGCTGCTCAGAAGGTGAAATAAGAGAAATAACCCGAAGAAGTGGACTTACAATTGTATAGATTGACAAAATCAAGCACTCGGAGTGGGTATATGGATTGAAAAGAGACGTCAACGGCTGAATTGAGGCAATGATTTCAACTCATCATCATTATTATTATCATTACCACCACCAAAACCACAATCATCATCACCATCATCATCATTATCGTCATCATCATCGTTGTCATAATTTTCTTCATACACGCACGTCCCCTGTTCGGCATACATATGGTATGTGTTTAGAAAACATCAATATCAGGAAGTTTGGTAATCGCTGGAGTTATATTACATTAGTAATCATTTTATGGTGAGTGTTGTCAATAAATTATAACACGGTATTTGTGAAATGAGGATACATATCGAACGTTTTCCACATTTACGGCAACCTTTGTTATTCCATGGTCGAGACTTACATTCGCTTCTTCGCTCCGAGTGATACATAAGACCGAATCAACATTCATGAACACTACTTTTCAATTGATAGGATTCAATTGTCAACTGGCGGCATGTCACGTGATTGGAAGTCTTGAGGTGTGAAGTGTCTCATAAGTGTCCTACATTAACGCGGGTATGAGAGTATGCAGACCCTTGGTTTGTAACTCGCTCGTTTATGGTGACTGCCGAGATAAGCTTGTGCAGACGAACGGCTGCCACAGTTAAATATCTCTCATCGTTTCTATTTTTTTAGTCTCACTTCAAATATAAAAAATATTGTCCATTGCAACATACTAGCTCGTTTGTGATTTCGTGTGAAATCATCAGACAATCTATTAAATTACTTAATTCTTGCTCAATCATTAAGTGTAGTGAATTTCAAAAAGTTGAAAAATCACAAGATTTTCACCCTTTTAAAATTTCGTAACTTTGTGTAATCAGCGAGAGGAGTCACGCTCGTGATCGGCATTGACTCGGACATTGTTTATGATTTTGAATATCGGATATTTTTTATCGGCACCAGATCTAACGACTGAATTGAACAAACATATGCATTTTTTATTAAATAGATCGCGATGGGCTGAACCAGTTGAGGATAAAACTTTAATGCAATTCATCTGTCACGATACGAACAATATTCATCGCAATATTTTTCTAAACATTATTCCAGATCTGGATACTTATCTGATTTGCTGTCATATATTTCTTTCAAGCGATTAGCTGTGTTCCAGTCCCAATTAATCAGGTAGTTGACCGAGTTTCGGTGCAAAGATAAAACGGCTATTTCGATGTGTATGCAGCTATACAGAGAGGCACAGTGACAATTTGCCTTCTTGTCGAATCGAATTACCCAACGCGACAGGTTTTCTTGTAATATGGGATATAGTATCGTCAGCCGGCCATGTTGGTTTTATGTGTATTGTCCAATTAATGCACACTTCCGGCCCTCAATGACAGGCTGCTTCCTATTGCATTTCATACATAGACAAATCTGGAATTAAAACAGAAATAAAAAAAAACAACACATCTACTTTATTTATGTATTAAAACAACTAGCATTAAAACGATTTGTACAAAGTTGTGCCGGAAATGCATTATCTCGTCGACTATCTATTCGAAACGAGCATAATTCGTGTCCCCTATTCTAAAGTATTGGGAATAAAAGTACGTCAACTTGTCTTTTCTCACCTAGTTTGCGCTGTCTGTGCTGTCTATTGTCCGTCAGGCAGTTAACAAAGTGTGAGCGAACACGACTTGTCAATTGGATTAAGGTCACGATAATGGAAATCTTGAGCTGTGGAGTGTTTCATAAGTGTCCTACATTAACGGGGGGTTGAGAGAATGTAGACCTTTGGTCTGTTACTCGCTAGTCTGCGGTGACTGCCAAGACACGCTTGTGCATACGATTATCTACTACTTTTAAAAATATCTTTCCTCATTTCTATTTTTGGTAGTCTCATTTCAAATAAATTTTGTAAAAAATAAACGTACCGAGTGTCCATTGCAACACGGTAGCTCGTTTGTGCAACTGCTGTATGTAGTGGAAACGCTGAAAACTCATGAATGTTACACTTGGTGAAATTTCGTAACTTTGCTATGTGATCGGCGAGAGAATTGAAGTCACGCCCATGACCAGCGATTACCCGCACAATGTTTTGCTATCTGCTGTTTTGAGACTTACCATATCTAAAGAATGCAGTAAATTATATCGATGATTTAAAAAAAATAGGCATTTTGTTTATGAAATTGTCTCCGGATGTTATTTAGACTATTAATACACTACATGTTTGGACATCAACGAACCGGATTTGCGATAAGCTAAATCAGTTGAGGGGGAAGGATTAAGCGCCGAACGCCAGATCAGACTTAAACTCCGAAAACCACATCCGGCGTCGACGTCTAGCAAAACAGCTTTAGCAAAATGCACAGTGAGCGTTTTCTTCAGATTGGACCGCAGCGATGGCAAAAGTAAGGGTTAAGCTTATACGGCAATTATGGACACTGCACTTGTTCAACAATGTAATTGCCAATGCAGGCATATAGCAGTTTGTCAACATTGAGTTGATCTTTGCCGTTGTCAAGAAGTTCCACATATATGTCACAATGCCGAATTTAGATTAGGATAAGTTTCACACAACAGAAGAGACGTTAATTCCCAAACCCATCACGCTTTTACCATTCTCAGTAAAGTCAAACAATAATAAATATAACAAATGAATAAGTAAACGATTGGCTCAACTTCCATCATATAGACAAAGACTCCCCCGCAAAGATGCGTTCATCCAAATATCAATCATGTTAGGCGAGCTGCAGCAAATCCTTAGTTATCCTGTCAACGTTCACAATCGTGTCATGTTTTCAAAATTTATTCGCATCAGTCTACCTTAATAATCTAATTTGAATATGTGGGGGAAAAACACTTCTCCCTACCTTCAAACAGGACGGGGTGCTCACTGCTGACCCTACTCCACACAAGGCTCAATATACTCATTCTTACTTAAGAAGGATGTCCATAAAAAAGTAATTTGGCAAGTTTCTGGTACTCAGCAACAAGGTGTAGTAATATTTTGCTGTATTCTGTATTTTGCTGTATTTTTCAGGGGAAGTATGGGAGCAAGGATCGGTTAAAATGATATCAGCTTTGTACATGACAATGTTGCCATCAATGCATAAGTTGTTTTTGAACTAATAAAAACTAATTAAAATGACTCAATTACTCTTCATCCACACTTGCAAATCATTACACCCATGTGACAGGTATGACTTTGTTTGTATTTAATAACTGGCTAGCTGGTAACATTATAACATAATAGTGGTTTTATATATTAGAGTGGTATTAGACAGTGAAGACGTTAGTTGGACTGCATCAACATATACGAGCATATTGTGGGATGCAGTGCATCACTTGGCACACACCATCATTTTAAGATGACCACCTATGTCAAATATATTTTTTAGAATAAAGTTATCTGCTTTTTAGATAATGGCTGTCATTTTAGTAACCATAAGCAAAACTACCACGTTCAGCTGATTTATCATAGCATCAATTTCCTTGCCTATATATCCATTGACAGGTATTTTTAATTTAATTAATAACTACTATATATATATATATATATATCACTATATATTAACGTGTTCAATAATTGTATATATATATATATATATATATATATATATATATATATATATATATATATATATATATATATATATATATATATATATATATCACTATATATTAACATGTCCAATAATTGTATATATATATATATATATATATATATATATATATATATATATATATCAATCACTCTTTTATCGAATTTAGATATACCGATATAGGTCATGTTATTCAGATAACTATTAACTACACACATTTCACTGGTAATTCCTGATGAAGATTAAATGCATATGTATTAATATTATAGTACTATAGTAGTATAATTAGAAGTATAATTAATAGCAGTAGTAGTATTATAGTAGTAGTAGTAACAGCAGCAGCAGCAATAGTAGTAGTAGTAATTTGTTGTTGTTTAATTTATATTGCTGAAACGGATGTAATTGAATAACTCATCAAAAACTTGTCTTTTTCTTTGTTGCTCTACTAACAATCACGCTAATAACAGAGATGAGATCTATGCTATTATTATTTATTTTTATTTTAGCATTAATACATTCTTCTTTTTGCACGTAGTAGACATTGATGAATGCACACCAATGCGACCATGATCATCTTTTCGTGCACACAAATGTTGAATATCTGCGAGTGTATCTGTGCGTCGAGCAGTTGGTCCGCTATACCACAAACGGCCGATTGCAAGACAGGTGAGTATTGTGGATTGTTTCTAGCACAGGTATTGCATATCGATCGCTCTCATTCTCCTTTCCCCTTTCACTCCCGCCAAGTATCTCTATACTTAGTCCTCATATATCATTCTCCTTCCGCCCTCCATTCTCAAAGCATCCGCTCTCTTCGTAACCTAACGACGTGTAAATACCAATAGCACATGAATAACCACGAACGGAAATATCGAGTAGATATACCTACTCTTTGTCAAGTTATTAGTATGTATTATTAGTATATGTAAAATCTCCACATCAAATGTTAGTTGTAGTAGTGGTGAAATGGTGCGTTTCGCCAGTTGCGGGGAGTTTTAATGTTATATGTGACGTCACTCCACGAGGTACGGTGACTGAGACGTCTTCCAAAGTATCACATACACCATCAATCCCAGCACAAGCCCCAATACTGCTGGAGTAACCGCCACAGCGAGCATAGCGCCTGAAAGAAACGGACACATTGGATGTCAATATTCATCGTATTCGCTGCTCCTTGAATAGTAGACAACTTTAACTTATTAAGCAAGAATGGCCCCATTTTCGGTAGTACCTAAAAATAGATATTGGGGAAAACCCGGGTAATATGGGCTGTGTGTGAGTATAGGGAAATAGGTGTATTATAGTTCACAGGACATCAGCGCCCCCTGGCGGATGCAGTACTACAAGGGGGCTTTCAGTGCTTCCTCGCGACGAAATGACTGGACAAGGTGTGGTCAAGGAGTCCTCTAGCAGAGGTCAGAGGTCACCCACCGTGAAGTAAGGGGTAGACATCATTTACCAAGAGGGGTGAAAGTGTGTGGGGTGTTATTGCCTAAAGAGGAAACGAAAAACGAACAAAACACGGTATTGTACGAATGCACACGTATTTTATGGAACAACACAAGCACGATACAATAGGGTAACGTGTAATACAATTACGACTAAAAATGAGTATGATGATGACGTGACGTGCGTGTGTTTACCCCCATTCCAGAGGTCGCGAGCTTAGGGGCGTTTACCACTGCTCAAGGGGCTCATTGGTGATTATGAGGCGACTTGCGGGTGTTTACCACCACTCCAGAGGTCGCGAGCTTAGGGTTGTTTACTATCACTTCAGTGGCTGGATCGATGAGCTATGTGCGATAGTACAGTCTACCCTGTATCAGCTCTTTAAGCCAATCAAATACGCGGCAATCGTTAGCAACTAAATCGGTGCCGAATATGTTCACAAACGTCCTCATCGGATAGCCGTTGCAACGAAGCAATATATAAGCTACACAATATTGTTCGCAAACCTTAGACAGAGGACTCTGAAGTCTCTTGCTGTTATGAACCCACTCGGAGCAATGTTCGTTTATGAAGATGCGGAACACCGCGTGTCGTGGCGGCAGACCGTACGAGCAGAAGTAATCGCCGGGTCCGTCGGCGGCCAGGTACAGCGCTATCCAATGTTCACCCGGTTCGTTGCCGCCGTCAATGTTGCACACGAAGGCGACCGGGCGATCGTCGATCGTCGTAGGCAGTCCGTCTTTGGGTACGACCCCGCGTAATATCGATCTGAAGCGCAGGTCTATCGCCAATAGAGTGACGATCTGCAGGGTGTCCATCTCAGTAGTCGTAGATGATGTTGCGACTCTTGTCTATTTCCAGCACAAGCTCGAACTCGGCGTAGGCGATGACGTTCACAGTGGTCAGTGCAGTGCAATGCTGAAATGCGCAGGTTGCCCTTTTGTACCAGATGGAAGCAGGCGCTATCGCTCTCGTCGGAGGTCAGGTCAAAACCGAAGAAGGTTTAGCCGTGGCGGAAATCACTGCGACACAGTCCGTTCCCTTCATCCTGCCACACCTTACCGGTTGATGTGAACAGGCTGAGGTAGCTCCTGACGATGGGGTTGTCATCGAAATTCCATTGGCAAGGTTTGGAGGGTATCTGTCGTCCGTCCACGTACACGGCGAAGACGTTGATGTCGTTGTTCTTGGTTTGAAACGGATTCTTTTCGTACGAACCATTGCACGTATCGTTATCGATGCAGCACAGCACCAGACGTTTCGATAAGGTACCGAGGAACAGGTTCTCGTGCGTGTGCGACCTGGCTCCCGCGTGAATGGAGTAGACCTTACAGTCGACTGAACGCATCGGATACTTGGTCGCGCTCTTCTGGAAGGCCTTGATGTGCGTCATATGTACGGACAGATTCAGGATGGTCTTCTTCGCGAACAAGGTGGCATTGATGATGTTTATCTTGTAATCGTCATTGGCCCCGCCAGCCATAAGCGCGAACGCGAGCTTGCTGCCTACCAGTCGTTCCCTGACATCGACGCCGTTGATCAAAAATTTGTTCCCTTTTAGGGCACTTATTTTATTGGCTTTCGGTGTCCATTTTAATGCGAATTGTTTAACATTATGATCTAAAATCAAGGACTAAAATCGAGATTAATCACTTAATGGCATTTTCAATAACTGCCTAAAGAGTTGATATCGCGATGTTGGAACCATACATGGCATTGCTAAATATACTTATATTGACAAATTGCTGCTGTCATGTAAAATGCATCCCCGGAGGTGAAACGAAATATAGCCACTTATTGTGATGCGCATGACTTTGCCGCCAGAGTCAGCGAAGAAATGTATTAGAAACTAACTGTCTAAACACATCCTATATGACACAGTGACATATCGTACCTATAAAATATAAACAATGTAATATTCAATGGGAACATCACACGCCACAGCTGTGACAAAATTATAAACTACTATCGTGAATGACAAAACGAGAAGATGCGCGAAACTATGCAAGATAATATCACAGTTGTGAGCGAGCACGAGGATGCTATCGTAAATACCACAGTGAGTGGGTGCGCATGATGATACTATCGTGAATATCACAATGAGAGTGCGGAAACGAGTATACTGTCGTAAATATCAAAGTGAGAGGACGCCCACGAGGACACAATCTTGAATGTGACAGTGAAAGGTCACAGGCAAGAGTAGCATCGTGAATATCCTAGTGAGAGGGCACATGTGATTTTAGCTTGATGAATATCGTATAAAGAAGAAATCACACAATAGTACTTACGGTCGAATTGTTATCGACGTACTCTATTTGTGACGAAAATGTGTCTCGATTCCATTTTATCGATATATGGAGCGGGAGATACCTGAGGATAGACGTGAACAGCGCGTTCACATTTACGATAGTTGTATACGTTTTCCCTGCAATGGCAGGTAGATATTTCACGGTGAATTTGATGCTTCTTACACGGAGTTGCATTACTCCTAACATTGTTACATCGGAGAACCATGAATAGAAATGTTTATGTAAGACATCGCCTCCATTGAATGTGATGAACTGATTCGATTTTAGTTTGGGCACGCGATGAGACACAACAAGTTTTTGTTATGAAACAGTCAATGTGCGACGTCTGGAGTTGCTGCAAAACAAATAAAAATGTCAATATTGATGCGCGGGAAATTATTCATGAATAATGATGTCTGCATTGTGGGCAATGTATATATTTGTCTGTATGTATGTGTAAGTAAGTAAGCAAGTAAGTAAGCAAGTATGCAAGTAAGTAAGTAAGTAAGTAAGTAAGTAAGTAAGTAAGTAAGTAAGTAAGAACAAAAGTAGGTAAGTAAGTATGTATGTAATAAATAGGTAAGTAAGTAAGTCAGTAGGTAAGTAAGTAAGCAGGTAAGCAAGTAAGTAGATAATTTATTAAAGTTTCGCTTCATGCACACATGCTCCACACAAAATCGAGCTAAGGGAGACTATATAACACAGCTATAATTTTGTTATTCAAAAACAAAAATATGCAATAAATAAATAATTAATGAATGCAAATATATGATTGTATCAACAAACAAAGTAATTAATTAGTTAATAAATAAATAAATAAATAAATAAAAACAAATACGCCCCTTGTATTATGTAATTTTTAATGTAGTAATTTATTAATTCCTGTTGTGAATGCAAGTATGCATGTATGCACGTATGCGTGCATAAATGAAGTCAAACATGATTCCCATTTTCATCACCGACCACCATTTGCGATACTACATACGAATTTAACATTTCAAATTACAGGGACATTGGACACTTTTCTTAAGTGAAGATTGAGGAAATATTATGATGAGTATAATTACCTTCTTATAGAAGTATAACTATAATCTTGTGTTGTCACACTTGTTGCCAGATGCTGTGCGTAAGCATTTACATGTCCAAAATGTAATACCATCGGCAATTTGAATAAATTGCTTACGCTATCTTTTTGAAATCGTGTTTATCTCCATCACCTTTAACCTAGACACGTTATGTCGTCCACAGTGCCTTATATATGAATAGCTATGACGGAATCCGACACGCATACTAACTTGTGGCACCTTCACCTCCACCTCGAATGGAACTGTTTCTACCTCAAATACCAGAATGGTGTCCCGCCTCACTTCACTTCCCTGGACGTCTTACAAAATGGCTTTATGACGGAAGTTGTAGTCATTGACGCCAGCCACGCCTCTGCGACAAATTGACATGTGAGGTTGCGCATGAGGGTCCTGAAATTGACACGACCGAATTTGCCGGTAACTGAGAAAGCAAAAAAATGAGGCGTTGTCTAAGTGTGTAAAATAATAGTGTGACGCGCTGTACCGCATCGGCTGTGCGTCGTTAGCTCTGGGCACTCGTACACTCAATGTTATCCCAATTTTATTCAGTTTTCAATTATTATTTCTGGATAGGCATATGCCTGCTTCAGTGCAATACTTACCGGTGAATAGTGAATCATTGCAAGATTGTAAGTGATCTTGTTAGCATCAGGATAAACGATGACTTAAGTGTATTTAAGTTTCTAGAGATATTTTGTTGTACTACTTAATTTAGAGAGTTCTTCAGAATGGCAGTGAGTCGTGCACACTCAAGGAGAAGCATGAGAAACATATATACCAAGTATCCAGGTCCCGGCATGGGGCATAATGCTAAGAATAAGCTGGAAGTTGAGTAAAACTAACATCTGAATGAAATATAAAGTAGGAACAAGAAGGTCTGCGATGTTCCACCAAGGGAAGAACAATGTCTAAAAACGGTCATTGGAAAAGAATACATGAGAATCTGGCACTTAGTGGAACCGAAGGAGAAATTCCAGGAGTAAACCGAAGAGGTACATGTGTGATTGTAGCGTGCAAGATAAAGTGACTGGGTTTCTCCCAAACGATGAAAGATAAACTCAACAAATCTGCACCAATTTGTTTCATGTTTTAATAATGCTGGTCCATACATTTTCTTGCCTAACTATCCATTGGTAAGTATTGGTAATTTAATTAGTAACTAGAAAATTGATGTTTTAGATGTTTTACAGGGAACGTAACTGGCTCAACATCAGTTTTCATCTTGGATGTTTCACCTGAACACTCACTGTTTTATTTTCAGATTATTTACAGCTGTTCTAAAACTAACGACACACTGCGGAATATATCAACCACGATCGATGCAAATTTGAGTTTGCAAGCAAATTAATGGACTAACTTTACCTACTCGAGGACCAGTTTTCTAGATTGAATCCCATTTAACCACATTGTGACGTTACTGAAGCGGGATATCACGGGCAGCATCCTACGCGAAGGAACACACCAATACAATCAATTGAGTTGTTTCACACGACGTACACACACCCAGGCAACACAGCTCGCACACACGCGCATACACGACACTGGATTCTACTGCAAATGTGTCCCTGGATATAGAGGGACAGTGTCCTAGACCGGTACCTATGTCAGTGCTTTTGTTTGGGAGATATCGCACTCCTGTCGTGTCAGTGTATGTAATATTACAGCTACAAAATAGTGTATATTGTTGGAGTAAGTGGAGATGAAACAATATAGGTGAAGATATTCGGACAACTGATGATGAACTACACCAGTTTCACTGGTAATTCGTGATGAAGATTAAATACATATTTATTAATATAATCATAGCAAAAACTGTTATCATTATTTAGTATTATCTTATTATTAATATTTAATTACTACTATTATTATTACTATAAATTGTAGTTGTAGTAGTAATATAATTAGTACTATTGGTAGTACTGGTAGTAGGAGTAGTAGTAGTAATAGTAGTAGTAGTAGTAGTAGTAGTAGTAGTAGTAGTAGTAGTAGTAGTAGTAGTAGTAGTAGTAGTAGTAGTAGTAGTAGTAGTAGTAGTAGCAGTAGCAGTAGCAGTAGCAGTAGCAGTAGCAGTAGCAGTAGTAGTAGTAGTAGTAGTAGTATTATTATTATTATTAGTAGTAGTAGTGGTGGTGTTAGTAATGGTAGTAGTGGTAATAGTGATAATAGTAGCAGTATTATTATTATTATTAGTTGTAGTAGTAGTAGTAGTAGTAGTAGTAGTAGTAGTAGTAGTGTTAGTAGTGGTGTAGTGATAGTAGTTGTAGTAGTGGTAGTAGTAATACTAGTGATATTAGCAGCAGAAGTAGTAGTAGTAATAATGGTAAAGGTGGTATTATACATGATGCTATGTCGAAACGGAATAACATAAAACATGTACTGTTCAATGTTGTTGTACTAACTATGACGCAAATAAGAGAGATGAGATATATGCTATTATGTTTTGAGTTATTTTAGCATTTAAACGTTCGACTTATTCCACGTTGTAGACATTTATGAATGTGGAAGTAAACCGAGTAACCAAGAGCACATATCGTAGTGCACAAAAAGGTTGAATAATAGTGTATGTGTGCATCGTGTCTTTGTTCCGCTATACCGCCAACGGCCGACTGCAAGATAGGTGAGTATTGTGGATTGTTTCTGTCGCAGAAATAGCATTTGTAGGACAGCTAGTTAGATACCATAGACGGTTATCGCAACGACGTGTAAATACCAACAGCTTGTGAAGAACCATGAACGGAAATATCGAGTAGATATACCTACTGGTTGTCTAGTTATTAGTACCCATACACAATTCAACAAAATGTTTTGATCGTTTGCACAAGCTATGGACTGTGCTGTATCCAGGCCAGTTATTCGACTTTGTAAAAATAAACTACTGGTCGTGAACATAACATACTGATATCATTCGCATGTTGTGCGATATATAATAATGCGAATAGTTTGTTTCCAGATACAACAAGTACATCTGGTGCTTCTCGTCCGGAGAAAGAGGCGTGGAAATGCTATGTTTACGAGGTTCACTTTTCAACCCGCCATCCAATGTGAAGGGTGTTCACAGAATGCACTGATCTATGCATAAGCAATGTTCCCAAGTTTAAACAAAAGTGATGTTGTATATGGAATGTTGTTATGACCCGAATGCTTTTTATTATTATCAACGTGTTATTGTCAACCAAAGACTTGAGGCAACATTGAAGTTCAAGTTATTTTTTTTTCGCAGCGGAAATTGTTATTTCTCAGAAATAAAAAAAATGTAAGAATAAGCGATCGAACGAGACGAGGACAATTACAAAATTCTTCACGTGTAATATGACATCATCCGACCAGGACTTCTCTAGTACTGACGAAATCGCCTTGATATTCTACTAAGTTAAAACAAGTTTTGGATATGATCAAATAATTATTTTAGAACGATCTTGAGAAATGTTAACTATATAAAAACAAATGGATAGTTTCATTCTACAGACGTTGCCACAGTTCACTCTGCTGTATACACGAGTACCTAGCTATAGAAAATGGTGGATAGTTTCCACCTATTATTGCTATAGATAACGGTGGATGGTATTCACCGTTATCTGCACCCACTGGATATATATGAAAAAATAGTCTTCGCACAGTAATTGCGATGTGGCTGAAATTGTCATAAAAAGGAGCCAATGTGGACTTGTGACGTAAATTACGTAACTCAGAGCAGTAGTTCCGTGCAATTGTTGGCAACGCTACGTGTGTTTCAACCATTGTTACGCGATGTGCTTCAAACGTCTACCGAATACGTCTTGTCCAGACGATAGGTGCAGATAAATGAATGAATTGTACACTTTTTGTTAAAAGCAAGACACTTTGCATATGTATTCTACATACCAGGCGAACCATTTTGAAGATTGGAGGCACTCCAGATTTTGTTGCGTTCTGAAATGGCAGCCATTTTTTTTAAATGGCAGCCACATTAATTTTCACCACATCTTACTAACTGCGACAGGTAGAACCATTTATCTGATGTTTACATATAGGTTTTAGGGATAAATGATTTAACATATTTTACTTTTGAACTTCACCGACATTCACATCCGCCATTTTTAGAGGGCCGTCATCAATAGTCGTCAATGTAAATGTCACGATATCTTAGCAACTACGTCACGTTGAGCAATAATTTGCATGCATTTGTATATATCTGTGGGCAGCGATTTCAAATAGTTTACATTTGACCTTATCCGACATTCATATATCCGACATTTTTAAATATATGGCTCCAATCAAAGCCTATTATTCCATATCTTAAGAACTACATCACCTAGAACTACAACGTTTATGTCAAGTTATAGGTTTTCTTTGATGCGACGATTTCAAACATATTTATTTTGACCTTCGTTGACATTTAGATATATGCTGTTTTTAACGATGGCGCCCGACAAAGCTTGTTATCCGCATATCTTAAGAACTACGTCACGTAGAGCCATACAACAGATATGAAAATATAGGTTTTTGGATGCACCTCGCTTACACAGAGTGTATAACATCTTAACCAAAAGCTGGAGCTTTGTTATCTGAAGAGTGGTGTAAAAACGAGAGCAGAGCGAAGTCCGCAATTCCCGTTCTGGCAGCTTTTGCTGAAGATAGAGTTGGATGTGATGACATGGGACAGAGCCATTCACGAAGGCAATTTCATTATCTACGTAGACGCCTTAACCAACTTACAATGGCTCTTCCACGCATTTGACCACTACTACCAGTGCTGTTGCCATTCGTCTACGGGATATGGGAACACTACAAATCAAACACCCAAATGTGTTCAGAGCATTTTGCGAAGGCTAGTTCACAGTTAACAAGACGCATCAACCATTCTCCAGGATGCCATTGGACGAAAGCCACTAGAAGAACAATGCCTGTGTGAAAACAGTCAGCCTTACTGAGAAGCCAGCGGCATTACCGGTGTTCATGGTGGCTGGACCAGAAATGGCCTTTGTTGACCCAGGGTTTCTCCGTGGATTGAAAAGACAAAAACTGCGTATCAACCCAGTCACGACGAGGAAAAGCCAGGTAAAACAGTAAGGTGTGGTCTTATATAGCGCCGTTTGTTGCCTAGTGAAAGTGCTCATTACTCCATTATCTTATCGCAAGCAAGTTGTCTTGACTTGTATTACAAACAGTGTATGTGGGTGAATGGGCACGGAAAATTAAACTCCTGCTTGTGAACATCCTTTGTGTGCATATGCTATCTAATTAAGACATACACCTATTCTAGCTTCATCTAGCCGTTCTTTTTGCTTATAACAGTGGTTCTTACCAGAATGCTATATATATTTCTTTATTCATGAAGGCGGCTTTCATCAAAGATGTGAAGTCTTTGTGAAGTCTCTCTCGACAATGATGGAGATGGTCAACCCTTTCTGGGATACCATTGGAGATCTCCTAGTTCTTGATATACCTGTGGTGGCCGAGGCACCAGTTGTTGATTCCGTCAGCAAGATGAACAATCTCGGACAAGACCAACGCAAGAAGTTCTCCAAGAAACGTCTGGTGGGCTGCATCAACACAGTCAATGAAACAATCCCAAAGAACAAGCTGCGTCTCTTCAGTCGACATCTTCAGAAACAAAAATCACATGCACAACAACAGTTGTTTTCCTTGTTTCATCATCATTCAGTTTCCCCGTCACTGTCAGACAACGGCAACATCAAATTGGTACAAAGGCGGACTTGCTTCAGTGTCTAGAAGATTTGGTGCCACACAATAAGAGTGCCTGCTCGCAGAGGGAAGCTCACATGATCATAATTGACGGCGCAGCTCTTGTTAACATCCTCAAGCGTGCTGTGTCTGAAACCTTCGATGACTATGCATCCATATACATAGAACACATCAGGAGACAGTTTTTCGATTATGTTTGTCGTGTTGACATCGTTTTCGACGTGTACAGAACTGACAGCCTCAAGACCACCACACATAGTAAAAGAGGGAAGGGGACAAGGAGTCGAGTTGAAGGTCGAAAGAAGTTCCCTGCAAACTAGCTAGAGTTGTTGCGAGAGATTGACAACAATACATAACTAGTTCACCTGCTAATTGAACGATTGCCTGCCGAAACATTTCCTGGCAATTTGGTGATCACACATGGAGACGAGGTGCTGTGCTCAGAGTCAATTAACATGGAATGGTTATTACTGTGTACACACGAAGAGGCGGACACCAGGTTGCTGTTGCATGCTGCGAGAGAAGAACTGTTGACACTGCGAGAGAAGAACTGTTGACACTGACGTTGTCGTACTAGCTGTCAGCTTTGCTCGCAGACTTGGCTGTGACAGTTTTGTGGAGCAGGGAACTCATTCCGATACGTCGACGCAACTGCTATTGCTCACGTGCTTGGTGTTCAAAAGTGCAAGGCATTGTCTGTCATGCATTGACCGGTGTGATGCCACATCATGTTTCGCTGGAGTAGGCAAACGCACGGCCTGGGAATCATGGAATTTTTAAGTAGTGTAACGCCTGCGTTGTGTGCTCTTGCAGACACACCCTCGGCAGCTATCCTGAGAGAAGTACTACCACCCATCGTGAGGTACGTTGTTGTTTTATACGGCCGGTGCAGTTCTGAGGACGACGTGAATGCAGAAAGGAAGGGAGATCGAGAAGATTCCACCAAGGCAGGATGCCCTCATGCAATACATGCCCCGAGTGGGTTACCAGGCTGGCCACGTCTGGGGCCAGGCCCTGCTGAAAGCATCACACCTGCCCAGTCCAGCGGACTACGGCTGGGCTTGACAGGGGGACATGCCAAAATGGGAAGTGCAGTGGATGACACTTCCACCTGCAGGTACAGTTTGCCGTGCGATAATCAAGAGTGGCTGCACGAAAGGCTGCAGAGGACAATGTCGCTGTTTAAAAGCCGACCTACGCTCCACAATGCTATGGAAATGCGTTGGATGTCAGCGGGATGTCTGAACTGTTTGGCAATCCTTGGTGTGGATTTATGGGGTAGGCATCATTATAACGTAATTAAACTAATGTTTGAAGTGAGTTTGCCTTTTTAAAAGAATTTCGAAGTAACACCTTTAAAATCGTCGCACCTGATAACCTATATTTTGATATCAACTTCAAGGCTCTAGGATATGTAGATCTTAAGATATGGGGATAACAGGCTTTGTCGATCACCATATTTCAAAGTGGCCGATATCTGAAAAACAACGAAGGTCAAAAGTAATATATTTGAAATCGTCGCATCACCAATAACCTATATTGTGACATCAACTTTGTGGCTCTAGTTTATGTAGTTCTTAAGATATGGAAATAATAGGCTTTGACAAAGGCCATCGTCTAAAATGGCGGATATAAGTCGGCGAAGGGATAATGTGATATTTTTGAAATAACAACAAACCAGGCTATACAAAACCATAAAAGCTACCGCTCTACGTTACGTAGCTGTTAAGATATCGTAACATTTGTATTGGCGACCGCCATCTTTAAAAATGGCGGATATGAATGTCGGAGAAGTTCAGGTGTGAACCAATTGAAATGATTGACCCCAAAAACCTATACACCAAAATTATAGCTCTAGGTGACGCAGTTATTAAAATATGAGGAAATTGAATACGGCATCCATTTTATTAAATGGCCGCCATTCCCGAAAGCAGCAAAATCAGGAATGCCTCCAATCTTATAAAAATGGTTCCCTTGGTGTATAGGATAGATCAGCCAAGTGTCTTGCTTTTATCAAAAAGTGCACAATCTGTTCACCTATCCGCTGGACTATTCGTGAAATCGGCAGTCGTAGGCATATGTGATGCTTGTGTCGCGAAGATGGCATTACCAACACTTTGCTGGGTAGTTCAAGGAGTCATGCGCTCTTGCCATTTCTCCCATGCAATGCTGGGGCACTGGGCCAGTATTTAGTAAAATAATGCGTTTTTTTTTAAAAATTTGATCGGGTAACTAGGGAAAGTGTGAATAGCCTTTCATTGTATATAGAGGCGATCCACTTTCGAAGTTTTTTTTGCAGAATCCGACAAGGACCAGTCGAGAATAATGTAACACTCTGTCCGACGGTTTCATCAAAACTAAATGGACCACTTGCAAATAAGGGCTAACGTGTCGCAATAGAGAGGTTTCATTTTGTCGAAATCGGTCAAAGAGGAGAAGAGCAAAACATTTAATTGTGCAGGCTGCTCTAAAGAGACTGCGACTCACAATGATATATCAAACTCCCCACAAGTTGCATCACTCAACATTTCACCACTGCCACAACTTGATCATCAATTCAAAATAAACAGTTGCGGAGTTGTGTAAATGACTGATTGATTGCGCAATGCAATTGTTGTTCATGAACATACGCCATTGAGGCTGTGAACTTGCATAACATAAAATAGTTTCAAAAACGAACGTTATTGTGTCTACAAACACATGTTCAATGCTTGGGTTTACCAAATGAAACAAAGATTTGTAGAATCTGCGCATCATATGTAAGTTGTGGCAGTGGTGAAATCGTTAGTAGTTCCATTGGTGAATAGCTTGAATGCCATGCTCACTCCACGAGGTATGGCGATTGAGACTTCTTCCAAAGTATTACATAAACCATCAATCCCAGCACCAGCCCCAATACTGCTGTAGTAACCGCCACAGCGACCACAGCGCCTGAAAGTAACCGACACATTGGAAGTCAATATTCATCGTGTTCGCTGCTAGCACTACATAATACGTAATCATTTGCGAATGGGACAGATTCCGTCTATGGATAGCAATATTAGCAAAACAGAGTGTTGTCATTTCAGTCGATTACTATCATTATTAATCAGTTGCAATAACGTCATTAACTGTAACAGTATTATTATTGTTGATGATGTTACCGTTACAGCTGCTACGGCTGCTACTGTTGCTACAGCTACACTACAATAGCCACAGCAGAACCATCAATAAATAAATCTAAATAATAATAGCTACACCAGAACATACCTTCTGAATGACCTTTTGTGATAGATAATTTCGCCTCAGCGCCAAATCTCAGTGAACCACGAATAAAAATCAATGACTGCAAAACAAGTTTACAGAATCAGTACTTTCTCCTCTATAGTGAACATTAAATCAAAACATATTTATTTCAACATAATATGATAACAGAAGCATAACACAAAAATACACACACACACACACACACACACACACACACACACACACACACACACACACACACACACACACACACACACACACACACACACACACACACACACACACACACACACACACACACACACACACACACACACACACACACACACACACACACACACACACACACACACACACACACACACACACACACACACACACAAACACACACGCACAAACACACGCACACACACACACACACACACACACACACACACACACAAACACACGCACAAACACAAACACACACGCACACACACACACACACACACACACACACACACACACACACACACACACACACACACACACACACACACACACACACACACACACACAAACACACACACACACACACACACACACAAAGATGCTAATGCTAACCTGTTCTCCTTCTGGGTACTCCACAACGAGTGGACGAGCAGGAACAGCATCTACGGCTTCCTTCAACCGGGTCAAAGCTTCGTCTAATGTAATACGAGACACCCTCTGCGGCAAATCTCCTGTTTCAACATTGTACTTTGAATTAAAATTCTCGCATCGATATCAACAGTCACTTCATTCAATTAACAAAACAATGCCACTTCTGAGTTGACTTAGCTTACATAAGTATTTTGAATTGAAGTCCGGGAGAGGCATCTGAGTGGACGACAAAATGGTGGCAGACGCCATTGTTGAAAGCGAAAACGTCATGAAGGTAAACATGATGGAGGCAAAAATAAGTTGTCCACACACTCTATAAGAATATCAGGCATACCTCATACACAATGTTTCCAACCCACAAAAATTAACAACAGATCCTAAATCCTAAAAAAACTACATTGATTACATGTACATCTGCCATCAGTATTTGTGTTTTTGAGGAACATATGATAATGGAAGACCTTGATCATCCACTATTGATCTGATCCAGCTGCCAAATAAAGTTCATATTACATTTATTGGATTACGCGATGTTAAATACAACATAATAAAATTCATCAATCGAACTCAATTTAAATCATTGTTATGAGTAACAATGTTACTTGGCAGCCATTTTGGTTTTGTTGTTTTATGGGTGTTCCCGGTCCAAATACATTGGACGTTTTTGATGATGGGCAGGAAGTAGACCTCCTAAATAAGGCGTTGAGCTTACTCTCACAAAAGTAAATAAACACGAACCTCCGAGGTATTCAGATAATAAAAAGTAATTGATGGATCCATCATGTGATATAGCAAGGCCCATATTCATATGTTTGTACCATTTCGTTATTCCGACAGAGCGTCTAATAGTACGTAAACTTGGTTGCTAAGGCAAAGCTTCACGGAGGTCGGTGTCCCGGGCTATAGCAACAGAGACACACGCGCTCACTCATTGGTCACAATTCGGATTCCTAAGTCACGTGATGGATCCATCAATTGCATTTGAACACAATAACACCACCTTTCACTGTAGGTATATCAAATAAAGTCACCCAAAGATCTACGACAGCCGACGATGAAATCGAAATCTGCAAAACAACGAAGATTATTGAAGGAAGCGCACAGCTACTTTGTACACATATATTTTATGTCCAAGCCAAAATTTGAACCATTTATTTTGTTAACAAAGTAACGGTCTGTTGCACATAATGTCGTATCCGAACACTGGGAAAGTTCACGTAGCCTTACACCCTTGGTAGACCAACTCGACGTCTCTGGGAAGCATTCAGCCCTGCCGCTGCTACTTATATGTAGTAACTCTCTGTAGCAATGTATTCGTTTTTAAAGCTAAGTGAACTGGCGCAATGTGGAGTGAACGAAATTGCCCAAGCTTCTAAACGGCAGTAAGAAGATTCCAATCCCGATCCTCTAAAATAAAAGTCCGACATTCTAACCACTCAGCCACTGCGCCCCTCTGTTTATTCCTACATGTCCAAGTCAAGTTGGAGAAACAACTTGAAAATAGAAATCGGAAGACACTAATGAAATACACCAGTTGGAAAATACAGAACTTGAACAAAGGCTGACACACGTACTTCAATCTCGCCGACTCTGATCAGGTCTACGCCAGTCTCTCGAGTTATATATTGTCGCAACGCAGCCTCGAGTAGTTTCGGTCTGGTCCGCATTATGCCGCAATAACAACCTACAGCCAACAAACAGCATATCTACGTAAGTACATGCATACATGCATGCATGTATACATGCATCAATGCGTGCTTGTGTGAATGTGTGGATACGTCCATACTTTTGTACGTTAAAGGGTCCATGCGTGTATGCGTTGATACATGCATATGTGCATACATCGATTTTCATTAATTTTATTCATATAACAAAATCTTTGGAGTAGTATGATGTTTCCGAACAATATATATGGATACAAGAGTTTGTATCTTTCCAAGAGTTTGTATCTTCCCAAGAAATGCCGTAATGAGATCACTCTACCTGGTAAGCTGAAGACGACTCGTTCCACTTGCCTCGGTTGTACGTAACACGCCGATATATCAAATACAGAAAAGTCATCGACTCCTTCTTTGTATTCATGAACGTGAGTAAATTTTGGTATGAGCCCAGGAAGATAGCTGGACTGAAAAGAACGTTTAATATGCCAATTGTAACACATAGTATGCATAATTTAATTAGCAAAACATAACTAACACTCCAATCAAGCATTAGTTCACCGATAACCATAAAGGCACGCACTCGGGCTCATACTCGGACGCACGCACGCACGCACGCACGTACGCACGCACGCACGCACGCACGCACGCACGCACGCACGAATGCACACACGCACCCACGCACCCACGCACACACACATACACACACTCACACAACACACACACTCACACAACACACACACTCACACAACACACACACGCACGCACGCACGCACGTACGCACGCACGCACGCACGCACGCACGCACGCACGCACGCACACACACACACACACACACACACACACACACACACACACACACACACACATACATACATACACACACACACACTCACACAACACACGGCCACACTCACACAACACACGCACGCACGCACGCACGCACGCACGCACACACAGACACAGACACAGACACACACACCCACACCCACACCCACACACACAAACAAACAAACACACACACACACACACACACACACACACACACACACACACACACACACACACACACACACACACACACACACACACACACACACACACACACACACACACACACACACACACACACACACACACTGTGATATAGTTATTGTTCTGTTATGTTATTACTTACCATGTGAGCCGACGTAGTGCTGTACCAGAAGCCGAAGAGTTTACTGCGGCCTGCGTAATCTTCGAATTCGTTGTATTCCGGCGAGGCGGCGTAGTTGAGCTGAGCGCCGTCCGTCACCCAACGATCCTAGAATAAACGTCGCTGTAAAGTTAGCATCTATTGCAGTGTTGATAAATATACTTGATATATTGTAATGTCAGCAGAGTGTTTGCGTGTGCGTGTGGACGTGTGTACGTGTAAGTTTGCGTGTACGTATACGTTTGTGTGTACGTGTTATTTGGTTCATGTACAATATGGATTTGATGGACTCGGAATGCTATCAAATAGTGTCTCATATTTCAAATATGCATAGGTGAAGTTCACAATAGCTTCAGCGGTGTTGATTGTATAACAATCAGTCTCGCAGCGACGTATTGAGGATATTATACAGGTTGGCTTTACCGTCGTTCTTGTTGAATATCGAGATGTGGGTAGGTTGGTTTTACAGTCGTGTAGTATATTGAGAATTGGATAGGTTGGTTTAGCGTCAAGTATAATATAAAAATTTAGATAGGTTGGTTTTACTGACGAGTAGTATATTGATAATTGGATAGATTGATCTTAGCGTCATGTGGGGTATTGAAAAGTGGATACGTTTGTATTATCGTCATATAGTATATTGGAAATTGAATAGGTTGGTTTTGTCATCGTGTAGTATATATTTATAATTGGATAAGTTGGTTTTACCGTCGTGTAGTATATTGAGAATTGAATCAGTAGGTTTTACCGTCGTGTTGTATATTGATAATTAAACAGGTTTGTTTTGCTACCGTCTGGTTTTTAGGAATTGGTTAGATAAAGTCGTATGGGTCATTGAAAATGTGATAGGTTTGTTTTAAATTCGGTTAGAATATTGAGAATTGGACAATTTCGTTTTGGTGTTGTCCAATGTACTGAATATTGGATATTTTGGTTTCACGGTCGTGTGGTGTATTGGGAATTAGATATGTTGATGTTAACGTCATATGGGTTATTGAAAATTGAATAGGTTAGTCTTGCCGTCGTGTGGGATTTTGAGAATTAGATAAGTTAGTTTTACCGTCGTGTAGTATATTGTAAATAGGACTGGTTGTTTTTACCGTCGTGTAGTATATTGATATTTGGATTGGTTTTTCAACCGTCCGGTAAAGTATTGAAAATTGGATAGGTTGGTTTTTTCGTCGTGTAGTATTTTGAAAATTTGTTATTTTTGTTCCGTCGTGTAGTCGATTTAGAAATGGATAGGATGTTTTTACCTTCGTGTAGTATATTTCGGCTGTCGTGTTAATGCCGTAATGAGGCCAGTCATGTTGGAAAGCCTTGAAGACGTCGATCTCTTGGCCCCTCTCCACCGTCTGCGAACACGTGAAGTTCTTTTCTGCTTATTTACATAGTGCAAGTACAAACAAGTAACAAACTATGTATCTTATTTTATTAATGAAATAGATTTGACAATCAATGGTAAGAACGTTGGTATTTTCCCCAATATTACAAGCAGAAAATATATATTATCATCGAACAAAACTGAAAGCAATATACAGTTTCAGCTATACGTTCCATGTTCCGAGCATATCGCAATACTTAACGTATAGCCTGTACGTTTAATTTATTCATACGTAGTCGTAATGTAGTTTTAGCTATAACGTTGAAGCAGTGGAATGATTCACTAAACTCTAATCTAAGGCTTGGTGGCAGCAAGTGGGAAATGGGAGGTTGGTCCTAAAATATTGGTAGGAGTTTTGTCTCACAAATAAGTGGTAGGTGGGATTGGTGGGAGGTGGATTCCCAAGTTGGTGGAAGGTGGGAGGTCGAACCCCAAAACAGATGTGACTGAGGTTGAGACCCCTGCCACACCCTCTAAGGTATTTACTGGCCTTCAACCACGCCATGCTTGAGAGATTTTCCACTGGTGTTGGTGTTATCTCGTTCTTTAAAAAACACAACTACAATAAAGCCACTGGCGTTTCCCTGTTCTTGTAAGTTATAACTGTTTGATATACCTAGATTACTTCGCATTTAAAACGTCATCCTGTCTTGATTGAAACCACGTTTACAACTGATAAGTAGCGTATTCACCAATACAGTCCATTCCATCCGTAATCTATTTATGCGTATATCGGCTCACAGCTGACATCAATACTTATAACTTACGAAACTAAAGAAACGTAGAGCGAGAAACCCATGGCTCAAAGTGTCGAACCTATCAGTATTGCTCACAATAAAAGCAGAAATGCAATCAATTATAGTTAATATATTTATCTATTTTAATAACGCTAAAACAAAATCTTCTAAACACAGACGTCCGTACCAAGGCATCGGCTTCACAGGTACTTACGGTCTCGTGAAAATTGAATTCAAAGTTATGTAGATCGAAGAGGCCAGGTGACTGTATGTGGTTGATATTTGTTGGATCCCATGGTCCATTGAACAAATAGGTAGTCCATATCTTATCCGTCGAGTCTATGGTGCAGTTTCCCCGCTTTGGGTCGAAAACATATCGTAGACCTAAGACACCGAATATAATTCGTAGGTTCATTAAATCACACCTGTAACGAAATTAAGTTTAAATGTACAATCTGATTTCATTTTAATGGTATCTTCTTGCGATGTAGTTTGTAGAATTGGTTGAAACGCTTCATGGACTCTTCTGCATTGACTTATGAGATGGAGTCTACAACAATTTCCACATTTACACCCTGTTTGGGATATTTTACTTCCCATGATGCAGACAGCATATAGAAGGGACCAACGGCTCTTAGTGTCTCTTCCAAAAGACACAGGCACAGTTGGGTGAACGAAATTTCCTAAGTTTGTCATATATGTAGTTGTCATAAAATCATGATATAGGTAATATGAGCATACTGGCCACTTCCGTGACTTAGAAACGGTACACCATAACATGTCTTCTTGGGAATACTTGCTGAGATGAGGAATGTAGGGTGTGTGCTTGTGGCCATGTTGGGTAATGAGTGTGTGTGTGGGCAACACCTCCCGTGTGTGATTGTATATGCGTCCGTCCGTCCGTCTGTCCTTTCATCCATATATATATATATATATATATATATATATATATATATATATATATATATATATATATATATATATATATATATATATATATATATATATATATATATATATATATATATATATATATATATATATATATATATATATATATATATATATATATATATATATATATATATATATATATATATATATATATATATATATATATCAATATGTCCATCTCTCCGTCCGTCCGTCTATCTGTCTATATGTATGTCAGCCCGCCCGGCCGCCCGGCCGCCCGCCGCCCACCAGCCTATCAAACATATCAGCGATATCATTATCTATGCTAGGTTCCTCTCAAAATATGCGAAGCTATCGATCATACAAGTCTATGCTCCTAAGAATGAAGCCAACGATGAAAATAAAGACAATTTCTATGAACAGCTACATACAGTTGTGGACGGTATTCATAAGCTTGACATAATCCTAGTAACGGGGGATTTAAATATCGGAGAGGACAACGAAGCATACGAAAACATAATAGCCATGGAGTATGTGAAAGACCTGATAACGGAGAAAAACTCGTTGACTTTTGCGAACTCAATAACCTTGTGGTAACCGGTACCTTTTCCCACATAAACCAGGAGGAAGGACAAACAATCAATTACTCCATCAGTAAATGGATACTAGGGCCATCAGAGGAGCAGACATTGCGAGCGAGCACCAATTAGTGAGCTAACAAATCTGAAAAAGCTGAAACTAATGAGACAACAAAAGAACAGGGTGATCCGAAAGAAAGTTGATATAATTAATTTACAGGAACCAGCCATTAAAACACAATTTTCAATGAATTTGTGCGACAAATATGGTATATTACAAGACAACGATGATACAGACGAAGAAGTAGTTGAGAAACAATGAAAGGATTTCGAGGCTTCATACATAAAAATCAGCCCAAGAGGTACTGGGGTACAAAAAGAAAGGGCAAATCAGCATTGAGTCGTCGGAGTTAGTAGAAGAAAGAAAACGACTGAAGCAAAACGTCGAGGACACAGTCAGAGACGATTAAGCAGCATTACATGGATCAATATAGGTGTAAAGACAAATGTGTGAAGAAGAGAATGAGGCAAGACAAGAGGAAGTTGATCTATCATATTGCCATTGAAGCAGAGAAAGCAGCACGTAATAGAAGAATGAAAGAATTGTATGATATTAAAAAAAACTATTAATGACAAACGTAAGAAAACGCATGCAGTGACAAATGTTGACATTTATTAACGGAAGGATTGGTTAGGGAACGATGGAAACATCACTCTGAGGAAATCCTGTACATGATGTTCCTGTAACAAATGTGGAGGTAGATCCGATCATAAATGAAATCAGCTCTGACCCAATAACAAAAGCAGAAACTACATCAACGCTAAGGAAGATAAAAACGGGAAATCAGAGGGGAAGGACGAATTTACACAATAATATTAAAATAACACATGACTCCAACAGAGAAATGGCTTCGAAACTTATCCAGAACTTCCTGGATGCTAAAGTCAGTCAGCAATTAGGAGACGGTGATGATATTGTTAACCTAGGTAGTAAAGCTAGGGTATTTTTCATGAAACTAACGCAAATATGGAGTTGAAATATATATATATATATATATATATATATATATATATATATATATATATATATATATACATACATATATATATATATATATATATATATATATATATATATATATATATATATATATATATATATATATATACATATATATATATATATATATATATATATATATATATATATATATATATATATATATATATGTATACGTATATATATATATATATATATATATATATATACGTAGTGATCTACATCGATGCTTTTTAAGAAACTAGTTAAACCAGTGTTGTTGTATGGAAGTGAAACATGGAACATAAACGAAGGCGACAGCGGAACATTATATACATTTTTGTCATGTGCTTAAGACGAGTTCTACAAATTACATGGCCATACGTTGTATGAAATCAATACATTCTTGCAAAAATAAAATTCAATACAATCAGCACCGTGGTCAAGTTAAGAAGATGGAAATGAGTAGGACATAACCCTCGAAAAGACAAGAACAGCACATGTGAGACGGCGTCGACCTGGACGCCCGAAGGTAGAAGAAAGGTTAGTCGACCAAGGACAACGTGGCGATCAACTGTTGAAAACGAAAGAGGCGTACTGGTGTGGAACTTCTGGAATCAGACGCGTAGCTGCTGACTGAGCAAGCTGGGATAGATGCATTTCTGCCTTATGGGCCACTGGGACCGAAGAGGATAGGTGAGGTGAGTGATAAAAAAATCGTTGGCTGGGCAACTGTGAGCAATTGAAGCAAAGACATTTCTTGAGTTTAGGAGTTTACCAAATGAATTAAAGATGTGCAGATTCCGAACATTAAGTGAAAGTTGTGGCAATGGCGAAATGGTTAATGGCGCCACAAGTGAGGGGTTTGCATTGATAGATTTAACGCAGCACTGTTGATGCGTACGAAAGATATACACCACGCGTCTAACGCTAAATATACTTCATGAATAAATAATAAAACCTGAAGTATATCATTATTAATTTATATGTAGTTTAAGGTCAAACAATTTGGGAAATGTAGTTTGTTCAATTATGCGAAACACCAAGCAACTGCGCAGCTATTAACCAATGCAATTCGTTGAACCTTCGAACCCATCAGCCATAAATTACCGGTATTGTCGTCGCGAATGATGCGAAGATAACCGTGACCGAATCGCCGTTCTATCGATGTTCCTGGCAAAGCGAATATTAGGGAACTCGCCAGCTTGATACCGTTGTCGTAGAACTCCTAGACAGGAATACTTTGTCAACACGACCGTTCGCCAAACTGAAATTCCGCGAAGGTGTCGCTACTACGATATATATATATATATATATATAAATGTTCTGGTTTGATTTGGTAGCCGCTCGTTAGACTCATAATACACTCACATTAATATATGAAGATTGAAAAATAAAATCAAGCTGGAAACTTGCTTACACAGAAAAGAATTCTGGAAATATTGGTGCCCGCCAACTATTTCTAATACAACACTGTTTATTACAGTTAAACGTTTATGGACGCTCTCACACCCAACAGTCACCTGACCCACGCCGTCTCAGGAGCCAGTTATGTTAGGCGTACATTGTTTCGTACATTTGTTGCGAGTCGCGCGTTTGCGCGACTGGGTCAGCGCAGATTACGCAACATTTGTTGCTGCTATTAAATTTTCGGAACGGTCCACCAACTGTTGTGCCGGCCAAATCAACACGTGACTCGAGCTTTGTTGAGTTGCTGACCAGCGCACATTGCACGATTGGTCCAGCTTATGTCAAATAAACACAAAAACACGATTCGCAACAACAGCTTAGCAACGAACGTCTAGCAATAGTTGCGGAAATGATTAAAGGCGTACTTTTGTTGCGAATCATGTGGTTATTTGACTTAAAATGGACCATTCGTGTAATATACTCTGGACCGCAAATCAACAAATCTCGAGATGTGTGTTGATTTTTTCGGCGCAACTGTTTTGGAACAGATTCGGAAACTGAATCGTGGCAACAAATGTTCTGGAATGTGCACTGACACAATCGATCCAAGTTGCGACTCGTAGCACAAGTTGAGCAACGTACGCCTAACATAAATAATTCACACCTTTAATTGGAGGCCGGTTATCTTACTGTTACAAAATACAAGTGGAAAATACATCGCCCGATTCTGTCGTACGTATTAGTGGATCGAACGGTCCTCACCTTCGTGATCGTAGAAAAACTGTGACTTGGGTAGACCATTACCACTGTGGCGCTGAACGATTCGAACTCGTCCGGAGGATGTATGTTAACGTATGCTCCACGTTTGCACACGACTCCCGTTGGAAACTACAAATAGCGACATGTGATTGTACAACGTAGAACTGGCGTGGTGGTTCTTTAAAGTGTATGGATCGAGGAGGCCAAGGCTAACCATGTTACCACACACACACACACACACACACACACACACACACACACACACACGCACGCACGCACGCACGCACGCACGCACGCACGCACGCACGCACGCACGCACGCGCACGCACGCGCACGCACGCGCGCGCACGCGCGCACGCACACACACACACACACGCACACACACACACACACACACACACACACAAACACACACACTCACACACACACACACACACACACACACACACACACACACACACACACACACACACACACACACACACACACACACACATCCATTGGGTTCTCCACAACAATCACTTTTAATGCGAATCACCAGGATTACAGTTTCACTACACTTTTTTTAAATATGTTTAATATGCAAGTCATGATTACCATCGTAATTATCGTATGGACAGCTTACAATAGTAATATGTTGCCAATCAATAATGTGTTACCTGTTTTCCAAGACGTTAGTAACAACCAAACATCCTAAATACTGCACATGCAAATAGTCATTTAACACTTCGCGGAAAATAATTATAGAAAACAATATGTAACATTACGCACTAATTTCAGTGCAAATCCGACAATATGCAATATGTTCTAATTGGTATTCACTATCTACATGACTTAATCAGTTGCATAATGATGGGAATCGTTAACATAAATATAACTGTGCTGGACTTGTTGCATTTCGTTACGACATAATCTCATTATAAGAATATTTTGGAATACATTGTTTAGATTGCTATGTAAATTAATAGTGTACGTATGGAAATTACACATATATTTAAGTATGTCGTTGTTGTTGATTTGTGATAATTGAATTGCTTCACCGGAACACGAACCTTCAATTGATGATTAAAAGAAAACTTCTTCACAGTCAGAATGTCGTAATGTATAATCAGGATATTTCGACCGGCTGAAACGAAACAGGTTCCCAGCTTATTTCGTTGAATTTAAACAAACTGGAAAAGTGTTCTAATAATTCCTGATCGCTGATAATGAAATTCTGTCTATTATTGTACAGTTCATACGAAGAAAAAAACATGTTCCTCCTGAGGGGCGCTCATCTGATTGGCTTTCGGTGTCCATTTAAAAGAATGTCGTTTAAGGTTACGTTCTAAATAGTAAGGATTAATCTAGATTAATCACCAAATGGCATTTTCAATAACAGCTCAGAGTCGTCATGTACAATAGTAGCTATCGCGGTATTGGAAACATACGTGGAATTCATCAGCATATTTCTATTGACAAATCGAAACTGCCATATAAAATACATCCGCTGAAGTAAAACGAAATATACCCACTTATTGTGACGCGCATGACGTTGCCACCAGAGTCAGTGAAGAAATGCATAAGAAGCCGTTCGTCCAGACAAAACTTCCAATGTGACACCGTGACATCTCTCACCTATAGAAGAGAAACAATGCGATATGCAAGGCGAGCACCACACGCCACAGCTGTGACAAAACTATGAACTACTATCGCGAATGTCAAACCGAGAAGACGCGCGAGATTATACAAGTGAATTTCACAGTTTGGGGCACGAAGATACTATAGTGAATATCACATTGAAAAGTTGCTAACGGGGATACGACCGTTATTATCACAGTGATGGTGCATTCACGATGATACCATTGTGGTTATGACAATGATATTGCACCCACGATGATACTATCGTGAATACCACAGTGAAAGGTCACGCATGAAGATATTGTCTTGAATATCATCGTCAATATCAAAGTGTGATGGCGCCGACGAGTATACTATCGTGAATATCGCTGTGAGCGGGCGCGCACGAGGACACAATCGTGAATATGTCAATGAGAGGCCGCACAAGAGATTGCCATCGTGAATATCGCAGTGAGAGGACGTATGCGAGTCTAGCGTTATGAATATAGCAGAGAGAAGGATGCACACAATATTACTTACGGTCGAATTGTTGTCGACGTACTCTATTTGTGAGGTAAATGTACGACGAAACATCCCTAGCGTTCTACTCATCTGGGCGAGCGGCAAATAACTGAGGCTAGATGCGAACAGCGGCTTCGTACTTACGACAGTCGTGCATGTTGTCCCTGTAATGGCAGGTAGATATTTCACGATGAATTCGATGCTTCCTACACGGAGTTGCATTACTCCTAACATTACTACGTCGGAGGTGCAGAACAATTGGGGTTGCGCCACCAATACACATGTATTGTGCATAGCCCAATGCAAACATAATGCTAATAATCGCGTCTAATTCATCAGTCTAAAATAATTCTTTAAATTTATCGTTATTCTCGAATTACCATTGATATGTTTTGCTCATAAGGATCAAGTAAGACATGTCCGGCAGATAGTGTTACCTGTGATGTTGTAGATGTGGTCCTCAAAGTCCCATGGTCTGATATATTTCTGTAAAACATCGCTTCCATTGAATATGATGAACTCGCTCGATTTTAGTTCGTAATGGCCAAAAGACACAACAGTGCCTGATATGAAACTGTCAATGTGCGTCGTCTGGAGTTGCTGCATAAAAAAAATCATTATTCATTCGCATGCAATTATTCATGAATGATGACATCTGCATTGTGGGCAATTTATATATTTGTGCACATACCTGCTATGTGTGAGTATGTAAGTTCGTAGGTTAGTAAATATTTTATTTAGGTATCCCTTCTTGTACACATGCATTAACATACAAAATATAAATACATCGTACACATAGCAGGCATTGTGTACGTCGACCAAGCAAAAGCCAATTATGAAAAACTATTAAACACAGCTATATAAGATTTTAAGACAGAAATTTACAATAAATAATTAATTATTTATTTAATGCAAATATATGATTGCATGTATACATAAATGTGTTTGTGCATACGTGCATGCTTCCATATGTGCGTTCTTGTGTGTGTGTGTGTGTGTGTGTGTGTGTGTGTGTGTGTGTGTGTGTGTGTGTGTGTGTGTGTGTGTGTGTGTGTGTGTGTGTGTGTGTGTGTGTGTGTGTGTGTGTGTGTGTGTGTGTGTGTGTGTGTGTGTGTGTGTGTGTGTGTGTGTGTGTGTTGATGCATGTGCACATGTGCTCATTCGAGAGCATGTGTGACTGCGTACAGGCGACCATGCAATGATGTTTGCCTGCGTGCATACGTGTATTTGTGTATGTACGCATGTATGTATGTATGCATGGATCCGTGAATGTATGTATGCATGTATACTTGTGTGTTTACATAAAGTCGAACTTGATTTGCATCAAGTAACCGACGAACATTTACAATTATAAAAAGATTTAGCAAGATAACCATCCAAAACTACAAGTTCCAGATGGCAAATGGACATGGAAGCCATTGGCTTATGGAGAGCGAAACAGTTTTAACATATGTGTTTAGCCCGCCCTGAATTCTACGTTTATATATATATATATATATATATATATATTATATATATATATATATATATATATATATATATATATATATATATATATTATATATATATATATATATATATTATATATATATATATATATATATATATATATATATATATATATATATATATATGTATATATATATATTATATATATATATATATATATATATATATATATATATATATATATATATATATATATATATATATATATATATATATATAATATATATATACATATATATATATATATATATATTTATATATATATATGTATATATATATATATATGTATATATATATGTATATGTTATATATGTATATATATATGTATATGTATATATATGTATATGTATATAAATATATATATATATATATATTTATACATATATATTTATATATATTTATATACATATATAAATATATATATATATATATATATATATATATATATATAAATATATATATATATATATATATATATATATATACATATATATATATATATATAATATATATATGTATATATATAATATATATATATATATATATATATACATATATATATAATATATATATATATGTATATATATATATAATATATATATATATACATATATATATAATATATATATATATATATATATAAACGTAGAATTGAGATCGGCTACAGCTAATTGTACGATATCGGCTACAGCTAATTGTACGATATATATATATATATATATATATTATATATATATATGTGTATAAATATATATGTGTGTGTGTGAGTGTGTTTGTTTCATGTCCAACCTAAGCTGTTCCTTAACTAATATTGCTTTGTGTCCTCTGGTTCTACTGGCTTCTTTAAGTCTTCTATCAATATCCTCATAGCCGATCTCTATTTTCAATATCTCTATTTGGATTCCTCTTAGTCTCCTGGTCTCTAGTTTTGTCAAACCACATTCTAATTAGCGGATTTAGTAACTAATGTATCTCAATTGTTTACTCAGTTTAGTTGTCCTTTGTTGTATTATTTTTAGCTCGTCTGTCTCTGTCCTTGTTATGATATGGCCCCAATGCTTATATAAAATATTCCCAATGCGGTCTAACTGTTAGCAATTAGCTGTTTCTCCTTTTATTTTTATTACTTTTAGAAGGAGTAGTCTCACGTTATTCTGAAACGTTCTTGTCCGCACTATATGTTACTGCTACGCCCCTTTCTTGTGTGGTTCTATCGAGTACAGCATTCTTCATTTTGTATTATTTGTCTATTTTTCCATTTGCTATGTGTATGCATTTATGTTCCCTAAAATGTGTTTATCTGTACTCTTTGTAATCTTTCTGAATACTTTTATATCATCTGCAAATTGCAGTACTTTGCTACATATGTCATCTTCCAAATCATTTAAATATTGTCAAAACAATGTAGGTCCCAATACTGATCCCTGTGGTACTCCATTTAAAACAGACTTCCAGTTTGAAATTTCACCATCTACTATTACTCTCTGTCTTCTATGTTTTAGCCACTGTTCTGTCTAGTTGATTACATCATTACCTATACCTTTTAGTTTATGTAACGATATTTGATGTGGCACTTTATCAAAAGCTTTCTGAAAATCTAAGTAGACAACATCCTCTGGTGATTCATTATCTAACCACTTTGTGATTTCCTCACAAAACATAATATATTAGTTAAACATGACCTTGCTTTTAGGAATTCATGTTGATATGTATTTGTTAATTTATGTTTTATGAGGAATTCGTGCAAGTAGTCTCAACTTTATGTTTGTAACAATGCTTCATACAAGTTGAACATTTCAAAGTATAGGGATATTGGACAACGTTGTTGAAAGAAAATTGATGAAGTGTCAATGTATTATATCTAGCATATATAATTCTGACTAACTATATGTCCTATCTTGTATGAGATGATATTAAAGAGGTACAGGGATTAGCTTAGTTAGCGATATAAGTGCTTTAATGTAACGTTGATCCCTAATAAACCCAATATTTTTATTAAGTCGAAATCCCACATTTCTCTAAAATAATTTTTTACGACGAAGTCCATATTTGATGGTCGTACCTACAATAGTATCTCGTATATTGTTGCCAGATCCTGTGTGTAGTGATTTGCATGTCCAAAAATGTATTGTCATCTGGAATTTATTAAACCGTTTGATTCATTGTTGCATATCATCTTTTTTTGTAATCGTTTTTATCTCCATCACTTTTAACCTGGTCACTTTTTGTGTCGCTTCCAAATTCCTAAATATGATTACATATGACTGCATGAAGTGTCCAACAGTTGGCGGCACTGATACTAACCTGTGGCACCGTCACCTCCACCTCGAACTGCCCTCTATCCCACAGCATTGGTAGTATGGTCTCCTGCTTCGCTTCATTTTCTTTGGGCGCCTTGCAAAATGGCTCTGCGATGGCAGATGTAGCTAGTGACACCAGCCACGCCGCCGCGACTAGGGGACACGTGAGGTCTCGCATGGTCGACCTGAAACCAACACCACCGAATTTACTAGTAACTGGGAAAGGAAGTAAATGGGGTATAGTTTAAATGTGTAAATAGGAGTGTGGAGCGCTATAACGCATCGGCGGTGCGTTGAACTCTCAAAGTCTGGCGACTTTCCAGTGATCTTGCCGCTGTGTCGAAGCCTGTGTAATTTCGTAAACTCAATGTTACCCCAATGTTACATAGTTGTCAATTACTACCTCTCCATGGGCATGTACCTTCTTCAATGCTATAATTACCGCGTGGTAATTCATTGCAAGATTGCAATTGATCTTGTTAGCATCAGGAGAGACGATGGCTTACGCGTCAAGGTACTTTTTTTAAATACTTAATTTGGAGCCTTGTTCAGAATGGCAGTGAATCGTGCACGCACAAGTAGGTGCACTATAAACATATACAACGTTTCGACGTTTCGGCCGGGAAATAATGCTAAGTATAAGGTGGATGCTGAGTAAAACTAACATTTGAGTGAGAAGTAAAGTAGGAAGAAGAAGGTCTGCTATGTTCCATCAAGGGAAGAAAATGTCTAGTACGGCCATTTGTAAACAATTTATGAGAGTTTCGTAGTTGACTGCACAGAATGTGAAATACCAGGAATAATCCGAAGAGGTAGACTCGAGGTTGTATGGATTGACAAAATCAAACACTGTATGGACTGAAAGGAGACGTCAACGGCCGAATTTTGGCAATGACTTTAAACCATCGTCTTCAAAATCATCATCAATATTATCACTACCACCACCAAAACAACAATCATCATCATCATCATCGTTATCTTACTTTTCATCATACACGCACGTCCATTGTTCGCCATGAATATGGTATGTGTTTAGAAAACATCAATAACAAGAAGTTTGGTAATCGCTAGAGTTATATTACATTAGCAATAATTTAATGGTGAGTGTTGTCAATAAATTATAAACTTACTTACATTCGCTTCTTCGCTCCGAGTGATACACAAGACCGAATCAATATTCATGAACTCTACTTTTCAATTGATATGATTTAAAGGTTCATCTTCAATGACTCACGACTTGTCAACTGGCGGCAGGTCACGAGATTGGAAGTCTTGAGTTGTGAAGTGTTTCATAAGTGCCCTACATTAACGCGGGTTTGAGAGTGTGTAGACCCTTGGAATGTAACTCGCTCCTCTGCTGTGACTGCCGAGATAGGCTTGTGCACACGAATAGCTGTCACTTTTAAAGATCTTTCCTCATTTCTATTTTTGATAGTCCCATTTCAAATTAATTTTGCGAATAACGAAACCTACCTAGTGTCCATTGCAACATGCTAACTCGTTTGTGAAACTTTTGTGTAAAGATTTCGTGTGAAATCACCCGACAAACAATTAAGTTACTTAATGGTTTTTCAATCATTAAGTGAAGTGAAATTCAAAATGTTGAAAAATCACACGATTTTCAACTTTGTGTTGCGATCAGCGAGAGGAGTCACGCCCGTGATCGGCATTGCTTCGGACATTGTTAACTATTTTGAATATATATCAGCTATGTTTGTCCTTACCAGATCCTTACGATTGAATTCAATTCTTTCGACGAACTGAACAAAAATATGCACTTTTTTATTAAATAGACTGCGAACATTATTATTTAAACTAGTCACACACTATTTGCACAAATATGTGCCGGAAATACCTTACCTCGTCGACTATCGTAAAGTACTGGGAAAAAAGTGCGTCAACCTGTCTTTTCTCACCTGGTTTGCGCTGTATGTGCTGCCTATTGTCCGTCAGGCAGTTAACGAAGTCAGAGCGAACATGACTTGTCAACTAGCGTAAGGTCAAGTGAATGGAAATATTGAGCTGAGGAGTGTTTCATAAGTGTCCTAAATTAACGAAGTGTGAGCAAACACGACTTGTCAACTGGCGTAAGGTCACGTGAATGGAAATAATGAGCTGAGGAGTGTTTAATAAGTGTCCTAAATTAACGGGGGGGGGGTTAAGAGAATGTAGTCCCTTGGTCTGTTACTAGTGACTGCCAAAACACGCTTGTGCATACGATGATCAACTTCATTTAAATATCTCTCCTCATTTCTATTTTTGGTAGTCTCATTAAAAAAAAAAATTGTGAAAAAAAAACCTACCGATTGTCCATTGCAACACGTTAGCTCGTTTGCGCAACTGCTGTATGTAATGGAAATGCTGAAAACTCATGAATGTTACACTTGGTGAAAAAGCGTAACTTTGTCATGTGATCGGCGAGAGGATTTAAGTCGCGCCCATGATCAGCGATTACCCGCACAATGTTTTGGTATCTGCTGTTTTGAGCCTTACCAGATCTAAAGAATGCAGTCAATTCTTTCGATGATTTGACCAAAAATAGGCATTTTGTTTATTAAATTGTCTCCGGATGTTACTTAGACTATTAATACTCTACTACATATTTGGACATATATATATATATATATATATATATATATATATATATATATATATATATATATAAATATATATATATATATATATATATATATATATATATATATATATATATATATATATATATATATATATATATATATATATATATATATATATATATATATATATATATATATATATATATATATATATATATATATATATCACACGTTTCTCGAATTTAGATGTACCAATATAGGTCAAGTTATTCAGACAACTATTAACTACACCAGTAATAGCAGCAGCAGCATCAGTAGTAGTAGTAGTGGTAGTAGTAATAGTAGTAGTTTGTTGTTGTTTAATTTATATTGCTACATTGGAAGTAATTGAAACACTTATCATCACTGCGTACATGATGTTATGTCGAAACGGCATCACAAAAAACTTGTTCTTTGTTGCTCTACTAACGCTCGCGCTAATAACAGAGATGAGATCTATTCTATTATTTTTGTTGTATTATTTTAGCATTTATACATTCTTCTTATTAGTTTCCTATTCCACGTAGTAGACATTGATGAATGCAGAAGTAATCCTTGCGACCATGATCACAGCTTTTCGTGCACACAAGGGTTGAATATCTACGAGTGTATCTGTGCTTCGAGCAGTTGATCCGCTATACCACAAACGGCCGACTGCAAGACAGGTGAGTATTGTGGATTGTTTCTGGCAGAGTTATTGCATTTGTAGGACAGCATTATCCCTGTAGTGAAGCTGGCACCGATACCAATAGTCGATAGTTTTTATCATCTTAGTCGTCACTAATCTCTTTCACTGCCGTCTCCATTAACTGTCTCCATTCCCCTATATCCATCGCTCTGATTCCCTATTCCCGTCCCACTCCCGCCAAGTATCTCTGTAATTAGTCCTCATATCTCATACACCTCCCGCCCTCCATTCTCAACGCATCCGACATATAAATACCAACAACTCATGAATAACCACGAACGGAAATATCGAGTAGAAATACCTACTCGTTGGCAAGTTATTAGTATGTGTTATTAGTATATATATAAAATCTCCACATCAAATGTACCAAAATATATCAACATTTTATTTTGGTTTCTGGACCAAAGGTGTACAATAGTTCCTATAACTTCTCGCGTACATGATAAGTGCATATTATTTTTAACACAACATAACGCCAGTTCATTTCCCAACACAACAACAACAATTGATTCGGTAAATAATGTAATAACATTCAGTGACAACCCAAAATATGCGTTACCCCCTTTATTTGTCATTGCCGCCAGATTTATATAGAATTGGTGTCATTGTATGATTTGTTGTTTTATATGTAACTGACCCCGCTGCAACTGTGTCAGTTTCATAATCCTATGAAATATAGCTAATTGTATGGTGTACCCAGTATAGCAAACAATGTTGTGAGTGTAAATGTAGATGTAACCAACCCCCCGTTTCAGAAGTAAACATCTACGTTTCGCCAGTGTATGTACAAGATATCGAGTGCAGTTTCAATGTTCACATATTCGTCATATTAAAGCGTTATTTTTCACGAAATGAAACCAATGAAATAAAAGAGAAGCAGTTGTGGTAGCTGTAGTTGTGGAATGTCGACCCTGAAAGATTAGTAGATGGACACACATTCTGAGAGACACCTTATCTCCTGGCGTTTCAATTGCGCCGGTACGATCAAACGTGCTTTTAGCGTACTTTGATGTAATTTTCACAATTAGCTATAATGTAACTATATTATAAGTTAACGTAACCTTTTATAAAATGTGAACATTATACTGTTTCCAAACACATTAATAAACAAATCGCATCTACAGAACCCACCTGGACGAAAATCGGGGTTTGTTATTGCGAAAGCTGTATTAACATGATAAATGATGTAACATTGTTATACAATTTAACACAACAACCATTATAAAAAATACCACTCCAGAATGCAAAGGTTGCCACGATTAGATGCATACGTAATTAAAACCGAAAAATTTCACCGGATGTGCCGGCACAACAATTTCCCGCTGGTCAGGTCTAAAGAGGGAGATCTCCCTCTTTCTTTGTTTGGAGAATGGAATAAAATTAAACAAAGTAACACGCATGTCATTCTCCTTTAATACTGGTATGGCCATTTGCAGTGACACACGGTAGACTTGAGAGTAGAGTATAGCTAAAATGAAGCTACTAACATAACTACAACCATGGATGAAGCAGCACGCATAACGTTGAGTAAGAGGAGCAGTGACACAACTACTGACTGGTGCCTATGCCTTCTCTGCCAGTAGGAATCTTCTAAAGGTCCCACTCAAAAACTTGGCACCAATTGCATGGACAGAGTACAGCAAGCCATGGTTGAAAGTAAACGATATCAAGATTATGAAATGGTATATCATAGAAAAAGTTCATTGCTTCTGGGCAGACCGAAGAAAAAAATGTTGAGGCTAAAAAATCACCTTGTGCTGATGAGGAAGCTTCACCAAGCTCAAAGATGCAGACCTTGCGAAGTAACATGGAAACATCAGATTCTGACTTACGCATTTTTGTCAATCGGTTTCTTCCGACAAAATTTTTTTATTATGATGTGTAGGTTAACCGTGGTGAGTGATGTGGTAGTTGCTGAAGCCAGATACCACCTGAAGTGTTACATCCAGTTCACAAGGAAAGCTAATTGTTTGAAAAAGACTCGTAAAGGCTCTGACCCTAAGGATATGTATATGCATAAAATTGCACACGAAGAGGTAGTAGTTTCAGCGAAAGTAGTAGTACAAACTTTGAATGAGACAAACGACGAACTGGAAGACGTAGTGTCAGAATAAGGTTTACACACCTGTTTGTCGGGAAAACAGATGAAGATGCTGATGACACCACCAGAAGGCTATCCCTTAGTTTTGGCCAATACACTGTGCATGCTATATCAAAGGGTAAAACCCTTACCCCCAAACATGTTGGTTTCGGAACGAGTATCCACCAAGCAACTACTTTTTCACAATGCTGGGTATTCCATCAAGTACAGTCAGGTACAGCGTGTTGACACGACTCTGACAAAGAGAATATTGGACAAATTAATTGAAAATGTAATTTTCCAGTTCCACCTAATCTTCTTGAAGTCAAATGTCTCCAATTTGCAGCAGATAACATCGATATCATACAGGAAACTTTCGATAGTAAAGGGACATTCCATGCCACCCAGATGGTTGCATTCAACAGAGGAGAGCCAACAGGTCAAGGTGGACAACAACTACCTCTTGGAAAAGGAGGCTTCCTCAAAATACCGGAGGAGTTACAGCAGTTGAATGATGCAACCGAAGCCATTGCTCCTCCAATACCTAGATTTGCTGTTGATGTTGACCTGGAAAGCTATGAACCAGATCCAATCTTGATCACGACAGCAAACATCGTTTGTTGGCTACTCACAAGATACTACCGCACTCATAACCAATCAGTACCTGCTTGGATGGTGTAACCGCGGGCAGTTCCATGTAGACACGAATCGAGCCGTGGTAATCAGCCAGTCTGAAGTGTGTGGGTATTGAACTGAATACTTTAATTCGTAGATATCAACGGAAGAACTAATTTCGCAGGATCAGTAGTCTCCGTAAAACTGTAATATATATAAACGGAATAACATAATGTAATTACGTTCGCAAAACACAAAGTGCGAGACATAAAAAAGGACTATTAACAACACCTAGTTGATAAATACAGAAGAACGAATACACGCGACTAAAACAGTACAATTTCTAACCTCCATGGACCTTTCTAATTCAATAAATTCACGCAGCTCCCCAAAGGTGAATGCAAATGGCTGTCCGTCTACTGCGCCGGGTCTTCTGCGCAGGGAGAAGATCATACATATAATGAATGTTACAATCGCTAGATGGCGATACTTGCTCATTTAACGTCCCGCAGTCTACGCCCGGAAAGTCATAACACCATTTACATGGCACCCCAAAATGGCATTGACATTTTATAGGTCTAAAAACAATATGAAAATGTTTATAAAAGAGAGTCAAGTGATTGAAATGCTTCACTCCTTTTCCAGCAGCAGAACCAACTTGTGAATGGGAACGAGATGGGTCTGGTTTGCTTCCTTTTTTTGTTTAGCGAATGATCAGCTATGACAAGCCGAACTGATCGTACTTTATTGTCCTTGCTACTAAACGTTTTCTCAATTCTCGCAAGCTTCCATTGGTTGCGATGTAAGTTACTGTCATTGATGATGACACTGTCTCCGATTTGTAGATCACGTTTGGGTTGTATCTACTTTCTTCGCAGTTGAAGAGTTTGCAGGAATTCCTATTTCCTACGCGTTCAGAACTCGTTCGCAAGGTGTTGTACTCGACGCCAGCATCTGCGAGCATAGACATCCGCTCGAAGGAATTCACCTGGTGGAGGGAAGATTACCTTCGATTTCAAGGTGAGAAGATGATTGGGATTCAAAGGTTCAAGTTATCATATAGCCTATCAACTGCGAGAGGGCAGCTATTGACACTAGCTAATGCTTCACACATCAAGGTCCTGAGTCATCATTCAGTTGCAAACCTGCTCCATCGAAAAGAGACGACAGAATATTATGTACAGTTCGTATCTGTCGCTCCCACAAGCCGCCCATATGGCTAGCTAAAGGGACATTCATGTTAAAACGGAAGTGGTCGCACCCTTGTTTCAAGAGGAATTGTTGCACTTGCGTGTCATCCATTTCAGACAAGGCTCGTTCAAGCTCGTTCTTGGCTCCTACCAAGTTAGTGCCTTGATCTGATCGGAGTTGACGTATAGGTCCTCGTATTGACAGGGACCGCCGAAGTGCATTAATGAACGAATCTGTCCCCACTGTGTTCACGGTTTCCAGATGAATAGCTCCGCAACCCATACAAGTGAACAGAACACCGTATCTCTTCAATTATGTCCTGCCTTCTTTGATTGTCCATGGACCAATGAAGTCCACGCCGCAGTAGGTAAAGGGTGGAGCATGTTCAAGTCGATCTTCTGGCAAGTCAGACATCTTCTGATGCAATACTCCACTGCGCAATTTGCGGCACAACACGCACTGTTTAATGTGATGTGCCACTGCAGAACTATACCCGACAATCCAAAATCCGTTGGACCTAATTTCGTTAGTTGTCATGCCACAACCTTGACGTTGGACGTGTTTGTGGAAATGGCGAAAGATCAGAATCGTAATACGATGCTTTCGCGGAACGATCATAGGGTGGTTGAAGGATGTTTTGCAGCTCTTCTAATTCGTCCACCAACACGCATGATGTCTTGGTCGTCTAGAAATGGGTCGAGCCTGTAAAGTGAACTAGTCCCTTTTAGGTTTTTGTTAAGGTGTCTGACAGTGGTTCCCTCTATACTACTTGACTTTGATTTCAGATAACGAAGGATCTTGATTTCTTCTGAAAAAACATTCTGCTTGAACCTTTCTCACGATCTCAATCTCAGCGTTCTGTAGGGTTGCTATGTCAACAAGCACATGGCGCTGAGCTTCTTGACAGAGGCGGGATGAGTCTGCTCAATGGCATTCCTCAGCTTCTGTTTCCAAAGTAACCAATCTGCGATGACACGCTTTGTACGGTGCCGATTTGACACGGATTCGAGATACGCCAGAACTGTGTAGAACGGGGCAACATTCGCACTCGCAAAGGATTGTGATTTCCGAACTTCGGAATAATTCGGATTTAGAGTAAAATCAGCATGCGCATCATCGGAAGGAAGCTCATTGTTGCGCAAGACGTCTGGACCCTGAAGCCATGTGCAGTGATCAGTCAGTTAAGCAGGTGACAAACCTCTGGAGCCACAGTCTCCTGGGTTATCTGCAGAAGTTGCATGTCTCCATTGCGAAACTTCAGTGAGATTTCTGATTTGTTGCACCCTGTAGGCTACGAAAACATGAAATCTTCATGTTTCGTTCTTGATATAATCAAGTACAATTCGACTGTCAGTCCAGTGGATGTTAGTCACGTTGTCGTATTTCAGTTCACGTTGTAGCATCTTGCTTATCTTGGCAGATACTAGAGCGGCAGTCAACTCAAGACGTGTGATCGTGACAGGCTTTATTGGCATAACTCTAGCCCGTCATGAATGAACAGTGTACATTGTCATAGTTGTCTGTGAGTCGGACGTAGGAGCACTGTGCATACCCAATAGTACTGGCATCAGAAAAAGTGGTGTAACTCCGCGGAGCAGACGTCTCCAAAGTTTTCAGGTTTGAGACATCGTCTGATCTTCAAGGACTCAAATAAGAAGAGAGAAGTTATCCAGCTTTCCCATTGAGCACTGATTGTGTCAGACAGAGGTGTGTCCCAGTCTGAGTTGTCACGGCACAATTGTTGTAGTATGTTCTTACCCTTCAGAATGACTGGCGCAATGAATCCAAGCGGATCATAGACCGAACTTATGTTTGACAGGACACCTCATCTGGTTAGAGGCAGGTCTCTTAGAGTGATTCTAAACTGAAACGAATCATTCTCCATACAACATTGAACTCCTAAGGCTCTTTCGACTGGCAGAGCTTAGTGTTGGCTTAAATCCTTAAAACCCTGAGCAAGATCCTCCCGTGGCATTTGAACAACTTCTATGGAATTACACTGCATCTGTTCCTAATTCGGCTTCACCGTTATTCGCTGCCTGTTTCAAGCCGAAATTAGCACAGGCCGGGGATGAAACCGCGCCAAACAAGTGGACACACATTCTGTATTCGGTCGGTCTGGCATCATAAACCGTAAGAAGTCGCGGTGCTTCCTGTCAACTTTGATCTGGTGAAACATTTGTTCCACATCACAAATGAAGGCGATTGGTTCTTTCCGAAACCGACACAAAACTCCCACCAAGGTGTTAGTGAGGTCTGGGCTTTGCAGCAAGTGTTGAATCAACTCTTGAAAGTAGCACTACAGTCGAAAAATACACGGATCTTGCCCGGTTTCTTGTTATGATACAAACCATGGTGTGGAATGTACCAAATGTCGTCATCATCCTTGTTGAGATTGGAATCTGGTACTCTTTTTGCGTATCCCCGCTGGATCATGTTCTCCATGAAATCAGTGTAATCTGCGTGATACTTAGGGTTTCTTTGCAGGCGTTTTTTAGATGCTGCAACCGGCGAAATGCATGAGCCTTATTGTTCGGAAGGCATGGGCTTGAGTCACGAAAAGGCAACGGCGTTTCGTAATGACCATCAGCATCCTTGTGGATCCCATCCTTGAGTTTAGCGATGAACTTCACATTACAATAAGGTCAGTTCTGTATTTTCATCTTTGAAGTCCAATTCCATCATGTTAGCTATTTGAGTTGAGTTAATAACCTCCTTAATCATAGTTTTACATGACAATATCACTTCCTGGTTGTCGCATGTAGACACTGAAGATGGAACGCGATGCACCATGATCCTATGGCTTATACACCGATCGCATCAATATCACCAGTTTCATCATGTGTTGTGTCGGTCACGCCTATAATTCCCCATCCAAGTTCCCTCATTTGAGCATACGGTCCTCCATCAACTGCAGGTATGACCTCTCTGGGAACTAGGGCATTATCACAGTCGTATCCGATGAGAAGCTCCACCTCACATTCATTCACGGTATCAGTTTTTTACTTACGATGTGCAAGTGAGGCCAACTCTTTGCCACAGAAGGTGTCGGAATGTGTTCACGATTAGTGGGCATAATGTCTCGTGTGTATGTCGGAGGGAGTGCAATGGTGGAATCGCCATTGTACGCACGAACGTGTAGACCACTAATTCTACTGCTCTGGATAATCTGATTTGAAGCAGACACCGTCGAGAATGAGAGTTGCACATGAGTTCCGTCAACACCCAAGGCAGCGCACGTATCGTTTAGTATGAAAGTAATGTCAGACTGTGTGTCAAGCAGTGCGTAAACAAGTCTTTCATAGTCAGGTGCGACACCCACACAGGAACGATAATGGAGCTCTTCTTACAACAATTACTGCTGTTGCTATGACAAATGCTGGTCTGCGTACTTATCGATTTTCGACTCGTTATCGTAATTTCACGTGCATCCCGTCTGACGTTACAATGCAATGTCGAAGGGTGTCGTTTCGCACACGTCTTGCAAGTCTTACGCATTTTGCATTCTTTGGAACGGTGGCCTGGTTCCATGCACCCGAAACACAAAACCTTTTGCATTGCAAATGTCTTCCTTTCTTGTAGAGGTTTCGCAAGAAATGTTTTGCAATTGTACAGTGGGTGATTTCCCTGACAAAGGGTACATTTACTGCGAGTGTCTTTGTCAAGTGTCTTAATCTTGGCGTCTGTTGAGAACGAACTTGATGGTTGAGATTTTTTCCCGATCATCTCTTGCCTTGCTGGCATCAGCACTTCCATGCAGTGATTGTAAGGAAGCTTGTCAAGTAACTTCTGGTTCTCTCGGTCATCGTTGAGTACATAGAGGCAACGCATGTACCCCATAGCAGTCGTACACTGCTTCCGAAAGTCAGCAAACTTGTGCAGAGCAGTTCCTTCGCGAGAAGCTATCTTTGGCCACCTGTCCAACTTATCGCGAAATGCAATTGCAATCACAAATGGATCGCCAAATCGTTCGTCCAACAATCGTTTCGCATCTTCGTATGCATCATCGGTCATCAACAGAAAGTAGCTTTGAACTGTTTCATTCGCAGTTCCAGCCATATATCTTTTGAGGTAGTGTATCCTTTCACTTGGCAGAAATACTCTACTCACAATCAATGCGTGAAATGCACTCTTCCAGCTAGGATAGTGAAGTGGATCTCCCGAGAAGACACTAGGCTCGGGGCCGGCAAAGGACTAAGTAGAAGCTGATCAGAAAGTGTCCCTTGGTGTGTATAGGGGTTGTCATAGGAGTTCGGTTGGGGTAGCTGAATATTCACAAAGTTCGATTTGATAGTCTCAGGCACTGTTCGTACTGGAATGAATTCATCACTTTGTGAATTCAAAGGTTAAGTAGAAATGAACTCTTTCAGATGATTGTGTTTCCCAACTGGTAAGTCAAGTGGGATGTCGGTGTGTGCGTGTCCATTTGGAAGTGCGCGACGTCCGACTTCCCTCTTGGCGACTTTTCGTCAAAGTAGTACTTGATTTTGTTTCGAACATAATGTATTGTATGCGCGCCGAAATGCGCGTCGAAAATTTCTGATGATCGACATCGATCATTTCAATCTATACTTGGATTGGTTTTCTAACTTCCTCCGAAATAATACGACTGTAATCGTCTGCCGCGCTACAAGTCGAATTGAAGAGCACATCAAGGTTATCGCGTTCCTTCCGAATGCAGTCAATATCCTCAGAATCACACAACAATCGTTCCACGTGATTGGCATGTCGCCTCCACGAAGACATGGATCGCTGTAACGATACTTCTGCCCACTGAATTTGATACGCGAGACCCTTTTTTGTTAATTTTCTTTCTCGCGAGCTTTCATCATCAGGGTTTGGAGAATTTATTTTCTCTGCCATTTTGCTAGCCATGCAAATTTAAGCCGCATCGGTGATACAATCTATATCATAGTCGCAAACATTCACAACCTATGTGAAACATATTATGCTTACAAATAAATCACATCAACGCATTATCGCATAATCGCAAACATTCACAGCCATATGTGAAACATAGAATACTTACAAATAAAGCACATCAACGCATAATCGCAAACATTTACAGCCATGTGTGATACATACACTCTAAAAACAGATTGGTTGAGAAAACGACCAATCTAATTGGTTGGCCCAATATTGGTTATATATTGGTTGTTTTAACCAATATATTGGTCAACTAGTGACCAATACGTTGGTTGTCCGGTAACCAATCACATTGGTTACGCCTACAACCAATTGTTTTATGCATTATTGTTGCCTTATGCCGTGCTTATTGTGCAGTACAGCAACTTCAGACGATGTATTAGTACATTAGATTAGTAATATAATTGTTTGGCCCAATATCGGTTGGCTTAACCAATATATTGGTCAACTAGTGACCATTATTTTGGTTGTTCGGTAACCAATCACATTGGTTAGGCCTACAACCAATCTTTGTTTATTATTGTTGCCTGGTGTCTTCCTTATTGTGCAGTACAGCAACTTAAACCGCTGTATTAGTACTTTGTGAATCCCATAATAAAACAACTAAACAATCCAAGCAGTTTCAGTTAAATACTAGGTGACTACATTTGCTGAGTGGCAGTGGTCACGTGAGATGCAGGCAACTTCCTTTTCACAGCATGACTTTGAACTGACGAGGCCACCGCGTAGACACTTGGTAAGTGTCAAATAGTTTCTTAACCAAAAGTTTGTTTATATTATATAATTTTGGCATGCTATGGTATATAAAGGAATATGCTATTATTTGATGTAACTTTAATGTAATGTATTAGTATATATTCATACATATGACTAGTTTTATTCTCAGGGGTGTGACCTTGTATGTGTTTAGTGATGGAGACGGGCCAAGCCCGCACGTATCAGTTTTCATATAGAGCTGGAAGACTAATTGTTAGTTACATGTGTCCATCTAATGTCTGTCTTCACAGATAATGACTGATCTGCCGTCATACGCAGTGACTGGGCGGGGATGGATGATATTTTATGCAGCAGAACATTGAACAACCCGAGCCTCTTTCCGGTATGGAGAAAGGGTGGGATTTAACTAACTGGTGGATAAAATTACCATGTTTATCAATACAAGCTTTTATTAACGTGTAATCATGTCTTAATATAAGTATTTTTAAATGGGGTTTAATTAAGATATGCCTCCCAGTGACTAGTGTTTCGCTTTCTGACAATCTTGAACATATGGGGGGTAACATTGATTTTCGCACCACCACGATTTTCAGGCCGAGTTTGCCCACGCTGCAGCCAGAACTTTGCGATATCGTTCACACGATCTTTCACGATCTGCAATTAAAAAAAAATATTAATTTATTAAAAAAAATTGCATTTATTAGGAACAGGGAAACATGTAACTTTTGGGATGACACAAATTTCCAGAGCTAACTATTGAAAAATCCTGGTTAAAACGCTAAAAAAGTACTCTTGTAAGAGCCTATGTTTTGTATCCATGTGTATCGGCATAATTTTGTCAAGGAAGGAGAAATTAAGTATATTTTGAAATTAAACTTAATTATTTTAAAATCCCTAGTTCTAGAAACAGGAGGATAGCAAAATTCCTTCAACTTTTCATTTAGTTTGTAAGCTAACAATGTTGCCACATTTCATACCTAGTTCCTTAACATTTTCGAAGGGGGGGGGCTATGTTTTGTGCCCAACCTCGAAAAAATTTGTTTTTGCTTTACAATAAGCAGGAGCGGATCCTCTCTTCCAAAGGGTGGGGGGCTGAGGGCCAGGTCAAAGTGGGGAGGGCCGAGGAACTGGCACGGGGGTGAGAAGCATGGAAAGAAAAAGAAGGAGCTGTTCAAAAGAAAGGGGGAGTAGCAGGCCCAGATAAGGGGGTGAGAAAGCCAAGAGAAGGGGGGGTTGTAGGCGAAAAGAAGGGGTGTGAGAAGGTCAAGGGAACGGGGAAGAAAGCCAAAAGACGGGGGGCTGAGACGCAGGCCAAGAGAATGGGAGGGGGGGGGTGAGAAGCAGCCCGAAGTAAGGGGGGCTGGCTGTATGTGAGTGAGGCCCTTTTAGCAGCATTTCACCATTTCTATTTTTGTATTTGACTCGAAAAAGGGGTTGCGTTCCGCTGCATGGCAATGTTAATTGTGTACTGGTTCCTGGGGGGGAGGTCGTAGCTTCCTCCAATAGATCCACTAGTGATCAGGTTAGTAATTGGCTGTACTCCCAGAAGGTGCTAAGAAACGATGCCTGACAAACAGGAACTTTCTCTTTGTTTTCTTTCAGCGCAATGTGTTTCACAGTTATAGCCCTGTTTCTTTGTCTACCTTGATCCTCAACCCCAGGGCGCTTCCGTTTGCATTGTTGCACAGCCATGCGGGAAATAGGAATGGCATCCTGCTTAACCTTGTCTGTTGTGGCATAAAGCTGCCCCTTGATATAGACCAAGTCGTTCTTAGTTAGCGTAGATGCAGTGCATACACCGGCCTTGTGTGTACATGATACACGGGGGATTTTTTCGTCACCACTGTATCGCGGTCGTTTCGCCAAAGCACGAGCAGAATTTTCATGTTGACGGCGTCTCTTTTTTCCTGATGGTGAAAGTAACACAGGTTCATCGATTTCGTCGAACTTTTCCATGACCAAATTTAGCAAGAAATCACGAAGTTGAATGCTTGTTGCAACGTATGGGCGCTGCCATATTAGATGACGCATTACCTGATTAACCCACCAAACGGTGCGCTGATTGGCGGACTGCAGATAGCGGCTTATGCGTAAGAACTGGCTTGGCGTGCATCGGGTTCTGCACTGAAACGAAGCTTTCGGTGGCATTTAACACTGGACTTAGAACGTGTTGCCGAAAACTTATTTTGATTTTCGGAACGATGGCACTGTAAGCTAATGTTTGCTACAATTAACTCGATTTTTTTTTCGGATGGCGTTTAGCGGTTTATGCGCAGGAACTCTTAATATATATATATATATATATATATATATATATATATATATATATATATATATATATATATATATATATATATATATATATATATATATATATATATATATATATATATATATATATATATATATATATATATATATATATATATATATATATATATATATATATATATATATATATATATATATATATATATATATATATATATATATATATATATATATATATATATATATATTATATATATTATATATATTATAACATATGATATATTTATTTTCTGAACAAAGTTAAACAATTTCAACGCTAGAACATGTGATTTGTTTCATTTTGTAAAGCAAATAAATTAATTTCATTGTTTGCATAAATGTACTTTTTTGAAGAAGCTAGACTTCAGTTTATTATTTTGTGAGGTCAAACACTTTAAAAATGGATAAGTTGTTTAATGTGACAAGCCAATAAAAGCTAATTAAATTATATAAATTTGTACATGAGATGTTAAATAGTCTTAAGTTGTAAGTTGATCTTCATTGATACTTTTGCGTTTTGTATTTTGGTCAAACCATTTACCAATGTAATTTAGTAGTATTATTGAAGCCTGGATTACATACACTTATAGCCAACTCACATTGTAACAGTAGGAAACATTGTAATTCTCGTGTAACCTAATAAGCTTTGTTTAGAATACTGTTGAATTGAATTGCAATATACAAGTACTGGCATTGTGCTAGTTATTGGAGACCTTGGTTCAAACACGGAATCGGATCGTAAGATAAGAATGTGTGAATTCTTTGGTGATATAATTTATGTTTGAAAATGTTGTAGTGTTTTACTATTTGTAATAATTTGTACACAACTAATAATGTTTGAGTATAGATTACTATTAGGAATTCCTAAGTATATGCCAGTTTGATGTACTAAATAATTGCATTAAGCCTAGATTATCAACATAAAAAGCAGGGTTCGAAACGTTTGTAGTTAAGCCAAAGTGGGGGAGACAGGAGGGAAGGGGTCAGGACAGAATGTGAAGGAGGGGATCGAACGGAAGAGTTATTCTGCAGCAGTGATAGAGGGGGTGAGGAAGAGAGCAAGGGTGTTTGTGGGGGATTCGATAGTTAGGAAGACCGACAGAGTCTTAAACAAGGGAGATGATGTGGTGGTCTGCTTGCCTGGAGCCAAAATAGAGGCGATAACTGAGAGGGTAAAAAACATCGTAGGCTCGGGTAAGGGTGGATCTGTTTTAGTACACGTAGGGACAAATAACGTAGAGAGGGAGGGTACAACTGCCATAGTTAGGAAATATAGGCAGTTGGTCAGGACACTAAAACAGACGCGGGTTGAGCAGGTAATACTGTCAGGGATTTTACCTGTAGTGGGCAGGAGGGGTCACAAATATCGAAAATGTCGGGGGATGGCAATTAACATGTTAGTCCAGAAGCTATGTAGGGAAGAGGAAGTTGGATTTGTGGACTTATGGGGAAGTTTTGTTGGGAGGGCTGATATGTACATGAAGGATGGGCTTCATTTAAGTGGAAAGGGGGCGGCAGTATTCGCGGACAAACTTTCAGCAGCAGTAGATAGTGACTTGGGTACAACAACAAATATTTTTGGAAGTAAACATTCTTTAAACTAGAAGTGCAGGGGGGTTACCTAGACGTGTCTCAAGCAGAACAAGAGGCCACTAGCACAGATAAACCAATATCAAATCATCCGAAAAACATCTCTGAAAAAGGTTATAGATGCGTATGTTTAATGTGTCACGATAGCTGAGCAAACTGTGGGATGCAGCGCCTCAAGTGATGGTACACTAAATAATTTCAAGACCATTTATGTCAAATAGTCTTTGGGGTAATGTTCCCTGAGTTTTAGGTATTGGCTGTAATTTGGATAACCATGCCATTACGACAACCAGCGGACATTCGTTTTTGTTGCAGTGAGACGTAAGTGTGCGATTGTAGCGCGCAAGATAATTTGACAGGGTTTCTCCCAAACGATGAAAGATGAACTCAACAAATCTGCACCAATTTTTTTATGTTTTAATACTGCCAGTCAATACATTTTCTTGCCTAAATGTCCATTGGTAAGTATTGTTAACTTAATTAATAACTGCAACATTCACATGTCAAATATATGTATATATGCATCACTCTATCGTCCAATTTATTATTACACGAGACAGCGTTGATGAACCCGAGCACCGAATAATTGGTGATGTTTTACAGGGGACGTAACTGGATTAACATCAGTGTGCATCGTGGACCCGAATACTCGCTGCTTTCTTTTCTGATTATTTACAGCTGTTCTAAAACTTACAACATATTGCGGAATACATCAACCACGATCGACGCTAACTTGAATTTGCAAGCATTTAAGTGGACTAATCGAGGGCCAGTTTTCTAGAGTGGATTATGTGCTACGTCAACAATCAACGAAGACCATTCAATTGAGCCCATTTAACCACATTGTGACGTTAGTGAAGTGGGATATCACGGGCAGTATCCTACGGGAAGGAACACACCAATAAAATTGAGTTGTTTCGCACGACGTTCGCACCCCAGGCAACACCGCTCGCACACACGCGAACACATGACACTGGATTCTAATGCAAATGTGTCCCGGGATATACAGGGACAGTGTGCGAGACCTATGTATGTGCTTTTGTTTGGGAGATATCGCACTCCTGTCGTGTCAGTGTATGCAATATTACAGCTACAAAATAATTGTGTATATTGTTGCAGTAAGTGGAGATGAACCAATGTAGGTGAAGTTATTCAGACAACTGATGATGAACTATACCAGTTTCACTGGTAATTCCTGATGAAGATTAAATACATATTTATTAATATAATCATTGCAAAAACTGTTATTAGTATTTAGTATTATGTGATTATTATTATAATTATTACTATTATTATTATTACAAATAGTAATTGTAGTAGTAGTAGTAGTAGTAGTAGTAGTAGTAGTAGTAGTAGTAGTAGTAGTAGTAGTAGTAGTAGTAGTAGTAGTAGTAGTAGTAGTAGTAGTAGTAGTAGTAGTAGTAGTAGTAGTAGTAGTAGTAGTAGTAGTAGTAGTAGAATTGGTAGTAGTAGTAGTAGTAGATGTAGTTGTGTTAGTGTGGTAGCAGTGGTAGTAATTGTAGTAGTGATAGTAGTGGTAGTTGTGATAGTAGTGGTAGTATACATTATGTTATGTCGAAAAGGAATAACATAAAACATGTATTGTTAATTTGTTATGTATTAACTATGACGCTAATAACAGAGAGGAGATATGTGCTATTATGTTTTGCGTTATTTTAGCATTTAAACATTCTGCTTATTATTCCACGTTGTATACATTGATGAATGGGGAAGTAATCCGAGTAACCGAGAGCACATATCGTAGAGCACAAAAAGGTTGAATAACTAAGAGTGTATGTGCATCGTGTCTTTGTTCCGCTATACCGCCAACTGCAAGATAAGTGAGTATTGTGGATTGTTTCTGTCGCAGATATAACATTTGAAGGACAGATACTTAGAGATAATAGAAGGTTATCCCAACGACGTTTAAATACCAACATCATGTGAAGGACCACGAACAGAAATATCGAGTAGATATACCTACTAGTTGTCTATTTGTTGGTACGCATACACAATTCAACACAATGTTTTGATCGTTTGCACGAGCTTTGGACGGTGGCGTATCCAGGCCAGTTAGACGACTCTGTAAAAATAGACTACTGGTCGTGAATATAATATACTAATATCATCCGCATGTTGTGTGATATATAATAATGCGAATAGTTTGTTTCCAGATGCAACAAGAACGTGTAACGAGGCCGATGAAAATTACCCGGGTGTCACTCGGTATTACTTAACTCACCCGTACAAATGCAACAAGTACGTCTGGTACTACTCGACCGGAGAACGAAGCATGGAAATGCTATGTTTACGAAGTTCACTTTTCAACCCGCCATGCCATGTGAAGGTGGTTCACTGACTACACCGACCCAAATGTAAGCAAACAAACTGATGTTGTATATGGAATGTTGTTACGACCCGAATGCATTGTATTATTATCAACGTGTAATTGTCAAGTATGCAATCAAAGTTGACCCTAAGCAAAACAAGGACCAGCCTCATATCGCATGAACATTGAAGGGTTTGTTTCCAAAATGCTCTTGCCATGACAAACAATAAAACGGGCGCGGCATCATGGATACATGTCGTGGTTTGGTAAAGCATGAAATAGTTAACATCTTCAGGCAAAATGAAAGTTCAAGTTATTACTCACAAAAATGTATGATCAAGGCAGCGATAGAACGAGACGATGGCAATGACAAAATTCCTCACGTGTAATATGGCGTCATACGACCAGGACAGGACGTCTCTAGTACTGACGAAATCCCCTTGATATTCTACTGAGTTAAAATAAGTTTATGGTATGATCAGATAATTATTTAAGCATAATAAAGAATGATCTTGAGAAATGTTAAATATATAAAAACAAAAGGATTTGTCGCAATTAGGAACCAAAATCTTAAAATGTTCGTTCGGGCCGCCTTGCGCTGGATAATATCATTCTATAGACGTTGACACTGTTCACTCAGCTGTATACATGAGTACCTAGCTATAGAAAATGGTGGATAGTTTCCAACTATTATTGCTATAGATAACGGTGGATGGTATGCATCGTTATCTGCGCCCACTGGATACATATGAAAGAATAGTCTTCGTTCAGTAAATGCGGTGTGGCTGACATTTTCACGTAAAGGACTTTTATTTTTTACGTCAGAGGAACTAATGTGGACGTGTGACGTAACTTACGTAACTCAGAGCAATAGTTCCGTGCAATTGTTGGCAACGCTACGCGTGTTTCAACCATTATTACACGATGTACTTCAAACGTCTACCGAACGCTTCTAGTCCAGACGATAGGTGTAGATAAATGACTGAATTGTGCACTTTTTGATAAAGCAAGACACTTGGCACATTTATTCTACATACGAGGCGAACAATTTTAAAATTGGAGGCACTCCAGATTTTGCTGCGTTCTGAAATGGCAGCCATTTGTTTTTAAATGGCCGCTAAATCCAATTTCACCATATCGTAATAACTGCGACAGGTAGAGCCATCATTTTGATATTTATGTATAGGTTTTAGGGTTCAATGATTTCAAATATTTTACTTTTGAACTTCTTCGATATTAACATCCGCTATTTGTAAAGATGGCGGTTGTCAATACAAATGTCATGAACTCTTTGCAACTACGTCACATGGAGCCACAATTTGCATGTATTTGCATTGATCTGTGGGCATCGATTTCAAATATTTTATATTTCACCTTCGCCGACATTCATATATCCGCCATTTTTAAAGATGTCGCCAATCAAAGCCTATTATTCCATATTTTAAGAACTACATAACCTAGAACCACAAAGTTTATGTCAAAATATAGGTTTTTTTTGATGCGACGATTTCAAACATATTAATTTTGACCTTCGTTGACATTTAGATATCCGCTGTTTTGAACGATGGCGCCCGACAAATCTTGTTATCCGTATATCTTAAGAACTGCATCACGTAGAGCCATACAACGGATATGAAAATATAGGTTTTTGGAGGCATCTCGCTTACACAGAGTGTATAACATCTTAACCAGAAGCTGAAGCTTTGTCATTTGAAGGGTGGTGTAAACAGAGAGCAGGGCGAAGTCCGCAATTCCAGTTCTGGCAGCTTGTGCTGAAGATAGAGTTGGATATGATGACACGGGACAGAGCCATTCACGAAGAAAATTTCATTCTTTACGTGGACGCCTTGGTGAACCTACAATGGCTCTTCCACGCAGTTGACCACTACAACTATGCTAAGGGATATGGGAACACAACAGGTCAGACACCCAGATGCGTTCAGAGCATTTTGCGAAGGCAAATTCACTGTCAACAAGACATATCGACCATTCTCCAGGATGCCACTGGACGAAAGCCACTAGAAGAACAATGCCTGTGTGAAAACAGATGGGGGAGCAGTCATCCTTACTGAGAGGCCAGCGGCATTACTGGGGTGGATGATGGCTGGACCAGAAATGGCCGGGGTTGACCTCGAGTTTCTCCGTGGATTGAAAAGACAAAAACTGCGTATCAACCCAGTAACGACGAGGAAAAGCCAGGTAAAACAATAATGTGTGGTCTCATATAGCGCCGTGTGCTGCCTATTGAAAGTGTTCATTACTCCATTATCTTATCACAAGCAAGTTGTCTTGGCTTGTATTACAAAGAGTGTATGTGGGTGAATGGGCTTGGAAAATGAAACCCCTGCTTGTGAACATCCTTTGTGTGCACATGCTATCTAATTAAGACATACACCTATTCTAGCTTCAACTATCCGTTCTTGTGGCTATTGCTTATAACAGTGGTTCTAACCAGAATGCTATTTATATTTCTTTATTCACGAAGGCTGCTTTCATCAAAGATGTGAAGTCTTTATGAAGTCTCTCTCGACAATTATGGAGATGGGCAGCCCTTTCTGGGATACCAGTGGAGATCTCTTAATTATTGACATACGTGTGTTGGCAGAGGTAGCAGTTGTTGATTCCGTCAGTAAGATAAAAAGACTCGGAGAAGACCAACGCAAGAAGTTCTTCAAGAAACGTCTGGTGGACTGCACAAACACAGTCAACGAAACAGTCCCAAAAAACAAGCTGTGTCACTTCAGTCGACATCTTCAGAAACGAAAATCACATGCACAACAACAGTTGTTGTCCATAAAATATGACCGCAACATGTTTTCAACATTGTACATCGCCTGCCAAGTACGCGGCGCTGATTTCGATGGTTTTCCAGCATGAGAATCATTCAATTCCCCCGTCACTGTCAGCCTACGGCACCATAAAATCGGTACAAAGGCGGACCTGCTTCAAAGGCGGACCTGCCTAGAAGACCTGGTGCCACACAGTGACAGTGCCTGCTCGCAGAGGGACGCTCACATGATCATCATTGACGGCGCAGCTCTTATTAACATCACCAAGTATGCTATGTCTGAAACGTTCGATGACTACGCATCCATGTACATGGAACATATCAGGAGCCAGTTTGTCAATTCTGCTTTTCGTGTTGACATCGTTACCGATGTGTACAGAATTGACAGCCTCAAGACCACTACACAGAGAAAAAGAGGGAAGGGGGCAAGGAGACGCGAATTGAGGGTCGAAAAAAGATCCCTGCAAACTAGCTAGGGTTCTTGCGAGAGAATGACAACAAGACATAACTATTTCATCTGCTAAGTGAACGAGTGACTGCCAAAACATTTCATGCCAAGCTGTGCTCAGAGCTATCACCGTGTACACGAGTCGGACACCAGGATGCTGTTGCATACTGCAGATGGTATGAGGCAGGGAAGAAAGAAGATCGCCACAAGAAATGTTGATACTGACGTTGTCGTATTAGCTGTCAGCTTTGCTCGCAGACTTGGCTGTGAAAGTCTTGTGGTAGCGATCGGCACAGGGAAATCATTTCGATACGTTGATGCAACTGCTATTGCACACGTGCTTAATGTTGACAAGTGCATCATGTTTCGCTGGAAGAGGCATACGCCCGGCTTGGGCATCATGGAATCTTTCAGTGGTGTAACGCCTGCGCTGTGTACTCTTGCAGACACACCCTCGGCAGCTATCCCGAGAGAAGTACTACCAACCATCGAGTGGTACGTTGTTGTACTAAACGACCGGGGCAGTTCTGACGACGATGTGAACCGCACCTGACAGGACTTCTTCACAGAGAAAGGAAGGGAGATCTAGAAGATTCCACCAAGGCATGATGCCCTCATGCAACACCTGTCCCGAGTGGGCTACCACGCAGCCCTGCTGAAAGCACTACAACTGCCCAGTCCAGCATATTTCGGCTGGATTCGACAGGGGGACGTGCCTGAATGGGAGGTGCAGTGGATCGTACTTCCACCTGCACGTACAGCATGCCATGCGATCATCAATAATGGCTGCGCTCTACAGTGAGGTGCAAATGCGATTGATGTCAGCGGGAACTGTTTGGGAATCCTTGGTGTGGATTTAGAGGGTAGGCAACATTATAACCTAATTACAATAATGTTTGAAGTGAGTTTGCCTCTTTTAGCGAATATCGAAGAAACACATATAAAATCGTCGCTCCTGATAATCTATCTTTTGACATCAACGTCAAGGCTCTAGGATATGTAGATCTTAAGATATGGGGATAACAGATTTTGTCGGGCACCATCTTTCAAAATGGCGGGTATCTAAAAGTCAACGAAGGTCAAAAGTAATATATTTTAAATCATCGCATCTAAAATAACCTATATTTTGACATTCACTTTGTGGCTCTAGGTTATGTAGTTCTTAAGATATGGGAATAATACGCTTTGACGTGCGCCATCTTTAAAATTGGCTCATATATGTATGTTGGCGAAGGGCAAATGTGACATTCTTGAATTTGCCATACATCATTCTATACAAAACCATAAACATTACGGCGCTTGTTTACGTAGTTGTTAAGATATCGTAACATTTGTATTTACTACAGCCATCTTTAAAAATGGCGGATATGAATGTCGCATACATTCAATCGTACAATTATTGAAATACTTGACCCCTAAAAACTACATGTATACACCAAAAATATAGCTCTAGGGAAGCAGCTATTAAAATATGGGGAAATTGAATGCGGCGGCCATTTTAAAAAATGGCTGACATTTCTGAACGCAGCAAAATCAGGAATGTCTCCGATCTTCAAAATTGTTCCATTGACATGTAGAATAGATGACCCAAGTGTCTTGCTTTTATAAACAAGTGCACAATATTTTCAACTACCCGCTGGACTATTCGTGAAATCGGCAGTCGTAGGCATATGTGATGTTTGTGTCGTGAAGATGGCATTGTGAAAATACCAACACTTGGCTGGGTAGTACAAGGAATCACACGCGCTTGCCTTTTCTTCCACGCTACGCCGGGTAACTGGGCCAGTATTTAGTAAAAGAATGCGTATCTTTTGGGGAAAAATTTGATCGGGTAACTAGGGAATGTGTGAATAGTAGTGTGTCATTATATATACAGGCGAGGCACTTTCGCAGTTTTTATTGCAGAATTCGACAAGGACCAGTCGAGAATAATGTGATAATCTATCCGATTGTTTCATCAAAACTAAATAGACCAATTTCAAATATGGTCACTCAAACAATGAACGCAGCAAAATCAGGAATGTCTCCGATCTTCAAAATTGTTCCATTGACATGTAGAATAGATGACCCAAGTGTCTTGCTTTTATAAACAAGTGCACAATATTTTCAACTACCCGCTGGACTATTCGTGAAATCGGCAGTCGTAGGCATATGTGATGTTTGTGTCGTGAAGATGGCATTGTGAAAATACCAACACTTGACTGGGTAGTACAAGGAATCACACGCGCTTGCCTTTTCTTCCACGCTACGCCGGGTAACTGGGCCAGTATTTAGTAAAAGAATGCGTATCTTTTGGGGAAAAATTTGATCGGGTAATTAGGGAATGTGTGAATAGTAGTGTGTCATTATATATACAGGCGAGGCACTTTCGCAGTTTTTATTGCAGAATTCGACAAGGACCAGTCGAGAATAATGTGATAATCTATCCGATTGTTTCATCAAAACTAAATAGACCAATTTCAAATATGGTCACTCAAACAAGAGAAGAGCAAAACATTTAATTGCGCAGGCTGCTCTAAAGAGACAGCAACTGACAATGACATATAAATCTCCCCACAAGTTGCACAATTCAACATTTCTCCACTGCCACAACTTGATCATAAATAAAAAATAAACAGTTGCGGAGTTGTATAAATGCTTGATTGATTGCGCAATGTAATTGTTATTTATGAATACATACGTCACTGCGCGTGTGTATTTGCGTAACATAAAATAGTTTCAAAAACACATTTTTAATGCTTGGATTTACCAAATGAAACAAATGTATGCAGAATCTGCCCATCAAATGTAAGTTGTGGCAGTGGTGAAATCGTTAGTGGAGCTACTGTTGGGGAGTTTTAGTGGAGAAATGGTTAATGGTGTCATTGGGGAATAGCTTGAATGCCATGCTCACTCCACGAGATATGGCGATTGAGACTTCTTCCAAAGTACCACATACACCATAAATCCCAGCACCAGCCCCAATACTGCTGTAGTAACCGCCACAGCAACCATAGCGCCTGAAAGAAACCGACACATTGGAAGTCAATATTCACCGTATTCGTTGCTAGCACTACATAATACGTAATCAATTGCGAATGGGACCGGCTCCGGTTATGGATTGCAATATTTGCAAGACAGAGTGTTGTCATTTCAGTCGATTACTATCATTACTAAACAGCTACAATAATGACATTAACTGTAATAGTATTACTACAGTTGATGATGTTACCGTTACTGCTGCTACAGCTGCTACTGATGCTACAGCTACACTACAATAGCCACAGCAGCACCATCAATAAATAAAACTAAATAATAATAGCTACACCAGAACATACCTTCTGAATGACCTTTTGTGATAGATAATTTCACTTCAGCGCCAAATTTCAGTGAACCACGAATGAAAATCAATGACTGCAAAACAAGTTTACACAATCAGTACTTTCTCCTTTATACTAAACATTAAATCAAAACATATTTATTTTAGCATAATATTGTAACAGTAGCACAACTCACACACACACACGCACACGCACACGCACACGCACACGCACACGCACACGCACACGCACACGCACACGCACACGCACACGCACACGCACACGCACACGCACACGAACACGAACACGAACACGAACACGAACACGAACACGAACACAAACACAAACACAAACACGAGCACACCACATAATATATGTTGAAGTGTGTTTCATTTTACACTTTATTCAAAGTATGTAACTGAAAGTAAGAAAGAATATTGTGCAGTGCTTCGTAGAGCCTAAACATGGGTGCGAACATGATCGATGCCTAAATAGTTAACAAAGAACATAGTAGAAACATGACACCTAATAACAAAGATGCTAATGCTAACCAGGTCTCCTTCTGGGTACTCCACAACGAGTGGACGAGCAGGAACAGCATCTACGGCGTCCTTCAACCGGGTCACTGCTTCAACTAGTGTAATACGAGACACTCTCTGCGGCAAATCCCCTGTTTCGACATTGTCCTTTGACTTAAAAGTCTCGCATCGATGTCAACAATCACTTCGTACATTTAACAACACAATGACACGTCTGAGTTGACTTAGCTTACATACGTATTTTCAATTGAAGTCCGAGAGATGCATTTGAGTGGACGACAAAGTGGGGACAGACGCCATTGTTGAAATTGAAAACGTCATAAAGGTAAACATGATGGAGGCAAAAATAAATTGTTGACACATTCTATAAGAATATCAGGCATACCTCACACAGAATGTTTGTTTTACACAAAAGGTATTTTGATTGTTTCCAACCCACAAAATGTTACAACAAATCCTTAAAAAATTACATTGATTACGTGTAAATCTGCCATCAGTGTTTTTGAGGAGATATCATAATGGACTACCTTCATCATCCACTATTGATCCAATATTGCAAATAAAGTTCCTATTACATTTATTGGATTACGCGATGTTAAATACAAAATAATAAAACTCATAAATCTAACTAAATCTAAATAAATGTTATGCGTAACAATATTACTTGGTAGCCATTTTGGTTTTGTTGTTTCATGGGTGTTCCAGGTCCAAATACATTGGACGTTTTTGAGATGTAAGGACAATTTATCGGCAGGAAGTAGACCTCCTAAATACTAAATAAGACGTTGAGCTTACTGCGCATAAGTAATTAAACACGAACCACCGAGGTAGTCAGATAATAAAAAGTAATTGGTAGATACACCATGTGATTTAACAAGTCCACTATTCATATATTTGTACCATTTCGTAATTCTGACAGTTACTAAGGAAAAGCTTGATGGAAGTCGGTATCCCGGGCTACAGCAACATAGACATTTGCGCACACTCATTAGTCATAATTCGGATTCCTAACTCACGTGATGGATCCAACAATTGCATTTGAGCATAATAACATCACCTTTCACTGTAGGTATATCAAATAAAGTCACCCAAAGATCCACGACAGATGACGATGAAATCGAAATCTGCAAAACAACGAAGATTACTGAAGGAAACGCACAGCTACTTTGTACACATATCTTTTAGACACATTTTGAACTATTTATTTTGTTAACAAAGTAACGGTCTGTTTTCATATAATGTTGTATCCGAACACTGAGACAGTTCACGTAGCCTTACACCCTTGGCAGACCAACTCGAATTCTTTGGGAAGCATTCAGCCACGGCGCTGTTACTGTATATAATAAATGTCTGTAGCCAGGTACTCATTTATGCAGCTGAGTGAATTGGAGCAACGTGGAGTGAACGAAATAGCCCAAGCTTCGGAACGGCAGTAAGAAGATTCCAACCCCGATCCTCTCAACTGAGAGTCCGACGTTCTAACCACTCAGCCACAGCGCTAAACTGTTTATTCATACATGTCCACGCCAAATTGGAGGAAAAACTTGAAAATAAAAATCGGAAGAAAACAATGAAATACACCAACTGGAAAACAAAGGCTGACAGACGTACTTCAATCTCGCCGACTCTGATCAAGTCTACTCCAGTCTCTCGAGTTATATATTGTCGCAACGCAGTCTCCAGTAGTTTCGGTCTGGTCCGCATTATGCCGGAATAACAACCAACAACCAACAAACAGCATATCTACGTATATACATGCATACATACATGCATGCGTGCTTGTGTGCATTCTTGCATACGTCCATACTTTCGTACGTTAAAGGGTCCATGCGTGCATGCGTTCATAAGAGCATCCATCGATTTAATTTTTTTTTATTTATATAACAAAATCTTTGGAGTCGCATGTTTCCGAACAATAGATATGGATAAAAGTTCAAGAGTGTGTATCTTCCCTAAGAAATACCCTAATGAGATCACTATACCTGGTAAGCTGAATACGACTCTTTCCACTTGCTTCGGTTGTACGTAACACGCCGATATATCAAATACAGAAAAGTCGTCCACTCCTTCTTTGTACTCATGAACGTGGGTCACTTTTGGGATAAGCCCAGAAAGATAGCTGGACTGAAACAAACGTTTAATGTGCCAATTGTAACACATAGTATGCGTAATTGCACTAGTAAAACATAACTAACACTCCAATCAAGCATTTGAGCAACGATAACCATAAAGGCACGTCCACACGCACGCACGCGGGCGCATATGCGCACGCTCGCCTGCACCACGCACGCACATGCACACACACACCCACACACACCCACACACACACACACACACACACACACACACACACACACACACACACACACACACACACACACACTCACACAAAGCACACAAAGCACACAAAGCACACACACGCACACACACACACACACACACACACACACACACACACACACACACACACACACACACACACACACACACACACACACACACACACACACACACACACACACACACACACACACACACACACACACACACACACACACACACACACACACACACACACACACACACACACACACACACACACACACACACACACACACACACACACACACACACACACACACACACACTGTTATTGTTATGTTTTGTTATTACTTACCTGGAAAGCCGACGTAGTGCTGTACCAGAAGCCGAAGAGTTTACTGCGGCCTGCGTAATCTTCGAATTCGTTGTATTCCGGCGAGGCGGCGTAGTTGAGCTGCGCGCCGTCCGTCACCCAACGATCCTAGGGCAAACATCGCTGTAAAGTTAGCATCTATTGCAGTGTTGATAAATATACTCGATATATTTTAATGTCAGTTTGCGTGTATGTGTACGTTTGTGTGTTCGTGTTATTTGAGTCACGTACAATATGAATTTAATTAAATCGTATTGCTACAACGGTTTTGTTTTGACGGGAATGGTGCGTCTTAGCGGTGTTTTACCTTTCGTCACAATACTTATTATTATATTTCAAATAGTGTTTCATATTTCAAATATGCATAGGTGAAGTTCACAATAGCTTCAGCGGTGTTGGTTGCATAACAAGCAGACTCGCAGCGACGTATTGAGGATATTATATAAGTTGGCTTTACCGTCGTTCTTGTTGAATATCGAGAAGTAGGTAATTTGGTTTTACAGTCGTGTAAAATATTGTGATTTGGATAGGTTGGGTTTATCGTCGTGTAGTATATAAAGATTTAGATAGGTTGGTTTCGCTGACGAGTGGTTTAATGAAAATTGGATAGGTATGTATTATCGTCAAATAGTATATTGGGAATTGGATAGGTTGGTTTTATAGTCGTGTAGAATATCGATTATTGGATAGGATGGTTTTGCCGTCGTGTGGTATATATTTATAATTGGATAGGTTTGTTTTACCGTCGAGTATTATATTGAGAATTGTATAAGTAGGTTTTACCGTCGTGTTGTATGTTGATAATTAACAGATTGGTTGTATCGTCGTGTGGTTTTTGGGAATTGGATAGATAAAGTCGGTTAGAGTATTGAAAATTTGATAATTTCGTTTTAGTGTTGTCCAGTGTACGGAATATTGGATAGGTTGGTTTAATGGTCGTGTGGTGTATTGGGAATTGGATAGGTTGATGGTAACGTCGTATGGGTTATTGAAAATTGGATAGGTTAGTCTTGCCGTCGTGTGGGATTTTGAGAATTTGATTAGTTAGTTTTACTGTAGTATAGTACATTGAAAATAGAATTGGTTGTTTTTACCGTCGTGTGGTATATTGATGTTTGGATAGGTTGTTTTACCGAGGGGTAGAGTACTGGAAATTGGATAGGTTGGTTTTATCGTCATGTAGTATTTTGAGAAATGGGAATTTTACTTGTTTTCGGTCGTGTAGTAGATTTATAAATGGATAGGTTGTTTTACCGACGTGTAGTAGAGTTCCGCTGTCGCGTTGAAGCCGTAATAAGGCCAGTCCTGTTGGAAAGCCTTGAAGACGTCGATCTCTTGACCCCTCAGCACCGTCTGCGAGCAGGTGAAGTTTTTTCTGCTGATATACATAGTGCAAAGTACAAACAAATAACAAACTTTGTATCTTATTTCACTAATGAAATAGATTTGACTATCAATGGTCAAAACGTTGGTATTTTCCACAGTACTACAAGCGGAAGATGCATTGTATTATCTCAATACTTAACGTATAGCCTGTAAGTTGAATTTATTCATACGCAAGCGTAATGCAGTTTTAGCTATAACGTTGAAGCAGTGAAATTGCCCATTAAGCCCTAATCTGAGGCGTGGTGACAGGAAGTGGGAAGTAGGAGGTTGGTCCTAAAATATTGGTGGGAGGTTTGTCTCACAAATAGGTGGGAGGTGGGAATGATGGGAGGTGGATTCCCAAGTTGGTGGAAGGTGGGAGGTCGACCACAAAACAGATTTGACTGAGGTTCATACCCCTGACACACCCTCTAAGGTATTTAATAGCCTTAAACCACGCCATGCTTCAGAGATTTTCCATTGGTGTTGGTGTTATATATTTCTTAAAAAACATAACTACAGTAAAGCTACTGGTTTTTTTCCCGTTCTGCTAAGTTATAACTGTTTTACATACCTAGATTACTTCGCATATAAAACTTCATCATGTCTTGCTTGAAATTATGTATAAAATTGATAAGTATCGTATTCACCAATACAGTTTATGCGTATCTGGGCTCACAGCTTACATCAATACGTATAACTTACGAAACTAACTAAACGTAGAGCGAGAAACCTATGGCTCAAACTGTCGAAACTATCAGTATTTCTCACAATACAAACATTAATGCAATTAATTATAGTTAACATATTTATCGAATTAAATAGCGCTAACACAAAATCTTCTAAACAAGAACGTCCGTACCAAGGCATTGGCTTCACTTAGCACTTACAGTCTCTTGAAAGTTGAAATCAAAGATATGGAGATCGAAGAGGCCAGGTGACTGTCTGGTGTTGATATTTGTTGGATCCCATGGTCCATTGAAGAAATAGGTAGTCCATATATCCGTCCAGTGTATGGTGCAGTTTCCCCGCTTTGGGTCGATGACATACAGTAGACCTATGACACCGACTAGAACTATAAGGTTCATTAACACCTGTAATGAAATTAACTTTAAATGTTCAGTCTTATTTCATTTTACGTCTAATTTGTAGAATTGGTTGATATGCTTTATGGACGTTTCTGCATTAATGTATCAGATGGAGTCGACAGCAGGTTACACATTTACCCCCTCTGTGGGATATTTCACTTCCCTTGGTGTAGACACCAGATAGAATGGACCAATGGCTGTTAGTGTCTCTTTCGAAAGACACAGGCACATTTGGGTGAGCGAAATTTCCTAAGTTTAGAAATTACAGAAAGGTGGTGCTCTACTACTTAGACCACCGCGCCCCACATATATACATTCTGATCGTTAATGCTCTGTCATACAATCACGATATAGGTAATATGAGTATACTGGCCACTTCCGAGACTTAGAAAAGGTACACCGTAACTTGTCGTCTGGGGAATACTTGCTGAGACGAGGAATGTAGCGTGTATGTTTTTATCCATGTTTGGTAATGAGTGTCTGTATGGGCAAGGCCTCCTGTGCGTGATTGTATGTGTGTCCGTCCGTCCGCCCATATATATATATATATATATATATATATATATATATATATATATATATATATATATATATATATATATATATATATATAAATATATATATATGTATATATATAAGCAGTCGAAACGATAATTATCATGGTAATAATAACATGCATATTAAACATATTTTAAGAGAATATATATATATATATATATATATATATATATATATATATATATATATATATATATATATATATATATATATATACAATATATATATATATCTCAATATGTCCGTCTATCTGTCTAACCCGCCCGCCCTCCTATCAAACATATCAGCGATATAAGTATCTATGCTAGTTTCCTCTCCAAATATGCGAAGCTATCGATCATACAAGTCTATGCTCCAAAGAATGAAGCCAACGACGAAGATAAAGACAATTTCTATGAACAGCTACATACCGTTGTGGACAGTGTTCATAATCAAGATATACTCTTAGTAAAGGGGGATTTAAATGTCAAAGTTGGAGAAGACAACGAATCATACGAAAACATAATAGGAAGCCATGGAATAGGTGAAATAACTGATAACGGAAAAAAATGTGTTGACTTTTGCGGACTCTTTTAGTAGCATTTACCAATTTTCCATATAAACTGCTGCATAATAAGGACAAACAATAAGTTACTCCATGTATTAGATTTAACAAGATTTAACAAGATTGCCATCCCAAACAATAAGTTCCAGATGGCAAGTGGACAAGGAAGCCGTTGGCTTATCGAGAGTCCAACAATTTTCTCATTTATGTGTAGCCCGCCCTTATCAAATATATGTAAATTCTATGTTTAAACATATTCACACTACTAGCATTAACACAATCATTTGGCAGTTTGTTCCATTCATTTACCACCCTCTGTGAGATAGAGTACTTTATCATGTCCTACATACACTGCTCCTTAACTAATGCTGCTTTGTGTCATCTGGTTCTACTGCCTTATTTACGTTTGAAAAACATATTCCTGTCAACATCCTCATAACCATTCACTATTTTAAGCACTTCTATTTGGTCTCCTCTTAGTCTCCTGGTCTCTAACTATTGCTTTGTACGGGGGTACAATTAGCTGTTTCTCCTTATACATGATAGTTCTCCTAATTAGCCCTAGAATTTGATTTCCTTTCCAAGCAGCAATCCCACATTGCTCTGAAACTTTCATGTCAGCACTAAATGTGTGGTTCTACCTAATACAACATCACCCATTTATATTCTTCGTCTTATGTGTATACATTTACACTTCCCAAAATTGAATAACATTTGCCATTTTTCTGACCATTTAACTAATTTATCTACATCATCCTGTAAACTGTGTTTATCTGTATCATTAGTAACCTTTCTGAATACTTTTGCTTCATCTGCAAATTTGAGTACTTTGCTAGGTATGTCACCTTCCAAATCATTATATATATATATATATATATATATATATATATATATATATATATATATATATATATATATATATATATATATATATATATATATATATATATATATATATATATATATATATATATATATATATACATATATATATATATATATATATATATATATATATATATATATATATATATATATATATATATATATATATATATATATATATATATATATATATATATATATATATATATATATTAAAAACAGTATAGGGCCTAATACTGATCCTTGTTGTACCCCGCTCAAAGTAGATTTCCAGCTTGAAATCTCACAATCTACTATTACTCTCTGTTTTCTCTGTGTAAGCCACTTTTCTATCCAGTTGATTATATCATTACCTACGCCATGGGCTTTTAGTTTAAGTAACAATCTTTGATGTGGCACTTTATCGAAAGCTTTCTGAAAATCTAAGTAGACAACATCCACTGTTGACCCGTCATCTACACACTTTGTAATTTCTTCAAAAAAACATAAGATATTAGTTACACATGAATTTGCTTTTAGGAACCCATGTTTAGATGTATTTATTATTATGTTTTACAAGGAATTCCACCATGTGGTCTCTAAATAATGTTTCGAGGAATTTACATACAACTGATGTTAAACTCACTGGACTGTAATTTTCTGGCTTGTCCTCAATCCCTTCTTAAATAGCGGCGTAATGTTAGCCTCTTTCCATTCTGAAGGAATTATTTCTTCTTCTAGTGACAAGTTAAACAATTTTGCAAGTGGTGTACTAATTCGCTCAATAATTTCCTTAAGCAGTTTTGGTGGTATCCCATTAACTCCAGGTGATTTATTATCTTTCATCTCCTTAATTTTCTTTGCTATCATTTCAGGAGTTACAAATAACTGCCCTAAATGTTCTGATGTATTTCCCTCAAATTTAGTAAATGGAACTGGAAGTGAGCTGATATATTCTGTGGTAAAAATTAAGCTGAAATACTCATTCAAGACCTCTGCCATTTGAAACCCGTCAGTAATTATGTTTCTCCTGTTGTTTTCTAGTGGTCCGACCATATCTCGAACTTTCTGTTTACTCCTTACATAAGCATAGAAGCTCATGCTCTTATTTTTTATATTACCTGGCAATTTTTTTCAAAGGTTCTTTTAGATTTTTTTATTTCAATTGTAGTTAAGTGCCTCTTTGTAATTTGCATAGTCTTCATCCTTTATGGTACGCCTATAAACCCCCCACATTGTTTGCTTAAACACTATTTTTCTAATAGCATCTTTTCACTAGTGTTTCTTTCTAGACCGTTTTACTAGTTTTTTTATCGATGATACTCTCAATTTCATATTTTATAATATTCCAACATTCAATTGTGGTCCTTTTCATCAGCATGTTATTCAAATCTAGCTTTGCTAAGTATTTTCTCATATCTTTATAGTTACCTTTGTGGAAGTTTCTCCTATACGTTTTTTTATTTTTACTTTCTGATTTTACATTCATGTCAAAATGTATTGGATTGTGGTCACTGTTACCCAAATGTTCATGTATTTTTACATTGTTCACTAATTCTATATAAAACTATATCTAATACATTTTCTCCCCTGGTTGGTTGTAGCACGTGCTGAGTAAGGAAGCTCTCCTGAATTAAAAATAGAAATTGTTGGTCCTCACCCCCTGTACTCTCTAGAGATTTTCATTGTTTGTGTCCATGGTTAAAATATCATATTATGATGCATTCCCCTTTACTAACTTCCTTTATAGCATTTTGCATTTTTGTGTTATCCTCTTCGTTTATGTTTGGACTTCGGTAAAATAATAGTTAATGTTGAATTTCCTGAAACTATTTTGCACCAAACAGCTTCATCGTAATCTGCTTCGCTTTCTAATTTTATTTCATAAGCCTGAATAGATTGTTTAACATATAAAATAACTCCCCCTCCCCTTCTTCCTATTCGATATCTCCTAAACATTATGTATCCTGTGAATCCTAATTCAGCATATGTTATGTCTGCGTTGGCCCATGATTCGGTAATACAAATTATTTGTGGTTCAATATCTTCTACCATAATGTTAAATTCGTTTTTCATATTTACTATACTCCTAGCATTTAAACACACGCATCTATAACCTGCTTCCGACATGTTTTTCGGACATTCTGTTATCACTTCCGGCTACTTGGACTTGGTGCAGCGACTTGAATTTGGTGTAGATCATTTACAGAAAAACGCGGTATATCAAATAGAATAAGTATTACTATTGCATATATATTATACACAAACGTATTGTAGACATATATTAGGAAACAGGTTTTGTTAATTATTAGTCAGAGGGAGTATTTTAGAGTAAATTAGTTTCGGATTCTGTCAGGGAATTCAGCGAGCGTTAATAGGGTTGTTTACAATTCGAAAATTGAGATAGCATAGTGAATAGTCAGTAACATTGGAATATTGGTTAGAATAACTATTAGTATTATACATATATTGTTCACCAACTTCTTGTAGACATATATTAAGAAACCGTTTTTGTTAACAGAGGTAGTATTTATTCCCGGATTCAAACTCAACGAGTGATAAAAGGGAGTTTGTTTACAGGTCGTGAATTCAACCCGTGCATCGAGCTATCGTTTACATTGGCTAATATATATATATATATATATATATATATATATATATATATATATATATATATATATATATATATATATATATATAAGATAAAGTGATTTATTTACTTAAATTACATACATAAGGTAATATCTGACATAGTGGTAGTAAACGTTTTCGGTAAAAAGGAATTAACAGCAGGATTTTAGCGTAAATTAGTACACACTGACTTCGTTGTTTTGTTACACAGTGTTCTCCGTATTCGCTAGGTGGCAGGTTTTGTTTTCTCATGCCAGGTTAATAGAAGACACAGTTAGCAAGTATATTAGCCTAAAGTGTTCTTTTGATCACAAAAACAGCCTTATTCAAGGCTAACGTAGCAAACTAATTAAAACTAAATTGTATGATGGCGCCGTGCAAACGGCAGTTAAAGGCCACAAGGCACTTAATTTGTGGCAGTTGCAGTAACTGGGTGGACTTCGTGAAGTCTGGGTGCGAGAAGTCCTGGGCTGAGGTCCAGGCAGATAGTTTTAGTTTTGAGTGTAGGGGATGTACGAAGATGAAGGAACTAGAGGTGGAGTTGGAAGAGCTGAGGCTGCTCGTTGTGGCAATGGTGGGAAGGGAACAGGGGGGTTGTGCCAGTAGTTCCCGTGGGGGAACAGTAGATGATAAAGTGGGGAAAGACACAAGAGATGCTAGGGAGAGCTCACCGCAGCCTGGGAGGAAGCTGAGAGAAGGGAAGGTGACAGGTTGTAGGGAGACAGGACGTAAGGAGACGGGAAGGAAAGGAACGGGAGGGAAGACAACCGGAGTGAAGGAGATGGGAGACAGGAGGGAAGGGAGTGGGGGAGACGGGAGGGAAAACAACCGGAGTGAAGGAGAGGGGAGTGGGAGAGACGGGAGGGAAAACAACCGGAGTGAAGGAGAGGGGAGTGGGAGAGACGGGAGGGAAAACAACCGGAGTGAAGGAGAGGGGAGCGGGAGAGACAAAAGCAAAGGAGTGGGAAGTGGGGAGACAGGAGGGAAGGGGTCAGGACAGAATGTGAAGGAGGGGATCGAACGGAAGAGTTATTCTGCAGCAGTGATAGAGGGGGTGAGGAAGAGAGCAAGGGTGTTTGTGGGGGATTCGATAGTTAGGAAGACCGACAGAGTCTTAAACAAGGGAGATGATGTGGTGGTCTGCTTGCCTGGAGCCAAAATAGAGGCGATAACTGAGAGGGTAAAAAACATCGTAGGCTCGGGTAAGGGTGGATCTGTTTTAGTACACGTAGGGACAAATAACGTAGAGAGGGAGGGTACAACTGCCATAGTTAGGAAATATAGGCAGTTGGTCAGGACACTAAAACAGACGCGGGTTGAGCAGGTAATACTGTCAGGGATTTTACCTGTAGTGGGCAGGAGGGGGTCACAAATATCGAAAATGTCGGGAGATGGCAATTAACATGTTAGTCCAGAAGCTATGTAGGGAAGAGGAAGTTGGATTTGTGGACTTATGGGGAAGTTTTGTTGGGAGGGCTGATATGTACATGAAGGATGGACTTCATTTAAGTGGAAAGGGGGCGGCAGTATTCGCGGACAAACTTTCAGCAGCAGTAGATAGTGACTTGGGTACAACAACAAATATTTTTGGAAGTAAACATTCTTTAAACTAGAAGTGCAGGGGGGTTACCTAGAGGTGTCTCAAGCAGAACAAGAGGCCACTAGCATAGATAAACCAATATCAAATCATCCGAAAAACATCTCTGAAAAAGGTTATAGATGCGTATGTTTAAATGCAAGGAGCATAGTAAATAAGAAAAACGAATTAAACATTATGGTAGAAGATATTGACCCTCACATAATTGGTATAACTGAATCATGGGCCAACATAGATATAACAGATGCTGAATTAGGGCTAACAGGATATGTAATGTTTAGGAAAGATCGAATAGGAAGAAGGGGCGGGGGAGTTATTTTATATGTTAAATAATCTATCCAGGCTTATGAAATAAAACTAGAAAGGGAAGCAGATTGCGATGAAGCTGATTTGTGCAAAATTGTTACAGGAAATTCAAAATTAACTATTGGATTAGTTTACCGAAGTCCAAACATAAACGAAGAGGACAACACAAAAATAAAAAAACGCTATAAAGCAAGTTAGTAAAGGGGAATGTATCATAATGGGAGATTTTAACCATGGACACATACAATGGAATTCTCTAGAGAGCACAGGGATTGAGGACCAACAATTTCTATTTTTAATCCAGGATAGCTTTCTTACTCAGCACGTACTAGAACCAACCAGGGGAGAAAATGTATTATATATAGTTTTGTCATCACAAAAAGAATTAGTGGACAATGTAAAAATATTTGAACCATTGGGTAATAGTGACCATAATCAAATACATTTTGACATCAATGTAAAATCAGAAAGTAAAAATAAGAAAACGTACAAGAGAAACTTCCACAAAGGTAACTACAAAGATATGACAAAATACTTAGCAAAGCTAGATTGCAATAACATGCTGATGAATAAGACCGCAATTGAATGTTGGAATATTCTAAAATATGAAATTGAGAGTATCATCGATAAATCTGTTCCCTTCCAAAAACAAGGAAAACGGTGTAGAAAGAAACACTTGTCAAAAGAGGCTATTAGAAAAATAATGCTAAAACAAACTATATGGAGGGTTTATAGGCGTACCAGAAAGGACGAAGACTATTAAAAAAACAAAGAGGCACTTAATGCAGCTACAACTGAAATCAGACAATCTAAAAGAAGCAATGAGCAAAAACTAGCATGTAACATAAAAAATGACAGCAAGAGTTGTTATGCATATGTCAGGAGTAAACAAAACGTACAAGACAAGGTTGGACCTCTAGAAGACAGTGCTGGAAATATAATATCACGGGTTTTTAATGGCGGAAGACCTAAATGGTTACTTCAGTTCAGTGTTTACCAAAGAAGATATTAGTTCATTACCAGTTGCTGATGCTAAATTTCAGGGGGCTAAATCTGACTATTTAGGTCCGTTAGTTGTAACTCCAGAATTGGTAGCTGAGAAAATAAAGGCAATGAATGATAACAAATCACCGGGAGTGGATGGGATTCCTCCAAAATTACTAATGGAAACAGTAGAACAAATCAGTATACCACTTGCAAGAGTATTCAACTTGTCATTAAAAGAGGGAGTTGTTCCGTTTGAATGGAAAGAAGCAAACATCATACCATTATTTAAAAAGGGTTCGAGAAATAAGTCAGAGAATTACAGACCAGTGAGTCAGTGATTTGTAAATTATTAGAAAGGTTAATTAAATACCATATGGTGGACTTCCTCGTTAAGCACGAGGGATCGCCAGTAGATATTATGTACTTAGATTTTCAGAAAGCTTTTGACAAAGTGCCACATCAAAGATTACTACTTAAATTAAAAGCCCATGGTATCGGGGATAGCATAACTGACTGGATAGAACAATGGCTGACTGACAGAAGACAACGAGTTGTAGTAGATGGAGAAGTTTCAAATTGGAAATCGGTTTTGAGTGGGGTACCTCAAGGATCAGTATTAGGACCTATATTATTCTTAATTTATATCAATGACTTGGACGACAGTATAACAAGTAATATACTGAAATTTGCGGATGACACAAAACTGTTTAGAAAGGTTAATACTGATGGTGATAAACAACATTTACAAAACGATCTAGACAGATTAGTGAAATGGTCTGAGAAATGGCAGATGCTGTTCAATTTTGGGAAATGTAAATGCCTACATACAGGACATGGGAACTTGAATGTAAACTATAAAATGGGAGATACTGCTCTGGGTACTATTGTAAAAGAAAAGGACTTAGGAGTTACAATAAGCGCTGATATGAAAGTTTCAGAGCAGTGTGGTATTGCAGCTTCAAAGGGTAATCAAATTCTTGGATTGATTAGAAGAAACATAACATACAAGGGAAAAAAGTTAATTATACCTCTTTATAAAGCAATAGTTAGACCTCATTTAGAATACTGTATACAAGCATGGAGACCATATCGTAAGAAAGATATAGATACGCTTGAACGCATACAAAGGAGAGCAACTAAAATTATTCCAGAACTTAGAGACCTTAGTTATGAAGAACGCCTGAAAGAATGTGGTTTAACAACTCTAGAGACAAGGAGGTTAAGAGGAGATCAAATTGAAGTTTTTAAGATATTGAATGGGTATGAAAATATTGATAGAAATATGTTTTTCTCACTCAAGAAGGATAGCAGAACTAGAGGACATGAGGTAAAATTAGTAAAGGATCAATGTAGATTGGACATCAGGAAGCACTCGTTCTCACAGAGGACAATAAATGAATGGAACAAATTGTCTACAGATTGTGTAACTGCTAGCAGCGTGAATATGTTTAAAAACAAGGTTGACACATATCTCAGGAGGGCGGGTTATAAGTAGATGAACATTGTTGGACTCTCGATAAGCCAATGGCTTCCTTGTCCACTTGCCATCTGGGCCTTTGGCTTGGATGGCAAATCTTGTTAAATATTGTTAAATCTATTGGCTTATCTGTACTAGTGGTCTCTTGTCCTGCTTAAGGCATCTCCCCCTGCGCTTCTAGTTTAAATAGTGTTTACTACCAAAAATATTTGATATGCTACCCATGCCACTGTCTACTGCTGCTGAGAGTCCATCCGCAAATACTGCTGCCCCCTTTCCACTTAGATGAAGCCCGTCCTTCATGTATATATCCGCCCTTCCAACAAAACTCCCCCACAAATCCACAAAACCAACCTCCTCTTCCCTACATAGCTTATCGACTAGCATGTTAATTGCCATCCCCGGCAATTTCGATATCTATGACCCCTCCTTCCTATTACTGGTAAAATCCCTGACAGTATTACCTGCTCAACCCGCGTCTGCTTTAGTGTTCTGACCAAACTCCTATGGCAGTTGTACCCTCCCTCTCTACGTTATTTTTTCATACGTGTACTAAAACAGATCCACCCTTGCCCGAACCCACGATGTGTTCTACCCTCTCAGTTATCGCCTCTATTTTGGCCCCAGGCAAGCAAACTACCACGTCATCTCCCTTGTTTAACACTCTATCGGTCTTCCTAACTATTGAGTCCCCCACAAACACCCTCGCTCTCTTTCTCACCCCCTCTATCATTGCCTCGGAATAGCTGTTCCGATATATCCCCTCCATCACATTCTGCCCTGCAGCCTTGTCACTTGGTGGCAGACTGTTATCAGGCTCTCTCTCACTCATCAACTTGTCACCTTTCCCTCCCGTCTCTTGGCTAGCTTGCGCTCCAGTCGCCTTCCCTCCTGACACCCTCCCTCCCGTTTCCATAACTCCCATCGCCTTAACTATCGTCTCCTTGTCCCCCGACTCCCACGCTACTGTCTTCCCCACTCTCCTTTCCTTCGATCCATTTGTCTTCCCTCCCATTTATTTCCTTCTCGTTTCCTTTCGTCCTCTCTCCCTACGTCCCGTCTCCTTACGTCCTGTCTCCTTCATCCTCGTACATCTCCTACACTCAAAACTAAAACTATCCGTCTGACAGTTGACATAATAAATGTACAAATACCAGCCATTAAAACAAAATTCTCACTGAATTTGCGCAACAAATATGATATTTTTTGTGGGATGACAGCCTTGACTTGCTGTACACATCAAGGCTTTGGCGTTTTTAATGACATCCCACCTATTGTTCTAGGACATATTAGTTAATTTAGGTATCTCCAATGTCACCTTATATGTTTACTATGTTGAGACGTAATAATGTATAGACAATTAGAATGGTGTTGCCACCTATACATGTTTTATTTTTATAGAACACATGCTGGGACAATTAGCAAACAACATGCTGGGACAATTAGCAAACATTCTAGTGTTGCTAACTTTATGGACAGTTTATGTTTCACTGTGTATACATGCATTATTATTATTATATTGTACCACAACTGTTCCCAATTGACTTGTCGTGTATAAACGTTACGTGAAAACTACTGTCATCAAATACTTTTATCCCAGCTCTGCCGTCTTGTGTTTCACACAAAATATGATATATTACAAGACTACAATGAAACAGACGAAGAGTAGTTGTACAAAAAAGGCAAATCTGCATTGAGTCGTGGGAGTTAGAAGAAGAGAGAAAACGACTGAAGAAAAACGTCGAGGAGATAGTCAGAGAGGTATAAGTAAAATGATATGGATAAATATAGGTGTAAAGACAAATATGTGAAGAAGAGCATGAGGCAAGAAAAGAGGAAGTTGGTCGATCACCTTGCCATTGGAGCAGAGAAAGCAGCACACCATAGAAGAATGAAAGAATTGTATGGTAGTACAAAATATCCTATTAATGACAAACGTAAGACAACACATGCAGTGAAAGATAAATGTTGACATTTATTAATGGAAGGATTGGCTAGAAACGAACGATGGAAAGGAACACTTTGAGGAAATCCGTAGTTTATCTGTACATGAAATCAGCACTGATTCAGTAACAAAAGCAGAAATTTGATCAGCGCTAAGGAAGACAAAAACGAGAAAGCTGGGAGCAAGGACGAATTTGCAGCATACTTATTAACAGAACACACTACTAAACACAGAGAAATGGCTTCGATACTTATTCAGAACATTTTGAGAACAAAAGAAAGCGTAGGCTAATCGTTAAAATATCGAAGAAATTAGATCTTACAATTGCGGGAATTCTGTTCCTAGTAACGTTTTCAGAAGCGTACTCATTGAGTGACTATGAGATGGAGTTAACAACAAGTTGAGAAACGAACACGCAGGTTTCTGAAGTGGGAGAAACACAATTGAACGTATATTTATTTGGCGAAATATTATAGAACAGGTGGTGGAAAGGAAGGCAACTCTATACATCACGTATGTAGGCTTTGAAAAAGCATTTGACTCAGTGCATTGATATAGTTTATGGAAAATCCCCGATATATTTGGAATTCAAAACAAGATAATCCACATGTCTCAGATGTTATACGACGATAGTGAATGTGTAGTTTTAGACGAAGTTGAGGAATCTGAGTGGTTCAATGTTAAAACCGGAGTTAAACAAGGAGATATAATGTCTCGATTTATTTTCTTGTTGCTAGTGGAATGGATAATGAAAAAAAACAACAGCAGGAAATAAAACAGGGATAAGATGGAACTTAATGTCAAAACAAGAGGATCTAGAATTTGCCGATGACATAGTACTCAAGTCATCGTGCTACATACATTCAAACTGAGAAAAGACAACTGAATCAATTTGCAGCAAATACAGAACTAAGAATGAATAAGAAGATAACTCAAGTAAACTAAGTGATGATCAAGAACTAAAGGAAGTGGCCACGTAGAACTACCTGGGTGCTAACGTCAGTAAGCAATGAGGAGGCGGTGATGACGTTGATAACATAATTCGTAAACCTGGTATGGTATCTTTCATGAAACTAAAGCAAATATGGAGTTGAAATATATATATATATATATATATATATATAAATATATATATACATATATATATATATATATATATATATATATATATATATATATATATATATATATATATATATATATAACCAGTGCTGTTGTATGGAAGTGAAACATGGAATATAAACGAAGGCGACAGCAGAAAATTAGATACATTTTTAAGATATGCTTAAGACGCATCCTACAAATTAGATGCAATAAGTTGTTTCAAATAAAACTTCTTGCAAAAATGTCAATACAATCAGCACCGTGGTCAAGTTAAGAAAATGGAAATGAGTAGGACATAACCCTCGAAAAGACAGGAACAGCAAATGTTAGACGGCGTTGACCTGGAAGCCCGAAGGTAGACTAATTTTGGTCGACCAAAGACAACGTGATGATCAACTGTTAAAAACGAAAGAGACGTACTGGAGTGGAACTGCTGGAATAAGACGCGTAGCTGCTGACGGAGTGGAATAGATGCACTTCTGCCTTAAGGACCACTGAGACCGAAGAGGATAGGTGAGGTGAGTGATAAAGAAATGGTTGGCTGGGCAACCGTATGCAATTTAAACAAAGATATTTCTTGAGTTGAGGAGTTTACCAAATTAATTCAAGATGTTCAGATACTGCGCATCAAGTGAAAGTTGTTGCAAAGGCGAAATAGTTAGTGGCGCGACAAGTGAGGAGTTTCCATTGACAGATTTACCGCAGCATTTTTGATGCGTACGAAATATATACTTCAGGAATAAATATTATAAACTAAAGCATATCATTACTAATTGATGTGTAGTTTAAGATAAAAACCATTTGGAGAATTTGGTTTGTTCAATTATGTGAAACACCAAGTAACTGCGCATATATTAACCAATGTAGTAATTCGTTGAATATTCGAATCCTTTAGCAATGAATTACCGGTATTGTCGTCGCGAATGATGCGAAGATAACCGTGACCGAATCGCTGTTCAATCGTTGTTCCTGGCATAGCGAATACGAGGGAACTCTCCAGTTTGATACCGTTGTCGTAGAACTCCTACAAGACAGGAATACTTGATCAACACTATTGTAGGCCAAACTGTAATTCCGTGATGTCGTATCGCTACTACGAGATATATAAATTTCTGGTTTGATTTGGTAGGCGCTCGTTAGATTCATAATACACTCACATTAATATATGAAGATTAATAAATAAAATCAAAGCACCAGCTTCTGGAAACTTGTTTGCACAGAAACGAATTCTGGAAATATTGGTGCCCGTCAACTATTTCTAATACAATACTGTATGTTACAATTATACGTTTATGGACGATCTCACACACTACAGTCACCTGACTCACGCAGTCTCAGGAGCCAGTTATATTAGCCGTACATTGTTTTGTACTTTTGTTGCGAGTCGCGCGTTTGTGAGACTGGGTCAGCGCAGATTACGCAACATTTGTTTCTGCGATTACATTTCGGATCGGTCCACTAACTGTTCCGCCGGCAAAATCAACACTCGACTCGAGGTTTGTTGAGTTGCTGAGCAGCGTAGATTGCACGATTGGTCCAGCTTATGTCAAATAAACACACACACACGATTCGCAAAACAGCTTTGCAACGAACGCCTATAATTAGTTGCAGAACTGATTAATGGCGTACTTTTGTTTCGAATCATGTGGTTGTTTGACTTAAAATGGACCATTCGTGTAATACACTCTGGACCGCAACTCAATAAATCTCGAGATGTGTGTTGATTTTTCCGGCGCAACCGTTGTTGGACAGATTCGAAAACTGAATAGTGGCAAGAAATGTTGAGGAATGTGCACTGACACAATCGATGCCACTTGCGACTCGTACCACAAGTTGAGCAACCTTTAATTGGAGGCCGGTTATCTTACTGTTACAAAATACAAGTGGACAATACATCGCCCGATTCTGTGGTACGCATTAGTGTGTCGAACGGTCCTCGCCTTCGTGATCGTAGAAAAATTGTGACTTGGGTAGACCATTACTACTGTGGCGCTGAACGATTCGAACTCGTCCGGAGGATGCTAACACACACACACACACACACACACACACACACACACACACACACACACACACACACACACACACACACACACACACACACACACACACACACACACACACACACACACACACACACACACACACACACACACACACACACACACACACACACACACACACACACACACACACACACACACACACACACACACACACACACACACACACACACACACACGATTCGAACTCGTCCGGAGGATGTGTGTTAACGTGTTCTCCACGTTTGCACACGACTCCCTTTGGAAACTACAAATAGCGACATGCCATTGTACAACGTAGTGTGTGTGTGAGTGTGTGTGTGTGCGGTTCTTCAAAGTGTGTGGATCGAGGAAACAGGTAGTTTAGACGAATGGCACATTCACGATCTCGGAATAGAAAGGCCAAGGCGAAGGTCAACCATGCTAACACACACACACACACACACACACACACACACACACACACACACACACACACACACACACACACACACACACACACACACACACACACACACACACACACACACACACACACACACACACACACACACACACACACACACACACACACACACACACACACACACACACACACACACACACACACACACACACACACACACACACACACACACACACACACACACACACACACATATTTATAATATATAATGGATCAATCATTAAATAAAGTAATTGAGGAGGAACCTTTAAACTACTTTTGTGAGATATGGTAAAATAGACCGTCCATTGGGTTCTTCACAACATACACTTGTAATGCGCGTCGATAGGATTAGAGTTTCACGAAATTTTCTCTAAAAATATGTTTAATATGGAAGTTATGATTACCATCATAATTATCTTATGGACAGCTTACAATAGTAATATGTTGCTAATCAATGATGTGTTTTACCTGTTTTCCAAGACGTTAGTAACAACCACGACAAACATCCAAAATACTGCACATGCAAATAGTCATTTAACACTTCGCGCAAAACAATTATGGACAAAACTGTGTAACGTTACGCACTAATTTCAATGCAAATCCGACAACAAGCAATATGTTGTAATTCGTATTCACTATCTACATGATTTAAACAGTTGCATAATGATGAGAATCGTTAATATAAATATGACAGTACTGGATTTGTTGCATTTCCTTACGATATAATTTCATCATAAGAATATGTTTAGATACATTGTTTAGATTTTTATGTAAATGAATAGTGTATGTATGGAAATTGTACACATATTTAAATATGTCGTCGTTGTTGATTTGTGATAATTGAATTGCTTCACCGGAACACGAACCTTCAATTGATGATTAAAAGAAAACTTCTTCACAGTCAGAATGTCGTAATGTATCATCGGGATATTTCGACCGGCTGAAACGAAACAGGTTTCCAGCTTATTTCGTTGAATTTAAACTGGAAAATTGTTCTAATAATTTCTGATCGCTGATGATGAAATTCTGTTTATTATGGTCCAGTTCATACGAAGAAAAAACATGTTGCACCTGAGGGGCGCTCATCTGATTGGCTTTCGGTGTCCATTTGAAGGAATAATCTAGATTAATCACCAAATGGCATTTTCAATAAATGCTCAAATAGTCGTCATGTACAATAGTAGCTATTCCGGTATTGGAACCATACGTGGAATTCGTCAGCATATTTCTATTGACAAATCGAAACTGCCACATAAAATACATCCCCGGAGGTAAAACTAAATAAACCAACTTATTTTGACGCGCATGACGTTGCCATCAGAGTCAGCGAAGAAATGCATCAGAAGCCGATCGTCGAGACAAAACTTCCAATGTGACACAGTGACATCTCTCACCTACAGAAGACAAACAATGCGATATGCAATGGGTGCACCACACGCCATTGCTGTGACAAAACTATGAACTACTATCTTGAATGCCGAATCGAGAAGACGCGAGAGATCATACAAATGAATATCACACTTTGGGGCACGATGATGCTATAGTGAATATCACAGTGAAAGGGTGCGAACGGGGATACGACCGTTATTATCACAGTGATGGTGCACTCACGATGATACCATCGTGGTTATCACAATGATAGTGCACCCACGATGATACTGTGCTGAATACCACAGTGAAAGGTCACGTATGAAGATACTGTGAATTTCAAAGTGAGATGGCGCCGACGAGTATACTATCGTGAACATCGCTGTGAGCAGGCGCGCACGAGGACACAATCGTGAATATGGCAATGAGAGGCCGCACACGAGATTGCCATCGTGAATATCGCAGTAAGAGGACGTATGCGAGTCTAGCGTTATGAATATAGCAGAGAGAAGGATGCACACGATATTACTTACGGTCGAATTGTTGTCGACGTACTCTATTTGTGAGGTAAATGTACGATCATGCCACCCTAACGCTCTACTCATCTGGGCGAGCGGTAGATACCTGAGGCTAGATGCGAACAGCGGCTTCATATTTACTGCAGTCGTGCATGTTTTCCCTGTAATGGCAGGTAGATATTTCACGATGAATTCGATGCTTCCTACACGGAGTTGCATTACTCCTAACATTACTACATCGGAGGTGCAGAACAATTGGGGTTGCGCCACCAATACACATGTATAGTGCATAGCCCAATGCAAACATCATGCTAATAATCGTGTCTAATTCATCAGTCTTAAATAGTTCCGTAAATTAATCATTATTCTCGAATTACCATTGATGTTTTAATCATAAGGATCAGGTAAGACGTGTACGGCAGATAGTGTTACCTGTGATGTTGTAGATGTGGTCCTCATAGTACCATGGATTGATATATTTCTGTAAAACATCGCTTCCATTGAATATGACGAACTCGTTCGATTTTAGTTCGTAATGGTTATAAGACACAACAGCGTCTGATATGAAACTGTCAATGTGCGTCGTCTGGAGTTGCTGCATAACAAAAAATATCACTATTGATTTGCAGGCAATTATTCATGAATGATGACGTCTGCATTGTGGGCAATTTATATATTTGTGCACATGCCTGCTATGTGTGAATATGTAAGTTCGTAGGTAAGTAAATATTTTATTTAGGTATCACTTCTTGTACAGATGCATTAACATACAAAACATAAATACATCGTACACATAGCAGGCATCGTGTACGTCGACCAAGCAAAATCCAATTTTAAGAAACTATTAAACACAGCTGTATAAAAACTTAAGACATAAATTTACAATAAATAATTAATTATTTATTTAATGCAAATGTATTACTGCACGTATACATAAATGTGTTTGTGCATACGTGCATGCCTGCATGCGTGCGTGCGTGCGTGCGGGCGTGTGTGCGTTTATGCATGTGCGCATATGCGCATTCGAGAGCATGTTTGACTGCGTACAGGCGACCATGGAATGATGTTTGCATGCTTGCATACGTGTATTTGAGCATGTACGCATGTATGTATGTATACATGTATGCGTGAATGTATGGATGCCTGTATACATGTGTGTATACATAAAGTCGAACTTGATTTGCATCAAGTGTCCAACGTGACCGGCGAACATTTACAATTATAACAAGATCTCTATTGTTGTCAAACCACATTCTATTTAGCTGATGTAATAACTAATATGTCTAAAAAATTTACTCAGTTTAGTTGTCCTTCGCTGTAATCTTTTTAGCTTGTCTGTAACTGTCCTTCTTACGATATGGCCCAATGCTTATATAAAATATTCCAAATGCGGTCTAACTGTTGCTTTATAAAATCGTACAATTAGCTGTTTCTCCGTATATGTTCATTACTTTTAGAGGGAGTAGTCACATTATCTTGAGACTTTCATATCAGCACTACATGTTACTGCTACGCCCTTTTCTGGTGTGGCTATATCTAGTACAGCATCCTCCATTTTCTATTCGTTGTCCATGTTTCCATTTGCTATGTGTATGCATTTATATTCCCTAAAATGTGTTTATCTGTATTATTTGTAATCATTCTGAATACTTTTATGTCATCTGCAAATTACAGTACATTGCTACATATATCATCTTCCAAATCATTTAAATGTTGTAAAAACAATATAAGCCCTAATACTGATCCATGTGGTACTACATTTTAATCAGATTTCCAGTTTGAAATCTCACCATCTACTATTACTCTCTGTCTTCTACGTGTTAGCCACTATTCTGTCTATTTGATTACATCATTACCAATACCTTTTAGTTTATGTAACGATATTTGATGTGGCACTTTATCAAAAGCTTTCTGAAAATCTAAGTAGACAACATCCACTGGTGATTCATCATCTAACCACTCTGTGATTTCCTCCACAAAACATAATATATTAGTTAAAAATAACCTTGCTTTTAGGAATTCATGTTGATATGTATTTATTAATTGATGTTTTATGAAGAATTCCTCCATGTAGTCTCAAATTAATGTTTGTAACAATACAATATAATTATGATTAACGATACGTCCTATCTTGTATGAAATGATATTAAAGATGTATAGCGATTAGCTTAATTACCGATATAAGTACTTTAATGTAACGTTGATCCCTAATCAACCCAATACTTTGATTAAGCCGGAATCCCGCATTTCTCTAAAATAACGCTTTACGACGAAATCCGTATTTGATGGTCGTACCGTACCTACAATAGTATCTCGTACCTTGTTTCCAGATCCTGTGTGTAGTGATTTGCATGTCCAAACATTTATTGTCATCTGCAATATATTAAACCGTTTGACTAATTTTTGCATATCATCTTTTTTGTATTCGTTTTTATCTGCATCACCTTCAACCTAGTCGCTTTGTGTCGCTCGCAAATTCCTAAATATGATTACATATGAATGCATGAAGTGTCCAACAATTTGTGACACTGATACTAACCTGTGGCACCGTCACCTCCACCTCGAACTGCCCACTATCCCACAGAATTGGTAGTATGGTCTCCTGATTCGCTTCACGTTCGTTGGGCGTCTTACAAAATGGCTCTGCGATGGCAGATGTAGCTAGTGACACCAGCCACGCCGCCGCGACGAGGGGACGGGTGAGGTCTCGCATGACCGACCTGAAACCAACACCGAATTGTCCAGTAACTGGGAAAGGACTTACATAAATGGGGCATTGTCTAAGTGTGTAAATAATAGTGTGGCGCGCTGTAACGCATCGGCGGTGCGTCGAACTCTCAATATAGTCGGGCCTGGGTAATTTCGTACACTAAATTTTTGCACAATGTTACAAAGTTGTCAATTATTAAATTGTCGTGGTCTTCTTCAATGCTATAATTACCGTGTGGTAAATCATTGCAATATTGCAATTGATCTTGTTAGGAGGGACGATAGCTTACGCTTCAAGATATATTTTAATTACTTAATTTGGAACGTTGTTCAGAATGGCAGTAAATCGTACACATACGAGTAGGAGCAACATAAACATATACAAGGTCTCGATGTTTCAATGTTAAGAATAAGCTGGAGGTTAAGAATAAGCTGGTTGTTAAGTAAGTCTAACATCTGAGTGAGATATAAAGCAGGAACAAGAAGGTCTGCTTTATTCCATCAAGGGAAGACAATGTATAATACGGCCATTGGACAAGAAGACATGAGAGTTTATTAATTGGCTGCACAAAAAGTGATAAACCAGGAATAACCGGTGGAGGTAGACTCAACATTTTATGGATTGACAAAATCAAAAAATCAAATAAATTATAACACGGTCTTTGTGAAATAAAGATACATATCGAACGTTTTCCAAATTTATGCCAAACTTTGTTGTTCCATGGTCGAGACTTACATTCGCTTCTTCGCTCCGAATGATACATAAGACCGAATCAACATTCATGAACACTACTTTTTAATTGATAGGATTCAAAGATGCATCCTCAATGACTCACGACTTTTCAACTGCGTTAGGTCACGAGAATTGAAGTTTTGAGCTGTGAAGTGTTTCATAAGTGTCCAACATTAACGCGCCTTTGAGAATATGTAGACCCTTGGTACGCAACTCGTTTACGGTGACTGCCGAGATAGGCTTGTGCACACGAATAGCTGCCACATTTATAGATCTCTCCTCATTTCTGTTTTTGCTAGTCTCAATTCAAATTAAATTTGCGAAAAACGAAACCTACCTAGTGTCCACTGCAACATTCAAAGTCGTTTGTGAAACTTTTATGTGAAAATTTCGTGTGAAATCATGAGACAAACTATTAAGTTACTTAACGCTTGTTCAATCATTAAGTGAAGTGAAATTAAAAATGTTGAAAAATCACAATTTTCACCTTTGGTGAAATTCCGTAACTTTGTGAGGCGATCAGCGAGAGGAGTCACGGACTCGGACAGTGTTTACCATTTTGAATATCTGATAATTTTGTCCTTACCAGATCTAACGACGGAAGTCAATTATTTCGATGAATTGAAAAAAAATATGCATTTTTTATTAAATAGACTGCGAACATTATTATTTAAGCTAGACACACACTATGCATAGGGGCATAAACGAACAGGTTGTTCTTGTAATACAGGATAAAGGAACACAAGTCTCGTCAGCCGGCCATGTTGGTTTTTACGTATTTGCTCATCAATGCACACTTCCGGCCCTCAACGACAAGCTGCTTACTGTTGCATTTTATGCATAAACAAATCTGGATAAAATAACAAACAACAACACATTTACTTTATTTATGCATTAAAATGATTTGCACAGATTAGTGCCGGAAATGCATTATCTCGTCGACTATCGCCTCGAAACGAGCATAACTCGTGTCCCCTATTGTAAAGTATGTGGTATAAAAGTTCGTCAACGTGTCGATTCTCACCTGGTTTGCGCTGCCTGTGCTGCCTATTGTCCGTCAGGCAGTTAACGAAGTATGAGCGAACACGATTTGTCAACTGGCGTAAGGTCACGTGAATGGAAATCTTGAGATGTGGAGTGTTTCATAAGTGTCCTACATTAACGCGGGGTTGAGATAATGTAGACCTTTGGTCTGTAACTCGCTAGTATGCGGTGACTGCCAATACACGCTTGTGCATACGATTAGCTACCAAATGTAAATATCTCTCCTCATATCTATTTTTTTAGTCTCATTTCAAATACATTTTGTGAAAGAAAACCTACCGAGTGTCCATTGCAATACGCTAGCTCGTTTGTGCAACTGCAGTATGTAGTGGAAACACTGAAAACTCGTGAATGTCACACTTGGTAAAATTTCGTAACTTTGTATCGTGATCGGCGAGAGGATTGAAGTCACGCCCATTATCAGCGATTACCCGCACAATGTTTTGATATCTGCTGTTTTGAGTCTTACCAGACTTAAATAATGCAGTAAATTATTTCGATGAATTGAAACAAATAGGCATTTACACTACATATTTGGACATCAACGAACCGGATTTGCGATAGGCTATGCTTTGATATCTGCTGTTTGGAGTCTTACCAGACCTAAAGAATGCAGTCAATTCTTTCGATGGTTTGAATAAAAATTGGCATTTTGTTTATTAAATTGTCTCCGGATATTACTTAGACTGTTAATACACTACATATTTGGATATCAACGAACCGGATTTGCGATAGGCTAAATCAGTTGAGGGGGCAGGATTAAGCGCCGAATGCGAACGCCAGATCAGACTTAGACTCCAAACTCCAAATCCGGCGTCGACGTCCAGCAAAACAGCTTTAGCAAAATGCACAATGAACATTTATTTATTGGACCGCAGCTATAGCAAAAGTATGGGTTAAGCTTAAGCGGCAATTATGGACACTGCACTTGTTCAACAATGTTATTTATTATTATTTATTAATATACATTTATAATGCGCCGTGTATCCGGGTTAAAAACCTACTCAAAGGCGCTAACAAGATAATGCTAAATAATTAAAAATAAATTGAAGAGCTAAAATAAAATGTGGTTAAAAGACAGGTAAACATAAGTTAAATAAAAAGTTCAATAAATGATTTAAATGAATTAATTATGTCAAGAAGTTAAATAAATACATTAAATAAAATAAATAATAAATAAAAAGATAAAATATATAACTACAATTAAGTTGATACATTAGATAAACATATAAGTTCATCAGATAAGTTAAATAAACAAATTAAATAAATAATAAGTTAAATAAATAAAATGTTCGAGTGATTAAAATGTCAACAGAGTGTTCGAAAGGCTTCGCGAAAGAGATGTGTTTTTAGAAGTGACTTGAATACCGCAACGGAGTTGGCTTGCCTAACGGCGGGAGGCAGGGCGTTCCATAGTGTCGGCCCTGCCACAGAAAAGGCCCGACGACCGTACCGCTCGAGATGGTACCGCGGTATAGTCAATATATGTTGATCGGCGGTCTCAGTGTTCGGGTGGGTATGTATGGAATCATTAGCGATGACAGATACACTGGGCAGAGAAGATGCACAGCGCGAAACACAAGTAAAAGAAGTTTGAATTCGATTCGCTGACGAACAGGCAACCAATGTAAACTGAATAAAACTGGTGTTATGTGATCTCGTCTGCGGGTTCCAGTAATCAGCCGTGCCGCGGAGTTTTGAATCATCTGCAGTTTCCGCAGCTGCGTCGCGGGCAGTCCATAAAGCATAGCGTTGCCGAAGTCCAAGAGCGGCATGACTAAAGCATGAATAATCGTTTTGCAAGCAATGGTGGAAAGGCATTTTCTGATAGTTGCGATACCGCGAATGTGACAGTATGCCACCTGGCACACACGGCGTATCTGCGCCGCCGGTGACACAGACATCAGTGACTAGGTCAACAGGAGGTTGAACACGTTTGCGATTCTGCGCAGCGGAAATGACGACGGCTTCCGTTTTACACTCGTTAAGAAGAAGGTTGTGGGGATCATGCCTCAGTTAGACTTCCTGGTGTGTTACAGACGAATGTAGGGCACAGTAATTTTAGATAACTGCATTTGAGCAGACACATTGGCAAGTTTGCTGGAAGAACATGTTAGCAGTGTAATCGTGGATTTTTAGATTATTTAAATAGGCGGAAGGAGTTTTGGCAATTTTTCGCCACAAGGCACGTGTGCGTAGTAATTGATGCAGACTTGGCAACTATTGATGGGTATGGCACTTTCAGCCGTTTTAAAAGGGTTAGATATATGTGATTCTGACAAAACTCGACCAGCATGTCAATAAGATGATGACAACGGCATGAAAGAAGTTTCATAATTGGTCACGTTTTCTTATACTCGTACAAAACGTTAACATGGTCACCAATGGGAAACGTAACAGTAGGCTGAACCCTGTGGGACACCATCCATGACTTTACATCGGCGGTACATCGGGAAATGCGATAAATGTTATTGCCAAGGCAGGCATATACATGTTTGTCGACACAGAGTTGATCTTTGCCTTTGCCAAGAAGTTTCACATATATGTCACAATGACGAATTTAGCTTAGTAAAAGTTTCACACAACAGAAGAGACTTTAATATCCAAACGTATAACGCCTTTACCATTCTCAGGAAAGGCAAACAATAATAAATATATCAACTGAATAAGTAAACGATTGGTTAAACTTCCATCATATAGACAAAGACTCCTCCGCAAAGATGCGTTCATTCAACCATCAAACGTGTTAGCCGAGCTGCTGCAAATCCTTTGTTATCCTGTCAACGTTCACATACGTGTCATGTTTAAAAAAATTATTCGCATCATTCTACGTTAATGATCTACTTTAAATATGTTGGGTAAAGACAATTCTGCCCTACCTTCAAACTTGAAGGGGCGTTCACTGCTGACCTTACTCCAAACAATGTTCAATGTGCTCATTCATATCCATAAAAAAGTATAATTTGGCAAGTTTCTGGTACTCAGCAGCAAAGTGTAGTCATATTTTGTTGTATTATCCGCAATTTGTCAGGGAGACGTATGGGTGCGAGGATCGGTTAAAATTATATTAGCCTTGTACACGACAATGTTGCTTTATGAGTTTGGATATTGCGTTCTTGAACTAATTAAAATGACTGAATTACACTTCATCCACACTTGCAAATCATTACACCCATGTGACATGGATGACGTTGTTTGTATTTAATAACTGGCTGGCTGGTAAAGCTTATATCATAATAGTCGTTTTCCTATAAGTGATATTAGACAGCGAATATGTTCTTTGGTCTGTATCACGATAGATGAGCAAACTGTGGGATGCAGCGCATCACTTGGCACACACTATCATTTTAAAACCACCTATGTCAAATGTATATTTTGGAATAAAGTTGTCTGTTTTTTAGATATTGGCTGTCATTTTAGTAACCATAAGCAAAGCTACCAGTTCAGCTTATTTATCACAGCAACCAGCGGATGTTCGTTCTACTTCTTGTGATATGTAAGTGTGCGATCGAAGCGTCTAAGATAAATTGTGTTTTCCCCAAACGATGATAGAAAAAGTGAACACATTTACATAAGTTTTAACACTGCTGTTCCATAAATTTCCTTATTACTAATTTAATTAATAACTATTAAATTCACGTGTCCAATAATTGTATATATATATATATATATATATATATATATATATACATACATATATATATATATACATATATATATATATATATATATATATATATATATATATATATATATATATATATATATATATACACACATATATATATATATATATATATATATATATATATATATATATATATATATATATATATATATATATATATATATATATATATACATTCCATCAATTTCCTTATTACTAATTTAATTAATAACTATTAAATTCACGTGTCCAATAATTGTGTATATATATATATATATATATATATATATATATATATATATATATACATACATACATATATACATACATATATATATATATATATATATATATATATATATATATATATATATATATATATATATATATATATATATATATATATATATATATATACATATACATACATTGTAATTGTATGTATGTAATTGAATCACTTATCATCATTGCGTACATGATGTTGTGTCGAAACGGCATCACAAAAACTTGTCTTGTTCTTTGTTGCTTTTCTAACGCTCACGCTAATAACAGAGATGAGATATATGCCATTATTTATTTTGTTTTATTTTAGCATTTATACGTTCTTCTTTTTCGACGTTGTAGACATTGATGGGTGTACAAGTAACCCATGCGACTATGATCACAGCTTTTCGTATACACAAAGATTGAATATCTACGAGTGTACCTGTGCGTCGAGCAGTTCGACCGCTATACCACAAACGGCCGACTGCACGACTGGTGAGTATTGTGGACTTTTTCTGGCACAGTAATTGTAGGACAGCACTATCCCTGTAGTGAGGCTTGCACCGATATCAATAATCGATTTTTTACCAACTTAATCGTCACTAGTCTCGTTTCACTGCCGTCTCCATTAACTGTCTCCACTCATCCGTATCCATCTCATTCTCCATTTCCCTCCCGTCAAGGATCTCTATAATTAGTCCTCATATCTCATTCTCCTTCAGCCCTCCATTCTCAACGCATCCGCTCTCTTCGTATCCTAACGACGTGTAAATACCAACAGCACATGCAAAACCACGAACGGAAATATCGAATAGATAGTATGTATTATTAGTATATGTAAAATATTCATATCAAGTGTACCAATATATATATCAACATTTTATTTTGGTTTCTGGACCAAAGGTGTACAATAGTTCCTATAACATCTTACGTACATGATACATGGAAATTAGTTTTATCACAAAATACCGTTTATTTCCAAACACAATAACACCAACTGATTCGGAAAATAATGTAATAACATTCAGTGAAAACCGAAAATATAAGTAGGTGCAAGTAGGTTTCTTCTAAAAGTCCCACTCAAAACCTGGCCACCAATTGCATGGACAGAGTACAGCAAGCCATGGTTGAACGTAAACAATATCAAGATTATGAAATGGTATATCATAAGAAAAAACTGTTATGTTACATTCACAAGTTCATTGCATCTGCTGGGCAGACCGAAGAAAAACTTTGAGGTTAAAAACTTACCTTTTGCTGATGAGGAAGCTTCAGCAAGCTCAAAGAATCAGACCTTGCGAAGCAACATGGAAACATTAGATTATGACTTATGCCTTTTTGGCAACCGGTTTCTTCCGAAATAAATGTATTATGAGGTGTAGGTTAGCCGTGGTGAGTGGTGTGGTAGTTGCTGATGCCAGGTACCACCTCAAGTGTTACATCCAGTTCACGAGGAAAGCTGATTGTGAGAAAAAGACTCCTAAATGCTCTGACCCTAAAGATATGTGTATGCATAAAGCTGCACACGAAGTTTCCATAGGCGTAACTAAAGGTGAAATAATATACAGTTTATTGGATGTTTGGGAAATGTATGTTGGGTTTTGTCAAAGTTGATGCTGGCAGTTACAAGCAGCGCAGGACACGATTTAACGATAAGTTGCAAAGGATGTTTCAGGGGAAATTGAGTTTGTGCCACAGCTAGATCCCCGTGAACCACAGCTAGGTCCCCATGAACCACAACTATTATTCCAGGTAGTTCCAGCAAAAGTAGTAGTACAAACTTTGAATGAGACAAAAGAAGAACTGGAAGACGTAATGTCAGAACAAGGTTGGAACACCTGTTTGTCGGAACAAACAGATGAAGGTGCTGATGACATCACCAGAAGGCTGTCCCTTGGTTTTGGCCTAGACACTGTGCATGCTATATATATATATATATATATCGATATATATATATATATATCGGTCGTATATATATATATATATATATATATATATATATATATATATATATATATATATATATATATATAACTTAGTGGGTTTTGCGTCTGAACTCTTCAAACACACACATATATATATATATATATATATATATATATATATATATATATATATATATATATATATATATATATATATGTGTGTGTGTGTGTGTGTTGCGTCTGAACTCTTCACACACACACACACACATATATATATATATATATATATATATATATATATATATATATATATATATATATATATATATATATATATATATATATATATATATATATATATATATATATATATATATATATATATATATGTGTGTGTGTGTGTGTGTGTGTGTGTGAAGAGTTCAGACGCAAAACCCACTAAGTCCATAGTACCTCTTTTGGTTTAAACTCAATATTTTCACTAGGCTATCGTATAAAAGTTAACCAATTATTATCTAGTGATTATAAAAATGTCATGAAATAAACAAACATGTCAGAACTTCAAAAATATATCGTTTATTAAACATTATTTTTTATTGTTTTTGTTATTTTTTTTTTATAGCAAAAACCGTCCATCAGCTGATTTTTTTCAAAACCACACAAATTTAAAGCAAGGCAAAAATAATGTCAAACAACTAGAAATTCGACTAGGGAGTTCAAATATACATAACTCAAACATATTAATCATCCATAAACATTTATCTGCGGGAAAATAAAGGGTGCATGGGCGTCCCCAAGGAGGAGGGCGCAATTCACACCCCTTTGGCGACTGTTGTCATGAAAATGATTAACATTTTGTAAAATTACAATCAAAACCCAGAATGGTGTTTAAGACGACCCCTTTCTATGATTCTGGAAAGCAAACAATTTGTCAGTTGCCATCTGGCGACATAAATCATACCTCTTCTAAAATCCTCAGGCTCTATCCCCCTCATCATCCTCGCTTTCCTCAATATCCTGTATGCCAACTGCCAACATACGTATCATTGGCGTCATATAGCGCACTCTCATAGTCCTTCTTCACAGATTGATTTACTCTGAGTTCATCAAGAAGTTTGAGAGCATCCTGCTTCTTGGCTAGTTTCACATAGTTCACATCTGGGGTTTGAATTGAGAACACTTCTTTTTTCCCCTCTTCATAATAGCATGATGACAGAAATCCCCACCATAGCCAGCTTTAAACCCAAGCTTGTTCCCTGCCACATGCAACACCTTTGCATCACTAATTTTGAATGACCGTTGTGTTTAATAAAAGATGCAGCCTCTTTTTTATAGTCATAACACACCCAGTCTTGACCATACTCATGGACGTTACCATGTCTCTTCATAATGTCAATGTACTCGGCAGTATCGTCTGCCTTTTGCGGATGTCCTGTTCTATCCTTCCGAAAACACGATCGGCTGGAAGGAAGCTGTGTCCACGTATCGGAAAGTGGCAGTCAGTGGTTAGTTGTGGATATCTCTGGTTACGAAGAGCAAACAGCATCGACAAAACATTAATGTTTTTATTTTGTCCGTAGCACGAATCGGAGAAGAAACAGAGGCGTTCACACTGTCTCAGATCTTCATTCACAACAGAGCCAAACTAATGTTGCAAGGTGGAAGCAACACGGTTGCTGTCCTTACGATTTTGGTGTTCTAGCCAGACGTCCAGATGAATATCGTCTTTCCCTTGATATTCACCTCGTCAATGATGACGGACAACGCCAAATGCATACAAATATAACTGGCGTGAATAGTGAGTTTGTCCTATGCCAGATTTCGGTAGAACTAAGTTCTCCATTATATCAAAACATACTGTGAAAGTGTTTCCCACGTCAATCATTATATCATAAAATCGACGGGATACGGCGCCGATGCAGCATGTACATCATTTGCTTTTCCCATTTTTAATAAACTGACTATTCTGGATCCCTTATTGCAATACGAACACACAATAGTGAACACACGCAGAACACACGTCGTTTGCTGGATGGCTAAATGCTAGATTGAAGTCGTGCAAGATTTTGATCAATGAACATTTGATTCATCTTTTTAACACTAAGGTCAGTAAGCAGGAATTTTCTCCCCGGTGTGCCACGCCGGGCATAATGACTAATCCGATAGGTAAAAGATGGAATGTGAGTTTTTATTCTTTCCTTTTTTCGGTTTTTTATCTATGTTGGGCGCAACACCACGATTTTCAGGAACAGTTTGCCCATGCTGCAGCCAGAACTTTGCGATATCGTTCACACGATCTTTCTTGATACCTGCAATTTAAAATGAAATAAAATGTTAATTTAGGGGAAAAAGTTGCATTTATCAGGAACAGGGAAACATGTAACTTTTGGGATGACACAAATTTCCAGAGCTAACAACTGAAAAATCCTGATCAAAGCGCTGGGCATACCTACCTAAAAAAAGTATGCTTGTAAGACACTATGCTTTGTATCCATGTGTATCGGCATAATTTTGTCAAGGAAGGGGAAATTAAGTATATTTTGAAATTAAACTTAATTATTTTAAAGTCCCTAGGTCTAGAAACAGGAGGCTAGCAACATTCCTTCAACTTTTCATTTGTAGGCTACCAATGTTGCCACATTTCATACCAAGTTCCATAAAATGTTCGAAGGGAGGGGCTATGTTTTGTGCACAACCTCGATCAATTTTGTTTTTGTTTTACAATAAGCAGGAGCGGATGCACTATTCCAAAGGGTGGGGGCTCAGGGCCAGGTCAAAGTGGGAAGGCCGAGGAACTGGCACGGGGTGAGAAGCAGGGCAAGAAAAAGGGGGAGCTGGTCAAAAGAAAGGGGAATTAGCAGGCCCAGAGAAGGGGGTGAGAAGGCCAATAAAAGGGGGGTTGTAGGCGAAAAGAAGGGAGTGAGAAGGCTAAGGAAACGGGGGAGAAAGCCAAAAGAAGGGGGGCTGAGAAGCAGCTCAAGAGAATGGGGGGATGAGAAGCAGCCCGAAGTAAGGGGGGCTGGCTGTATGTGAGTGAGGCCCTTTTTAGTAGCATTTCATCATTCCTATTTTTGTATTTGCCTCGAAAAAGGGGTTGCTTTCAGCAATGTTAATTGTGTACAGGTTCCTGGGGGGGATCCAAGCTTCCTCCCATAGATCCACTAGTGATCCGGTTAGTAATTGATTGTACTCACAGAAGATGCTAAGAAATGATGCCTGACAGACAGGAACTTTCTTTTTGTTTTTTTTCAGCGCACTGTGTTTCACAGTTATAGCCTTTTTTCATTGCCTATCTTGATCCTCCTCCCTAGGGCGCTTACGTTTGCATTGTTGCACAGCCATGTGGGAAATTTTCGTCACCACGGTATTGCGCTCGTTTCATCGATTTCGTCGAACTTTTCCATGACCAAATGTAGAAAGAAATCACGAAGTTGAATGCTTTTTTGCAACGTATGGGCGCTGCCATATTAGATGACGCAGTACCTGATTCACCCACCACACGGTGCGCTGATTGACGGACTGCAGATAGCGGCTTATACGTAAGAACTGGCTTGGAGTGTATCGGGTTCTGCACTGAAACGAAGCTTTCGGTGGCATTTAACACTGGACTTAGAGAGTTTTGCTGAAAATTTATATATATATATATATATATATATATATATATATATATATATATATATATATATATATATATATATATATATATATATATATATATATATATATATATATATATATATATATATACATATATACATATATATATACATATATATATACATATATATACATATATATATATATATACATATATATACATATATATATATATACATATATATATATATATATATATATATATATATATATATATATATATATGTATATATATATATATATATGTATATATATATATATATATATATATATATATATATATATATATATATATATATATATATATATATATATGTATATATATATATATATATATATATATATATATATCTATATATATATATATACATATATATATACATATATATATATATATATATACATATATATATATATATATATATATATATATATATATATATATATATATATATATATATATATATATATATATATATAACATAGTAAATATTTATTTTCTGAACAAAGTTAAAAAATTTCAACGCTAGAACATGTGATTTGTTTCATTTTGTAAAGAAAATAAATTAATTTCATAGTTTCCTTTTTATTTGTATATCAAGGCAGGTATAGTGGAATTGTGATTGTAATTATATTTAGGATGAGTTTTATTGTTTGCTTAAATGTACCTTTTTGAAGAAGCTAGACTTAAGTTTATTTCTATACATTATTTTGTGAGGTCAAACACTTTAAAAATGGATAAGTTGTTTAATGTGACAAGCCAATAAAAGCTAATTCAATTATATAAATTTGTACATGAGATGTTAAATAGTCTTAAGTTGTAAGTTGATCTTCATTGATACTTTTGCGTTTTGTATTTTGGTCAAACCATTTACCAATGTAATTTATTAGTATTATTGAAGCATGGATTATATACACTTATAGCCAACTCACATTGTAACAGTAGGCAACATTGTAATTCTCGTGTAACCTAAGTTTTTTTTTATAGAATACTGTTGAATTGAATTGCAATATACAAGTACTGGCATTGTGCTAGTTATTGGAGACCTTGGTTCAAACACGGAATCGGATCGTAAGATAAGAATGTTTGAATTTGTTGGTGGTATAATTTATATTTGAACATTGTATTACTTCAAAGATGTAGTTGTAGAGTTTTACTATTTGTAATAATTTGTACACAACTAATAATGTTTGAGTATACATTACTGTTAGGAATTCCTAAGTATATGCCAGTTTGATGTACTAAATAATTGAATTAAGCCTAGATTATCAACATAGAAAGCGTGATTTAACAAGTTGAACCAATGTTAAAGCGTATTGGATGTTTAAACAATCATAGCGCCTCTAGTGACGGCGTCTGAATTGAGTAAACGTAGAGTGTAAATACCCCGGAGGAGCGATTCCTAACAATCAGCAAGACTATTTTAAATTCACAAGTAATTGTGTCATGCCGAATTAAATCGCGCAGGCTGCTTTAAAGAGACTGCGACTGACAATTGTATACCAAACTCCCCACCAGTGGCGCCACTCAACATATCACCACTACCACAACTTGATCATAAATTCAAAAGAAACAGTTGCGGAGATGTAGAAATGACTGATTGGGTGGTGCGATTTTTGTTTACGACAGGTTACTTCACTGCGACTGTGCACTTGCGTAACTTAGCATAATTTCTAAAACGAACGTTATTGTGTTTCCAAATGCATTTTTGTTGCAGACAATAAATTGTATGCGATTGAAACTGAGACATTTCTTGACAAAACATTTTTTTAATAAAGAAATAAAGATATTCAGAATCTGCACATCGCACATCAAATGTAAATTGTGGCAGTGGTGAAATGGTTAGTAGCGCCACTATTGGGAGTTTTAGTAGTGAAATGGTTAGTGGTGTCACTGGTGGGGAGCTTGAATGTCACGCATGACGTCACCTCACCAGTACGGCGATTGAGTCTTCTGCCAAAATACCACATACACCATATAACCGTGCACCAGCCCCAACAGTGCTGTAGTAACCGCCACAGCGAGCATAGCGCCTGAAAGAAACATACTCATTGAATGTAAATATTCATCGTATTCGCTGCTAGTGTCTTAGCAACCACAAAATATTACTACACCTTGTTGCTGAGCACCAGACACTTGCCAAGTTACTTTTTGTATGGACATCCGTCTTAATAATGAACACATTGCGCCACGTGGGTCAGCAGTGAGCACCACGTCGAGTTTGAAGGTAGGGCAGAATTGTCTTTCCCCCAAATATTCAAAGTAGATTATTGACATAGACTGATGCTAATACATTTTGAAAACATGACACTTAAGTGAACGTTGACAGGATAACAAAGGGTTTGCTGCAGCACGGCTAACACGATTGCTGGTGGGATGAACGCATCTTTGCGGAGGAGTCTTTGTCTATATGATGGAAGTTGAACTAATCCTTTACTTATTCAATTGATATATTTATTATTGTTTGACTTACCTTAGATTGGTAAAGGCGTTATGGGTTTGGATATTGATGTATCTTCTGTTGTGTGAAACTTATCCTAAGCTAAATTCATCATTGTGACATATATGTGGAACGTGTTGACAAGGGCAAAGATCAAATCTGTGTTGACAAATTACTATATGCGTGCATTGGCAATTACACTGTTGAACAAGTGTAGTGTCCATAATTGCCGTATAGGTTTAACCATTATTTTTGCCATTATTTAGCCAATAAATAAATGCTCACTGTGCATTTTGCTAAAGCTGTTTTGCTAGACCTCGATGCCGGATTTGTATTTTGGAGTCTAAGTCTGATCTGGCTTTCGCGTTCGGTGCTTAATCCTTCTCGCTGAACTGAAAATCCGGTTCGTTGATGTCCAAATATGTAGAGTGTTAATAGTCTAAGTAATGTCCGGAGACAATTTAATAAACAAAATGCCTATTTTTGTTAAATTCATCGAAAGAATTGATTGCATTCTTTAGGTCGGGTAAGGCTCAAAACAGCAGATATCAAAGCATTGATCATGGACGTGACTTCAATTCTCTCGCCGACCACATGACAAAATTACGATATTTAATTGTAGTAGCTAATCATACGTACAAGCGTGTCTCGGCAGTCACAGGATATTAGCGAGTAACAGTCCAAGGGTCTACATTCTCTCAACCCCGCGTTAATTATGAAACACTTATGAAACACTCCACAGCTCAAGATTTCCATTCATTTGACCTTAAGTCGTGTTCGCTCACACTTCGTGATTGCCTGACGGACAATAGGCAGCACAGACAGCGCAAACTAGGTGAGAATCGACACGTTGACGTACTTTCATTCCCTTTACTTTACAATAGGGGACACGAGTTATGCTCGTTTCGAGGCGATAGTCGACGAGATAATGCATTTCCGCGACACATTTGTGTAAATCGTTTTAATGCTAGTTGTTTTAATACATAAATAAAGTAAATGTGTTTTTGTCTGTTATTTCTGTTTTATTCCAGATTTGTCTATGTATGAAATGCTATAGGAAGCAGCGTGTCGTTGACGGCCGGAAGTTTGCATTTATGGCCAAACACGCATAAAACCAACATGGCCGGCTGACAAGACCCCTATATCCTATATTATAAGAATAAAAGGTCACGTTGGGTAATTCGATTCGACAAGGAGGCAAATTGGCAATGTATACTTACCTGCATACACATCGAAATAGCCGGTCAACTACCTGATTAATTGGGACTGGAACGCAGCTAATTGCTTGAAAGAAATATATGATAGCAAATTAGATAAGTGTCCAGATCTGCAATAATATTTAGACAAATATTTATTTGGGTTGAATGGTGTTCGTATCGCAACAAAAAGTTACAAAAATATCCGATATTCAAAAGACTAACACTGTCCGAGTCAATGCCGATCACGGGCGAGACTCATCTCGCTGATCGCAACACAAAGTTACGGAATTTCACCAAAAGTGAAAATTGTGATTTTTCAACATTTTTGATTTCACTTCACTTAATGACTGAACAAGCATTAAGTAATTTAATAGTTTGTCTGATGATTTCACACGAAATCTTCGCATACAAGTTTCACAAACGAGCCAGTATGTTGCAATGGACACTAGGTAGGTTTCGTTTTTCGCAAAATTAATTTGAAATGAGACTAGTAAAAATAGAAATGAGGAGACAACTTTAAATGTGGTAGGTAATCATGTGCACAATCCTATCTCAGCAGTCACCACAGACAAGCGATTTACATACCAAGGGTCTACATACTCTCAAACCCGCTTTAATATAGAACAATTATGAAACACTTCACAGCTCAAGACTTCCATTCACGTGACCTAAAGCAGTTGACAAATCGTGAGTCATCGAGGATGCACCTTCGAAACCTATCAATTGAAAATGTGTGTTCATGAATGTTGATTCGGTCTTATGTATCACTCGGAGCGAAGAAGCGAATGTCTAAAACCATATAACAACAAAGGTTGCCGTAAATGTGCAAAACGTTCGATATGTAACCTCATTTCATAATTTATTGACAACACTCACCATGAAATAATTATTAATATAATATAACTCTAGAGATTACCAAACTTCCTAAATGTGTTTTCTAAACACATACCATATTCATGGCGAACAATGGACGTGTCATACAAATGATGATAACGATGATGACGATGATGATTGTAACTTTGGAGGTGGTAATGATAATAATGATGATCAGGTTGAACACGATGAGTGGAAGTAATTGTCTCAATTCGGCCGTTGACGTCTCCTTTCAATCCATATAGCCACTTCGAGTTTTTGATTTTGTCAATCTATGCTAATGTGAGTCTACTTCTTCGGGTTATTATATGTGCAGTCAACTACCAGACTCTCATGTCTTCTTTTCTAACAGCCGTATTTGACATTTTCTTCCATTGATTGAATATAGCAGACCTTCTTGTTCCTACTTTATCTCTCATTCAGAAGTTAGTATTACTCAACTTCCAGCTTATATTTAGCATTATGCCCCATGCCGAATCATAGAGACCTTGTATATGTTTACCGTGCTCCTTCTCGAGTGTGCACGACTCACTGCCATTCTGAACAACGCTCCAAATTAAGAAATAAAACAATATATTGAAGCTTAAGCCATCGTCTTTGCTGGTGCTAACAATGTCAATTGCAATCTTGCAATGATTCACCACACGGTAATTATTGCGCTGTAGAAGGCATACTCCTATGAAAATATAATAATTGACAACTATGTAATATTGAGTTTACGAAATTGTCCAGGCTTCGGCACAGCGGCACGATCATTAGAAAGTCGCCAGACGATATTGAGAGTTCGACGCACCGCCGATGCGTTACATGCGCCACACTATTATTTACACACTTAAGGAATGTCCCATTTACGTCCTTTCCCAGTTACTGGCAAATTCGGTCGTGTTGGTTTCACCACACTAAGAAACATCTTAGTATAATACCGTTGTAGCAATTAAGTCATATCAATATGTATATTTTATACCTACTTTCTTAGATTGCCAGAGAACCAATTAATGCCATGTGGGGAATCATTCAATGGTAACATGGACGTTGTTGTGAATCAATTAGATCGCAAGAACTTATTTGGCAACTTGTAATATGGATAAAAGGTAAAAACAAATAAAAGGTACAAATCATCTACAATTGATTGATTTACAGCGGTTCTGCATTAATGAGATTGTGCGCATGTTCTAAATATACGGAGAGGAGTAGCTGTAATTATTACCATTTTAATTTGATCACATCTACCTTGATTGATTTCGTTACTGTTTAATTAAGTTTAGCAAACTACCAGCGATAATCTGTCTTCAGTTAGAGTTTGTGTGCGCGGTGGCGTAGCGGTTAGAACGTCGGAGTCGAGAGAACCCGCGTTGGAATCCTATTATTGCCGTTTCGAAGCTTTGGACATTTCGTTCGTCCCATGTTGCCACAGTTCACTTATATATATATAAATGCGTACCTAACTACAAATTAAGATGAATATATGAAAGAATAGTATTCGTGCTGCAAGTGCAGCGTGTGTGTATGTGTTACTGTTATCATATGATTATGGAAACAATCTTTTGGTTTGATTTTTTCTATAGAAGAGAAAGTAATGTGAGCGTCAACTTGTTTTGCAGTCATTGATTTTCATTCGTGGTTCACTGGGATTTCGCGCTGAAGTAAAATTGTCTGTCACAAAAGGACAATCAAAAGGTAAGTTGTGAAGTCAGTTTTTTGCGTTAAATATAATCTATTTATTAATGTTGTTGCTGTGGTCACTGTAGTGAAGCAGCAGTAGCAACAACAACTGTAGCAACGCCACCAGTTGTAAAACTGTTACAGTTAATGACAATATTGCAGCTGTTTAGCAGTTACTGCTATCACATTTACTGCAATTGCTACTGTTATTACTGTTATTATTGATGTTGCTGCTTCCGTAACGAATATCTGCCTTCGTTGTGGACATTCAAGTGTTCAATGATGCAAGTCATCTTCTGAAATTACAACACTATGTGTTGCTATTATTGCCGTCCAATACCGGAACGGGTCCGAATCACAATGAATTACGGATAATTTAGCGCTAGCAGGGATCAGCGAATGCGACGAATATTTACATCCAATGTGTAATTTTCTTTTAGGCGCTATGGTTGCAGTGGCGGTTACTGTGGTAGTATTGGGGCTGGTGCTGGGATTGATGGTATATGTGATTCCTTGGAAGACGTCTCAGTCACCTTATCTCGTGGAGTGGCGTCTTTGTATAGCATTCAAACTCCCCACCAGTGGCGCCACGCACCATTTCGCCACTAGTACAACTTACATTTAATGCAATGATTCACCACGCGGTAATTATTGCACCGAAGAAGGCATACGCCTATGAAAATAAAATAAATGACAACTGTGTAACATTGAGTTTACGAAATTACCCCGGCTTCGACACAGCGGCACGATCACTGGACAGTCGCCCGACTATATTGAAAGTTCGACGCACCGCCGATGCGTTACATGCGCCACACTATTATTTACACACTTATACAATGCCCTATTTACGTCCTTTCCCAGTTACTGACAAATTCGGTCGTGTTGGTTTCAGGACAGTCATGCGAGACCTCACATGTCCCCTAGTCGCGGCGGCGTGGTTGGTGTCACTAGCTACATCTGCCATCGTAGAGCCATTTTGTAAGACGCCCAACGAACGTGAAGCGAGGCATGACATCATCCTACCAATTTTATGGGGTAGAGGGCAGTTCGAGGTGGAGGTGACTGTGCCACAGGTTAGTATCAGTGTCGCCAACTGTTGGACACTTCATGCAGTCATATATAATCATATTTACGAATCTGTGAGCGACACAAAGTGACTAGGTTAAAGGTGATAGATTGTGTGTGTGAGTAATGTTTTTAGATAAACACGATTACAAAAAAGATGATGTAGACAAATGAGTCAAATGGTTTGATAAATGGCAGATGGCATAACAATTCTGGGCATGTAAATTACTACACTCAGGATGGATATGGCAACACGAAATGAAATAATATTGTAGGTATGATAATCAAATATGGAGTTTGTCGTACAAAAGTTATTTTAGAGAAATGTTGGATTCCGGCATAATCAAAGTATTGGGTTGATTAGAGAAAAATTTTATATTCAAGTACCTAATTAAAGTACCTATACCTCTAATTAGACTAATCGTTATACCTCTTTAATAATATTTCATAAAAGATAGGACGACATATCGTTAGACATAAATATATATGCTAGATATAATACGTTAACACTTCATAAATTTTCTTCAACAACATTCGCCAATGTCTCTGTAATTTCAAATGTTCTAATTATATGAAGTACTGTTACAAACATTAATTAGAGACAACATGGTGGAATTCCTTATCAAACATGAATTAATAAACACATATCAACATGGATTCCTTAAAGCAAGGTTAAGTTTAACTAATATCTTGTGTGTTTTGTGGACGAAATTACAAACATGATGAATTACCGGTGTATATTGTCTACTTACTTTTTCAGAAAGATTTGTATAAAGTATCACATCAAAGATTGTTACTTAGTCTAAAACCCATGGAATAGGTAATGATGTAATCAACTGCATAGAAGACAGATAGTAAATGGTGAGATTTTAACTGGAATTCTGTTTTGAATGGAGTACCACAGGGATCAGTATTAGGCCCTATATTGTTTTGAAGATGATATATCAAGCAAAGTACTGAAAATTGTAGATGACATAAAAGTATTCAGAAAGATTACAAATAATACAGATAAACACATTTTAAAGATGATCTAGAAAAATGTGTTAAATGTTCAGAAAAATTGCATATGTTATTCAAATTAGGGAAGTATAAATGCATATACATAGGACATGGAAACAAGGACGAAGAAAAGAAAAATGGATGATGCTGTACTATATATAGCCACACAAGAAAAGCGCGTAGAAGTAACATATAGTGCATGAACGTTTCAGAACAATATCGGATTTCTGCTTCAAAAAGTAATCAAACAACTATTACGTATAAGGAGAAACAGTTAATTGTACCCCTTTATAAAGCAACAGTTATACCACATTTGGAATATTTGCTATAAGCATGGAGGCCATATCGTACGAAGGCAGAGACAAGCTAGAAAGAACACAACGAAGGACAACTAAACTGAGTAAAAAAATTAGATATATTAATAATGAAATCCGCTAATTAGAATGTGGTTTGACAAAACTAGAGACCAGGATACTAAGAGGAGACCAAATAGAAGTATTGAAAATAGAGATCGGCTATGAGGGTATTGATAGAACAATGTACTTCAAACTTTAAAATGCCATTAGATCCAGAGGACACAAATCATCATTAGTTAAGGAACATCGTAGGTTGGACATGAAACAGCACTAATTGTCACAGAGGGTAATAAATGTATGAATCACACTGTCAAATGGTTGTGTTAATATTAGTAGTGTGAATATGCTAAAACATAGAATTGACATATATTTTATTAGGCCGGGCTACACAAAGATCATAAAACTGTTTCGATCTCCACAAGCCAATGGCGTCCATGTCCACTTGCCATCTGGAACTTGTAGTTTTGGATGACAATCTTGCTAAATCTTGTTAAAATTGTAAATGTTCGTCGGTGACCCTGGACGCTTGATGCAAATCACTTTCGACTTCATGTATACATACATGTATACATGCATCCATACATTCATACACACATGCTTACATATATACATACATATACGCGTACATGCAAAAATACACACACACACACACACACACACACACACACACACACACACACACACACACACACACACACACACACACACACACACACACACACACACACACACACACACACACACACACACACACACACACACACACACACACACACACACACACTCGCATGTACGCATGAACACATGCACGTATGTATGCATGCACCCATGCACGTATGCAAACATACACATTTATATATACATGTAGTCATATATTTTTTGATTAATTAATTATTGTACATTTCTTTTTTTTTCTTTTTAAGATTTTGTATAGCTGTGTTTAATAGATTCTCCCAACTGGCTTTTGAGTGGTCGACGTACACAAATTCTGCTATGTGTACAATGTATTTATGTTTTGTATTTTAAAGCTGGTGTGGTGAGATGTAATAAAATATTTAGTTACTAACGTACTTATTTACTTACTTACTTACTTACTTATTTACACATACATCCAGACGTGCACAAATATATACATTGCCCACAATGCAGACGTCATCATTCATGAATAATTGCCTGCGAATCAACAGTGATGTGTTTTGGTATGCAGCAACTCCACACGGCGCACATTGACAGTTTCATATCAGAAACTGTTGTGTCTCATCGAGAGGCCCAAGCAAATGCGAACGAGTTCGTCACATTCAATGGAAGCGATGTTTTACATAAACATGTCTATTCATTTTACTCTGATGAGGAAAACATCTACAACATAACAGGTAACATTATCGGCCGTACACGTCTTACGTCATACTAATGAGTAACACATATCAATGGTAATTCGAAAGTAATGACTGATTTACGGAACTATTTTAGACTGATGAATTACACACGATTATCAATATTAGGTTTGCATTGGGCTATGCACCATATATTTGTATTGGTGGCACAACCCCAACTATTCTACACATGTATGTAACAATGCTAGGAGTAATGCAACTCCGTGTGGGAAGCATCGAATTCCTCATGAAACATCTACCTGCCATTTCAGGGAAAACATGTACGACTGTCGTAAATATGAAGGCGCTGTTCGCGTCTAGCCTCAGGTGTATCCCGCTCGTCCAGATCAGGAGAACGTTACGATCGCTTGGTGGTACATTTTCTTCACAAATAGAGTACGTCGACAACAATTCGACCGTAAGTAATATTGTGTTCACCTTTCTCTCTACCATATCCATAACGCTACACTCGCATGTGTCCTCTCACTACGGTATTCATTATTGTGCGGCCTCTCATTGTCATATTCACGATAGTAGCTCATAGTTTTGTCACAGCTTAGGCGTGTGGTGCGCGCATTACATATCGCATTGTTTGTCTTCTATAGGTGAGAGATGTCACGGTGTCACATTGGAAGTTTTGTCTCGACGAACGGCGTCTGATGCATTTCTTCGCTGACTCTGATGGCAACATCATGCGCGTCACAATAAGTGGGTATATTTCGTTTTACCTCCGGTGAGGTATTTTTTTAGGCAGTTCCGATTTATCAATATAAATATTCTAATGAATGCGAAATATGGTCCCAATATCGCTATAGCTACTATCGTACATGACGACTCTTTGGGCAGTTACTGAAAATGCCATTTGGTGATTAATATAGCTTAATCCTTGCTATTGACAACATAATCTTAAACGATACTCCTTCAAATGGACACTGAAAGCAAATCAGATAAGCGCCCCTCAGGAGGATCATGGTTATTTCTTCGTATGAGCTGTACCATAATAGACAGAATTTCATTGTCAGCAATAAGAAATTATTATAACACGTTTTCAGTTGAAATTCAACGAAATAAGCTGGAAACCTGTTTCGTTTCAGCCGGTCGAAATATCCCGATGATACATTACAACATTCTGATTGTGAAGAAGTTTTATTTTAATCATCAATTGAAGGTTCGTGTTCCGGTGAAGCAATTCAATTATCACAAATTAACAACAATGACATACTTATATACTCGTATAATTTCCATACATACACTATTAATTTACATAACAATCTGTGGATCTACAAATATTTTTATAATGAGATTATGTCGTAAAGAAATGCACAAAGTTCAGCCTTGTCATATTTATATTAACGATTCCCATAAATATGCACCTGAATATGTCATGTAGATAGTGAATATGAATTACAACATATTGCTTATTGTCGGATTTGCACTGAAATTAGGTCGTAACTTTACATAATTTTTCCAGTAAATGTTTTGCGCGAAGAGTTAAATGACTATTTGCATGTGCAGTATGTCGGGTGTATGTTACGAATTTAGTTGTTGGAGGTTCAATTAATTATAGTAGTTTTTTTTTAAACGTCAAATCCTATTTTTGTTGGGTAGATTATTTATTATTCTCTTTATATAATCTTCAATTTTGTCGAATGTAAAATCTGAGTTTAGTTTTTTATTTATATAATACGAACGATCATCATGAAAACCTTTGTATTTAATATTGTTTGCCAGATAATTCCCTATATTAGTAAACAAATGATTAAATTAGTTTGCAATTTCCAATTTATCTGCCATTATAGAATTATATATATTTATAGTTTAAAGTATTTTTTACATGTTTAAAAACGTGATTGTTTTTCCATACGAAAGCTCCTTTTCGATATAATGTTGCATGTTTTTAGAATAATCAGTAGCATTTCATATTCTGAAGAATCAGGATTTCGTAATTTTAATTGTTTGTAAAGTTTATCTCTGTGTCGCATTGAGGCTTGCAAACCTTGAGTTATCCATGTAGACGTTTTGTTTATATTTATTAAATTTCACTAATTTACTCGTCATATATTTATTATCAGCTTGTTTGATTTCATCGAGGATAATGTTATAGTTATGATTTGTATCAGCCGTTGGACATATATCTATATTTCAGAAGATACTAAATTCTCTTTGACTTTTAAAATTCCCTTTTTGTTTTGATTATTAAGTTGTATGAATTCTGTAGTATGCTTTTTTCAGAGTAGTATCCATAATCATAAAATACGTTTGATGATAAAAGACAAAATTATCAATTAGTGTGCTTTTAAAGGTTTTAAACATGGTAGCAAGAGTAATTTGTGAGAAGAGACTAAATGAAGTTAACATGTCAAAGAACCTTTTCTTGTTGATTCATCTTCGAAAATTACGTTTTTTCCAATACCTGCTGTTCCTTTCATCAGCTGTTCTATATGCGTCTGAGTGCAATCCAAGCCTAATTGCACTAAGACTAAGTAATACACAATGTTCTTCTTACATTTTGATGGTTAAGCACATATGTCGAAGTAATTGTTGTTTTTATAAGAATATTAAAACATGTATTATTTTACTGTAACATCACAGCGAACGGTATTACAATATAATGCCTGCTGCATTACAAACGTTGCAATGTGTAGACATTGGTTAAATTCGTTCACGTCGGAACCAGTCTCCTATTTAGGGGGAGCCCTTTGCTTTAGAAGCTTCGATTTTGTTACCATATTTTGCCTTGCTACATGGTAGCATGATTGACCAGGCTTCGCTTTGGTCTTCCTATTCCGATGTCCTGAATGCGTCATTGGTCTAAACTACCTGTTTCCTCGATACGAACACTTTGAAGAAACGCCACGTCAGTTCTACTTTGTACAATTACATGTCGCTATTTGTAGTTTCCAACGGGAGTCGTGTGCAAACGTGTAATGTACGTTAATACACATCCACCGGCCGAGTTCGAATCGTTCAGCGCCACAGTGGTAATGGTCTACCCAAGTCACAGTTTTTCCACGATCACGAAGGTGAGGACCGTTCGACACACTAATAACAACCACATAATCGGGCGATGTATTGTCCCCTTGTTTTCAAAACAGCATGACTAACCGGCCTCCAATCACAGGTGTGAATTATTTATGTTAGGCGTAGGTTGCCCAATTGTGTTGCGAGTCTCGAGTTTGTGCGATTGTGTCAGTGCACATTCCAAACATTTGTTGCCACGAGTAAGTTTTTTTACGAATCGGTCCAACAACGGTTGCGCCGGAAAAAAATAACACACAACTCGAGATGTATTGATTGCGGTCCAGAGTAAATTACACGAATGGTCTATTGTAATTCAAATAAAAACATGATTCGCAACAAAAGTATGGCTAGCATTGCTTAGTCGTTTCCGTAACTACTGCTGGGCGTTCATTGCTAAGCTGTTGTTGCGAATCATGTGTTTGTGTTTATTTGACTTAAGCTGGATCAGTCGTGCAATGTACGCTGCTCCACAACTCAACAAAGCTCGAATCGCGAGTTGATTTGGCCGACGCAACATTTGGTGGACCGATCCGAAAATGTAATTGCAGCAACAAATGTTTTGTAACCTGCGCTGACCCAGTCGAACAAACGCGCGACTCGCAACAAAAGTACAAAACAATGTACGCCTAACATAACTGGCTCCTGAGACGGCGTGATTCATGTGACTGCTGCGTGTCTATAAACGTTTGAATGTAATAAACAGTGTTGTTTTGGAAACAGTTGGTGGGCATCAACATTTTCAGAATGCTTTTCTGTGCAAGCAAATATTCTGAAGCTAGTGCTTTGATATTATATTTTAAACCTCATTTAATAAGGTTAGTGTATCATGAGTATAACGAGCGCCTACCAAACCAAACCAGAACATTTATATATATCGTATTAGGGATGCGCCACAACGGAATTAGAATTTATTCTATAATCGTGTTTATCAAGTGTTACTGTCTTGTAGGAGTTCTACGACAACAGTATCAAACTGAAGAGTTCCCTCATATTCGCTTTGCCAGGAACATCGATTGAACGGCGATTCGGTCACGGCTATCTTCGCATCATTCGCGACGACAATACCTGTAATTCATGGCTAAAGGGTTCGAATGTTCAACGATTTGCATTGGTTAACAGCTGCGCAATTACTTATTGTTTCGCATAATTAAACAAACCAATTTATCCGAAATGTTTGATTTTAATCTACATATCAATTAACAATGATATACGTCATGTTTTAATATTTATTGCTGAATGATATGTATCGTTAGAAACGTGGTGTGTATCTTTCGTACGCACCAACATTGCTGCGTTAAATCTGTCAATGCAAACTTGTCCCTTGTGGCCACTAACAATTTCACCAATGCCACAACTTTCACTTGATGCGTGGAATCTGCACATCTTTATTTCATGTGGTCAACTCCTAAACTCAAGAAATATCTCGTTCCACACCAGTATGCGTCTTTCAACAGTTGATCGCTACGTTTTCTTTGGTCGACCAAATTGTTTTCTTCCTTCGGGCGTCCAGGTCTAAGCCGTCTCACATTTGCTGTCTGTATCTGTCTCTCTATATATCTGCTCGGACACACACACAAACACACACACACACACACACACACACACACACACACACACACACACACACACACACACACACACACACACACACACACACACACACACACACACACACACACACACACACACACACACACACACACACACACACACACACACACACACACACACACACACACACACACACACACACACACACACACACACACACACACACACACACACACACACACACACACACATATATATATATATATATATATATATATATATATATACATATATACATATATACATATATACATATATATATATATATATATATATATATATATATATATATATATATATATACATATATACATATATACATATATACATATATATATATATATATATATATATATATATATATATATATATATATATATATATATATATATATGTATATATATTTTTTTTATTTATATATATATATATTTATATGATTTTATTACACAACATACAGGATCAGACTGTATGTTGGGCGCGGTGGTCTACGTAGTAGAGGACCGGATATATATATATATATATATATATATATATATATATATATATATATATATATATGTATATATATATTTTTTAAATTTATATATGTATATATATTTATATTATTTTATTACACAACATAAAGGATCAGACTGTATGTTGGGCGCGGTGGTCTACGTAGTAGAGGACCGGATTTTCGCTTGATGAAGCCGGGGTTCAAAACCACCTTCTTCCATTTCAAAACTTCACCCAACTGTGCCTACGTCTTTCGGAAGAGACACTAAGAGTCGTTGGTCCCTTCTATCTGTTGCCTTCGACATGGGAAGTAAAATGTCACATACAGGGGGTAAATGCGTAACTTATTGTAGACTCTATCTCGTAAGTCAATGCAGAACCGTCCATGAAGCGTCTCATCCAATTCTATAAACTACCCCGCAATATAATACCATTAAAATTAAATCAGTCTGTACATTTAAAGTTAATTTCGTTATAGGTGTGATTTAATTAACCTTCAATTTATATTTGGTGTCTTAGGTCTACGATATATTATCGACCTAAAGCGGGGAAACTGCACCATAGATTGGACGGAGATGATATGGACTACCTATTTATTCAATGGACCATGGGATCCAACAAATATCAACCACAGAGAGTCACCGGGACTGTTCGACTTAAATAACTTTGAATTCAACTTTCAAGAGACAGTAAGTGCTTAGTGAAGCCGATGCCTTGGTACAGCCGTGTGTGTTTAGAATACTTTGTGCTCGCGTTATTCTATTATATAAATATAATTAATTTATGTTTTCATGGCGAGCAATACTGAGAGGTACGATATTTAAATATATTGTACAGATTTATCGTTCTACGTATTTTTAGTTTCATATATTATACGTATTGATGTCAGCTGTTGCGTGCCGAGATACGCATAAGTAGATTGCGGATATAATGGCCTCTATTGGTGAATACGGTTGTCAGATTGACACATTATCTCAAGCAAGACATGATGAAGTTTTACATTCGATATAACCTAGGTATATAAAACAGTTATAATTTAGCAGAACAGGGAAACACCAGTAGTTGTACAAATGTTTTTTTTAAGAAACAGATAACACCAACACCACTGAAAAATCTCTCAAGCATGGCGTGGTTGAAGGCCAGTAAATACATTAAAGGCAGGGGTCTCAACTTCAGTCACATCTGTTTTTGGGGTCGACCTCCAACCTTCCACCAACTTGGGAAACCACCTCCCACCAATCCCACCTCCCACTTATTTTTGAGATAAACCTCCCACCAATATTTTGGACCAACTTCCCATTTCCAACTTCCTGCCACCACGCGTCAGATTAGGGCTACAACGTTATAGCTAAACTACATTACGGCTACGTATTAATAAATTCAACTTACAGGCTATACGTTAAGTATTGAGATACGCCCGAAGCATGGAAGGTATTGCTGTCACTGTATATTGCTTTCAGTTCTATTCGATCGTACAATACATATTCTGCTTGTGGTACTGAGGAAAATACTAACAATCTTACCATTGATTGTCAAATCTAATATTCAATAGTGAAATAACATACAGAGTTTGTTATTTATTAGTGCCTGCACTAAGCAAATCAGCAGAAAAAACTTTACGTGTTCGCAGGCGGTGGAGAGGGGCCAAGAGATCGACATCTTCAAGGCTTTTAAACAGGACTGGCCAGATTACGGCATCAACACGACAGCCGAAATCTACTACACGACGGTAAAAGCAACTAATCTAATTCGAAATCTACAACACGACGAAAAAAACAACATTTCCAATTCTCAATATACCACACGCCTGAAAAACCAATATAACCAATTTTCAATATTCTACACGACGGTAAAACCACGTATCCAATTCTCAATATCCCACACGACGGTACGACTAACTTATACAGTTTTCAATAACCCACACTATTTGATCTATCCAATTCCCAAAATGCAACACGACGAAAAAACGAACCGATCCAATTATCTAAATAATACACGACGGTAAAACCAACATATCAAATTATCAATATATACTACCCGACAGCAAAACAAACCTAACCAATTCCCAATATACTACTCTACTGTAAAACCAACTTATCTTATTCCCAATATACCACACGACCGTTAAGCCGACGTATCCAATCTTCAATACACTGCACAAGACTAACACAAACTTATCCAATTATCAATGCGCTAACTGACGATTAAACCAAACTATCCAATTCTCAATATCCCACACGACGGCAACACTAACTTATCACATTGTTAATAGCCCACACCACTTTATCTATCCAATTCCCAAAATGCGACACGAGAGTAAAACCAACTTATCCAATTATCAATATATATATATATATATATATATATATATATATATATATATATATATATATATATATATATATATATATATATCACAACGGCAAAACCAACATATCCTATTATCAGTATTCTGCTCGACTGCAAAGCCAACATCCAATTCCCAGTATACTATTCTAATGTAAAGCAATCCTATCCAATTTCCAATACACTACATCACGGTAATACTATTTCAATGCCCCACATGACGATCAATCTAACCAATTATCAAAACGCCAGTAAAACCAACCTATCAAATTATTTATATAATACTCGATGTTAAACCATCCTATCCAATTATCAATATACGACACGACGGTAAGACCAACATATCAAATTATTAACAGACCACACGACGATAAAAGCAACTTATCCAATTCTCAATATACTACACGATTGTAAAACCAACCTAGCCACTTCTCGATTTTCAACAAGAACGATGGTAAAGGTAACATATCCAATATCCTCAATGCGTAGCTACAACACTGTTTGTTATAAAATCAACACAGCTGAATATATTGTTAACGTCACCTATGCATATTTGAAATATGAGACACTATTTGAAATATAATAAGTATTGTGACGAACGGTTAAACAACGTTAAGATGCATCATTCTCCTTCAAAACTAGAACGTGACAGCATTCCGACTCCATCAAACCCATATTGCATGTGAACAAAATAACGCGTACACGCAAACGTATACGCGCCCACGCGCACACGCAACAACTCTGCTGATATTATAATATATTGAGTCTATTTATCAACACTGCAATAAAATGTAACTTTACAGCGATGTTTGCCCTAGGATCGTTGGGTGACGGGCGGTACGCAGCCCAACGACGACGCCGCGCCGGAAACCAACAAATACAACAAATATGTCGACCGCAGTAAACTCTTTGGCTTCTGGTTCGAAACTACGTCGGCTCTCCGGGTAAGTAATAACATAACAGAACTATAACCTAGAACTACTACAGTGTGTGTGTGTGTGTGTGTGTGTGTGTGTGTGTGTGTGTGTGTGTGTGTGTGTGTGTGTGTGTGTGTGTGTGTGTGTGTGTGTGTTTGTTTGTTTGTTTGTTTGTTTGTTTGTTTGTTTGTTTGTTGCGTTTGTATACAGTTATTTGACATGTAAATTTTGTAGTTATTACTTATATTAACAATACTTACCAATGGATATTTAGGCAAGGAAATGTATGGACCAGCAGTATTAAAACATGAAAACAAATCGGTGAAGATTTGTTGAGTTTATCTTTCATCGTTTGGGAGAAACCCTGTCAAATTATCTTGCACTCTCCAATCGCAAACTCACGTCTCACTGGAAGAAGAATGAACGTCCGCTGGTTGCAGTAATGGTATGGTTACCAAAATTACGGCCAGTATATAAAAATCAGGGAATTCCACCCATAAGGCTATTTGATATAGATGGTCTTAAAATGATGATGTGTACCTAGTGATGCGCTGCATCCCAAAGTTTGCTCAGCTATCGTGACACAGTCGAAATAACGTATTATTGTTCTAACATCAGTGTACGCCAGTCCCATTAATTTGTTCAAGAACAACCTACACGTTGTTGGCAATATTTTCGTGTACAAGGCTAATACCATTTTTATTGATCTTCGCACTCGTACTTTCCCTTGATAATTGGCGTCTTACGAATGACCAAATTGAGCATGGTGTGGAATTGGGTGAGGAGAGAGAAGCGCCTATAGTTTGACAGTAGGTACAGAAGTGCCTATCTAACTAAATGTTGACAAACTGCTAAATACGATTATTGGAAATGACATCGCTGTACAAGTGCACTGTCCATAACTGCCGTATTTGTTTTACTCTTACTTTTGCCATGAAGTGTTGACCGGATATTTGCTCTTAGCGCCATGCACCATGCACCATGCACCATGCACCATGACAACAATGGTAATCTATTTAAAACTTGTAGAACTCACAATTTGGATTTTAAAAAGGTCATTCTACGTACATGGTATAACAGTATTAATTGACAAAATAGCCGAAGCTTTCGATAAAAAACATACAATTGGACTATTTCTAGACTTTGCTAAAGTTTTTAACACTGCTAACAATGATATCTTACTTACAAAATTAGCTCATTATGGAATTAGGGTTAATGTGCTCCAATGGATTCAAAATTATCTAGCTAAAAGAAAACAAAAAGTTATATTTCATGGGATTAACTCTGCTCTATAAAATATAATATGTGGTGTACACAAGGATCAATGCTCATATACATAAATAATGTAAGTGCTCTATCTCAAGGTATATAAAAGTCACATATATATATATATATATATATATATATATATATATATATATATATATATATATATATATATATATATATATATATATATATATGATACGGTATTTTTGCCTATAATGTTCTTCAGTATTTGTCACGTTCTTTTGTAAATTACCTCTATGTTTGTGAAATTCCTTAAGATAATGGCACCTTTCTGTTATGCTAAGTTTATTGAATTATTTTTTTACTTTTTTTTATTGGTTTCATTAAATACTGTAGGTATATTCAAATACTATTTTTTTTTTGATGGATTTTCTAAACCGTGTTTAAATAATTTATTAATACACAGTGCATCGTGCAGTAGTGCAGAACTGTTAGAATAATTGCAATGTAACAAGATTGAATTATACTAGGACATTTCCAAATGTATCACATTTGATGGTATACATCATTCACAAGTTGACAGTTATACTACAAGTTTACCACAGTAAAAATAGATCAGTTGTTATGTATATTTATGTGTGTGTGTGTGTGTGTGTGTGTGTGTGTGTGTGTGTGTGTGTGTGTGTGTATATATATATATATATATATATATATATATATATATATATATATATAAATATATGTGTGTGTATATATATATATATATTCACGTAGTTTATATAACTACCCAGATAAATATAATTCGACCGCTGACAACGGCACATAACCACAACTACCTAGTGGAATATATCAACAACGAGGCTATTAAGCAAAACAGTATTCATTTCACAATACAAATAGTTCACAATAAGTAATGAAACTATTACCATATATTATAGTTCAGCATTCATCAAGAATAAGTGATCTGACTCGCTGTAATAAGCTATATTGCTTGTTTGATATTGTCTTCGTTGACATATGCTATGTATCATGTGTATACGAACTGTATCATGAAGACAATAACATAATTATCATTATCACTTAGACATTGCCTCATTTGCGTACTTTCCATGTTACCGGCAGATTCGGTCGTTTTATTTTCAGGACATTCATATGAAACCTCACCTTGTCAACTTGTAGCAGCGGCGTGGTTGGTGTCACTAGCTACAACAGCTCTCAAAGCCATTTTGTAAGACATCCAAAAAAGCGAGTCAGGACACCATCCCTGTGTTTCAGGGCAATTCGAAGTGGAAGTGAAGGTGCCACAAGTTAGTATCCGTGTCGCCCGTTGTCAGAAACTTCATGCAGCCATAGTTATTCACATCAAGGAATATTTGGGCGACACAACGTGTCTAGGAAAAAGCTGATGGAGATTAAAAAAATTTCAAAAAGATTGTGTAGACAATTTAGTCAAATTGCCGATGGTATTATATTTTGGACATGTACATGCCTTACGCACAGCATTTGGCAGCCAGTGTGACAACACAAGATAATAGTCATACCTCTTTAAGTAGGTAATTATACTCATCATAATATTTCCATAATTTTCCCTTAAGAAAAGTGTCCAATGTCCCTATAATTGTTAATGTTCAAATTGTATGTAGTATCGTAAATAGTCGTCGTTGGAAATCATGTTTGACTTCAGGTATACATGCATACATGCATAAATGCATACATGCATACACGCATACATGCACAAAGACGCATATACACGTGTGCACGTTGTTTCTTATCGCGTGCCCGAACTAAAATCGAATGAGTTCGTCACATTCAATGGAGGCGATGTGTTACATAAACATTTATATTTATGGCTCTATGAACAGCAGAGCATCAACAACTTAACATGTAACATTCACTGCCGTACTCGTCTTACGTCATCATTATGGGTAACATACAATAACTGGTAATTTGAGAATAATGATGAATTTACGGAACTAATGAATTATACAAGATTATATACATTAGAATTGCTTTGGGCTGTGCACCCTCATTGTTCTGCACCTCCGATGTAACAATGTTTGGAGCAAATCCGTTTGAGAAGCATCGAATTCATCGTGAAATATAAACCTGCCATTGCAGGGAAAACATGCACGACTGTCGTAAATGTGAAGGCGTTGTTCGCGTCTAGTTTCGGATATCTCCCGCTCACCCAGATGAAGAGAGGATGGAATCTACATTTTCCTCGCAAATAGAGTACATCGACAACAATTCGACCGTAAGTAATATTGTGTAATCCCTTCTCTCTACAATACTCATCAGGATAGACTCGCATGTTCCCTCTCACTATAGTATTCACGATAGTACCCTTGTACGTGGCCTCTCACTGTCATAATAAAGATTGTGTCCTCGTTCGCGCCCTCTCACTTTGATATTTACGATAATATACACGTGCGCGCCCATTCACTGTGATATTTATGATAGTATTAAATATTCGCCCTTTCACTGTGATATTCAAGATATTATCCTCGTTCGCGCACTTTCATTGTGATATTCACGATAGTATCATCGAAACTAAGCCACCATAGAGAGGATGCAGGTGATGCGGACCTCCTATTTGTTCAATGGACGATGGGATCCAATCAATATAAACGACGAATAGTCACCTGGCCTCTTCGATTGACATGACTTCGAATTTAACTTTCAAGAGACAGTAAGTGCTACGTGAAACATGATATCGTGAAGCCGATGCATTGGTACGGCGATATGTTTCTTCTAGAAGACATTGTGTTAGGTTGATTTAATTAGATAAATATATTAACAATGCAAATTTAGTTGTATTTCTGTTTTGATGATGAGCATTATCACACATATATTCTCTTTTAAAATCCATTATGATATATCGGTGTCAATGTCGTTATCATTGTTGCTGAACTGGATACTGTGCACAACGTTTATAGGTTCTGAATATCATTACATGAGCACACACGTTTAGTTCTTGTTGTTTTCGGCGTGTTCCCGGATCGCACTTTAATAGGATTTGTTGGTGGTTAAGGTTACGTTCTCTGGAAACAGAAAAATTATTTTTTTGTTAGGTATACCTGATATTCTTATGGAATGCTTGGACTATTTATTTTTGTCAATTCATGTTTAACTTCATGCCGTTTTAGCTTTCAACAATGGCGTCTGTCCCCACTTTATCGTCCACTCATATTCGTTTCCCGGACTTCATATAAATTAATTATGTAAGTTTAGATAACTCTGAGTTGATATTATGTTGTTGTTTGTATGTAGTGCCACTCAACATCGATCTGTCGGTCTCGGACTTTTAATCCAAACAGCAATATTGACACAGGGGACTTGCCGCAGAGGGTGTCTCATATTACACTAGACGAAGCTGTGCCCCGGCTAAAGGACGCTGTAGATGCTCTAACTGCCCGTCCGCTCTTTGTTGGGTACCCAGTACTCATCATAGCCATCCCTTTCCCAGCCGCGTCTGTTGCAGGCGTACGCGACCATACCCCTCCATTTTCACAATCATAGGCGTCTTGTAACCGTTCTGCTGTGCTCTTTCCTAGACCATCAAGGATTGTATTTTTTGTCGATTTCAATATTTCCCGTTGTCATTATATGTTCTATTTGTCTGCCTAATCACATGGCCTAGACGTGCTCCTTTTTATGATCTTGCAAATCTTAATTTTTCATTCGATGTTCTAATAATGTATTCAGTGCTTTTCTTTTCTGTCTGCTTTGGGAGTCGCGTCAAATTGTTGCTTCTATGTTCTTTACTAACTATTTAGTCATTGATCATGTTCGCACCCACGTACAAATATGGGATCTGTGTAGCATAGCACGACATGTTTCCTTACTTCCAGTGACATATTTTTGTTAAATAAAATGTGTTTCGTTTTCTAGGAAACTGTGCATCTGTATGACATATCTTTCATCTTCCAATTGACCTAATCTCAACCCTCCACCCAAAGAAATACCTTAGCATAATACTATTGTACCAATTAAGTCAGTCAATATGTATATTTTATACCTACTTTCTAAGATTGCACGAGAACAAATTAATGCCACGTTGGAAATAATCAGTGGTAACAAAGACATTGGTTTGGATCAAATAGATCGCACCAACCTATTTGACAACTTGTAATATGGATAAAAGATACAAACAACTAAAAGGTACAACTCACCTACAATTGATTGACTTACAGCGGTTCTGCATTAATGAGATTGTGGGCATGTTCTACAGATACGGAGAGGAGTATTTGTAATTATTACCATTTTAATATGATCGCATCTATCTTGATTGATTTCGTTAATGTTTTATATTAATTTAGTTTACCAAACTACTAGCAATAGTCTGTCTTCAGTTAGAGTTTGTGGGCGCGGTGGCTTAGCGGTTAGAACGTCGGACTCGAGAGAACCCTGACCCGAATCCTCTTTTTGCCGTTGTTTTTGTTTGACAATTTTGTTCATACCACGTTGCCGCAGTTCACGTAGATGTATAAATTAATTGAGGTGAATATATAAACGAATAGTCTTCGCGCAGCAATTAGAGCGTGTGTGTGTGTTTTATTTTATTTTTATTTATTTATTGATGTTGTTGTTGTGGTCACTGTAGTATAACAGCTACAACAACAACAACATAACCAGTAGTAACACTGTTACAGTTAATTACATTATTACAGCTGTTTACCAGTTACTGCTATCACAGTTACTGCAATTGCTACTTATTACTCTTGTTATTGATGTTGCTGCTTCTGTAAAAAAATTGCCTTCGCTGTGGACATGCAAGTTTGCAATGATGCATGTCATCTTCTGAAATTACAACACTTTGTGGTGCTAGTATTGTCATCCAATATCGGAACCGGTCCCAATCACAATGGATTCGGATTATTTAGTGATACCGAGGAGCAGAGAATACGGCGATTATTGGCATTCAATGTGTCCGTTTCTTCCAGGCTCCATGGTTGCTGTGGCGGTTACTACAGCAGTGTTTGGGCTGGTGCTGGGATTGATGGTGTATGCGACACTTTGGAAGACGTCCCAGTCACTGTACCTCGTCTAGTGACGTCACGTATAACATTCAAACTCCCCGCCAGTGGCGCCACGAAACATTTCACTACTACTGCATCTTACATTTGATGTGGAGATTCTGCATATACTAATAATACATACTAGTAACTTGACAACGAGTAGGCATATATACTCGACGTTTCCGTTGGTTATTCGTGTGCTGTTGGTATTTACACGTGGTTAGATTACGAAGAGAGCGGATGCGTTGAGAATCGAGGGCTGAAGGAATATGAGATATAAGGACTAAGTATAGAGATCCTTGACGGGAGTGGGAGGGAAATGGATAATGAGAGCGATGCATACGGGGGAGTGGAGACAGTTAATGGAGACGGCAGTGAAACAAGACTAGTGACGATTAAGATGGTAAAAAAATCGACTATCGTATCGGTGCCAGCCTCACTGCAGGGTTAACGATGCCCTACAAATACATGTGCCAGAAACAATCCACAATACACACCTTTCTTGCAGTCGGCCGTTTGTGGTATAGCTGACCAACTGCTTGACGCACAGATACACTCATAGATATTCAACCTTTGTGTGCACGAAAAGCTGTGATCATGGTCGCACGGATTACTTTTACATTCATCAATGTCTACAACGTGGACAAAGAAGAATGTATAAATGCTAAAATAAAAAAAAATAATAACATAGATCTCATCTCTGTTATTAGCGTGATTGTTAGTAGAGCAACACAGAACAAGACATGTTTTTGTTATGCCGTTTTGATATGTACGCAGTGATGATAAGTGATTAAATTACTTCCGATGTAGATTAAACAACAACAAACTACTACTGCTATTACTACTGAACTATTATTACTGCTACTAATTATACTACTATAATTATTATATTAATAAATATGTATTTAATCTTCATCAGGATTTACCAGTGAAACTGGTGTAGTTCATAGGTGTCTGAACAACTTGACCTATATTGGTACATATAAATTCGACAAAAGAGTGATATATATATATACAATTATTGGACAAGTGAATTTAGTAGTTATTAAATAAATTAATAATACTTACCAATGGATATATATAGGCAAGAAAAATTAAGAAACAGCACCATTAAAACTTTATCTTCGATCGCGTATTTATGTATCACTAGAAGAAGAACGAACATCCGCTGGTTGTTGTGATAAATAAGCTGAACGTGGTAGTTTTGCTTATGGTTGCTAATATGACAGCCACTATCTAAAAAACAGAGAACGTTAATCCAAAATATATATTTGACATAGGTGGCCTTAAAATGATGGTGTGTGCCAAGTGATGCGCTGCATCCAACAGTTTGCTCATCTATCGTGATAGTTAACTAGTTCAAGAACGACATATGCATTGATGGCAACATTGTCGTGTACAAGGCTAACATCATTTTAACCGATCCTCGCACCCATACTTCCCCCTGAAAAATTTACTACAACTTGTTACTGAGTACAAGAAACTTCCCACGACATATTTAAAGTAGATTATTAAGGTAGACTGATGCGAATACATTTTGAAAACATGACACGTTTGTGAAAGTTGACAGGATAGCAAAGGATTTGCTGCAGCTCGCCTAACATGATTGATGGTTGGATGAACGCTTCTTTGCGGATGAGTCTTTGTCTATATGATGGGAGTTGAATCAATCGCTTACTTATTCATTTGTTATATTTATTACTGTTTGACCTTCCTGAGAATGGTAAACGCGTTATGGGTTAGGGAATTAACGTCTCTTCTGTAGTGTGAAACTTAATCAATGGCTAAATTCGTCGCATGTCATTGTGGACGTCTTGACAAGGGAAAATATCAACTATTTGTTGACAAACAGCTATATGCGTGCATTAGTACTTACATTGTTGAATAAGTGCAGTGTCCATAATTGCTGTAAACCCTTACATAAGCCATTGCTGCCGTCCAATCTGAAGTAAATACTCACTGTGCATTTTGCTAAAGCTGTTTTGCTAGACGTCGACGCCGGTTTTGGATTATGGAGTCTAATTATGATCTGCTAGCGTTCGGCGCTTAATCCTGCCCCCTCAACTGATTTAGCCTATCGCAAATCCGGTTCGTTGATGTCCAAATATGTAGAGTATTAATAGTCTAAGTAACATCCGGAGACAATTTAATAAACAAAATGCCTAGTTTTTTCAATTCATCGAAATAATTGACTGCATTCTTTAGGTCTGGTAAGACTCAAAACAGCAGATATCAAACATTGCGCGGGTAATCGCTGGTCATGGGCGTGACTTCAATTCTCTCGCCGATCACCTGTCGACAAGTTACGAAATTTTATCGAGTGTAACATTCACGAGTTTTCAGCGTTTCCGCTACATACAGCAGTTGCACAAACGAGCTACCGTGTTGCAATGGACACTCGGTACGTTTGTTTTTTACAAAATTTATTTGAAACGAGACTAACAAAAATAGAAATGAGGAGAGGTATTCAAATGTTGTAGCTACCGGTATGCACAGGCGTGTCTCGACAGTCTCGGAGACGTGCGAGTTAAAAACTAAAGTCTACATTCTCTCAACCCTGCGTTAATGTAGGACACTTATGAAACACTCCACATCTCAAGATTTTCTTTCTTGTGACCTTAAGTCAATTGACAAGTCGTGTTCGCTCACACTTCATTAATTGCCTGACGGACAATAGGCAGGACACACAGCGCAAATCAGGTGAGTAACGACGTACATTTATGCCCGTTACTTTACAATAGGGGATACAATTTATGCTCGTTTCGAGGAGATAGTCGACGAGATAATGCATTTTTGGCACACATTTGTGCAAATCGTTTTAATGCTAATTGTTTTAATACATAAATTAAGTAAATGTGTTGTTGTTTGTTATATTTTTTTTAATTTAAGATTTGTCTATGTATAAAAATCTACAGCAAGCAGCGTGTCGATAAGAGCCGGAAGTGTGTATATATGGGCAAATACGCATAAAACCAACATGGCGGGCTGAAGATACTTGTGTTCCCTATATCCTATATTACAAGAACAACCTGCTCGTTTATGTCCCGAACATGTGTGACTAGCTTAAATAATAATGTTCGCAGTCTATTTAATAAACAAATCTTTTTTTCAATTCATCAAACAAATTTACTTCGGTCGTTAGATCTGGTAAGGACAAAAATATCAGATATTCAAAATGGCCAACGCTGTCCAAGTCAACGTCGATCACGGGCGAGACTGATCGCAACACAAAGTTACGGAGTTTCACCAAAGGTGAAAATCGTGATTGTTCAATATTTTGAATTTCACTTCGCTTAATGATTGAACAACCATTAAGTAACTTTTAACTAGTATGTCTTATGATTTCACACGAAGTCTTCACACACAAGTTTCACAAACGAGCTAGCATGTTGCAATGGACACCAGCTGGGTTTCGTTTTTCGGAAACTTAATTTGAAACGAGACTAGCAAAAATAGAAACGAGGAGGGATCTTTAAATGTGGCAGCTGATCGTGTGCACAAGCCTATCTCGACAGTCACCACAGACAAGCGATTTACATTCCAAGGGTTTACATACTCTCAAACCCGCGTTAATATAGGACACATATGAAATACAGCTGAAGACTTCCAATCACGTGACCTGCCGTCAGTTGACAAGTCGTGATTCATTGAGGATGCACCCTTGAATCTTATCAATTGAAAAGTAGTGTTCATGAATGTTGATTTGGTCTTATGTGTCACTCGGAGCGAAGAAGCGAATGTAAGTCTCGACCATGGAACAACAAAGTTTGCCGTAAATGTGGAAAACGTCCGATATGTATCCTCATTTCACAAAGACCATGTTAAAATATTAACAATACTCAACATAAAATTATTTATATTGTTATATAACTCTAGCGATTATCAAACTTCTTGTTATCGATGTTTTCTAAACACATACCATATTCATGGCGATCAATGGACGTGCGTGTATGATGAAAATTATGATAACGATGATAATTGTGATTTTGGTGGTGGTAACGATAATATTGATGGTTATGTTGAAGACGATGATTTGAAGTAATTGTCTCAATCTCTTCGACGTATCCTTTAAATCCATATAGCCAATTCGAGTGTTTGATTTTGTCAATCCATACAAACTTGAGTCTACTTCTTCGGTTTATTCCTGGTATTTCACCTTCTGTGCCGCCACCTACCAAACTCTCATGTCTTCTTTTCCAATGGGCGCATTAGATATTTTCATCCCTTGGTATAGCAGACCTTCTTGTTCCTACTTTACTTCTCATTTATGTTTCCTGTGGTGTCGAATGCGTAGAGAGACGCTGGTCTAGTTTCAAGTGTGGCCGCAGCTTGTTTGATGTAGGAATAAGGGAGACGGATACATATGTAAAGGTTGGTAAAGGGCATATTTTAATGCCAGGTTGTATGCATCACAAGTACACCAGTAAACATAATAATTGTACAAACAAGTCGACTATAACCAGTTATTGATGTACCCAATAAAACAACAGTGTATGCACACAACCAATTAAACTGGTAATCACCATAATACATCAAAGGTGAGGGGCTACCTGCCACAGGCACTACTCCATAGAGATAAGTGCCACCCCCACCCAAGGCCACACAGTAAGAACACTGAAAACGATACCAACCCATTCGCATTACCCAACATCAAAAATTGCTGGTGAAATGTAATTGACTCTTAGACCCGACTGAGCAAGCCAATCTGACACATAATTCTGCTATTCTACACACATACACAGTACTTATAAAATGTACTGGACATACAAATGTATAGGCCCTATTTGTTAGTGGTGCACCATCTTGACTCTCAGACCCGGCTGAGCAAGCCAATTTGATACACTGACTAACTGTCGCGCTATTGTACAGACACAATATTTATCAAATAATTCGATGCACACACAAATATATAAGCACTATTTGTTATTGATGCACCGTCTTGACCCTCCTGAACAAGCCAATGTGATACTCATTAACTGTCGAGCTAGTGTACAGACACAATACCTCCAACAACAACAATTTGATGCACCCACAAATATATAAGCATTATTTGTTAATGATGTACCAACTTGACTCTCAGACCCGGCTGAGCAAACCAATTTGATACACCGACTAACTGCCGAGCTATTGTACAGACACAATACCTATAAAATAATTTGATGCACACACAAATGTGTAAGAACTATTTGTTATTGATGCACCATTTGACTCTCAGACCCGGCTGAGCAAGTCAGTCTGGCACATCTGCTAACTTACAGCAAAGAAAGCATAACTGTAAGAGGATATTGTGTAAAACAAGAAATACACCACATATATACAGTAGATGTTATTCATGTGGTGAGCAGCAGCACCCTATTCGCAACCAGTGTTTATTAAAGTTTCATCATTGGGATTCGGATATAACGACGAAAAGCAGTAGATTTCCATCGGCCCATTGCCTGAATTTGGACATCTGTAAAGCCCCGTGTAGCAGCTGTAGTTACTGCACCTATGCGGAATGAGTGGCACTTGTAAAGACTTGGATTGTAGCCTGCATGAGAAAGACATGCTGAGAGCTGAGAGGCAAAATATGATCTTGACATAGGGGATTTATCAGGGAAAACAAAGAGTGGCCCCATCGCAGAACCACGAATGTGCAGATAGTTACATAAAAGTTTCACTGGGCAATTAATGGATTGGGACATTATCTCAAGAACAACATGCCTGTTCACCTGTTGATGCTTAGCATGTCTGATCGTGAGCCTCAAAGAAGTGTTGCTGCCTCCCTTGTGACCTGGGACCACCTCTATGTCACTCCTTTGTATCACATGTCCTGATAACACTCCAGATCGTACACAGATTTCCCCTATCCTTAAAAAACCGTGAAATGCCAGCATAAACATTGCAGCTATACATAACTGTGAAAATTTGTTAGGAATCACTGCTTTAGTTGCCTTGGTAAGTTGACCTAGCATGCATAAATCAATTGGTCGTCTCGAATCAATTGTACTTGTCCGTTTTTTAATACCCAGTAGAAGCTTCTTAATGTAAAAATTATCCGCTGGGTCTGTTAACCCAATTATCTTATGGCTGTAAGATACTGCTGACACAGTGGACAAAATAGTCGAAGAAGCATAATTGCCTGAGTACATGTGAGTTATGAACCCAGCTAGATTATGTTGAGAAACAGGGAAAACCCTCTTGCCTGGGTTAACGGAAGATATATAGGTACGTAACATATTGACACTGCGCTTATATGCTGCTCGGGTTGTTGGTGCTAATGATGATTTTACCAGTTCACGCTCTAATCTAGAAGAACATCTGGTTTTAGTGCATCTGGTATTGCCACTGGTGTGCAATCTAGCCAAGGAGCCACGCTTTGCCGATCTGCAATCGAGAAAGGTGGTCTGCTATAACATTCTCATAACCAGGAACATGACGGCATCGAAATAAAACATTGTATTTCAAACATGCCAGAACCAATCTTCTCACCAGCTTCATAATAGCTCGATTCTTAGATGTACACTTATTGACAATATCCACCACACCTGAGTTGTCAGACATGAAAATTATACAGTGATTAGCCAGCAATTTTCCAAACAATTCTGCTGCTAACACTAAGGGATACAACTCGAGTAGGGTGATATCTGCTGATGTGAAGGGCCTATGCCATCTCCCTGATACCCATTTTTTTCCAAATACAACTGCGAAACCTATGTCACTTGAAGCATCCGTGTATAGTTTAATCGTGGTTGAAGAAAGAAACTGCTGCTCTAGAAACATGCTCTTCCCATTAAATGATACAAGGAATTCCTGCCAGGCAGCTAAATCTGCACGTGCTTCGTGATTCAATGTCACAAAATGATTAAGCCTAGTAACACCAATTGTCAAATTAATCAACCGACGGAGAAATGCCCTACCAGGTGGCACAACCAAGCAAGCAAAATTAAGCAGACCAATAAGTGAAAGTAAATCTTTCAAAGTGACCTTGCGACGGTTTGTGATACGGTTCACTAACGATGTAGCTTTCGTTAGCTTATCTTCTGGTAGACGAAGCTCCATCACAGCCGTGTCAATCTCAATGCCATACACAATTTGACACGTAGAGGGAAGACACCTCTTGCCATGGTTTAATGGAATGCACCGCACGCACCTGAATTTAAATGAATAGAACTAATAGTTAGTATACACCTGACCCAAAAGCTGTTTGAATATTGCGGGAAAATTGTCGGACAACATGAATTAAACACCGACAGTCTCGGTAACTCATGGAACACCTGAACTAAGACCTGCTTAAAATGGCAATGTAGCATATACATTTGGATAGCATGTCAACATTTAAAATAAAAACCGACATTCTCGGTACACATACAAATATGTAAGCCGATCCCAGTATCCCTCAATCTCGGGAATATAACTCAGGGTACACCTGAACTGAGACCTGCTTAAAATTGCAATGTAGCATATACATTTGGATAGCATGTCCAAATTTAAATAAAAACCGACATTCTCGGTACACATAATCAAATAAATGTAGTACATTTGAAATGAATCATACCATGAATTCATACAGTAACAGTACGGGCATAGTCTTTAGAAAATGCCATGAAAAATAGCAACAAGTAATGCAACGTGTACAACGCAATCAAATAAAGTTTGTAAATATCAACTCACTTCGATGGCTTTCAAAACCGGAATGGCAGCGCCTGGCCACCCCAGCGGTCAACAGGTGCGTGCGGTGGACGATACCACTCGCCTGGTAGCAGGGGTGGTAAGGTTGCATTAACAGTACACTGATATTCCAAACATCCACCACAGAAACATAAACCACTTTTTTACTGTGCTAAAAATTACATTTATGCCATTCTGAACAACGCTCCAAAATAAGTAGTAAAATGTATCTTATAGTGTAAGCCGTCGTCTCTCCTGATGCTAATAAGATCAATTACAATCAATGGTTGTAATGATTCACCACGCGGTAATTATAGCATTGAAGAAGGCATGTGACTATGGAAAGGTAATATTTGACAACTATGTAACATTGGGGTAACACTGAGTTTACGAAATTACCCCGGCATCGACACAGCGGCACGATCACTGGAAAGTCGCCCCACTATATTAAGAGTTCGACGCACCGCCGATGTGTTACATGCGTGCCACACTATTATTTACACACTTAAACTATGCCCCATTTTCGTCATTTCCCAGTTACTAGCAAATTCGGTGGTGTTGGTTTCAGGACGGTCATGCGAGACCTCACATGTCCCATCGTCGCGGCGTGGCTGGTGTCACTAGCTACATCTGCCATCGCAGAGCCATTTTGTAAGTCGCCCGAAGAACGTGATGATTGGAAGTAATTGACTCAATTCGGACGTTGATGTCTCCTTTCAGTACATATAGCCATTTTGAGTGTTTGATTTTGTCAATCCATACACATTTTCTCTTTCTGTGCAGCCAATTAATAGACTCTCATATCTTCTTTTCCAACGACATTTTCTTCCCTATTATAGTTGAAACTTAACTTTTTTTTAAACTTAAATTTTTTCGAATTGTGTAGAATGAACTGTTTCGAACCTTCGTCTTATTCACTGATGTGCATCAATGTCACCAGTATGTCGTGTGTCTTGGTCTCTTGGTCTTCGTATGATTGTGTTCGCAGAGATGTCAGTAGGCAGAGAGTAGATACTGCATGCAATACATAATATTGCATTATTAGATTATTGTGTGCATAGTTCTTGTGTCTTTACACTCTGCTGGCATAGTTGTGGTCAGCAGATGTCCGTGGTCTTAACGAATATGAGTGATCAGTGCGATCTGCAGGTGGCTTTCTCTGCCGCCGCCTTCTTTTCACCACTGACCTAGTAGCAGTGGCTGTGCTTATCAATTCTGAAGTTGATGCCTTAGACATATTTGCTCTAATTGCAGGGTTTGGGTCAAGCTGACCTTTTCTGTATCTGTCTTCTTGACGCCGTTTCTCTTTCGCTTCAAATAGCCTTTTCGTTCTCTTTAATTTTGTGTGCCATCTTTGCAGTCGCACTGACGGCCGTCTGGAATATGCGCGTTGGTAGACCACGTTGTGCTGAATGCGCTTGACTGCCCGAGCCACCCTGCCACCCTTTGTGATAGGACACTTTACATTTTCCAGTTTTCGTAGCATTGAATTTGCAGCTCCATAATTTATACGATCAATGGGGGAACACATGCATTTCTGCTGAAGTTCTCGTTCTTTGGAAGGGATGCAGATAATGATATGATCATCGATTCATTCGTGTATGTGGTTAATCTATGTTGTGTCATCTGAAGTGCTGCATTTCCGAGACGCATTTCTATCAAACCTTAAAGTGTTAACTTATCGCCATCTGTCATATTCAGTCGTCTCATACCACTTGCCTTCAAGTGCTGTGATTTATGCCACCAATTGTTTTGCACTCCGCCTCGGCATACCACAGCATGTCGGCGACAGTTTTTGCACGAACCAGCATAGCAATCTACAGTACCTTGAATGATCTTTGGCAGCTTACTAGTGATGGTATTAATGTCACTGGAATACAGGGTGTGCACACTAGTGTAGATTTTGTGGCATCTGGTCTTCACATCTTCAGCAAACATTTTTTTCTTTTCTGCTCTGATGATGGCTGTCTCTCCCGGAAACATTCGTGGAGAGAATGAAGCTTTCGTGATATGTTTAAATTGTGTCTGACCAAGGTGTGTTGTTTCAGCCTGTCTATCTATGGAGACTGTTGGCATAGCATCCTGTACCCCACGAGATATTGTGATCTTGACTGCGAAGCATAGCTCCTACTTTGCACAGCTTATTCTCTTGAAGAAAACCTATGATCTGGTGTTGATCTGTCTGCCACTCTATGGAAGCTCCGATAGCTTGTGATGCAGCCTGCCCGACTCCATAACTGTTCTTATGTGCTGTTGCGTTATACCTCACATCCATCTCTTTTGTTTGCTCTCTTTTCTGCTTCAAATCATCCATTGTTGCATGGGCAGTGATAGCGGCAACCCTGTCTGCATTTCTTTGCAATCCACATCGGCTTGGATGAGGTGTGTTTGTTGCAGCCAAAATGTGACGCATCTTTGTGATTCCCGTTGTCGAATCTTGAAGTCCAACATGGATTGCCACATTCGATGTAGCTGTTTTTTTTTACCACAACTGCCAGTATCTACTTCATTGTACAATGTGTGCATGCCTGACTGATATTCACAGTGGAGAAAATGTAATGACATTTTCCAGCATAAACAAACTTGTCTTTCGTTGTGTACTTCTAACTGTGCATATGCGCATGTCGTGCTTTTCGCATGCTCTGTGAAACACTCATTCCACATTGTTACATTATTCTGCATATTTAGCAGACGCATCTCAGAACCTCCATCAGTCTCTTCTGTCTAAAGGTAACTGTCGGTTAAGTCAGGGCATTTATCTGGTCATGGTCGTAGAATCTTGCTATTTCCACATATGCCATCAGCATTGGGCACTGTTAGCAGTCCACCAGGGGTTACATGTACCACTCTTAAATATTCATCCATGTTCAGTCGTGGCAGCCACATGCTGTGGTTCGTTTGTCGAGTTTCTGATGTTGCAGCATTTTGTAGTCCCCAGTATGGATGGCCACGTTTGAAACGGCGCACTTTCTTAATGCCAACAGGGGGTGGTTTGCGCTTACTCTTAACCTCACTCTCACTCTTAATTTTACTCTCACTATTGTGAATTACTGTCGCTTCCATTTTGTAACAATGCACAGTAATCCAGGCAAAATTACAGTTGAGAGTGACAAACCGTTATTTGAAAACACATACCTCTAATCAGTCTGAAAGTCCAAATGACAGTGACATAACATCTGTATTATGGGGGGAAGGGAGAGAATTGCATTAGTAAAGCCTCGATTTGGACATGTATATCAATCTCAGTCAATGACATTGCAGTATAATGATTTATGAGTCAGTTTTGTTTACTTCAGCTAATTAGAAACATGTGCCTACTGTGAAAACCACCTGAAGTAGTACGCCCTCTTGTGGCTTGGGAAAATCTTGGATAGGGCAGCATGCTATCTGATAATGTCTACTGGCTGGCTGGAACTGATCCAACAGGCAATTGCCTTTGTCATTGCTATTTTGCTAATTAGGTTGTATAGTGTTATGCAATTGAACTAGTTGAGAAGTCTAGCTTTGAAGGAATTCACAGTTTAAAGTGAATCGTTTGTATATTTATATATGTGTAATTGGGCAGGAGGCAAAACAAAATAATATAATTTTCATTTAAAATAAAAACTGGCTGATTTCTGAAACTTTGTGTTAGGAATTCAGAGCAAACATCAAATCTATGTTGACAAACTGCTATATGCGTGCATTGGCAATTACATTGTTGAACAAGTGCAGAGTCCATAATGGCCGTATTGGTTTAACCCTTCCTTTTGCCATTATTTAGCCAATAAATAAATACTCATTGTGCATTTTGCTAAAGCTGTTTTGTTAGACGTCGATGCCGGATTTGCATTTTGGAGTCTAAGTCTGATCTGGCGTTCGCGTTCGGCGCTTAATCCTTCCCCCTCAACTGATTTAGCCTATCGCAAATCCGGTTCGTTTATGTCCAAATATGTAGTGTATTAATAGTTTACGTAACATCCGGAGACAATTTAATAAAAAAAATTGTCTATGTTTGTTCAATTCATCGAAAGAATTGACTGCATTATTTAGCTCTAGTAAGGCTGCAATCAGCATATATCAAACCAACAGTGTGCGGGTAAACGCTGATCATGGACGTGACTTCAATCCTCTCGCCGATCACAAAGTTACGGAATTTCACCAAGTGTAACATTCATGAGTTTTCACCGTTTCCACTACATACAGCAGTTGCACAAACGAGCTAGCGTATTGCAGTGGACACTCTGTAGGTTTGGTTTTTCACAAAATTAATTTGAAATGAGACTACAAAAATATAAATGAGGAGATATATTTAAATTTAATCGGGTCTCGGCAGTCACAGGAGATTAGCGAGTAACAGAGGGTCTACATTCTGTCAACCCCGCGTTAATTATGAAACTATTTTGAAATACTCTACATCTCAAGATTTCCATTCACGTGACCTTAAGTCGTGTTCGCTCACACTTCATTGATTATCTGAAGGACAATAGGCAGCACAGACAGCGCAAACCAGGTGAGAATCGACACGTTGACGTATTTTTATTCCCAATACTTTACAATAGGGGACACAAGTTATGCTCGTTTCGAGGCGATTGGCGAAGAGATAAGGCAAATGTGTGTAAAGCGATTTAATGCTAGTTGTTTTAATACATAAACAAAGTAAATGTGTTGTTGTTTGTTATCTCGGTTTTAATTCGGTTTTAATTCGGTTTTAATTCGGTTTTAATTCCATATTTGTCTATGTATGAAATGCTAAAGCAAGCAGCCTGTATTTAAGGGCCGAAAGTGTGCATTTATGGGCAAACTCGCATAAAACCAACATGGCCGGCTGACAAGACTTGTGTCCCCTCTATCCTATATTATAAGAATAACAGGTCACGCTGGTAATTCGATTCGACAAGGAGTCAAATTGGTAGTGTGCCTGTATATTTAACTGCATACCCATCAAAACTCGGTCAACTACCTGACTAATTGGTACTAGAACGCAGCTAATCGCTTGAAAGAAATATATGATAGCAAATCAGATAAGTGTCCATATATCTGAGATAATGTTTAGATACATATTTATTTGTGGTGAATACGGCTCGTATCGTGACAGATTAATTGTGTTAAAGCATCTTTAACTGGTTCCGCCCATCGCGAATCCGGTTCGTTTATGTCCCGATGTATAGTGTGTGATTAGTTTAAATAATAATGTTCGCAGTCTATTTAATACAAAAATGCATATTTATTATCATTTCGTCGAAAGAATTTAATTCAGTCGTTAGATGTGTATAGGACAAAAATATCCGATATTCAAAATTCAAAAAGGAAAAAATCGTGATATTTCAACATTTTGAATTTCACTTCAATTAATGATTGTACAAGCATTAAGTAATGTAATAGTTTATCTGATGAATTCACACGAAACCATCACATAAACGTTTCACAAACGAGCTAGCATGTTGCAATGGACAGTAGGCAGGTTTCGTTTTTCGCAAAATTAATTTGAAATGAGACTAGTAAAAATAGAAATGAGGAGGGATCTTTAGATGTGGTAGCTAATCGTGTGCACAAACCTATCTCGGCAGTCACCACATACAAGCGATTTATATGTCAAGGGTCCACATACTCTCAAAACCGCGTTAATGTAGGACATATATGAAACACTTCACATCTCAAGACTTCCAATCACGTGACCTGCCGCCAGTTGACAAGTCGTGAGTCATTGAGGATGCACCTTTAAATCCTCTCAATTGAAAAGTAGTGTTCATGAATGTTGATTCGGTCTTATGTATCACTCGGAGCGAAGAAGCGAAAGTCTAAGACCATGGAACAACAAAGGTTGCCGTAAATGTGCAAAACGTTCGATATGTAACCTCATTTCATAATTTATTGACAACACTGACCATAAAATAATGATTAATGTAATATAACTCTAGAGATTACCAAACTTCCGGTTATTGATGTTTTTTAAACACATACCATATTCACGACGAACAATGGACGTGTCATACAAATGATGATAACGATGATGATTGTAACTTTGGAGGTGGTAATGATAATAATGATGATCAGGTCAAAGACGATGATTGAAAGTAATTGTATCAATTCGGCCTTTGACGTCTCCTTTCAAACCATACAGCCACTTCGAGAGTTTGATTTTGTCAATCCATACAACCTTGAGTCTACATCTTCGGGTTATTCCTGGTATTTCACCTTCTGTGCAGCCAACTACCAGACTCTCATGTCTTCTTTTCTAACAGCCGTATTTGAAATTTTCTTCCATTGATTGAATATAGCAGGCCTTCTTGTTCCTACTTTATTTCTCACACAAAAGTTAGTTTTACTCAACTTCCAGCTTATATTTAGCATTATACCCCATGCCGAATCATACAGATCTTGTATATGTTTTCCGTGCTCCTTCTCGAGTGTGCACGAACAACGCTCCAAATTAAGAAATAAAACAATATATTGAAGCTTAAAGCCGAAACATCGAGACCTAGTATATGTTTATGGTTCTCCTTCTCGAGTGTGCACGACTCACTGCCATTCTGAACAACGCTCCAAATTAAGAAGTAAAACAATATATTGAAGCTTAAGCCATCGTCTTTCCAGGTGCTAACAATGTCAATTGCAATATTGCAATGATTCACCACGCGATAATTATTGCACTGAAGAAGGCATACTCCTATGAAAATATCATAATTGACAACTATGTAAACATTGAGTTTACGAAATTGCCCAGGTTTCGGCACAGCGCACAATCATTAGAAAATCGCTAGACTATATAGAGAGTTCCACGCACCGTCGATGCATTACATGCGCAACACTATTATTTACACACTTAAGCAATGTCCCATTTACGTCCTTTCCCAGTCAAGAAACATCTTAGTATAATACCTTTGTGACAACTTGTAATATGGATAAAAGGTAAAAACAAATAAAAGGTACAAATCATCTACAATTTATTGATTTACAGCGATTCAGCATTAATGCGATTGTACGCATGTTCTAAATATACGGAGAGGAGTATCTGTAGTTATTACCATTTTAATATGATCACATCTACCTTGATTGATTTCGTTATAATTTAATATTAATTTAGTTTAGCAAACTACCTGCAATAATCTGTCTTCAGGTAAAGTTTGTGGGCGCGGTGGCGTAGCGGTTAGAACGGTTGCGTTTAGAACCCGGGTTGGAATCCTATTATTGTCGTTTCGAAGCTTTGGACATTTCGTTTCGACATTTCGTTCATCCCACGTTGCCACAGTTCACTTATATGTACAAATGCGAACCTAGCTACATATTAAGATGAATGTATGAACGAAGAGTCTTCGCGCTGTGAGTGCATCGTGTGTGTGCATGTATTACTGTTATCATATGATTATGGAAACAATGTTTTGGTTTGATTTTGTCTATAGAAGAGAAAGTAATGTGGGCGTCAACTTGTTTTGCAGTCATTGATTTTCATTCGTGGTTCACTGGGATTTCGCGCTGAAGTAAAATTGTCTGTCACAAAAGGACATTCAGACGGTAAGTTGTGAAGTCAGTATTTGGGTTAAATTTAATCTATTTATTAATGTTGTTGTTGTGGTGATGTAGTGAAGCAGCAGTAGCAACAACAACTGTAGCAACGCAACCAGTTGTAAAACTGTGACAGTTAAAGAAAATATTGCAGCTGTTTAGCAGTTACTGCTATCACATTTACTGCAATTGCTACTGTTTTTACTGTTATTATTGATGTTGCTGTTTCCGTAACGAATATCTGCCTTCGTTGTAGACATGCAAGTGTTCAATGATGCATGTCATCTTCTGAAATTACAACACTTTGTGTTGTTAGTATTGCCGTCCAATACCGGAACCGGTCCGAATCAAAATGGATTACGGATAATTTAGCGCTACCAGGGAGCAGCGAATGCGACGAATATTTACATCCAATGTGTAATTTTCTTTTAGGCGCAATGGTTGCAGTGGCGGTTACTGTGGCAGTATTGGGGCTGGTGCTGGGATTGATGGTGTCTGTGATACCTTGGAAGACGTCTCAGTTACCATATCTCGTGGAGTGACGTCTTGTATAGCATTCAAACTCCCAACCAGTGGCGCCACGCACCATTTCACCACTATTACAACTTACGTTTAATGCCATGATTCACCACGCGGTAATTATTGCACCGAAGAAAGCATACTCCTATAAAAATAAAATAAATGACAACTGTGTAACATTGAGTTTACGAAATTACCCCGGCTTCGACACAGCGGCACGATCACTGGTCAGTCGCCCGACTATATTGAGAGTTCGACACACCGCCGATGCGTTACATGCGCCACCCTATTATTTACACACTTAAACAATGCCCCATTTACTTCCTTTCCCAGTTACTGGACTATTCGGTGGTGTTGGTTTCAGGTCGGTCATGCGAGACCTCACATGTTCGACACACCGCCGATGCGTTACATGCGCCACCCTATTATTTACAAATTTAAACAATGCCCCATTTACTTCCTTTCCCAGTTATTGGACAATTCGGTGGTGTTGGTTTCAGGACAGTCATGCGAGACCTCACATGTCCCCTCGTCGCGGCGGCGTGGCTGGTGTCACTAGCTACATCTGTCTTCGCAGAGCCATTTTGTAAGACGCCCAACGAACGTGAAGCGAGGCATGACATCAACCTACCATTGTTATGGGGTAGAGGGCAGTTCGAAGTGGAGGTGACAGTGCCACAGGTTAGTATCAGTGTCGCCAACTGTTGGACACTTCATGCAGTCATATATAGTCATATTTAGGAATCTGTGAGCGACACAAAGTGACTAGGTTAAAGGTGATAGATTGTGTGTGTGAGTAAAGTTTTTAGATAAACACGATTACAAAAAAGATGATGTAGACAAATGAGTCAAATGGTTTGATAAATGGCAGATGGCATAACATTTCTGGGCATGTAAATTACTACACTCACGATGGATATGGTAACATGATACGAAATAATATTGTAGATATGATCATCAAATATGGAGTTTGTCGTAAAAAGTTATTTTACAGAAATGTTGGATTCCGGCATAATCAAAGTATTGGGTTGATTAGGGAAAATGTTACATTAAAGTACCTATACCTCTAATTAGGCTAATCGTTATACCCCTTTAATAACATTTCATACAAGATAGGACGACATATCGTTAGACAGAAATATATATGCTATATATAATACATTAACACTTCATAAATTTTCTTCAATAACATTCGCCAATGTCTCTGTAATTTCAAATGTTTTAATTATATGAAGTACTGTTACACACATTAATTACAGACAACATGGTGGAATTCCTTATCAAACATAAATTAATAAACACATAATATTATCAACATGGATTCCTAAAAGCAAGGTTATGTTTAACTAATATCTTATGTGTTTTTTGGACGAAATTACAAACATGATGAATCACCGGTGTATGTTGTCTACTTACATTTTCAGAAAGCTTTCTATAAAGTATCACATCAAAGATTGTTACTTAGTCTAAAACCCCTGGAATAGGTAATGATGTAATCAACTGCATAGAAGACAGATTTTAACTGGAAATCTGGTTTGAATGGAGTACCACAGGGATCAGTATTAGGCCCTATATTGTTTTGACTATATTTAAATGATTTGGAAGATGATATATCAAGCAAAGTACTGAAAATCGTAGATGACATAAAAGTATTCAGAAAGATTACAAATAATACAGATAAACACATGTTACAAGATGATCTAATAAAATGTGTTAAATGTTCAGAAAAATGGCATATGTTATTCAAATTAGGGAAGTATAAATGCATATATCTAGGACATGGTAACATGGACGAAGAATAGGAAATGGATGATGCTGTACTAGATATAGCCACAAAAGAAAAGGGCGTAGCAGTAACATATAGTGCATGAACGTTTCAGAACAATGTCGGATTTCTGCTTCAAAAAGTAATCAAACAACTATTACCTATAAGGTGAAACAGTTAATTGTACCCCTTTATAAAGCAACTTTTAGGCCACATTTGGAATATTTGCTATAAGCATGGAGGCCCTATCGTAAGAAGGACAGAGACAAGCTAGAAAGAACACAACGAAGGACAACTAAACTGAGTAAAAAATTAGATATATTAATAATGAAATCCGCTAATTAGAATGTGGTTTGTCAACACTACAGACCAGGATACTAAGAGGAGACCAAATAGAAGTATTGAAAATAGAGATCGGCTATGAGGGTATTGATAGAACAATGTACTTCAAATTTAAAAATGCCAGTAGAACCAGAGGACACAAATCAGCATTAGTTAAGGAACATCATATTTTGGACATGAAACAGCACTAACTGTCACAGAGGATGATAAATGTATGAATCACACTGTCAAATGGTTGTGTTAATACTAGTAGTGCGAATATGCTAAAACATAGTATTGACATATATCCTATTAGGCCAGGCTAAACAAAGATCATAACACTGTTTCGCTCTCCACAAGCCAATGGCGTCCATGTCCACTTGCCATCTGGAACTTGTAGTTTTGGATAACAATCTTGCTAAATCTTGTTAAAATCGTAAATGTTCGTCCTTAGCGTTGGACACTTGATGCAAATCACTTTCGACTTTATGTATACATACATTTATACATGCATGCATCCATACATTCATACGTACATGCATGCATATATACATACATACAAGCGTACATGCAAAAATACACACAAATACACACACACACTCGCATGTACGCATGAACACATGCCCGTGTGTATGCTTGCACCCATGCACTTATGCACACATCCACATTTATGTATATGTAGTCATATATTGTGTTATTAATTAATTACTGTAAATTTCTTTTTTGTTCTTTTTAACATGTTGTATTGCTTTGTTTAATAGATTCTCTCAACTAACTTTTTAGTGGTCGACGTATACAAATTCTGCTATGAGTACAATGTATTTATGCTTTGTATTTTAATGCTTGTGTGGTGAGCCCTAATAAAATATTTAGTTACTTACTTACTTACATACTTACTTACAAATACATCCAGACGTGCACAAATATATACAATGCCCACAATGCAGACTCATCATTCATGAATAATTGCCTGCGAATCAACAGTGATGTGTTTTGTTATGCAGCAACTCCACACGGCGCACATTGACAGTTTCATATCAGCATTTGCTGTGTATCATCGAACGAACGAAGTAAGATCGAACGAGTTCATCACATTCAATGGAAGCTATGTTTTACAGAAAAATGTCTATCCATGGTACTCTGATGAGGAAAACATCTACAACATCACAGGTAACATTATCGGCCGTACACGTCTTACGTCATACTAATGAGTGACACATATCAATAATGAGTAACACATATCAAGTAATTAGAAAATAATGACTAATTTACGGAACTATTTTAGACTGATGAATTACACACGATTATCAATATTAGGTTTGCATAGGGCTATGTACCATCCATTTGTATTGGTGGCACAACCCCAACTGTTCTGCACTTGTATGTAACAGTGTTAGGAGTAATGCAACTCCGTGTGGGAAGCATCGAATTCATCGTGAAACATCTACCTGCCATTACAGGGAAAACATGTACGACTGTAGTAAATATGAAGGCGCTGTTCGCGTCTAGCCTCAGGTTTGTCCCGCTCGTCCAGATCAGGAGAACGTTACGATCGCTTGGTGGTACATTTTCTTCAAAAATAGAGTACGTCGACAACAATTCGACCGTAAGTAATTTTGTGTTCACGTTCTCTCTACCATATTCATAACGCTATACTCGCATATGTCCTCGCACTACGGTATTCATTATTGTGCGGCCTCTCATTGTCATATTCACGATAGTAGCTCATAGTTTTGTCACAGCTGTGCCGTGTGGTGCTCGCATTACATATCGCATTGTTTGTCTTCTATAGGTGAGAGATATCACTGTGTCACATTGGAAGTTTTGTCACGACGAACGGCTTCTGATGCATTTCTTCACTGACTCTGCTGGCAACATAATGCGCATCACAATAAGTGGGTATATTTCGTTTTACCTCCGGTGATGTATTTTTTTAGGCAGTTCCGATTTATCAATATAACTATTCTAATGAATGCCACATATGGTCGAAATATCGCGATAGCTACTATCGTACATGACGACTCTTTGGGCAGTTACTGAAAATGCCATTTGTTGATTAATATAGCTTAATCCTGGCTATTGACAACATAACCTTAAACGACACTCCTTCAAATGGACACTGAAAGCAAATCAGATGAGCGCCCCTCAGGAAGAGCATGGTTATTTCTTCGTATGAGTTGTACCATAATAGATAGCATTTCATTGTCAGCAATAAGAAATTATTAGAACACGTTTTAAGTTGAAATTCAACGAAATAAGCTGGAAACATGTTTCGTTGCAGCCGGTCGAAATATCCCGATGATACATTACAACATTCTGGCTGTGAACAGGTTTTATTTTAATCATCAATTGAAGGTTCGTGTTCCGGTGAAGCAATTCAATTATCACAAATTAACAACAATGTCATACTTACACACACGTATAATTTCCATACATGCACTATTAATTTACATAACAATCTGTGGATCTACAAATATTCTTATAATGAGATTATGTCGAAAAGAAATGCACGAAGTTCAGCCTTGTCATATTTATATTAACGAGTCCCATAATTATGCACCTGAATATGTCATGTAGATAGTGAATACGAATTACAACATATTGCTTAATGTTGGATTTGCACTGAAATTAGTGCGTAACTTTACATAATTTTTCCAGTAAATGTTTTGCACGAAGAGTTAAATGACTATTTGCATGTGCAACATGTTGGGTGTATGTTACGAATTTAGTTGTTGCAGGTTAAATTACTTATAGTAGTTTAAAAAAAAGAGTCAAATCCTATTTTAGTTGGGTAGATTATTTACTATTCTCTTCATGGTATCTTCAATTTTGTTGAATATAAAAACTAAGTTTAGTTTTATATATATATATATATATATATATATATATATATCATAAGAACGATCATGAAAACCTTTGTATTTATGTTGCTTGCCAGATGATTCCCTATATTAGTAAACAAATGATTAATTTTGCAATTTCCAATTGATCTGCCATTATAGAATTTCATATATTTATAGTTTTCGAAGTATTTTTACATGTTTAAAAACGTGATTGTTTTGCTATACGAAAGCTCCTTTTCGATATAATAGTGCATGTTTTTAGATTAATCAGTAGCATTTCATATTCTGAAGAATCAGGACTCCGTAATTTTAGCTGTTTGTAAAGTTTATCTCTGTGTCGCATTGAAGCTTGCAAACCTTGAGTTATCCATGTAGACTTGTTTGATTTCATCGAGGATAATTTTATAGTTATGATTTGTGTCAGCCGTTGAACTTATATCTATATTTTAGAAGATACTAAAAGAGTATTATCCATAATCATGAAATATTGTTGATGATAAAATACAAAATTATAAATTAATGTGCTTCTAACGGTTTTAAACAAGGTAGCAAGAGTAATTTGTGGGAAGAGACTAAATTAAGTTAACATATCAAAGAACCTGTTCTTGTTGATTCATCTTCGAAAATTACGTTTTTTCCAATACCTGCTGTTTCTTTCATCAGCTGTTCTATATGCGTCTGAGTGCAATCCAAGCCTAATTGCACTACGACTAAGTAATACACAATGTTCTTCTTACATTTTGATGGTTAAGCACATATGTCGAAGTAATTGTTGTTTTTATAAGAATATTAAAACATGTATTATTTTACTGTAACATCACTGCGAACTGGTATTACAACATATGCTTGCTGCATTACAAACGTTGCAATGTGTAGAAATTTGTTAAATTCGTTCACGTCGGAACCAGTCTCCTATGTAGGGGGAGCCATTTGGGCAATGCTCACTTTGCCTTAGATGTTTCGATTTTGTTACCATATTTTGCCCTGCTACACGGTAGCAGGGTTGACCAGGCTTGCTTCGCTTTGGTCTTCCTATTCCGAAATCATGAAAGCGTTATTGGTATAAACTACCTGTTTCCTCGATACGAACACTTTGAAGAAACGCCACGTCAGTTCTACTTTGTACAATTACATGTCGCTATTTGTAGTTTCCAACGGGAGTCGTGTGCAAACGTGCAATGTACGTTAATACACATCCACCGGCCGAGTTCGAATCGTTCAGCGCCACAGTGGTAATGATCTACCCAAGTCACAGTTTTTCCACGATCACGAAGGTGAGGACCCTTCGACACACTAATAACAACCACAGAATCTGCCGATGTATTGTCCCCTTGTTTTCAAAACAGCATGACTAACCGGCCTCCAATCATAGGTGTGAATTATTTATGTTACGCGTAGGTTGCCCAATTGTGTTCTGAGTTTCGAGTTGGTGCGATTGTGTCAGTGCACATTCCAAACATGTGTTGCCACGAGTCAGTTTTTTTACGAATCGGTCCAACAACGGTTGCGCCGAAAAAAAAATAACACACAACTCGAGATGTGTTGATTGCGGTCCAAAGTAAATTACACGAATGGTCAATTGTAATTCAAATAAAAACATGATTCGCAACAACAAAAGTATGGCTAGCATTGCTTAGACGTTTCCGTAACTACTGCTAGGCGTTCATTCCTAAGCTGTTGTTGCGAGTCGTGTGTTTGTGTTTATTTGACTTGAGCTGGATCAGTCGTGCAATGTACGCTGGTCCACAATTCAACAAAGCTCGAATCGCGAGTTGATTTGGCCGACGCAACATTTGGTGGACCGGTCCGAAAATGTAATGGCAGCAACAAATGTTTTGTAATCTGCGCTGACCCAGTCGCACAAACGCGCGATTCGCAACAAAAGTACAAAACAATGTACGCCTAACATAACTGGCTCGTGAGACGGCGTGAGTCAGGTGACTGCGGCGTGTCTATAAACGTTTGAATGTAATAAACAGTGTTGTATTATAAACAGTTGGCGGGCATCAACATTTTCAGAATGCTTTTCTGTGCAAGCAAATGTCCTGAAGCTTTGATATTATATTTTAAACCTCATTTAATAAGGTTAGTGTATCATGAGTATAACGAGCGCCTACCATATAAAACCAGAACATTTATATATCGTGTTTGAGATACGCCTTCACGGAATTAGAAAGTATTCTACAATCGTGATTATCAAGTGTTCCTCTCTTGAAGGAGTTCTACGACAACGGTATCAAACTGGCGAGTTCCCTCATATTCGCTTTGCCAGGAACATCGATTGAACGGCGATTCGGTCACGGCTATCTTCGCATCATTCGCGACGACAATACCGGTATTTCATGGCTAAAGGGTTCGAATGTTCAACGAGTTCCATTAGTTAACAGTTTCGCAATTACTTATTGTTTCGCATAATTGAACAAACCAATTTATCCGAAATGTTTGATTTTAACCTACATATGAATTAACAATGATATACCTCATGTTTTAATATTTATTGCTGAATTATATGTACCGTTAGACACGTGCTGTCTATCTTTCGTACGCATCAAAAGTGCTGCATTAAATCTGTCCATGCAAACTCGTCACTTGTGGCCACTAACCATTTCGTCAATGCCACAACTTTCAATTGATGCGCGGAATCTGCACTTCTTTATTTCATGTGGTAAACTCCTAAACTCAAGAAAAATCTCGTTCCAGCAGTTCCGCACTAGTATGCGTCTTTCAACAGTTGATCGCCACGTTGTCTTTGGTCGACCAAACTGTTTTCTTCCTTCGGGCGTCCAAGTCAAAGCCGTCTCACATTTGCTTTTATATTCCTTTTGTAGGATATATCCTACCCATTTTCATCTTCTTCACTTGACCACGGTGCTGATTGTCGTCGATTTTGTTTTTGCAAGAATATCATGATTTGATACAACTGATGGCCATCGAATTTGTATTATCCGTCTTAAGCACTTGAAATTGTTTGTATGTAACTTTGTGTTGTTGCCTTCGTTTATTTTCCATATTTCACTTCCATACAACGACACTAGTTTAACAAGTGTGTTAAAAAGCCTCAATGTAGATCACAATGTGTATACATTTAAACTCCATATTTGCTTTACTATCATACACTTATCTCATTCTTATATTACGTGCTGCTTTCTCTGCTTCAATTGCAAGAAGATGGACCAGCTTCGTTTGTCCTTGGTAGGGTTTTTTGTACTATCATACACTTATCTCATTCTTCCAATACGTGCTACTTTCTCTGCTTCCATAGCAAGATGGTCGACCAACTTTCTCTTGTCTGCCTTATGCTCTTCTTCACTTCTTTGTCTTTAAACCTATATTTATCCATGTAATTCTGCTTAATCCTCTCTTACTTTTTCTGTTCGACGTTTTTCTTCTGTCGTTTTCTCTCTTCTTCTAGCTCCCACGACTCTTTAATACTGTAGCAGTGGCAGTCTGGTTGGAGCCCCATAGAGTACTCAGAGCCAGGTGCTAATCCACCCTCTCAGCAAACAGTAATTAGCACTGCTACAGCCACATACACAGAGCATGCTTTCCAAGACAAGACAGATTATACAACTGCAGGGGGTGAGGCCTAGTTGACATTGCCTAATGTCTTTATATAAGCAAAGATATGTTAAGACAAGCACCCAAATCGATTTGAATAGAAGACGTTTGAAAGAGTTTATAAATATAAACATTTATATAAATGTCTATATACCTGATTAAAAAAAAAAATCAAATAAATAAAAAAATCAAATAAATCCGATTTAGATTTAAAAAATAGGATTTTTTATATATAAAAAAAATCAAGATTTTTATTCAACCCTACTGGACAGGGTTATGCTCACCAAGCCATATGGTCAGCATATTGTATGAAACTTCTTACGATGAATGTTGACTAGATCAGAATAGCTATAAAAAAACATTACATTTATATACATAGTGTGACCCTTCATTTGCCTAATTTACACACACACACACATATATATATATATATATATATATATATATATATATATATATATATATATGGGTTAATAAAACGTTACTGGCGGTATATATATATATATATATATATATATATATATATAAATATATATATATATATAATATATATATATATATATATACACACACACACATATATATATATATATATATATATATATATATATATATATATATATATATATATATATATATATATATATATATATATATATATATATATATATGTATATATATATATATATATATATGTATATATATACATGTATATATATATATATATATATATATATATATATATATATATATATATATATACATACATTGAAGTGTCCAGTATGCTCATATTCCTTATATTACACAACATAAAGGATCAGACTGTGTATATGTTGGGCGCGATGGTCCAGGATTTTCGCTTGACGAAGCCGGGGTTCAAAACCATCTTCTTCCAATTCAAAACTTCACCCTACTCTGCCTACTTCTTTCGGAACAGACTATAAGAGCCGTTGGTCCCTTCTATCTGTTGTCTACGCCATGGGAAGTAAAATATCACATACAGGCGGTAAATGTGTAACTTATTGTAGACTCCATCTTATAAGTCAATGCAGAACCGTCCACGAAGCGTCTCAACCAATTCTACAAACTAAAAAATGTAATCAGTCTGTACATTTAAAGTTAATTTCGTTACAGGTGTGATTTAATGAACCTTCAATTCATATTTGGTGTCTTAGGTCTACGATATGTTATCGACCCAAAGCGGGGAAACTGCACCATAGATTGGACGGATATGATATGGACTACCTATTTGTTCAATGGACCATGGGATCCAACATATATTAACCACAGACAGTCACCTGGCCTCTTCGATCTACATAACTTTGAATTCAACTTTCAAGAGACTGTAAGTGTTAAGTGATGCCAATGCCTTGGTACAGCCGTGTGTGTTTAGAATAGTTTGTGTTATTCTATTAGATAAATATATTTACTATAATTAATTTCATTTCTGTTTTCATTGTGAGCAATACTTAGAGGTTCGATATTTAAATATATTATACAGTTTGAGCCATATATTTCTTGCGGATAGAATGGTCTTTATTAGTGAATACGGTTGTCATATTGACACGTTATTTCAAGCAAGACATGATGGAATGTTACATGCGATATAATCTAGGTATATAAAACAGTTATAATTTAGCAGAACAGGAAAACACCAGAAATTGTACAATAGCTTTTGTTGTACAAATGTATTTTTAAGAAACATGTTTTTTAACACCAACATCAGTGGAACATCTCTCAAACATGGCATGGTTGACGGCCAGTAACTACATTAGAGGGTGTGGCAGGGGTCTCAACTTCAGTCACATCTGTTTTTAGGATCGACTTCCCACATTCGACCAACCTGGGAAACCACCTCCCACCAATGCCACCTCCCACCTATTTGTGAGACAAACCTCCCACCAATATTTTAGGACCAACTTCCTATTTCCCACTTCCTGCAAATACGCCTCAGATTAGGGCTTCAACGTTATAGCTAAACTACATTACGGCTACGTATGAATAAACTCAACTTACAGGCTATACGTTAAGTATTGAGATACGCCCGAAGCATGGAATGTATTGCTGAAACTGTATATTGCTTTCAGTTCTGTTCGATGGTATAATGCACATTCTGATTGTGGTACTGAGGAAAATACTAACGTTTTTACCAATGATTGTCAAATCTATTTCAATAGTGAAATAACATACAGAGTTTATTATTTATTAGTGCCTGCACTATGCAAATCAGAAGAAAAAATGTCACGTGTTCGCAGACGACGGAGAGAGGCCAACAGATCGAAATCTTCAAGGCGTTTAAACAGGACTGGCCAGATTACGGCATCAACACGACAGCGGAACTCTATTACACGACGGTAAAAGCAACCTATGCAATTCGAAATCTACAATACGACGAAAAAAACAACATTTCCAATAATCAATATATCACACGACTGAAAAACCAGTATAACAAATTTTCAATATTCTACACGACGGTAAAACCACGTATCCAATTCTCAATATCCCACACTATTTGATATATCCAATTCGAAAAATGCAACACGACGACAAAAACGAACGTAGCCAATTATCTAAACAGTACACGACGGCCAAACCAACTTAACCAATTCCCAATATAATATTCTACTGGAAAGCCAACTTATCCCATTCCCAGTATACCACATGACCGTTAAGCCAAAGTATTCAATCTATCCAATTATCAGTATTCTACTCAACTGCAAAGCCAACATCCAATTCCCAGTATACTATACTACTGTAAAGCAATCCTATCCAATTTCCAATATAATACATCACGGTAAAACTATTTCAATGCCCCACATGACGATCCAACTAACCAATTATCAAAACGTCAGTAAAACCAACCTATCCAGTTACTTATATAACACTCGATGTTAAACCATCCTATTCAATTCTCAATATACTACACGATTGTAAAACCAATATAGCCACTTCTCGATATTCAACAAGAACGAATGTAAAGGCAACCTATCCAATATCCTCAATGCGTAGCTGCAAGACTGTTTGTTATAAAATCAACAGCGCTGAATATATTTTGAACGTCACCTATGCATTTTTGTAATAATTATGAGACACTATTTGAAATATAATAATAAGTATTGTAACGAACCGTTAAACAACGCTAAGATGCATCATTCTCCTTCAAAACTAGAACGTGACAGCATTCCGACTCCATCAAATCCATATTGTATGTGAACGAAATATAACGTATACGCGCCCCACACGAAACAATTCTGCTGATATTATAATATATTGAGTATATTTCTCAACACTGCAATAAAAGGTAACTTTACAGCGATGTTTGCCCTAGGAACGTTGGGTGACGGGCGGTACGCAGCCCAACGACGACGCCGCGCCGGAAACCAATGAATACAACGAATACGTCGACCGCAGTAAACTCTTTGGCTTCTGGTTCGACACTACGTCGGCTCTCCGGGTAAGTAATAACATAACAGAACTATCAAATACTACTATAGTGTGTGTGTGTGTGTGTGTGTGTGTGTGTGTGTGTGTGTGTGTGTGTGTGTGTGTGTGTGTGTGTGTGTGTGTGTGTGTGTGTGTGTGTGTGTGTGTGTGTGTGTGTGTGTGTGTGTGTGTGTGTGTGTGTGTGTGTGTGTGTGTGTGTGTGTGTGTGTGTGTGTGTGTGTGTGTGTGTGTGTGTGTGTGTGTGTGTGTGTGTTTATTTGTTTGTTTGTTGCGTTCGTGAGTGTGTGTGGGCGTGCGGGCATGCGTGCGCGTGTCTGCCCACGGTCGTGCGTGCGTGCCTTTATATTTATCGTTGCACTAATTCTTGATAGTTATGTTTTATTAATTCAATTAAGCATACTATGTGTTACAATTGGCACGTTAAACGTTCGTTTCAGTCCAGCTATCTTCCTGGGCTTATCCCAAAAGTGACCCACGTTCATGAGTACAAAGAAGGAGTCGACGACTTTTCTGTATTTGATATATCGGCGTGTTACGCACAACCAAAGCAAGTGGAAAGAGTCGTCTTCAGCTTACCAGGTATACTGATCTCATTATGGTATTTTAATGGGGAAATTACACACTCTTGAACTGTTATGCATATATATTGCATCATATGGTTCCAAAGATTTTGTTATATAATTAAAATTAATGAAAATCGATGTATACACATATGCGCATGTTTGAACGCATATGCATGTGTGAACGCAATCACGCATGGACCCTTTCGTGTATGCATATACATACATTACATGCTGGTTGTTGGTTGTAGGTTGTTATTGCGGCATTATGCGGACCAGACCGAAACTACTCGAGACTGCGTTACGACAATATATAGTTCGAGAGGCTGGCGTTGACTTGATCAGAGTCGGCGAGATTGAAGTACGTGTGTTAGCCTTTGTTTTCCATTTGGTTTGTTTTATTGTTGTCTTCCGAGTTCTATTTTCAAGTTTTTTTTCAACTTTACGTGGACATCTAGGAATAAACAGAAGGGCGCAGTGACTGAGTGGTTAGAACGTCGGACTCTCAGTTGAGATGATCGGGGTTGGAATCTTCTATTTCGTTCACTCCACATTGCTCCAGTTCACTCAGCTTTAAAATGAATAAATGGCTACAGAGAGTTACTACATATAGTAACAGCGGCGTGGCTGAATGCTTCCCAGAGAAGTCGAGTTGGTCTGCCAAGGGTGAACTTTCCCAAAGTTCTGAAACAATATAATAAGACAACATACCGTTTCTTTGTTAAAATTTGGCTTGGACATAACATATATGTGTACGAAGTAGCTGTGCCTTTCCTTCAATAATCGTCGTTGTTTTGCAGATTTCGATTTCATCGTCGTCTGTCGTCGATCTTTGGGTGACTTTATTTGATATACCCAAAGTGAAAGGTGGTGTTATTATGTGCAAATGCAATTGTTGGTTCCGTCACGCGACTTAGGAATCCGAATTAAGACCAGTGAGAGTGCGCAAGTGTTTATTTTGCTATAGCCCGGAACACCGACCTCAGTCAAGCTTTGCCTTAGCAACCAGGTTTACATAGCAAGAGACACTATGTCTGAATAACGAAATGGTGCAAAATTAATATATGAATAGGGGACTTGCTAAATCACGTGATGGATCCATCAATTACTTTTTATTATCTGACTACTTCGGTGGTTTGTGTTTATTTTCTTATGTGACAGTTAGCTCAACGTCTTATTTAATATTTATGAGGTATACATCCTGCCTATTAAGTGTCCTTCGACTTCAAAACCGTCGAATGTAATTGGACCTGGAACACCCATAAAACGACAAAACCAAAATGGCTGCCAAGAAACATTGTTACTTATAACAGGATCGAAAGGAAGAGTTATTCTGCAGCAGTGATAGAGGGGGTGAGGAAGAGAGCGAGGGTGTTTGTGGGGGATTCGATAGTTAGGAAGACCGACAGAGTCTTAAACAAGGGAGATGATGTGGTGGTCTGCTTGCCTGGAGCCAAAATAGAGGCGATAACTGAGAGGGTAAAAAACATCGTAGGCTCGGGTAAGGATGGATCTGTTTTAGTACATGTAGGGACAAATAACGTAGAGAGGGAGGGTACAACTGCCATAGTTAGGAAATATAGGCAGTTGGTCAGAACACTAAAACAGACGCGGGTTGAGCAGGTAATACTGTCAGGGATTTTACCTGTAATGGGCAGGAGGGGTCATAAATATCGAAATTGTCGGGGGATGGCAATTAACATGTTAGTCCAGAGGCTGTGTAGGGAAGAGGAAGTTGGATTTGTGGATTTATGGGGAAGTTTTGTTGGGAGGGCTGATATGTACATGAAGGATGGGCTTCATTTAAGTGGAAAGGGGGCGGCAGTATTCGCGGACAAACTTTCAGCAGCAGTAGATAGCGACTTGGGTACAATGACAAATATTTTTGGAAGTAAACATTCTTTAAACTAGAAGTGCAGGGGGGTTACCTAGAGGTGTCTCAAGCAGAACAAGAGGCCACTAGCACAGATAAACCAATATCAAATCATCCGAAAATCATCTCTGAAAAAGGTTATAGATGCGTATGTTTAAATGCAAGGAGCATAGTAAATAAGAAAAACGAATTAAACATTATGGTAGAAGATATTGACCCTCACATAATTGGTATAACTGAATCATGGGCTAACATAGATATAACAGATGCTGAATTAGGACTGACAGGATACGTAATGTTTAGGAAAGATCGAATAGGAAGAAGGGGCGGGGGAGTTATTTTATATGTTAAAGAATCTATTCAGGCTTATGAAATAAAACTAGAAAGGGAAGCAGATTGCGATGAAGCTGTTTGGTGCAAAATTGTTTCAGGAAATTCAAAATTAACTATTGGATTAGTTTACCGAAGTCCAAACATAAACGAAGAGGACAACACAAAAATAAAAAAAGCTATAAAGGAAGTTAGTAAAGGGGAATGTATCATAATGGGAGATTTTAACCATGGACACATACAATGGAATTCTCTAGAGAGCACAGGGATTGAGGATCAACAATTTCTATGTTTAATCCAGGATAGCTTTCTTACTCAGCACGTACTAGAACCAACCAGGGGAGAAAATGTATTAGATATAGTTTTGTCATCACAACAAGAATTAGTGGACAATGTAAAAATATTTGAACCATTGGGTAATAGTGACCATAATCAAATACATTTTGACATCAATGTAAAATCAGAAAGTAAAAATAAGAAAACGTACAAGAGAAACTTCCACAAAGGTAACTACAAAGATATGAGAAAATACTTAGCACAGCTAGATTGGAATAACATGCTGATGGATAAGACTGCAATTGAATGTTGGAATATTCTAAAATATGAAATTGAGAGTATCATTGATAAATTTGTTCCCTTCCGAAAACAAGGAAAACGGTGTAGAAAGAAACACTTGTCAAAAGAGGCAATTAGAAAAATAATGCTAAAACAAACTATGTGGAGGGTTTATAGGCGTACCAGAAAGGAAGAAGACTATGCAAAATACAAAGAGGCACTTAATGCAGCTACAACTGAAATCAGACAATCTAAAAGAAGCTATGAGCAAAAACTGGCATGTAACATAAAAACTGACAGCAAGAGTTTTTATGCATATGTCAGGAGTAAACAAAACGTACAAGACAAGGTTGGACCTCTAGAAGACAGTGCTGGAAATATAATATCACAGGGGTTTTTAATGGCGGAAGACCTAAATGGTTACTTCAGTTCAGTGTTTACAAAAGAAGATATTAGTTCATTACCAGTTGCTGATGCTAAATTTCAGGGGGCTAAATCTGACTATTTAGGACCGTTAGTTGTAACTCCAGAATTGGTAGCTAGGAAAATAAAGGCAATGAAGGATAACAAATCACCGGGAGTGGATGGGATTCCTCCAAAATTACTAATGGAAACAGTAGATCAAATCAGTATACCACTTGCAAGAGTATTCAACTTGTCATTAAAAGAGGGAGTTGTTCCGTTTGAATGGAAAGAGGCAAACATCATACCATTATTTAAAAAGGGTTCGAGAAATAAGTCAGAGAATTACAGACCAGTGAGTTTAACGTCAGTGATTTGTAAATTATTAGAAAGGTTAATTAAAGACCATATGGTGGACTTCCTCGTTAAGCATAAATTATTAAATTCATCTCAACATGGATTCCTAAAAGCGAGGTCATGCTTAACAAATATGTTATGTTTTTTGGAAGAAATCACTAAGTGGATAGACATGGGATCGCCAGTAGATATTATCTACTTAGATTTTCAGAAAGCTTTTGACAAAGTGCCACATCAAAGATTGCTACTTAAATTAAAAGCCCATGGTATCGGGGATAGCATAACTGACTGGATAGAACAATGGCTGACTGACAGAAGACAACGAGTTGTAGTAGATGGCGAAGTTTCAAATTGGAAATCGGTTTTGAGTGGGGTACCTCAAGGATCAGTATTAGGACCTATATTATTCTTAATTTATATCAATGACTTGGACGAGAGTATAACAAGTAACGTACTGAAATTTGCGGACGACACAAAACTGTTTAGAAAGGTTAATACTGATGGTGATAAACAACATTTACAAAACGATCTAGACAGATTAGTGAAATGGTCTGAGAAATGGCAGATGCTGTTCAATTTTGGGAAATGTAAATGCCTACATACAGGACATGGGAACTTGAATGTAAACTATAAAATGGGAGCTACTGTTCTTGGTACTACTGTAAAAGAAAAGGACTTAGGAGTTACAATAAGCGCTGATATGAAAGTTTCAGAGCAGTGTGGTATTGCAGCTTCAAAGGGTAATCAAATTCTTGGATTGATTAGAAGAAACATAACATATAAGGGAAAAAAGTTAATTATACCTCTTTATAAAGCAATAGTTAGACCTCATTTAGAATACTGTATACAAGCATGGAGACCGTATCGTAAGAAGGATATAGATACGCTTGAACGCATACAAAGGAGAGCAACTAAAATGATTCCAGAACTTAGAGACCTTAGTTATGAAGAACGTCTGAAAGAATGTGGTTTAACAACTCTAGAGACAAGGAGGTTAAGAGGAGATCAGATTGAAGTTTTTAAGATATTGAATGGGTATGAAAATATTGATAGAAATATGTTTTTCTCACTCAAGAAGGATAGCAGAACTAGAGGACATGAGGTAAAATTAGTAAAGGATCAATGTAGATTGGACATCAGGAAGCACTCGTTCTCACAGAGGACAATAAATGAATGGAACAAACTGTCTACAGATTGTGTAACTGCTAGCAGCGTGAATATGTTTAAAAACAAGGTTGACACATATATCAGGAGGGCGGGTTATAAGTAGGTGAACATTGTTGGACTCTCGATAAGCCAATGGCTTCCTTGTCCACTTGCCATCTGGGCCTTTGGCTTGGATGGCAAATCTTGTTAAATCTTGTTAAACATTGATTTTAATTGAGTTAGATTGATGATTTTTATTATGTTGTATTTCACATCGCGTAATCCAATAAATGTAGTAGGAACTTTATGTGGCAGCTGGATCAGATCATTAGTGGATGATCAAGGTTTTCCATTATTATCTGTTTCTCAAAAAACACAAATACTGGTGGCAGATTTACACGTAATCACTGTAGTTTTCATAGGATTTGTTGTTACTTTATGTGGGTTGTAAGTAGTCAAAATACATTTTGTGTATAAAAAAACAGTTAGCATGAGGCATGCCTGATATTCTCGTGTAATGTTTGGACAATTTACCTTTGGCTTCATCATGTTTAACTGCATGACGTTTTCGTTTTAAACAATGGCGTCTGCCCCCACTTTGTCGTCCACTCAGATGCGTCTCCCGGACTTCAAATGCAAATACTTATGTAAGCTAATTCAACCCAGACGTGTCATAGTGTTGATAATTATATTAAGTGACTATAGACATCGGTCCGAGACTTTTAATTCCAACTGGAATGTTGAAACAGGGGATTTGCCGCAGAGGGTGTCTCGTATTACACTAGACGAAGCTGTGACCCGGTTGAAGGACGCCGTAGATGCTGTTCCTGCTCGTCCACTCGTTGTGCAGTACCCAGAAGGAGACCAGGTTACCACTAGCATCTTTGTTATTAGGTGTCGTGTTAGTTTCTACTATGTTCTTTGGTAACTATTTATGATCAATCGTGTTTGCACTCATATTTAGGCTGTACGAAGCGCTGCACAATATTTGTTCTTACTTTCATTTATATACTTTTGTTGAATAAAGTTTATATATATAGTGTAAATTGTAAACACACTTTAACATACATGACTCATTCATATATATATATATATATATATATATATATATATATATATATATATATATATATATATATATATATATATATATATATATATATATATATATATATATATATATATATATATATATATATATATATATATATATATATATATATATATATATATATATATATATATATATATATATATATATATATATATATGGGTGTATGTTTGTGTGTTTATGTGTGTTTTTGTGTTGTGCTACTGTTTATTATTTTGAGACAAATATGTTTTCATTTAATGTTCACTATAGAGGAGAAAGTACTGATTGTGTAAACTTGTTTTGCAGCCATTGATTTTCATTCGTGGTTCTCTGAGATTTGGCGGTGAAGCGAAATTTTCTATAACAAAAGGTCATTCAGAAGGTATGTTCTGATGTACCAATGGTTATTTAGTTTTGTTTATTAATGGTGTTGTTGTGGCTATTGCAGTGTAGCTGTAGCATCAGTAGAAGCAGTAGCAGCAGTAACGGTAACATAATCAACAATAACATCAACAATAATAATACTGTTACAGTTAGTGTCATTATTGCAACTGTTTAGTAATGATAGTAATCGACTGAAATGACAACACTCTGTCTTGCTAATATTGCCATCCATAGCTGGAACCGGTCCCATTCGCAATTACTTACGAGATATGTAGTGCTAGCAGCGAATACGATAAATATTGACATTCAATATGTATGTTCCTTTCAGGCGCTATGGTTGCTGTGGCGGTTACTACAGCAGTGTTGGGGCTAGTGCTGGGATTGATGGTGTATATGATACTTTGGAAGAAGTCTCAATCGCCATATCTAGTGGAGTGAGCATGGCATTCAAGCTATTCACAAATGAAACCACTAACCATTTCACCGCTAAAACTCCCCAACAGTAGCTCTACTAACCATTTCACCACTGCCACAACTTACATTTGATGTGCAGATTCTCCAAATATTTGTTTAATTTGGTAAACCCTAATATTGAAAATGTGCTTGTAGATACAATAACGTTCGCTTCTGAAACTATTTATGTTAGGCAAGTGCACTGGCTCAACCGCGTAAGCCGTCATAAACAATAATTGTATTATGCAATTAATCAATATTTTACACAACTCCGCAACTGTTTATCTTGAATTTATGATCAAATTGTGGCAGTGGTGATATGTTGAGTGGTGCAACTTGTGGGGAGTTTGATATATCATTTTCAGCCGCAGTCTCTTTAGAGCAGCCTGCGCAAATAAATGTTTGGTCTTCTCCTCTTTGACTGATTTGGACAAAACGAAACCTCTCTACTGCGACATGTTAGCTCATTTTTGCAAGTGGTCTATTTAGTATGATGATGAAACCGTCGGACAGTCGTTACATTATTCTCCACTGGTTTTTGTCTAATTATGTAATAAAAATAAATGCGAAAGTGGCTCGTCTGTATATAAAATGACACACGGCTATTCACATTTTCCATAGTTACACGATCAAATGTTCCAAACAAAAATATGCATTATTTTACTAAATACTGGCCCAGTTACCCGAAGTTGCACGGGAGAAAAGGCAATAGCTCCAAGAGCGTATGACTCAAGTGTTGGAACTTGCAATACCAATTTCGATGCCATCTTCGCGAGATAATTATCACATACGAATACAACTGCCGATTTCACGAAGAGCTCGGTAGAGGTTTGAAGTACATCGCGTAAAAATGGCTGAAACACACGTAGCGTTGCTAACAATTGCACGGAACTATTGCTCTGAGGTACGTAATTTACGTCACACGTCACATTGATTTTTTTTTTCAGTCACATAACAATTACTGAGCGAAGACTATTCTTTCATATGTATCCAGTGGGTGCAGATATCGGTACGAGAACTATCCACCAATATCTATAGCAATAATAGGTGGAAACTATCCACCATTTTCTATAGCTAGGTACTCGTGTATACAGCTGAGTGAACTGTGTCAACGTCAATGGTCCAGCGCAAGGCTGCCCGAACGTCTATAGTAGTGATAGTAGTGGTAATAGTGGTAATAGTGATAATAGTGATATCAGTAACAGTAGTAGTAGTAGTGGTGGTAGTGGTAGTGAGTATAGTACTGGTAGTACCTACTTGGTGTTATGTCGAAACGGAATAACATAAAACATGTATTGTTCATTGTTGTTGTACTAACTATGAAACTAATAACAGAGATGATATCTATGCTATTATGTTTTGCGTTATTTTAGTTTTTAAACATTCTTCTTATTGCACGGTGTAGACATTGATGAATGTGCAAGTAGTGTATAAGTGCATCGTGTCGCTCCGGTATATCGCCAACGGCCGATCGCAAGATAGGTGAGTATTGTGGATTGTTTCTGTCGCAGAAATAGCATTTGTATGACAGTTAGTTAGATACCATAGACGGTATCCCAACGACGTGTAAATACCAACAGCATGTGAAGAACCAAGCACGGAAATATCGAGTAGATATACCCACTGGTTGTCTAGTTATTAGTAGGTATACACAATTCATCAAAATGTTTGATCAACTGCATAAGCTTTGGACTGTGGCGTATCAGTCCAGTTAAACGACTCTGTAAAAAGAAACTACTGGTCGTGAATATAATGTACTAATATCATCGGCCTGTTGTATGATATATAATAATGCGAATAGTTTGTTTCCAGATGCAAATAGAGCGTGTAATGATGACAATGGAAATTTCCCGGGTGTCACTCAGTATTACTTAACTCATCCGTACAAGTGCAACAAGTACATCTGGTGCTACGCGTCCGGAGAACGAGGCGTGGAAATGCTATGTTTACGAGGTTCACTTTTCAACCCGCCATGCCATGTGAACGTGGTTCACTAACTACATAAGCAACGTTCCCAAGTGTAAACAAAACTGATGTTGTATATGGAATGATGACGATCCGATTGCGTATTATTATCAACGTGTAATTGTCAATTATAAATATTATTGGTGCGTTCGTTCGCGTGGGATGATGCCCGTGATATCCCACTTCAGTAACGGCTCAATAAGGTTACATGGACTCAACTGAATGATATTCGTTGATTATTGACGTAACACATAAGTCCACTGTAGAAACCTGTTGCTCGAGTAGGTCCAGTTAGTCCATTAAATAGCAAACTCAATTTTGCATTTTTGGTGGTTGATAAATTCAGCAATACTGATATTGAGCCATTTACGTCCCTTATAAAACATCACCAATTTTCCGGTGATCGGGTTCATCAACGCTGTCTGATATAATCCTAAATTGGATGAGACAGTGATACATATATACAGTTATTTGACATGTCAATTTTGTAGTTATTAATTAAATTAAAAATACTTACCAATGGACATTTAGGCAAGGAACTGTATGGACCAGCAGTACTAAAACATGGTGAAATTGGTGAAGATTTGTTGAGTTTATTTTTCATCGTTTCGCACATTTACGAATCACTGGAAGAAGAATGAACGTCCGCTGGTTTCAGTGATGATATGGCTACAAAAATTACGGCCAGTACCTAAACATCAGGGAACTCTACCCATAAGTCTATTTGACATATATGGTCTTAAAATGAAGATGTGTTCAAAGTGATGTGCTGCGTCCCACAGTTTGCTCAGCTATCGTGAGACAGTCGAAATAACGTTTTATCTTTCTAGCATCAGTGTATGCTAGTCCCATTAATTTGTTTAAGAACAACCTACACATTGTTGGCAATATTTTCGTGTACAAGGCTAATATCAAGGCTAATAACATTTTCGCACCCGTACTTTCCCTTGATCAATGACGTCTTACGAATTAGCAAATTGAGCATTGTGTGGAATTGTGTGAGGAGAGAGAAGCCACTCCAGTTTGATAGTAGGTGCAGAAGTGCCTATCTAGCATTCCCAAGGTATCCAAACTAGAATATTAACGTAGACGGGAATGGTTATTGAAACAAATTATTTACAAAAATCACAATACTTTACATAACATCTCGTCTGACTGTTAATTGTATAACAAACAGTTTGCCGCAGCTTGGCTAAAAGTATAGATTGTTGGATGCAATGCAATCTTTGGTTGAAGTTGACCCGAATATTTTCTTATTCAGTTGTTATATCCAGTACTGTTTGTTTCTTCTGAGAATGGTAGAGCCGTAATGAGTATGATTATTCACATGGTTTCTATAAATTGAAAATTTATAAAGGCTTAAATTCGTCGCACGCCATTGTGACAGATGTGTGGAACTTCTCGAAAAGGGCAAAGATCAACTAAATGTTGACCAACTGCTAAATACGATTATTGGAAATGACATCGCTGTACATGTGCAGTGTCCATAACTGCCGTGTTTGCTTTACTCTACGAAGAAAGAATGATATAGATACGCATGAACGCATACAAAGGAGAGCAACTAAAATGATTCCAGAACATAGAGGCCTTAGTTATGAAGAACGCCTGAAAGAATGTGGTTTAACAACTCTAGAGACAAGGAGGTTAAGAGGAGATCAGATTGAAGTTTTTAAGATATTGAATGGGTATGAAAATATTTATAGAAATATGTTTTTCTCACTCAAGAAGGATAGCAGAACTATATGACATGAGGTAAAATTAGTAAAGGATCAATGTAGATTGGACATCAGAAAGTTCTCGCAGAGGACAATAAATGAATGGAACAAATTGTCTACAGATTGTGTAACTGTTAGCAGCGTGAATATGTTTAAAAACAAGGTTGACACATATCTCAGGAGGGCGGGTTATAAGTAGATGAACATTGATGGACTCTTGATAAGCCAATGGCGTCCTTGTCCACTTGCCATCTAGGCCTTTAGCTCGGATGGCAAATCTTGTTAAATCTTGTTAAATCTTGTTAAATCGTACTTTTGCCATGAAGTGTTGACCGGATATTTGCTCTTAGCGGCATGTTTTCATAACAATATTAGTAATTACCACGACTGCTTTTCCAATAATCATTATTTTGACAGCTAGATTTATATTGAATCATAATAGGTAATATTAACAACCAAATTTCAGCGCCAAACACCGACGCGAAAGCGGAGTTGTTGAATACTACGTCCAGCCTTGTTGCAGTTCAATCTGAAACAAATGGTCACTGGGCCTTTTGCTAATGCTGTTTTGCTACATGTCGATGCCGGATTTGGAGGAAACGTCGATTTTGGAGTCGAACCCTGATATGGCTTTCTTGTTCGGCGCTTAAGACTCTAAGACTTTTTATTTTATATGCATAAAACTACATAATAGAGGGCACAAATGATTCTCGTGTCGAGGCGATGGTTGAAGATGCAATGCATTTTAGGCCCCCTGTCTGTGCACACCATTTATCCCATTAGAGGGCAAGCCTCTTCTATCTCACGCGAAATATGAAGGAACAACATACTAGTATAGACTGCTGGACCTATGATGGACAGATTGTCATCAAATTCCAGCATGGGTAAATAAGAACAGTCAGCAGAGAAGACGAATTAAATACATTGTAGATGTTAACCACTAACCACCAATTAAAAGGGGCCCTCTCACTCATTGGTTATTAACCTACCCCTAATTATGTTTGTGTGTTTCTATTCTGTTATCACAGTTGTATCACGTATTGTTATCGGACATACCGAATATACAATTTGCTCTGTAATTGTGTGTGTTACTGAGTATACATAATTTACAAGTTGCCTTATAAATGTATATGTCATTTACATATTTGTACACGTTATATATAACATTTGTCTCTGAATATAATTAATTATGTTTGATATCAACAGTTTCCCCATTAGTACATCATTGTATGTAGGCAATGAGCCTGATTATGAAAATAGTATTACAAATACAGATATAGATCCGGATTGTAATTTCTTCAAAACACCCAACACTACATGTACCTCAACATATTATATTGAAAGCGATATAAATGAAATAATAAAATATAACGATGACTATGGTAAACGATGTTCACTGATGTATTTAAATATAAGAAATTAATCCAAGAATATTAATAGATTAAATAATTATCTAGAGTCGCTTGATCTAAAATTTTAAGTAATTGGATTAAACGAAACGTGGTAAAATATTTACAATTCTGATCTACGTGAACCAACATAATATAGAATTGTACATCTTACTATACCATCAAAGAAAGGAGGGGGTGTATCCCTGTATATTCATAAATCTTATGAGTACCTAGAGATGTCTGAAATGACCATTATAACTGAATATTTAGAGTGCATATTTGTCGAAGTGAAGATTATAGGTTGGTGTAATCTACATAATACCTAATGCAAATATTAATGTCTTCACAGAACACATACTTAATATTTTACATACAGTAAAAGCTGAAAATAAAAACATATTATAAAACGGGCGATTTTACTGAATCATGATCACCATACATAAACTCGCGATTATATAGATACGGTGTCCTCAAATGCAATTTTACCTCTTATCACAAAGCCTACTAGAATAACACTAACCTCAGTTACATTAATATAAATATTAACAACAACAATATACGTGGTGAATATAACCAAATGCAAGGAGTAATATATACATACATTTCTGATCACCTACCAATATTTGGTTACCTAAACTAAATAATAATATAACATGAAATCTTAGCTAAGACTAGATTATATAACGATCACACACACTTGCCACTTAGCAGAAAGGTACCATTATCATAAGGACTTTCACTAACATAGAGGTAATTTACCAAAAAAGTTACAAATACTGAAGAACATTATTGGCAACAAGACTGTATCCTTATGTCCTCGAGAATTCCTATTTAATTTCAAAATTAATCAAGACAAAAAGCTGATTGCTGATAAGTTTAATGATTATTTCACAAACATAGACCCTGGGTTAGTTAAAGGAATACCATAAGTTATTGAAAGGCCTGAGGTTTATCTATGCAGAACTTATAAAACTATTTTTAGCATCTGTAACTACAGATGAGATACAAAGAATTATTGTACAATTTAATATATATATATATATATATATATATATATATATATATATATATACAAACACAAACACAAACGCGCACCACACACGCACACACACACAAACACACACACACACACACACACACACACACACACACACACACACACACACACACACGCACGCACACACACTGTCAACTTGCGAATGATGTACTTCATCAAATGTGATACATATGGAGATGCCCTAGCGTACTTCAATCTTGTTACACTGCACTCGTTCTAACAGTTCTGTAATACTGCACGATGCACTGTGTATTAATAAATTATTTAAGCAAGGAATTATAAGCTATACTGCTTCATTTATATTGTCGTCCTTGATATGAGCTATGTATCATGTGTATATGAACTGCATCATGAAGACAATAAAATCATTATCAATATCATTATTACTTGGACAATGCCTGATTTGCGTACTTTCCAAGTTATCGGAAGATTCGGTCGTTTTATTTTCAGGACGGTCTTGCGAAACCTCACATGTCACCTTGTCGCAGCGGCGTGGCTGGTGTCACTAGCTACAGCTGCCCTTAAAAGAGCCATTTTGTAAGACATCCAGAGAAAGTAAAGCGAGCAAGACACCATCCATGTATTTCAGTTAGAAACAGGGCAATTCAAAATGGAGGTGAAGTTGTCACAAGTCAGTAACCGTGTCGCCCTTCGTCGGAAACTTCATGCAGTCATGGTTATTCACATCAAGGAATATTTGGGCGACACAACATGTCTTGGATAAAGCTGTTGGAGATAAACAATATTTCAAAAAGATGGTGTAGACAATTGCATGTGGTCTCTCACTGTCATAATCAAGATTGTTTCTTCGTTCGCGCCCACCCGCTTTGATATTTACGGGTCGAACTTTAATAGGATTTGTTGGTGGTTAAGGTTACGTTCTCTGGAAATAGAAAATACATTTTTTGTAAGGTATACCTGATATTCTCATGGAAAGCTTGGACTATTTATTTTTGTCAATTCATGTTTAACTTCATGCCGTTTCAGCTTTAAACAATGGCGTCTGTCCCCACTTTATCGTCCACTCATATTCGTTTCCCGGACTTCATATCAATTAATTATGCAAGCTAAGATAACTCTGAGTTGATATTATGTTGTTGTTTGTGTGTAGTGCCCCTCAACATCGATCTTTCGATCTCGGACTTTTAATCCAAACCGCAATATTGATACAGTAATTTAATATAAGTACTTTAATGTAAAAAAATTCCTTAATCAACCCAATACTTTGTTTATGCCGGAATCCAACATTTCGCTAAAATAACTTTTTACGACAAACTCCATATTTGATGATCATATCTACAATATTATCTCGTATCTTGTTACCATATCCATCCTGAGTGTAGTAATTTACATGCCCAAAAATGTTATGCCATCTGCCATTTATCAAACCATTTGACTCATTTGTCTACATCATTTTTTTTGTGTTTATCTAAAAACATTACTCACACACACAGTCTATCACCTTTAACCTAGTCACTTTGTGTCGCTCACAGATTCCTAAATATGATTATATATGACTGCATGAAGTGTCCAACAGTTGGCGACACTGATACTAATCTGTGGCACTGTCACCTCCACCTCGAACTGCCCTCTACCCCATAAAATTGGTAGGATGATGTCATGCCTCGCTTCACGTTCGTTGGGCGTCTTACAAAATGGCTCTGCGATGGCAGATATAGCTAGTGACACCACCCACGCCGCGACTAGGGGACATATGAGGTATCGCATGGCTGTCCTGAAACCAACACCACCGAATTGTCCAGTAACTGGGAAAGGAAGTAAATGGGGCATTGTTCAAGTGTGTAAATAATAGTGTGGAGCATGTAACGCATCGGCGGTGTGTCGAACTCTCAATATAGTCGGGCGTCCAGTGATCGTGCCGCTGTGTCGGAGCCGGGGTAATTTCGTAAACTCAATGTTGCACAGTTGTCATTTATTGTATTTTCATAGGCGTATGCCTTCTTCGGTGCAATAATTACCGAGTGGTCAATCATGGCATTAAATGTAAGTTGTTATAGTGGCGAAATGGTGCGTGGCGCCACTGGTGTTGAGTTTGAATGCTACACAAGACGTCACTCCACGAGATATGGTAACTGAGACGTCTTCCAAGGTATCACATACACCATCAATCCCAGCACCAGCCCCAATATTGCCACAGTAACCGCCACTGCAACCATTGCGCCTAAAAGAAAATTACACATTGGATGTAAATATTCGTCGCATTCGCTGCTCTCTGGTAGCGCTAAATTATCCGTAATCCATTGTAATTTGGACCGGTTCCGGTATTGGACGGCAATACTAGCAACACAGAGTGTTGTAATTTCAGAAGATGACATGCATCATTGAACAATTGCATGTCCACAACGAAGGCAGATATTCGTTTCGGAAACAGCAACATCAATAATAATAATAACAACAGAAATAACAGTAGCAATTGCAGTAAATGTGATAGCAGTAACTGCTAAACAGCTACAATATTTTCATTAACTGTAACAGTTTTACAACTGGTTGCGTTGCTACAGTTATTGCTGCTACTGCTGCTTCACTACATCACCACAGCAACAACATTAATAAATATATTATATTTAACGCAAAAACTGACTTCACAACTTACCTTCTGAATGTCCTTTTGTGACAGACAATTTTACTTCAGCGCGAAATCCCAGTGAACCACGAATGAACATCAATGACTGCAAAACAAGTTGACGCTCACATTACTTTCTCTTCTATAGAAAAAATCTAAACAAAACATTGTTTCCATAATCATACGCATTTATATATATATATATATATATATATATATATATATATATATATATATATATATATATATATATATATATATATATATATATATATATATATATATATATATATATATATGTATATATATATATAAGTGAATAATGCTGAATCTCTGTAAATCAATCAATTGTAGATGATTTGTACCTTTTATTTGTTTTAACCTTTTATCCATATTACAAGTTGTCACAAAGGTATTATACTAAGATGTTTCTTAACTGGGAAAGGACGTAAATGGGACATTGCTTAAATGTGTAAATAATAGTGTTGCGCATGTAATGCATCGACGGTGCGTGGAATTCTCTATATAGTCTAGCGATTTTCTAATGATCGTGCGATGTGCCGAAACCTGGGCAATTTCGTAAACTCAATGTTACATAGTTGTCAATTATGATATTTTCATAGGAGTATGCCTTCTACAGTGCAATAATTATCGCGTGGTGAATCATTGCAAGATTGCAATTGACATTGTTAGCACCTGGAAAGACGATGGCTTAAGCTTCAATATATTGTTTTACTTCTTAATTTGGAGCGTTGTTCAGAATGGCAGTGAAACGTGCACACTCTAGAAGGAGCACGATAAACATATACAAGATCTGTATGATTCGGCATGGGGTATAATGCTAAATATAAGCTGGAAGTTGAGTAAAACTAACTTCTGAATTAGAGATAAAGTAGGAACAAGAAGGTCTGCTATATTCAATCAATGGAAGAAAATGTCAAATACGGCTGTTAGAAAAGAAGACATTGGAATCTGGAAGTTGGCTGCACAGAAAGTGAAATAGCACTCGAAGTGACTGTACGGTTTGAAAGGAGACGTCAAAGGCCGAATTGAGACAATTACTTTCAATCATCGTGTTCAACCTGATCATCATTATTATCATTATTATCATTACCATCTCCAAATTTACAATCATCATCGTCATCATCGTTTTCATCATTTGTATGACACGTCCATTGTTCGTCATGAATATGGTATGTGTTTAGAAAACATCAATAACATGAAGTTTGATAATCTCTAGAGTTGTATTATAGAATTATTATACAATAATTATTTCATGGTGAGTGTTGTCAATAAATTATGAAATGAGGTTACATATCGAACGTTTTGCACATTTACGGCAACCTTTGTTGTTATATGGTCTTAGACATTCGCTTCGTCGCTCCAAGTGATACATCAGACCGAATCAACGTTCGTGAACACACATTTTCAATTGATAGGTTTCGAAGGTGCATCCTCAGTGACTCACAATTTGTCAACTGCTTTAGGTCACGTGAACGGAAGTTTTGAGCTGTGAAGTGTTTCATAATTGTTCTATATTAACGCGTGTTTGAGAGCATGTAGACCCTTGGTATGTAAATCGCTTGTCTCTGTTGACTGCCGATATAGGCTTGTGCACACGAATACCTACCACATTTAAAGTTGTATCCTCATTTCTATTTTTATTAGTCTCATTTCAAATTAATTTTGCAAAAAACGAAACCTACCTAATGTCCATTGCAACATGCTAGCTCGTTTGTGAAACTGGTATGCGAAGATTTCGTGTGAAATCATCAGACAAACTATTAAATTACTTAATGCTTGTTCAGCCATTAAGTGAAGTGAAATTAAGAATATTGAAAAATCAAAATTTTCACCTTTGGTGAAATTCTGTAACTTTGTGTTGCGATCAGCGAGAGGAGTCTCGCCCTTGATCGGCATTGACTCGGACAGTGTTAACCATTTTGAATATCGGATATTTGTGTAACTTTGTGTTGCGATACGAACAACATTCACCGCAAATAAATATTTTTCTAAACATTATTCCAGATCTGGACACTTATCTAATTTGCTATCATATATATCTTTCTAGCAATTAGCTGCGTTCCTGTCCCAATTAATCAGGTAGTTGACCGAGTTTCGGTGCAAAGGGAAAACAGCTATTTCGATGTGTATGCAGGTAAATATACATTGCCAATTTGCCTCCTTGTCGAACCGAATTACCCAGCGTGACCTGTTATTCTTATAATATAGGATATAGGGGACACAAGTCTTGTCAGCCGGCCATGTTGGTTTTATGCGTGTTTGCCCATACATGCACACTTTCGGCCCTCAAATACAGGCTGCTTGCTTTAGCATTTCATACATAGACAAATATGGAATTAAAACCGAATTAAAACCGAATTAAAACCGAGATAACAAACAACAACACATTTACTTTGTTTATGTATTAAAACAACTAGCATTAAACCGCTTTACACACATTTGCGCCGGAAATGCCTTATCTCTTCGCCAATCGCCTCGAAACGAGCATAACTTGTGTCCCCTATTGTAAAGTATTGGGAATAAAAGTACGTCAACGTGTCGATTTTGTAAGACATCCAGAGAAAGTAAAGCGAGCAAGACACCATCCATGTATTTCAGTTAGAAACAGGGCAATTCAAAATGGAGGTGAAGTTGTCACAAGTCAGTAACCGTGTCGCCCTTCGTCGGAAACTTCATGCAGTCATGGTTATTCATATCAAGGAATATTTGGGCGACACAACATGTCTAGGATAAAGCTGTTGGAGATAAACAATATTTCAAAAAGATGGTGTAGACAATTGTATGTGGTCTCTCACTGTCATAATCAAGATTGTGTCTTCGTTCGCGCCCTCTCACTTTGATATTTACGATAATATACACGTGCGCGTCCACTCACTGTGATATTTATGATAGCATTAAATGGGCGCCCTTTCACTGTCATATTCACGATAGTATGATCATAGGCGCCCTCTCCCCGCGATATTCAAGATATTATCCACGTTCGCGCACTTTCATTGTGATATTCACGATTGTACCTTCGAAACTGAGCCACCATAGAGACGATGCAGGTGATACGGACCTCCTATTTGTTCAATGGACCATGGGATCCAATCAATATAAACGACGAACACTCACCTGGCCTCTTAGATTTATATGACTTCGAATTTAACTTTCAAGTGACGTTAAGTGCTACGTGAAACATGATATCGTGAAGCCGATGCATGGGTACGGCGATATATTTCTAGAAGACCTTGTGTTAGCGTTATTCAATTAGATAAATGTATTAACTATGTAAATTTAGTTGTATTTCTGTTTTGATGATGAGCATCAGCATACATACATCATCTTTGTGCGGGTAAACGCTGATCATGGGCGTGACTTCAATTCTCTCGCCGATCACCTGACGACGTTACGAAATTTCACCAAGTGTAACATTCACGAGTTTTCAGTATTTCCACTAGATACAGCAGTTGCACAAACGAGCTACCGTGTTGCATTGGACACACGGTAGGCTTTTTTTTTACAAAATTTATTTGAAATGAGACTAACAAAAATAGAAATGAGGAGAGATATTTAAATGTTGTAGCTACCCGTATGCACAAACGTGTATCGGCAGTCCTGGAGACTTATGAGTTAAAGACGAAAGGTCTACATTCTCTCAACCCCGCGTTAATGTAGGACACTTATGAAACACTCCACATCTCAAGACTTCCGTTATCTTGACCTTACGCCAATTGACAAGACGTGTTCGCTCACACTTCATTCATTGCCTGACGGACAATAGGCAGCACAGACAGCGCAAATCAGGTGAGAAACGACACGTTGATGTACATTTATGCCCAATACTTAACAATAGGGGATACAATTAGTGCGCGTTTCGAGACGATAGTTGACGAGATAATGCATTTCCGGCACAAATTTGTGCAAATCGTTTTAATGTTAGTTGCTTTAATACATAAATAATGTAATAAATAATGTTTTAATGCTAGTTTAATAGTTTAAAACATAGACAAAGTAAATGTGTTGTTGTTTGTTATATTTGTTTTAATTCCAGATTTGTCTATGTATAAAATACTACAGCAAGCAGCGTGTCGATGAGAGCCGGAAGTGTGTATTTATGGGCAAATACGCATTAATCCAACATGGCGGGCAGACGAGACTTGTGTTCCCTATATCCTATATTACAAGAACAACCTGCTCGTTTATGTCCCGAACATGTGTGACTAGCTTAAATAATAATGTTCGCAGTTTATTTAATAATTTTTTTATTTCATCAACACAATTGCTTTCAGTCGTTAGATCTGGTAAGATCAAAAATATCCGATATTCAAAATGACTAACACTGTCCGAGTCAATGCCGATCACGGGCGAGACTCCTCTCGCTGATCGCAACACAAAGTTACGAAATTTCACCAAAGGTAAAAATCGTGATTTTTCAAAATTTTGAATTTCACTATGCTTAATAATTGAAAAAGCATTAAGTAATTTTTAACTAGTTTGTCTTTTGACTTCGCACGAAGTCTTCACACACAAGTTTCACAAAGAGCTAGCATGTTGCAACGGACACTAGGTAGGTTTCGTTTTTTGCACAACTTAATTTGAAACGAGACTAGCAAAACTAGAAACGAGGAGGGATCTTTAAATGTGGTAGCTAATCGTGTGCACAAGCCTATCTCGACAGTCACCACAGACAAGCGATTTACATACCAAGGGTTTACATACTCTTAAACCCGATTTAATATAGGACATATATGAAACACTTCACAGCTCAAGACTTCCAATCACGTGACCTGCCGCCAGTTGACAAGTCGTGAGTCATTGAGGATGCACCCTTGAATCCTATCAATTGAAAAGTAGTGTTCATGAATGTTAATTTGGTATTATCTGTCACTCGGAGCGAAGAAGGGAATGTAAGTAGCGACCATGGAACAACACAGTTTGCCGTAAATGTGGAAAACTTCGATATGTATCCTCATTTCACAAAGACCGTGTTATAATTTATTGACAACACTCACCATGAAATTATTTATATTGTTATATAACTCTAGCGATTATAACATTTCGTGTTATTGATGTTTTATAAACACATACAATATTCATGGCGAACAATGGATGTGCGTGTATTATGAAAATGATGATAACGATGATGATGTTGATGATGAAGGTTTTTTTGGTGGTAATGATAATGATGATGTTGAAGACGATGATTGGAAGTAATTACCTCAATTCGGCCGTTGACGTATCCTTTCAGTCCATACAGCCACTTCGAGTGTTTGATTTTGTCATTCCATACAATTTTGAGTCTATTTCTTCGTGTTATTCCTGGTATTTCACCTTCCGTGCAGCTATCTACCAAACTATCATGTCTTCTTTTCCAATGGACGTATTAGATTTTGTTTTCCCTTGATATAGCATACCTTCTTGTTCCTACTTTACTTCTCACTCAAACAATAGTTTTACTCAAAATCCACCTTAAACTTAGAATTATGCCCAATGCCGAAACATTGAAAAATTGTATACGTTTATCGTGCTCCTACTCGTGTGTGCACGATTCACTGCCATTCTGAACAACGCTCCAAAATAAGTAGTAAAATATATGTTGAAGCGTAAGCCATCGTCTCTCCTGATGCTAACAAGATCAATTGCAATCAATCGTTGCAATGATTCACCAAGCGGAAATGATAGGCATGTGCCTATGAAAAGGTAACAACTATGTAACATTTGGCTAAAATTGAGTGTAAGAAATAGCCAAGACTTCGACACAGCGGCACAATCACTGGAAAGTCGCCCGACTATATTGAGAGTTCGACGCACCTCCGTTTACAGCGCGCCACACTCCTATTTACACACGTAAACTATGCCCCATTTACGTCCTTTCGGTGGTGTTGGTTTCAGGACGGTCATGCGAGACCTCACGTGTCCCCTTGTCGCGACGGCGTGGCTTGTGTCACTAGCTACATCTGCCATTGCAGAGCCATTTTGTAAGACGCCCAAAGAACGTGAAGCGAAACAGGGGACCAAACTACCAATTATGTGGGAAGGTGGGCAGTTCGAGTTGGAGGTAACGGTGCCACAGGTTAGTATCAGTGTCGCCATCTGTTTCACACTTCATGCAGTCATATATAATCATATTTAGGAATTTGCGAGCGACACAAAGTGACTAGGTGAAAAGTGATGGAGATAAACACGATTACAATAAAAGATGATATAGAAAAATTAGTCAAACGGTTTGATAAATGGCAGATGACAATACATTTTTGGACATGTAAATCACTACACAAATTCTTCTGTTTTAAGATTTTATATAGCTGTGTTTAATAGTTTCTCATAACTGGCTTTTGATTGGTCACACTTAAGGAAAAACAGCTAAGTGTAGCCCTATATAAAGCAACAGTTATATCGCATTTGATATATTTTATATAAGCATGGAAGCTACATCGTAAAAAGGACAGAGACAAGCTAGAAAGAATAAAACGAAGGATTATTATAAATATTGGTTGGTGTTGCTTGCAGTGCAGATTTTAGTGATGCGTCAAGTGTGGTAGTGGGTAGTGTGCTTGTCACCTCTGCTTTCACCTTCCACGGCTAGCTAGCTTCTGCGAAATGACAAGCACCGCGTGGATAAGCCTTGTCTGCCTGTACAATAGCCTCTCCTAAAACAAGAATGTCGTCGTAATCTCATCGACGTAACCAATGGATACTGGCCACCGTGAGGCACCAGGCTAATCAGACGAGGGGTCTCGCAGCAGCATGGGGCCCCAGAGTTGCAGTGCGCATGACCCATCTGAGTATGGACACGCTCTGCCGCTGTCACTAACCCATGTCCCAGCTATGGGCAAATAGCATCGCTTGGAGAGGAGATGGGCCCCACCAAGCGGACCTCGCCCTAGACACACCACATGATGACGATCAATACACAGAACACAGAACGCAACCCGGGTTAACAATGACCGCGCCATCCGTTCCTCACCAGGACGGACGCGATAATTATAATAATGGTGACCAAACAAGTAAGATCCGTGGGAGAGAAAACATCACCATCACCATTACTCCAAAACGACTGACTACAGCGATGTGCAAATAGAAGATTTATACAGCCAACTGCAGAGAACCAGGCTCCTAAGAAAGATATCTTAATTGTTTAGGGAAATTGGAATGCAAAGGTTGGCAAAGATACATGAGAGAACTGGCAAGACATCTTCGGGCCTTTCTGCAATGCAACTACTAACGAAAGAGATTTTAGGCTCCTGGAATTTACAACAACCTAGGTCTGGCCAATACATATTGTCCGCACAAAGCATCCAGGAGATGGACGTAGCACTTTCCGAATGGCCAGCATCACAATCAGATCGATTACATATTGCCGAAACAACGATTCCGGTCTGGCATAAATATAGCAAAGACGCGGAGCTTTCCAGATGCAGACATAGGAAGTGATCATGACTTGGTGATGATCAACTTCCGTCTCCGTCTGAAAAAGATTGTCAAACCAAAGCAAGTAAGGATGAAGTTCGACCTAGAAAAGTTGAAAGACCCTAAAATTGCAGAAGCATTCCAGGCAATGATAGCTGGGAAATTTGCGCCTCTTACCATCCTAGAGGAAGAAAACACCGACATATAGACATTGACCAACAAGTTCAACAATGCAGTGACTGATACAGCCAGTGAGATCCTCGGCAAATAGCGTCATAAGAAGAAACCCTAGGTCACCACCGAATTACTTGACATGTGTGACAAAAGAAGAGTACTGAAAAGGGGGAACTGATAAACATACGGAAATCTACAAAGAAATCAGAACAGGCATGAAAAAAGCCTAAGAAAAATGGATAGAAGAACAGTGCATCGAAATAGAAGGCAACCTCAACAAGAGTAATAGCGAACGAGCATTCCAACTCGTAAAAGATCTGACAAGTGAGAAGAAAGGAAGAATAAACACCATCCAAGACAAGTCAGGAAGATTATCAAGAAAGGGAAATCAGCTAGAGTTGACAATATACTAGCTGAATTAATACAAGCTGGGGGAATAGTTGCAACCAACATCCTCACAGCAATCTGCAATAGGATCTGGCAGACAGGAGATTGGCCTACTCCAAAGACCCAATGAATGGTCATCACACTTCCAAAAAAGGCAACCTACAATTGTATTAAAACTACCGGGCAATAAGCCTCATCAGCCACCCAAGAAAATTCATGTTGAAGGTCATCCTTAACAGATTGAAGCCACAAACAGAGAATATCATCACTGAAGAACAGGCCGGCTTTCGAGCAGGACACAGTTCTACAGAGCAAATATTCAACCTTAGAATCCTCTGCGAAAAGTACTTGCAGCACCAAGAAGATCTCTACCATGTAGCTTATTGACTTCAAGAAGGCATTTGACAGGGTATGGCATGCAGCCTTATGGGCAACCATGAGGAAATACAACATTGGTGTCAACCTTGTTCAACCCATATAACACCTGTTTGACAAGGCCACCAGCGCAGACCTTATGAATGGCACCCGGGGGGAATAGTTTCGCACCACCATTTGAGTTCGCAATGGCTGCCTTCTATCACCTACTCTATTTAACATATTTTTAGAGAGGATCATGACTGACGCCCTTGAAGATCACGTAGGAACTGTCAGCATCGGAAACAGGACAATAACATATTTACGCTTTGCAGATGACATCGATGGCTTAACAGGGGATAAACAGGAATTAGCTGACCTATTGAGCCGCCTCTACAATACATCTGCGTCCTACGGAATGGAAATTAGTGCTGAGAAAACCAAGCTAATGACCAACAACAGCAGTGGCATCAACAAGAAGATCACAGTGAATTGATAAAAAATAGAAACAGTGTCTAAGTTCAAGTACCTTCGTTCAGTTTGCACAGATGAGGGATCCAAACATGAGATCATTTCAATGATTGCCTAGACAACAGCAGCAAAGACAAGACTGAAACCAATATGGAAAGATAAAAACATCACCTTTCGATCGAAAATCAGACTGATGCGATCACTTGTCATGTCAATATTTCTATACGCATGCGAGACATGGACTCTTACAGCCGAACTGCAAAGAATAGTACAAACCGTGGAAAAAAGGTGCTATCGAAAGATCCTTTGCATCTCATACAAGGACCATGTAACCAACGAAGAGTTCCACAACAGAATCAAACAAGCTATCGGGCCCTATGAAGACTTCCTAACGATGGTAAAGAGACGGAAGCTGAAATGGTATGGGCACGTCTTACGAACATCAAGAAGGCGAGGAAGACAGAGGAAGAGGTGGGAGGACAACATCAAAGAGTGGACAGGCCTGGACTTTTCAGGGATACAGAGGGAGGCAGACGACAGGAAGAAGTGGAGACAGCTGGTTACAAGGTCGTCGGTGGGGCCCCAACGAAACTACGTGTTACGGGATTGATGATAATGATGATGATGATGAAACATAGATGATAAAACTGTTTCGCTCTCCATAAGCCAATGTCTTCCATGTCCACTTCCCATCTGGAACTTAGTTTTAGATGGCTAAAGCTTGTTATAATTGTAAATGTTCGTCGATGACGTTGGACACTTGATGCAAATCAAGTTCGATTCATGTATACACACACCTGTGTACATGCATCCATACATTCATACATACATGCGTACATGCACAAATACACGTACGCACGCATGCAAACATCATTGCAAGGTCGCCTTACGCAGTCACACATGCTCGCATGCGCACATGCATAAACGCACACACGCACGCACGCACGCACGCACGCACGCACGCACGCACGCACGCACGCACGCACGCACGCATGCAGTTATGCACGCATGCACACACCCTCGCATGCACGCATGGACACTTGCACGTATGTATGCACGCACCCATGCACGTGTGCACACATACACATTTATGTATAGATACAGTCATATATTTGCATTAATTAATTAATTATTTATTTTAAATTTGTGTTTTAAGATTTTATATAGCTGTGTTTCTCATAACTGGCTTTTGATTGGTGGACGTACACAAGGTGTACGATGTATTTATGTTTTGTATGTTAATGAATGTGTACATGGAGTGAGACCTAAATAAAATATGTACTTATGTACGAACTTACACACTTACATATGCATACAGACGTGCACAAATATATACATTGCCCACAATGCAGATGTCATCATTCATGAATAATTGCCTGCGAATGAATAGTGATATGTTTTTTATGCAGCAACTCCAGACGGCGCACATTGACAGTTTCATATCAGACACTGTTGTGTCTTATAACCATTACGAAATAAAATCGATCGAGTTCATCACAATCAATTTCAATGGAAGCGATGTTTCACTGAAATTTATCAATCCATGGCACTATGAGGACCACATCTACGACATCACAGGTAACACTATCTGCCGTACACGTCTTACTTGATCCTTATGAGTAAAACATATCAATGGTGATTCGAGAATAATGATTAAATTACGGAACTATTTTAGACTGATGAATTAGAGACGATTATTAACATTATGTTTGCATTGGGCTATGCACCATACATGTGTATTAGTGGCGCAACCCCAATTGTTCTGCGCCTCCGATGTAACAATGTTAGGAGTAATGCAACTCCGTTTGGAAAGCATCGAATTCATCGTGAAACATCTACCTGCCTTTACAGGAGAAACATGTGCGACTGTCAAAAATATAAAGGCGCTGTTCGCGTCTAGCCTCAGGTATCTCCCGCTCGTCCAGATGAGGATACCGTTAGGATGGACTGATCGTACATTTTCCTCACACATAGAGTACGTCGACAACAATTCGACCGTACGTCATAGTGTTTGCATCCTTCTCTCTATTATATTCATAACGTTAAGCTAGCCGCACACCGCCCGATTGTCTACGCTGCGACGGTCGAGATGCGTCGGATCGTAGACAATCGTTCGGTGTGTGGGGGGCTTTAGACTCGCAAACGTCCTCTCACTGCGATATTCAGGATGGCAATCTCGTGTGCGGCCTCTCATTTTCATATTCACGATTGTGTCCTCGTGCGCGCCTGCTTACAGCGATGTTCACGATAGTAGACTCGTCGTCGCCATCTCACTTTGATATTCACAATGATATTCAAGATTCACTGTGGTATTCACGATAGTATCATCGTGGGTGCACGATCACTGTGATAACCACGATGGTATCATCGTGAGTGCACCATCACTGTGATAATAACGGTCGTATCCCCGTCCGCACCCTCTCACTGTGATATTCACTATAGTATGCTCGTGCCTCAACCTGTGATATTCACTTGTATGATCTCGCGCGTCTTCTCGGTTAGACATTTACCCTAAATAGATCATAGTTTTGTCACAGCTATGGCGTGTGGTGCTCCCATTGCATATCGCATTGTTTGTCTTCTATAGGTGAGAGATGTCACGGTGTCACATTGGAAGCTTTGTTACGACGAACGGTTTCTGATGCATTTGTTCGCTGACTCTGGTGGCAACATCATGCGCGTCACAATAAGTGGGTATATTTCTTTTTACCTCCGGGGATGTATTTTATATGGCAGTTCCGATTTAACAATATAAATTATTGTTCCAACATCGCGATAGCTATTATTGTGCATGACGACTCTTTGGGCAGTTATTAAAAATGTCATTTGGTGATTAATATAGATTAATCCTTGCTATTGAGAACTGAATTTTAAACGATACTCCTTCAAATGGACACTGAAAGCCAATCAGATGAGCGCCCCTCTTCGAATGAACTGTACCACATAATAATTTCATTATCAGCGATCAGAAATTATTAGAACACGTTTCCAGTTTAAATTCAACGAAATAAGCTGGAAACCTATTTCGTTGCAGCCGGTCGAAATATCCCGATGATACATTACAACATTGTGTCTGTGAAGAAGTTTGATTTTAATCAACAATTGAAGGTTCGTGTTCCGGTGAAGCAATTCAATTATGACAAATTAACAACAATGACATACTTACATACACGTACAAGTTCTTGTGAAGCAATTCCTTTATGAGATTATGTCGTAAGGAAATGCACGCAGTTCAGCACTATCATATTTATATTAACGATTCCCATAGTTATGCAACTGAATATGTCATGTAGATAATTAATACGAATTACAACATATTGGATATTGTCGGATTTGCACTGAAATTAGTGTGTAACGTTACATAGTGTTTTCCATAAATGTTTTGCGCGAAGTATTAAATGATTATTTGCATGTGAAGTATTTTGGATGTAAGTCGTGGTTGTTACTAACGTCTTGGAAAACCGGTAAAACATTATTGATTGCCAACATATTACTATTGTAAGCTGTCCATACAATAAATACGATGATAATCATGACTTGCATATTAAACATATTTTAAGAGAAAACATCGTGAAACTTTAATTCTGGTGACACGCATTACAGTTTTATTTTGTGAAGAACCCAATGGATGGTCTAATTTTCCATATCTCAAAACAGTAGTTTAAAGGTTCCTCCTCAATTATTTTATTTAAAGCTTGATCCAATATATATATATATATATATATATATATATATATATATATATACACACAAATATATATATATATATATATATATATATATATATATATATATATATATATATATATATATATATATATATATATATATATGTATATTATATATGTATATATATATATATATATATATATATATATATATGTATATATATATATATATATATATATATATATATATATATATGTATATATATATATATATATATATATATATATATATATATAAATATATATATATATATATATATATATATATATATATATATATAAATATAAATATATATATATATATATATATATATATATATATATATATATATAACAGAACTATAAAATACTACTACAGTATGCGTTTGTGTGTGTGTGTGTGTGTGTGTGTGTGTGTGTGTGTGTGTGTGTGTGTGTGTGTGTGTGTGTGTGTGTGTGTGTGTGTGTGTGTGTGTGTGTGTGTGTGTGTGTGTGTGTGTGTGTTGTAGCATGGTTGACCAGGCTTGCTTCGCCTTGGCCTTCCAATTCCGAGATCCTGAATGTGCCGTTGGTCAAACTACCTTTTTTTTCGAGCAGCACACTTTGAAAAACCGCCACGCCAGTTCTACGATGTACAATCACATGTCGCTATTTACAGTACCCAACGGGACTCTTGTGCAAACGTGGAGTGCAATTTAACAAACATCCTCCGGACGAGTTCGAATCGTTCAGCGCCACAGTGGTAATGGTCTACCCAAGTCACAGTTTCTCTACGATCACGAAGGTGAAGACCGGTCGACACAGTAAAACATATCACAAAATCGGGCGATGTATTGTCCCCTTGTATTTTATAATAGCAAGACTAACCGGTCTCCAATTAAAAGTGTGCATTATTTACGTTAGGCGTACGTTGCTCAACTTGTGTTACGAGTCGCGAGTTGGTTCGATTGTGTCAGTGCATACTCCAGAACATTTGTTGCCGCGATTCAGTTTTTGAATCTATCCAACAACGGTTGCCCCTGAAAAATCAACACACATCTCGAGATTTGTTGAGTTGCGGTCCAGAGTATATTGCACGAATGGTCCATTTTAAGTCAAATAAACACATGATTCATAAAACAAGTACGCCATTAATCATTGTTGCAACTACTGCTAGGCGTTCGTTGCTAAGCGGTTGTTGCGAATCGTGTGTTTGTGTTTATTTGACATAAGCTGGATCAGTCGTGCAATGTACGCTGGTCAGCAACTTAACAAAGCTAGAGTCACGTTTTTATTTGGCCAGCGCAACAGTTGGTGGACCGATCCGAAAATGTAATGGCAGCAACAAATGTTTTGTAATCTGCGCTGACCCAGTCGCTCAAACGCGCGACTCGCAACAAAAGTACAAAACAATGTACGGCTAACATAACTGGCTCCTGAGACGGCGTGAGTCAGATGACCGTTGTGTGTGAGATCGTCCATAAACGTATAACTGTAATAAAAAAAAAAAAATTGCAAGCAAGCTTCCAGAAGCTAGTGCTTTGATTTTATTTTCAATCTTCATATATTATATTAGTTTGATTTGTATTATGAGTGTAACGAACGGCTACCAAATCAAACCAGAACATTTATATATTTCGTAGTTGCGATACGACATCACGGAATTTAAGTTTGGCATACGGCCGTGTTGATAAAGTATTCCTGTCTTGTAGGAGTTCTACGACAACGGTATCAAACTGGCGAGTTCCCTCATATTCGCTTTGCCAGGAACATCGATTGAACGGCGATTCGGTCACGGCTATCTTCGCATCATTCGTGACGACAATACAGGTAATTAATGGCTAATGGTTTCGAATGTTCAACGAATTGCATTGGTTAAAAGCTGTGCAGTTACTTGGTGTTTCGCATAATTGAACAAACTACATTTTCCGAATTGTTTGTTCTTAAACTACATATAAATTAATAATGATATACTTCAGGTTTTAATATTTATTCCTGAAGTATATTTTAGTGTTAGACGCGTGGTTTCTATCTTTCGTACGCATCAACAGTGCTACGTCTGTCAATGCAAACTCCTCACTTGTGGCGCCATTAACCATTTCGCCATTGCCACAACTTTCACTTGATGCGCGGAATCTGCACATCTTTATTTCATTTGGTAAACTCCTAAACTCAAGAAATGTCTTTATTTCCATTGCGCACAGTTGCCCAGCCAACCATTTCTTTATCACTCACCCCACCTATCCTCGTCTGTCCCAGTGACCCATAAGGCAGAAGTGCATCTCTTCCAGCTCGCTCCATCAGCAGCTACATCACATCTCCTTCTCTAACTCCGGTTTTAACATTGAACCACTCAGATTCCTCACTTTCGTCTAACACTACACATTTACTATCTTCGTATAACATCTGATACATGTGGATTATCTTGCTTGGAATTCAATATCTCTCCCTGATTTTCCATAAACTATCTCGGTGCATTGAGTCAAACGCTTTTTTAAAGTCTACAAACTTATAGAGTTGCCTGCCATTCCACAACCTGTTCTAGAATATTTCGCCAACAAAATATATGTTCAACAGTGCTTTTCCAATTTTTGAAACCTGCTTGATCGCCCCTCAACTTGTTGTTAACTCCATCTCTTTTTCTCTCAAAGAGTACCCTTCTTAATATATTACTAGGACAGAATTCCCGCAATCTGTAAAGTCTCCATTTATCGATATTTTAGCGATCAGCCCATGCTTTTATTTTGTTCCCAAAATATTCTGAATACATTAAGAAGCCATTTCTCTGTTGTAGTCATGTGTTCTTTAGTAATTATGCTGTAAATTCGTCCTTGCGCCTTGCTTTCCCGTTTTATTTTCCTTAGCGCTGATTTATTTTCTGCATTTGTTATTGGGTCAGTGCTGATTTCATTTATGATTGGATCTATCTCCACATTTGTTACAGGAGCATCACGTACAGGTCAATTACGGATTTTTTCAAACTTTTATTTCTATCGTCCCATCCTAGCCAATTCTTCTTTTAATAAATGTCAACATTTGTCTTTCACTGCATGTGTTGTCTTACGTTTGTGCGGGCGGGCGGGCGGGCGGGCGGGCGGGCGGGCGGGCGGGCGGGCGGGCGGGCGGGCGGGCGGGCGGGCGGGCGGGCGGGCGGGCGGGCGGGCGGGCGGGCGGGCGGGCGGGCGTTAACCCAATTGTGCCTGCGTCTTTCGGAAGAGACACGAAGAACCGTAGATCCATTCTATCTCATGTCTACACAATGGGAAGAAAATATCCCACACAGGGAGTAAATGTGTAACCTGTTGTAGACTACATTTCATAAGTAAATGCAGAACCGTCCATGAAGCGTCTAAACCAATTCTACAAACCATCCCGCAAGAGGATACCACAAAAATTAAATCAAACTGTACATTTAAAGTTAATTTCGTTACAGGTGTGATTTAATGAACCTTCCAGTTCTATTCCGTGTCTTAGGTCTACGTATGTCATCGATCCAAAGCGGGGAAACTGCACCATAAACTGACGGAGACATGGACTACCTATTTGTTCAATGGACCATGGGATCCAACAAACATCAACCACAGACACTCACCTGGCCTCTTCGATCTACATAATTTTGAATTCAACTTTCAAGAGACTGTAAGTGCTAAGTGAAGTCGATGCCTTGGTATAGACGTCTGTGTTGAGAATATATTGTGTTAGCGTTATTAAATTAGATAAATATTTAACTATAATTAATTGCATCTCTGTTTTTATTGTGATCAATACTGATAGTTTCGACAGTTTTAACCATACGTTTCTCGCTCTACGTTTCTTTAGTTTCGTAAGTTATAAGTATTGATGTCAGCTGTGAGCCGAGATACGCATAAGTAGATTACGTATGGAATGGTCTGTATTGGTGAACACGCTACTTATCAATTTAATATATGATTTCAAGCAAGACATGATTAAGTTTTATATGCGAAGTAATCTAGGCATATAAAACAGTTATAACTTAGCAGAACAGGGAAACGCTAGTAGCTTTACTGTAGTTATGTTTTTTAAGAACGAGTTAACACCAACACCAATGGAAAATCTCTCAAGCGTTGCGTGGTTGAAAGCCAGTAAATACATTAGAGGGGTGTGATAGGGGTATCAGCCTGAGTCACATCTGATTTTGGGATAGACCTCCCACCTTCCACCAACTTGGGAATCCACCTCCCACCAATCCCATCTCCCACCTATTTGTGAAACAAACCTCCCACCAATATTTTAGGACAAACCTTCCATTTCACAATTCCTGCCACCACGCCCCATATTAGGGTTTAATGGGATTTTCAGTTTTTCAACGTTATTGCTAAAACTACATTACGACTACGTATGAATAAATTCAACTTACGTTAAGTATTGAGATTTGTTCGGAGTATGGAACATATAGCTGAAACTATATATTGCTTAAAGTTCTATTCGATGATACAATACATCATATGCTTGTAATATTGGGGAAAATACCAACGTTCTTACCATTGATTTTCAAATCTATTTCTTTAGTGAAATAAAATACATAGTTTGTTATTTGTTGATGCACGCACTATGCAAATCTTCAGAACAAAACTTGACGTGTTCGCAGACAGTGGAGAGGGGTCAAGAGATCGACGTCTTCAAGGCTTTCCAACAGGACTGGCCTTATTACGGCATCAACACGACAGCGGAACTCTACTACACGACGGTAAAAACAATCTATCCATTTCTAAATCTAATACACGACGGAAAAAAATAACCTTTGCAATTCTCAAAATACTACACGACGAAAAAAACCAACCTATAGAATTTTCAATATTCTACCCGACAGTAAAACAACCTATCCAAATATCAATATACTACACGACGGTAAGACTAACTTATCTAATTCTCAAAATCCCACACGACGGCAAGACTAACCTATCCAATTTTCAATAACCCATACGACGTTACCATCAACCTATCCAATTCCCAATACACCACACGACCGTTAAACCATCCTAACAAATATTCAATACACTTGACAACACTAAAACGAAATTATCCAATTCTCAATACTCTAACCGACTTTAAAACCAACCTATCAAATTTTCAATAACCCATACGACTTTATCTATCCAATTCCCCAAAACCACACGACGGCAAAACCAACTTATCCAATTCTCAATATAATACACGACGGTAAGACCAACCTAACCAATTATAAGTACATGCCACACGACGGCAAAACCAACTTATCCAATTATCCGTATTCTACACGAATATAAAGCCAACCTATGAAATGTCCAATATATCGTACTACTGTAAAGCCAATCTATCCAATTCTCAATATAACATATGACGGTAATACAAACCTATCCAATTTTCAATACCCAACATGGCGATAAGGTCAACCTATCCAATTACCAATATACCACACGTTAAAAAAACAACCTATTCAAATCGTTATATAATACTCGACGCTAAACCAACCTATCCAATACTCAATATACTACACGACGGTAAGACCAACACAACAAATGATCAACATACAACAAGGCCATAACACCAACCTATCAAATTCTTAATATACTGCACGACTGTAAAACCAACTTACCCACTTCTCGATAATCAACAAGAACGATGGTAAAGCCAACCTATCCAATATCATAAATGCGTAGCTGCGAAATTGCTTGTTATACAATCAACACCGCTGAAGCTGTTGTGAAAGTCACCTATGTATTTTTGAAATATGAGACGTTATTTGAAATATAATAATAAGTATTATGACGAACGGTAAAACAACGCTATGACGCATCATTCCCGTCAAAACTAGAGCGTGATAGCATTCCGATTCCATCAAATCCATATTGTACGTGAATCAAATGACACGTACACACAAACGTACACGTACACGCAAACCTACACGTAAACACGCCCACTCGTACACGCAACCACTGTGTTGACATTACACTATATGCAGTATACTTATCAACACTGCAATAGATGCTAACTTTACAGCGACATTTACCATAGGATCGTTGGGTGACGGACGGCGCGCAGCTCAACTACGCCGCCTCGCCGGAATACAACGAATACCAAACTTACGCCGGCCGCAGTAAACTCTTCGGGTTCTGGTACAGCACTACGTCGGCTCACTTGGTAAGTAATAACATAACAGAACAATAACTATCACAGTGTGTGTGCGTTTGCGTGTGCGTGTGCGTGTGCGCGTGCGCGTGCGCGTGCGCGTGCGCGTGTGCGTGTGCGTGTGCGTGTGCGTGTGCGTGTGCGTGTGCGTGTGCGTGTGCGTGTGCGTGTGCGTGTGCGTGTGCGTGTCTTTATGGTTATCGTAGAACTAAAGCTTGATTGGAGTGTTAGTTATGTTTTACTAGTGCAATTACGCATACTATGTGTTACAATTGGCACATTAAACGTTTGTTTCAGTCTAGCTATCTTCCTGGGCTTATCCCAAAAGTGACCCACGTTCATGAGTACAAAGAAGGAGTCGACGACTTTTCTGTATTTGATATATCGGCGTGTTACATACAACCGAAGCAAGTGGAACGAGTCGTCCTCAGCTTACCAGGTATAACGATCTTATTAGGGTATTTCTTGGGGAAGATACACACTCTTCAACTGTTATCCATATCCGTATGGACGTATGCAAGCATACACACAAGTACGCATGCATGCATGTATGCATGTATATACGTAGATATGTTGTTTGTTGGTTGTAGGTTGTTATTGCGGCATAATGCGGACCAGACCGAAACTACTCGAGACTGCGTTGCGACAATATATATCTCAAGAGACTGGCGTAGACTTGATCAGGGTCGGCGAGATTGAAGTACGTTTGTCAGCCTTTGTTCCAGTCCTTTGTTTTTGAATTAGTGTATTTCAGTATTATTTTTATTTCATTTCAGTATTGTCTTCCAATTTCTATCTTCAAGTTTTTTTGTTCTCCAACGTGGCGTGGAAATGTAGGAATAAACAGTGGTTAGAACGTCGGACTCTTATTTGAGAGGATCGGGGTTGGAATCTTCTTAATACCGTTTTGTCGCTTGGGCAATTTCGGTCACTCCACATTGCTCCAATTCACTCAACTTTAAAAATTAGTAACAGGCTAGAGAGAGTTGCTATATATATTAACAGCGGTGTGGCTGAATACTTCCCAGAGAAGCCGATTTGGTCTACCAAGGGTGTAAGGCTACGTGAACTGTCCCAGTGTTCGGATACAACATTATATGACAACAGACCGTTACTTTGTTAGTAAAAGTAATGGTTCAAAATTTGGCTAGGACATGAAAGACATGTGTACAAAGTAGTTGTGCGTTTCCTTCAATAATCTTCGTTGTTTTGCAGATTTCGATTTCATCGTCGTCTGTCGTCGATCTTTGGGTGACTTTATTTGATATACCTACAGTGAAAGGTGATGTTATTATGTTCAAATGCAATTGTTGGATCCATCACGTGAATTAGGAATCCAAATTATGACCAATGAGTGTGCTCAAGTGTCAATGTTTCTACAGCCCGGGATACCGACCTCCGTCAACCTTTGCCTTACCAACTGGTTTACGTACTAATAGGCGCTCTTTCAGTATAACGAGATGGTACAAATATATGAATAGGGGACTTGATAAATCACGTGATGAATCCATCAATTGCTTTTTATTATCTAACTGCCTCGGTGATTCGTGTTTATTTACTTTTATGACAGTAATCTCAGCGTCTTATTTAGTATTTATGATTTCTTCTTCCTATCCATTAAGTGTCCTTCGACATCAAAAACGTCCAATGTAATTGGACCGCCAACACCCATAAAACAACAAAACCAAAATAGCTGCCAAGTAACATTGTTATTCATAACATTGATTTTAATTCAGTTAGATTGATGAGATTTATTACGTTTTATTCAACATCGCGTTATCGAATACATGTATAAGGAACTTTATTTGGCAACTGGATAATATCAATAGTGGATGATCAAGGTCTCCCATTATTATCTGTTCCTCAAAAACACAAATACTGATGGCAGATTTACACTTAATCAATGTAGTTTTCGTAGGATTTGTTGTTACTTTCTGTGGGTTGGAAACAGTCAAAATACCTTTTGTGTAAAAAAAACAATTCTGTATGAGGTATGCCTTATATTCTCATACAATGTTTGGATAATTTATTTTGTTTCCGTCATGTTTAGCTTCAGGACGTTTTCGCTTTCAACAATGGCGTGTGCCCCCACTTTGTCGTCCACTTAGATGCGTTTCCCGGACTTCAAATTAAAATAGTTATGTAATCTAAGTCAACTCAGACATGTCATAGTGTTGTTAATTGTATGAAGTGACAACCTGCAATGTTGAAACAGGGGATTTGCCGAAGAGGGTGTCTCGCATTACACTAGTCGAAGCAGTGACCCGGTTGAAGGACGCTGTTGACGCTGTTCCTGCGCGTCCACTCGTTGTGGAGTACCCAGAAGGAGACCAGGTTAGCACTAGCATCATTGTAATTAGGTGTCGTGTTAGTTTTTACTATGTTCTTTGCTAACTATTTAGGCATCGATCATGTTCGCACTCATACTTAGGCTATACGAAGCGCTGCACTATATTTTTTCTTACTTTCATTTATATACTTTTGTTGAATAAATGATAAAATGTAAACACATTTCAACATATATGACGTGTGTGTGCTCGTGTTTGTGTGTGTGTGTGTGTGTGTGTGTGTGTGTGTGTGTGTGTGTGTGTGTGTGTGTGTGTGTGTGTGTGTGTGTGTGTGTGTGTGTGTGTGTGTGTGTGTGTGTGTGTGTGTGTGTGTGTGCGTGTGTTTGCCTATATGGGTGTGTTTTTTTGTATAGTGCTACTAGTATCATATTATGTTGAAATAAATATGTTTTGATTTAATGTTCAGTATATTGGAGAAAGCACTGATTGTATAAACTTGTTTCGCAGTCATTGATTTTCATTCGTGGTTCACTGAGATTTGGCGCTGAAGCGAAACCATCTATCACAAAAGGTCATTCAGAAGGTATGTTCTGATGTCACTAATATTATTTAGTTTCACTTGTTGATGGTGTTGCTTTTGCTACTGTAGTGTAGCTGTTGCAACAGTAGCAGCAGTAGCAGCAGTAACGGTAACATCATCAACAGTTGTAATACTGCTACAGTTAATGTCATTATTGCAACTGTTTAATAATGATAGTAATCGACTGAAATGACAACACTCTGTCTTGTTAATATTGCCATCCATAGACGGAACCTGTGCCATTCGCAATAGATTACGTGTTATGTAGTGCTAGCAGTGAATACCATGAATGTTGACTTCGAATGTGTCGGTTTCTTTCAGGCGCTATGGTTGCTGTGGCGGTTACTACAGCAGTGTTGGGGCTGGTGCTGGGATCGATGGTGTATGTGGTACTTTGGAAGACGTCTCAATCGCCATACCTCGTGGAGTGAGCATGGCATTCAAGCTATTCTCCAATGATACCACTAACCATTGCACCACTAAAAATCCCCAACAGTACTCTGACTCAGACTCATTTATTTTGACCAAGTAAATGTAACACAATCAACATATAAACAAAGTAAATAAAAATAAATGGTCACGGAGACTCCCATTAAGACATTGAGTGTGTCGCTATCATAGAAACCACAACTGGTTTAGTTGAACATATTATATTAAAAATTAAGAATACAAGTGATGACAATAATAAAAATGATTAGATTATAATTATATAATAATCACATATATATATATATATATATATATATATATATATATATATATATATATATATATATATATATATATATATATATATATATATATATATATATATATATATATATTCTAGGAAAGAAGCATTGTGCACTGATCATGTCAAAGTATTCACTAAATGCAGGTTTGTCTTTGATTTTCAGTAAGTTATTATTTTAAAAATCACCTGCTGTGATAACTTCACTCTTTGGTTTTTGTAAATGAGTGAGTATCGGGGTTAATTCGTCAATAAAGGTTTTGTAATTCTCAATAAAATCTCTTGGTTGTCTATATATATTTCCCAGTATAATTTTTTTAATCGTATTTCCAGTTATCTCAATAAACTCTCCTTGCCATACATTTGATACATTGCTAATGGATAATATTTTAGAGTCATATTTATTATTAAGATATATCGATATGCCACCATGAGCACTACGTATTTTACCTTGAGAGATTAATGTAGAACCATCTATTTGCAGCAAAGAATTGTTGGAGTCATTGGATAGCCATGTTTCTTGTAAGCAAATGGCTCCAATTTCACAGCTATTGTTTCAGAAATTTTCTAATTTCATATTAATTTGATCCATTTTTGCATTAAGGCTTTGCCAATTTGGACTCAACACTACAAAAGTATTCTGCTTGTTTTTTATTTTGTTTATTAATTCTTCATCAGTAAAATATGGAGAATGTTTAATAATTTCAAGTTCTCCATCTGGTAAACTTTCATTGAATTCGTTTATTTGTAAGATGTGATTTAAAGAGTTAACTGTTAACCCTCCAACATTTCTTAAAAAGGAATCATCATCGTTAAAAGGAAAACCATTTCTAGCCATGTTCAAAGTCCGTTACACGTGAACTTGACATAACTTGACATCATATTAACAGTAATTTGTACAACAATTACTATCCACAAATGGAGCATAGGTGCTAAAATAAAACGCATTAACGAGAACATCAGTAATATTGAAAAGTGCAATGATAGCATTTTTAAAAAGAAAACATACACTGCTTTTTTTGCATTAAAGTCAGATTTTGATTGTATCTAGACACACTATACTACACTCAACGTCCAAGTTGCTGGAGCTCGCGCTCAGTGGTAATATTCACCTTTCGCCCAGATGTCGTAAAACAGACCATGCGCCCATCCATTGACCATACCGCTGCCACTCCGGTAGTAGACCGTGCTTTTTGCAGCAAAGCACTTCGTCGCCTCGTCAGATTCTCCGTTATGGCGGTTTTTGTTCCCTTGAGCTTTCGCTTGACGGAGAAGATCTTCTGTCGTTGTTCATAGTTTGTGAACTTGACGATTATTGGTCGTGGCTTATCTCCATTCGGCTTTCCAAGACGGTGGCTGCGGTAAATGTTGCGACCGTCACGCTTAGCGATCGGCTACCCAGGTCGGTCACCGCTGTGGTCGTGTCCTTTTGTTGTTCGGTCACTCCGTGAAATACGAGGCAATTCCGACGGTTGTATTGTTCTTGTTCATCTAATTGGTCAAGAAGTGCCACATTCTCTTGTTCAAATGTTTTCCTGGACGCTTCCAGGGCGCGTATTTTGGCGTTAATTGCGTTTATTTCAGCGGTTGTCTTGCTTGCGTCAATGCAGCAAGCCTGATACAAATCCTCTTTGATTGCACTGAATTGTTCGGAGTCCATGATGGCTTTGATCAGCATGTCGGTGAATGTTCGTGTTTTTAGTAGTTTGTTGATAATGCTTTCGCTGATGGATGTTGCAATGTTCTGGATTGTTTTTAGAAGCGCTAATAACGCATTTCTCAATGTATGGCTTTCTAAGGGCTGCGTATGTTCAATGTCAGTGTCAACTCCACGGTCTTCCGAGGATGTTTTGGCGCTTGATTTTCAGGGCATTGTGAGCTGTGGCGTAGTGATACCGGGAGGTCCAGTTTCGCGCGTATTCGGATCAGGTTGAGCGATATTGCGATGTAAAGATCGTTTATATCTCCCAGGAGCGTGCAATTGATTATATCAATGTGTAGTTTGACAACAACTGCTTCACACTGCACTACACATCACATACAAACAAGGATCACCAGCCAGTCATCAAATTTATCAGTACATTTAGGCTGATTGCTGGGAGGTGGCTACCACACGTCTGCACTGATCACGCGACCATTTTGAGTAGCTCTACTAAACATTTCACCACTGCCACAGCTTACATTTGACGTGCAGATTCTGCAAATCTTTGTTTCGTTTGGTAAACCCAAAACATTGAATTGCGCAGGCTGCTCTAAAGAGACTGCGGCTGACAATGATATATAAAACTCCCCACAAGTTGCACCACTCAACATATTACCACTGCCACAACTTGAAAATAAATTAAAAAAAATCAGTTGCCCAGTTGTGTAAAAGATTGATTGATTGAGCAATGCAATTGTTATTTATGACTACATACGCCATTGCGCCTGTGCACTGGGGACTACAAACATATTTACAAATGGCGGACATGAATGTCGGAGATGTTCAACAGTAAAATATTTGAAATCTTTGACACCTAAAATCTAAACACGAACATCAAAATTATGGCTCTACGTGTCGCAGTTATAAAGATATGGTGAAATTGAATTTGGTGGCCATTTAAAAAAAATGGCTGCCATTTCAGAACGCAAAAAAATCTGGAGTGCCACCAATCTTTAAAATGGTTCGCTCGGTATGTAGAATACATATGCAAAGTGTCTTGCTTTTATTAAAAAGTGCACAATTCCCTCATTTATTTGCACCTATCGACTGGAAAAGAAGCGTTCGGTAGACGTTTGAAGCACAACGCATAATAATGGTTGAAACACACGTAGCGTTGCTAACAATTGCTCGGAACTATTGCTCTGAGTTACGTAATATACGTCACACGTCACATTGATTCCTCTGACGCAACAAAATAAACGTTATTTATGTGACAATATCAGCCACACCGGAATTACTGATCGAAGACTATTCTTTCATATGTAACCAGTGGGTGCAGATAACGGTGAATACCATCCACCTGTATCTATAGCAATAATATGTGGAAACTATCCACCATTTTCTATAGTTAGGTACTCGTGTATACAGCTGAGTGAACTGTGTCAACGTCTGTAGAATGAAGTTATCCAGCGCAACGTTGCCCGAACGAACATTTGAAGACTTTGGTTCCAAAATGCGACAAATCCATTTGTTTTTATGTAGTTAACATTTCTCAAGACATTCCTTATCATGCTTAGATAATTATCTGATCATATCCAAAACTTGTTTTAACTTAATAGAATATCAAGGCATTTCGTCAGTACTACAGACGTCCTGGTCGGATGACGTCATATTACACGTGAGGAATTTCGTAATTGCCCTCGTCTCATTCGATCGCTGCTTTGATCTTATTTTTTTATTTTGTGAGCAATAACAATTTCTGCTGCGAATTTTTTTTTTAACTTGAACTTTAATATTGCCTCCATATGTTAACGATTTCGTGTTTTACCAAACCGCGATATATATACATGGTGTCGCGCCCGTTTTATTGTTTGTCATGATAAGAGCGGTTTGGAACTAAACTTGTTTGTTTTGCTCATTTTCAACTTTGGTTGCATACTTGACAATTTCACGTAGATGATAATAAAACGCATTCGGATCATAACAACATTTCATATACAACAACAGTGTTGTTTACATTTGGGAACTTTGCTTAGGTTTAGGTCGGTGTAGACAGTGGACCTCCTTCACATGGCATGGCGGGTTGAAAAGTGAACTTCGTAAACATAGCATTTCCACTCCTCATTCTCCGGACGCGTAGCACAAGTTGTACGTGTTGCACTTGTACGGGTGAGTTAAGTAATGTTGAGTGACACCCGGGTGACTTCCACAGGCATCATTACACGCTCTTGTTGCATCTGAAAACAAACTAATCGCATTAATATATATCATACAACAGGCGGATGATATTAGTATATTATATTCACGACCAGTAGTTTTTTTACAGAGTCGTCCAACTGGCCTGGATACGCCGCAGTCCAAAGCTTATGGAATAGATCAAAACATTTTGTTGAATTGTGTATACGTACTAATAACTAGACAACCAATAAGTATATCTACTCGATATTTCCATTCGTGGTTCTTCACATGCTGTTTGTATGTATACGTCGTTGGGCTAACCTTCTATGATATCTAACTAGCTGTCCGACAAATGCTATATTTGTGACAGAAATATTCCAAAATACTCACCGATCTTGCAATCGGCTGTTGGCCGTAAAGCGGAACAACGACACGATGCACACATATACTCTTAGTTATTCAACCTTTTTGTGCACTACCATTACGTCCTCTCGGTTACTCTGATTACTTCCTCATTCTTTAAGGTCTGCATCGTGGAATAAGACGATTGTTTCAATGCTAAAATAACTCAAAACATAATAGCTTAGATCTCATATATCATACCGTCTTAGTTAGTACAACAACATTGAACAATACATGGTTTATGTTATTCCGTTTCGACATAGCATACTACCACAACTAACACCACTACCGTTACTACCACTACTACTACTGCTGCTGCTGCTGCTGCTGCTGCTGCTGCTGCAGCTGCTGTTGCTGCTGCTACTAATATCACTTTTGCCATTACTACCACTACTACAACTACTACCATTAATACCACTGCTACCAGCCGTGTTGCCTGGGGTGTGTAAATCGTGCGAATCAACTCAATTGTATTGGTGTGTTCCTTCGCGTAAGATGCTGCCCGTGATATCCCACTTCACTAACGTCACAATGTGGTTAAATGGGCTTCACCCTAGAAAACTGGTCCTCGAGTAGGTCAAGTGTGTTCACTAAAATGCTTGCAATCTCAAATTTGCATCGATTGTGGTTGATATATTCCGCAATGTGTTGTTAATTGTAGAACAGGTGTAAATAATCTGAAAAGAAAACAGCGAGTGTTCAGGTGAAACATCCAAGATCCATACTGATGTTGGGCTAGTTACGTTCCCTGCAAAACGTCAAATGTCAAATCAGAAAGTAAAAATAAAAAAACGTATAGGAGAAACTTCCACAAATGTAACTATAAAGATGTGAGAAAATACTTAGAAAAGCTAGATTGGAATAACATGCTGATGAATAAGACCGCAATTGAATGTTGGAATATTCTAAACTATGAAATTGAGAGTATCATCGATAAATTGGTTCCCTTGAAAAAACAAGGAAAACGGTCTAGAAAGAAACAATTGTCAAAAGAAGCTATTAGACAAATAGTGCTTAAGCAAATTATGTGGAGGGTTTATAGGCCTACCAGAAATGATGAGTATGATTATTAACGTGTCTTCTATAATGTTAAACATAATCTAGGTTAATTTCGTCGCACGTCATTGTGACACATATTGTTGAACTTCTCGAAAAGGGCAAAGATCACTTAAATGTTGACAAACTGTTATATACGAGTATTGGAAATGACATCGCTGAACAAGTGCAGTGTCCACAATTGCCGTATTGGATTTACTATGAAGTGTTGACCGGATGTTTGCCCTTAGCGGCATGTACCCATGACAATATTAATAATTACCACTACTGGTTTTCCAATAATCGTACTTTTAACAGCTATATTTATATTTCGTCACAATAGATACGATTAGCAACCACATTTAAGCCCGAACACCGTCGCGAAAGCTGAATTGTTCAATACTACGCCTTGTTGCGATTCAATCTGAAATAAATGGTCAATGTGCGTTTTGTTAATGCTGTGTTGTTAGCCGTCGACGCCGGATTTGGTAAACGCCGATTTTTGAGTCGACCCCTGATCTGGCGTTCTCGTTCGGCGTCTAAGACTCCACCTTTATGTAGGTTTGATTTGTCACAAAATAAATTTGACTTTACATGCCTCTGTTATTTTATTTAAGCACATCTTGAAGCTTTCTTCGGGATCCTGATATTCGCAAACATCACCCCAAAATATTTTATTTACAGTACATCTGAAAGTGGCAATAGTGTGATCGTTATATAATCTAGTCTCAGTTATTGTATCATAGTTTGTATTATTACTTAGTTTGGTTAACAAAAATATTGGTAGAGGATCAGAAATGTCTGTATATGGTTATATTCACCAAGTATGTCTTTGCTGTCAATATTTATATTAATATAGCTGAGGTTGGTGTTATTCTAGTAGGCTTTGTGATCAGAGGTAAAATGCATTTGAGAACATTGTATCTATATAATCGCGAGTTTCTGAATGGTGATCATAATTCAGTAAATTAATATTAAAATCGACAATTATATAACATGTTTTTATTTTAAGCTTTTAATATTTGTAAAATATTAAGTATGTGGTCTGTGAAGACATTAATATTTGCATTTGGTGTTCTATAGAATACACCAACCAGTGTTCTCCTATTTTCTTTCTTAGACCTAGTCTATACTTCGACAAATATAAACTCTAAATATTTAGTTATAATGGTCATTTCAGATCTCTCTACGTACTCATACGATTTATGAATATACAGGGATACACCCCCTCCTTTCTTTGATGGTCCAGTAAGATGTACACTTCTATATTATGTTAGTTCATATAAATCCGAATTGTAACTATTTAACCGCGTTTCATTTAATCCAATTATTGACAATTTTACATCAAGCGACCCGATAAGCGATAATTATTTAATTTATTATTATTATTTGATAAACTTCTTACATTCAAATAAATCAGTGAACATCCTTTACCATAGTCATCGTTATATTCGATTATTTCATTTAAATCGCTTTCGATGTAGTATTTTGAGTATATGTAGTGTTGAGTGTTTTGAAGAAATTACAATCCGGATCTATATCTGTATTTGAACACCATTTTCACAATCAGGCTTACAGCCTACAGACAATGATGTACTAATGGGCAAACTGTTGATATCAATCATAATTAATTATATTCAGAGACATATTTTATATATAACGTGTACATATATGTAAATGGCATATATATTTATAAGGCAACTTGTAGATTCTGTATACTCAGTAACACACACAATTACATAGCAACTTGTATATTCGGTATGTCCGATAACAATACGTGATGTAACTGTGATAACAGAATAGAAACACAAAAACATATTTAGGGGTAGGTTACTAACCAGTGAGTGAGATTGCCCCTTGAATTTGGAATCCATCCATCGTAGGTCCAGCAGTCTAGAATGGTATGTTGTTTCTTCATATTTCGCGTGAGATAGAACAAGCTTGCCTTCTTTTGGTATAAACAGTGTGAACAAACAGGGGACCGGAAATGCATTGTATATTCAACCATTGCCTCGACTCGAGAATCACTTGTGTCCTCTATTGTGTAGTTCTGTGCATGTAAAATAGAAAAAAATGTGCTAGTCTCAATTCAAATTTATTTTGTGACAAATTAAACCTACCTGATGATAAAATCTTAAGCGCCGAACGAGAAAGCCAGATAAGGGAAATACTAAAAAATCGGCGTTTTCTCCAAATCCGGCAAAAGGCTTCAGATTGAACCGCAACAAGGACGTACTATTGAACTAATCCGCTTTCGCGTCGGTGTTTGGAGCTTAAATGTGGTTGCTAATCGTATATATTATGATGAAGTATAAATCTAGCTGTTAAAAGTATGATTATTGGAAAAGCAGTCATGGTAATTATTATTATTGTCATGGATATATGTCGCTAAGAACAAATATTCGGCCAACACTTCATAGCAAAATTAAGAGTAAATCCAATACGGTAATTATGGGCACTGCACTTGTTCAGCGATGTCAATTCCAATACTCGTATATAACAGGTATCTTTTTATTAGTAGTCACGTCTTTCAATAACCATTCACGTCTACGTTAGTATTCTACTTTGGATATCTTAGGAATGCCAGATAGGCACTTTTGCCCCTACTGTCAAACTGGAGGGGTTCTCCTCCTCACCCAATTCCACACAACGCTCAATTTGTTCATTTGTAAGACGGATGTCCATAAAAAGTAATTTTGCAAGTTTCTGGTACTCAGAAACAAGGTCAACTAATATTTTGCTTTACTCTCCGCCATTTATCAAGGGCAAGAACGGGTGCGAAGATCGATTAAAATGGTATTAGCCTTGTACACAAAAATATTGCCAACAATATGTAGGTCGTTCTTGAACAAATTAATAGGACTGATATACACGGATACTAGACAGAAAAGACGTTATTTTGACTATGCAACGTTATTTTGATCGGGTAACTAGGGAAAGTACATAGAGGCGAGTTTTTTTTACATACGTCGAGAAGGACCAGTCGAGAATAATGTAATGCTCTGTCCGATGTTTTCATCAAAACTAAATAGACCACTTGCAAAAATGGGCTAACATGTCGCAGTAGAGAGGTTTAATTGTGTCGAAATCAGTCAAAGAGGAGAAGAGCAAAACATTTATTTGCGCAGGCTGCTCTAAAAGACTGCAACTGACAACGATATATCAAACTCCCCACAAGTTGCACCACACAACATATCACCACTTCAAAAACTTGATCATAAATTCAAAATAAACAGTTGCGGAGTTGTATAAATGATTGATTGACTGCGCAATGCAATTGTTGTTTATAACTACACACGTCATTGAGCCTGCGCACTTGCGTAACATAAAACTATAAAAAACGAAAAAAGAATGTTATTGTGTCTAAAAACACATTTTCAATGCTTGGGTTTACCAAATGAAACACAGATTTTGAGAATATGCACATCAAATGTAAGTTGTAGCAGTGGTGAAATGGTCAGTAGAGCTACTGTTGGGAAGTTTTATTGGTGGAATGGTTAGTGGTGTCACTGGTGAAAAGCTTGAATTCCATGCTCACTCTACGAGGTATGGCGATTGAGACTTCTTCCAAAATATCACATACACCATCAATCCCAGCACCAGTCCCAATACTGCAGTAGTTACCGCCACAGCAACCATAGCGCCTGAAAGAAACCGACACATTGGAAGTCAATATTTATCGTATTCGTTGCTAGCACTGCACAACACGTAATCAATTGCGAATTGGACCGGTTCCGGCTATGGATTGCAATATTAACAAGACAGAATGTTGTCACTTCAGCCGAGTACTATCATTACTAAACAGTTACAATAATGACATTAACTGTAACAGTATTATTACTGTTGCTGATGTTACCGTTACTGCTGCTACTGCTGCTACTTCTGCTACTGCAGCTACTGCTGCTACTCTTGGTAATGTTGGTACTGCTGCTATTGTTTCTACAGCTACAAAACAATAGCCATGAAAACACCATCAATAAATAAAAACTAAATAATAATTGTTTCATCAGAACGTACCTTCTGAATGACCTTTTGTGATAGATAATTTCGCTTCAGCGCCAAATCTCAGTGAGCCACGAATGAAAATCAATGACTGCAAAACAAGTTTTCACAATCAGTGCTCTCGCCTCTATAGTGAACATTAAATCAAAACATGTTTATTTCAACATAATATGACAACAGTAGCACCACACAAACACACACACACACACACACACACACACACACACACACACACACACACACACACACACACACACACACACACACACACACACACACACACACACACACACACACACACACACACACACACACACACACACACACACACACACACACACACACACACACACACACACACACACATATATATATATATATATATATATATATATATATATATATATATATATATATATATATATATATATATATATATATATATATATATATATATATATATATATATATATATATATATATATATATATATATATATATATATATATATATATATATATATACATATACATATACATATACATATACATATACATATACATATACATATATATATATATATATAGTATTGTGGCAAAATGCAGGAGTCATGTATGGTGTTATGTTTATTCAACAAAAGTATTTCACCGGAAGTAAGAAAGCGTATTGTGCAGTGCTTCGTATAGCCTAAATATGAGTGCGAATATGATCGATGCCTAAATTGTTAGCAAAGAACATAGTAGAAACTAACACGACACCTAATTACAATGATGCTAATGCTAACCTGGTCTCCTTCTGGGTACTCCACAACGAGTGGACGAGCAGGGACAGCATCTACGGCGTCCTTCAACCGGGTCACTGCTTCGACTAGTATAATGCGAGACACCCTCTGCGGCAAATCCCGTTTCAACATTGCAGTTTGAACTAAAACCCATCGATGTCAACAGTCACTTCATACAATTAACAACACAATGACATGCCTGTGTTGACTTAATTTACATAAGTATTTTTCATTTGAAGTCCGGGAGATGCATCTGAATGGACGACAAAGTGGGGGCAGACGCCATTGTTGAAAGCAAAAACGTCATGAAGGTAAACATGATGGAGACAAAAATAAATATCAGGCATACCTCATACAAAATATTTTTTACAAGAAAGGTATTTTTGACTGTTTCCAACCCACAGAAAGTAACAACAAATCCTATGAAAACTACATTGATTAAGTGTAAATTTGGCATTAGTATTTGTGTTTTTGAGGACGAGATAATAATAGAAGACCTTGAACATCCATTATTGATCATATTCAGCTGCCAAATAAAGTTCGTATTATATTCATTGGATTACAAGATGTGAAATACATAATAATAAAACTCATCAATCTAAGTCAATTAAAATCTTTGTTATGAGTAATAATGTTAATTTGCAGCCATTTTGGGTTTGTTGTTTTTTGGTGTTCCCGGTCTAATTGCATTCGACATATTAAGGACACTTTATGGGCAGGAAGTAGACTTCCTAAATACTAAATAAGACGTTGAGCTAACTGTCACATAAGTAAATAAACACGAACCACCGAGGTAGTCAGATAATAAAAAGTAATCGATCGATCCATCATGTGATTTAGCAAGTCCCCTGGTCATATATTTGTACCATTTCGTTATTCTGACAAAGCGTCTATTAGAACGTAAACCTGGTTGCTAAGGAAAAGCTTGATGGAAGTCGGTATCCCGGGCTATAGCAACATAGACAATTGCACACACTCACTGGTCACAATTCGGATTCCTAAATCACGTGATGGATCCAAAAATTGTATTTCAACATAATAACACCACCTTTTACTGTAGGTATATCTAGTAAAGTCACCCAAAGATCCTCGACAGACGACGATGAAATCGAAATCTGCAAAACAACGAAGATTATTGAAGGAAACGCACAGCTACTTTGTACACATATCTTTTATGTGCAAGCCAAATTTTGAACCATTTATTTTATTGACATAATGTCGTATCCGAACACTGGGAAAGTTCACGGAGCCTTACACCCTTGGCAGACCAACTCGACTTCTCTGGGAAGCATTCAGCCACGCCGCTGTTACTATATGTAGTAACTCTCTGTAGCCAGTTATTCATTTTTAAAGCTGAGTGAACTGGAGCAATGTGGAGTGAACGAAATAGCCCAAACTTCGATACGGCGGTAAGAAGATTCCAAGCCCGATCCTCTCAACTCAGAGTCCGACGTTCTAACCACTCAGCCACTTCGCCCTTCTGTTTATTCCTACATGTCCACGTCAAGTTGGAGAAACAACTTGAAAATATAAATCGGAAGACAACAATGAAATACACCAGTTTAAAAATACAGAACTTGAACAAAGTCTGACGCACGTACTTCAATCTCGCCGACTCTGATCAAGTCAACGCCAGTCTTTCGAGCTATATATTGTCGCAACGCAGTCTCGAGTAGTTTCGGTCTGGTCCGCATTATGCCGCAATAACAACCTACAGCCAACAAACAACATACCGTATGTGCATGCATGCTTACATGCATGCATACGTTCATGAAGGCGTGCTTGTGTGAATGCGTACATACGTCCATACTTTCGTTAAATGGTCCATGGGGTATGCGTTTATACGTGCATATGTGCGTACATCGATTTTCATTAATTTTAATTATATAACAAAATCTTTGGAATCGTATGATGTTTCTGAACAATATATATGGATAACAGTTCAAGAGTTTGTATCTTCTCCAGTAAAATACCCTAATGAGATCACTATACCTGGTAAGCTGAAGACGACTCTTTCCACTTGCTTTGGTTGTTCGTAGCACGCCGATATATCAAATACAGAAAAGTCGCCGACTCCTTCTATGTACTCATGAACTTTTGGGATAAGCCCAGGCAGATAGCTGGACTGAAACGAACGTTTAATGTGCCAATTGTAACACAGAGTATGCTAATTGAATTAGTAAAGCATAACTAACATTACAATGAAGCATTAGTGCACCGATAAACATAAAAGCACTGACGCACGCACGACCGCACGCGAGCGGACACGCTCACGCACGCCCGAACGCACACATGCCCGAACGCAAGCATGCCCGCACGCCCGCACGCACGCACGCACGCACGCACGCACGCACGCACGCACGCACGCACGCACACACCACATACACATACTGTAGTAGTATTTTATAGTTATGTTATTTTATTACTAACCATGTGAGCAGACGTAGTGTCGTACCAGTAGCCGAAGAGTTTACTGCCACCGACGACTTCGTTGTTTTCGTTGGTTTCCGGCGCGGCGTCGTCGTTGGGGTGCGCACCGCCCGTAACCCAATGATCCTAGGGCAAATATCGCTCTATAGTTAGCTTTTTTGCAATGTTGATAAATATACATATACAATATGGATTTGATGGAATCGGAATGCTATCTAGTTTTGACGGGGAATTATGCATCGTAGCGTTGTTTTACCATTCGTCCCAATACGTATCATTATATTTCAAATAATGTCTCATATTTCGTATTGAGGATATTGGACAGATTGGTTTTACCATCGTTCTTGTTAAATATCGAGAAGTGGATAGGTCGGTTTTACAATCGTGTATTATATTGAGGATTAGGTAAGTTGGTTTTATCGTATTGTGGTCTGTTGATAGTTTAATATGTTGGTCTTACCGTCGTGTAGTATATTGAGAATTTGATAGGATGGCTTAACGTCGAGTATACAATAAACAATTGGATAGGTTGGTTTTACTGGCGTATTGATAATTGGTTAGGTTGATCGTAAGGTGCATGACGACATATTGAAAATTTGATAGGTTTGTATTACCGTCATGTATTATATTGGAAATTGGTTGGCTTTATGGTAGCATAGTATATTGGCTAATTGGATATGTTGGTTTTACAGTCGTGTAGAACATAGATAATTTGATAGGTTGTTTTTGCCGTCGTGAAGTATATATTGATAATTGGATAAATTGGTTTTACTGTCGTGTTGCGTTTTGGGAATTAGTTAGATAAAGTGGTGTGGGTTATTAAAAATTGGATAAGTTAGTCTTGCCGTCGGGTGGGATTTTGAGAATTGTGTAGATTGGTTTTAACGTCGGTTAGTGTATTGAGAATTGAATAAGTTCGTTTAAATGTTGTGCTGTGTATTGAAGATTGGATACTTTGGTTTAGCGGTCTTGTGGTATATTGGGAATTGGAGAGGTTGGCTTTACAGTAGTATAGTATATTGGGAATTGGATAGGTTGGTTTTGCCATCGTGTGGTATAAATTGATAATTGGATAGGTTGGTTTTACAGTCGTGTATTATATTGATAATTTTATAAGTTGGTTTTACCGTCGTGTTGCATTTTGGGAATTGGATAGATCAAGTGGTATGGGTTATTCAAAATTTTATAAGTTAGTCTTGCCGTCGTGTTGGTTATTGAGAATTGGATAGGTTGTTTTTAACGTCGGCTAGCAAATTGAGAATTGGTTAAGTTCGTTTTAGCGTTATGTTGTGCATTGAAGATTGGATACGTTGATTTAACGGTCGTATGTTATATTGGGAATTGGATAGGTTGATGGTAACGTCGTACGGGTTATTGAAAATTGGATAGGTTAGACTTGCTGTCCTGTAGGATATCGACAATTATATAAGTTAGTTTTACCGTCGTGTAGTATATTGAAAATAGGACTGGTTGATTTTACCGTCGTGTAGTATATTGAGAATTGGATAGGTTGTTTTTTTCTGTGTCGTGTTGAAGATTTAGAAATGGATAGGTTGTTTTACCCTCGTGTAATAAAGTTCCGCTGTCGTGTTGATGCCGTAATCTGGTCAGTCCTGTTGGAAAGCCTTGAATACGTCGATATCTTGGCCCCTCTCCGCCGTCTGCGAACACGCGAAGTTTCATTTGCTGATTTGCATAGTGCAGGCACTAATAAATAACAAACTCTGTATATCATTTAACTAATTAATTAGATATGACAATCGATGGTAAGAACGTTAGTATTTTCCTCAATATTACAAGCAGAAAATGTATTGCATCATCGAATAGAACTGAAAGCAATATTCAGTTTCAGCAATACGTTCCATGCCGCAGGAGTATCTCAATATTTAACGTAAGTTGAATTTATTCATACATAGCCGTAATGTAGTTTTAGCTATAACGTTGAAGCAGTGGAATTGCCCATTAAGCCCAAATCTGAGGCGATGTGGCAGCAAGTGGGAAATGGGAGGTTGGTCCTAAATTTTGGTGGGAAGTTTGTCTCACAAATTTGGTGGGAGGTTGAGACCCCTACCACACCCCTCTAATGTATTTACAGGCCTTCAACCACGTAATGTTTGAGAGATTTTCCACCGGTACTGGTGATAACTCTTTCTTAAAAAAACATAACTACAGTAAAGCTACTAGCGTTTCCCTGTTCTGCTAAGTTATAACTGTTTTATATACCTAGATTACTTCGCATATAAAACTTCATCATGTCTTGCTTGAAATCACATATAAATTTATATGTAGCCTATTCACCAATACAGTCCATTCCATCCGTAATCTGCTTATGCATATCTCGGCGCGCAACAGCTGACATCAATATGTATAATGTACGAAACTAACGATACGTAGAGCGTTTAAATATCGAACCTATCAGTAATGCTCACCGTGAAAGCATAAATTCAATTAATTATAGTTAATATATTTATCTAATAGATTAGGCTAACACAAAGTCTTCTAAACAGTCCCAAGGCATCGGCTTCACTTAGCACGTACAGTCTCTTGAAAGTTGAATTCAAAGTTATGTAAGTCGAAGAGGCCAGGTGACTGTCTGTGGTTGACATTTGTTGGATCCCATGGGCCATTGAACTTAGCTTTAAGTGTACAATCTGATTTCATTTCAATTGTATCCTCTTGCTAGGTAGTTTGTAGAATTGGTTAAGTCGCTTAATGGACGGTTCTGCATATACTTATGAGATGGAGTATACAATAAGTTACACATTTACCCCCCCCGTGTGGGATATTTTACTTCCCATTGTGTAGACAACAGATAGAAGGGACCAACGGCTCTTAGTGGCTGTTCCGAAAGACACTGTCACAATTGGGTTAAAGAAATGTCCTAAGTTTCAAAATGGCAGAAGGTGGTTGTGAAAACGGGTTTCCTCATCCGAAAATCCGGTGATCTGCTTCCTGGACCACCGCGCCCAAAATATATACAGTCTGATCGTTTATGTTTTTTATAAAATCAAGGTATAGGAAATATGAGCATACTGGTCACTTCCATGATCCATATGTATGTCTGTATGTCCGTCATTCCGTCCGTCCGTCTATCTATTTGTCTATATGCCCACCCGCTACGATAGTAAAAGAACCCTATTAATGACAAACATAAGACAACGCATGCAGTGGTAGAAGCAAATTGACATTTATTAACGAAAGAAGGGAGCGTTGGAAAGAACACTTTGAGGAAATCCGCAATAGACGTGTAAATAATGCTCTTGTAACAAATGTGGTGATAGATCCTATCATAAATTAAATCAGCACTGATCCAATAACAAAAGTAGAAATTAGATCAGCGCTAAGGAAGATGAAAACGGGAATGCAGGGGGAAAGGACGAATTTATAGCATTCAAAAGAACACATGACTACAACAGAGAAATGGCTTCTAACTTATTCAGAACATTTGGGGAATAAAAGAAAGCAAGGGCTGATCTTTATAATACAGAAGAAAGGATATATTAGCAGGTTTCAGAAGTGGGAGAAGCACAGTTGAACATAACAGGTAGTGAAATAGCATGCAACTCTATACATCACGTTTGTGGGCTTTCAGAAAGCGTTTGACTCAGTGCACCGAGATAGTTTATGGACAATCTAGGAGAGCTATGGAATTCCACGCAAGATAATCCACATGTTTCATATGTTGTGCGATGATAGTGAATATGTAGTGTTAGACGAAGGTGAGGAATATGAGTGGTTCAATGGTAAAACTGGAGTTAAACAAGGAGTTGTTATGTGTGGATTTATCTTCTTGATGTTAGCGAAATGGATAATGAAAAAAACAACAGCAGGAAATAAAATAGGGATCAGATGGAACTTCACGTCACAACAAGAGTACCTAGAATTTGCCGATGACATAGCACTCATGTCATCATGTTACACACATGCAAACAGAAATAAAACAACGGAATCAATGTGCAGTTAGGACAGGACTAAGAATAAATAAAAGGTAAACTCAAGTATACTAAGTGATGAGCAAGAACTTAAGGAAGTGGTCATGTAGAACTACCTTGGTGCTAACATCAGTAGGTGGCGGTGATGACATTGTTAACATAATTCGTAAAGCTAGGGTATCTTTCATGAAACTAAAGCTAATAAAGAGTTGAAATGAATACACATTGTGATATACATTGAGGCTTTTTAACACACTTGTTAAACCAATGCTATTGTATGGATTTGAAATATGGAATATAAACGAAGGGACAGCAGAAAGTTAGATACATTTTTTTCAAGTGCTTAAGACGAATCCTACAAATTAGATGGCCATAAGACATATCAAATAAATACATTCTTGCAAAAACAAAATTGCAGACAATCAGCACCGTTGTCAAGTTCAGAAGATGAAAATGGGTTGGACATATCATATGAAAGGAAAAGAACAGCAAATGTGAGAAGACATTGACCCGGACGCCCGAATGTAGAAGGAAGGATGGTCGACCAAAGACAGCGTAGCGATCAACAGTTAAACTACTGGTGTGGAACTGCTGGAACGAGAGGCGTAGCAGTAGCGATCAACAGTTAAACTACTGGTGTGGAACTGCTGGAACGAGAGGCGTAGCAGTAGCGATCAACAGTTAAACTACTGGTGTGGAACTGCTGGAACGAGAGGCGTAGCAGTTGACGGAGCGAACTGGAGGAGATGCACTTCAACCTTATGGGCCACTGGGCCCGAAGAGGATAGGTGAGGTGAGTGATAAAGAAATGGTTGGCTGGACAACGTCATTGTTGTTTATGACTTATTACGTCATTGCAACATACAACTGAAAAGCGTAATACAATATAGTTTCAAGCAACAACGAACGTTATTGTATTTCTAGACACAATTTCAATGCAGATACTATTTACAATTGTACGCAATTGAAGCACAGATATTTCTTGAATTTAGGAGTTTACCAAATGAAATAAAGATGAATGAATGAATAACTTTATTTTGGCTACACATACATTTTAAGATATTTACAATATGATATGAGTCAGAGATTATACAAATAGCAAAGCAACCAAGGAGATCCTCTAGAAACCCCGCGGGGCTTATGACAAGGACCACCCAGAAATAAATCAACATAATTATTTTGTTTCCTTAGGCTTAAGCCAAAAACATATACTAAGCAACATTATTGTAAGTGAAATACAATATAATGTAAAAAAATAAAAAATTGCTTAAATATGTACATACAAATTGTAGTTAGAATGTTATAAACAAATACTACACTAATAACCTAACTAATTATTGCACATGAATACGTTACAATGTGACCATTAACTAATGCATGAACCATGAATACATTAAATACTACACGAACATCAATACATTGTTTTTTCTGCCATGTTAAAATAATGGTAGATGTAAAGTATATGTTATGCAAATACAAATTTAGTCTCAAAAATGTTGCTTAAATATCAACATACAATTTGTACTTTGAATTATATGAACAAATAATACACTAACTACACAACTGTCATGTATTCATTAAATGTGATCACGAATACATTAAGTAATACATGATCCTGACTACATTAAATATTACATAAGCATGAAACACATGGTCTTCTCCACCATGTGAAAATAAATGTAGATATAGAGTACATTTTGTACAAATACAAAGTGTCTTATTTGCAATGTTTACTGTAAAGTCATTGATATTTAGAGAGTAACAATTCTTTCAGTTTATTTTTAAATTGGTTAATGGACACAAGCTGTTTTAATTTACTAGGTAATGCATTCCAGAATACTGGTCCTGAATAGTTTATTGTACATTTCCTGCTGTTTGTTCTTATGTTTTGGATATAATAGCTATTTTGGATTCTTATATTATTTTTGTGGATATTTTGTATTCTCGTAAGCATTGATGACATAGAATCTGGGAGTTTGTTATTTGCTGCTTTATACATAAAAATGCCTAGTTGATGTTTATATAGATCATCCAATTTTAATAGTTTTAACGTTGAGAATAGAGGATCAGTGTGTGCGATGTAATAAGAATTTGTGATTATCCTAATAGCTTTTTTCTGTAGTATTCTTAGTTTGTTTAAGTTTGTACAATATGAATTTTCCCACAATATATTGCAATATTGTAAATTAGATAAGATCAATGAACAATAAATAGTTCTCATTATATACATAGGGAAAAATATTTTAATTTGTTAAGCATTCCCACATTCCGTGCTACTTGTTTTGATAGGTTGTCAATATGTGTTGTCCAACTTAAGTGCTCATCTATAAATATCCCTAGGAATTTGGTGAATTTGACATGCTTTATTTTGTACTACTACTTATATTAAGGCATTGTTGATATTGTATTTTTTACCTTTTGGTGTGAATATAATAAAATTTGACTTTTTGGTGTTTAGGGAAAGTTTGTTGGTGTTGGATTTAGGATATCTGATACATTTTCAATATCATTTATATATAAAATAAAGAGTAATGGGCCTAATATAGATCCTTGCGGAATACCACATGTAATTGTCATATATTTTGAGTCTGATTGGTTATACGATACATACTGTATTTTGTTATTAAGATAGCTTTTAAACCAGTTGCAGGCTTTACCTCTTATACCGAAGCATTGAAGTTTATTTATTAAAATGTTATGATCTATTGTATCGAAAGCCTTGGAGAGATCAAGAAAAACACCTTTATTATACTTTTTATGGTCCATGTTACTTGATATTTTATCAACCAAATCAATCAGTGCCATATACGTAGAATAGTTTTTCCTAAATCCGTATTGTTTTTTTATATTATGTTGTGTTCTGCAAAAAAAATTGTAAAGCCTATTGTACATTAGGCGTTCCTGTATTTTTTAGAGGCATGGAAGGATAGAAATAGGTATATAATTTCAGAATAGTTAAGGGTTTTCACTTTTATACAAGGGGATAACCTTTGCTACTTTTTAGTTTGCTGGGCACAATGCCAGTCACAAGTGAATTATTGAAAATGTGTGCAAGTTGATTTGCAATTTGTGCAGATTCCGCGCATTAAATGAAAGTTGTAGCAATTGTGAAATGGTTAGTGCGCCACTGGTGGGGAGTTTGCATTGACATATTAAACGCAGCACTGTTGATGGGTACAAAAGATATACACTACGTGTCTAACAGTAAATATACTTCACCAGTAAATATGGAAACATAAAGTATATAATTATTAATTGATGTGTAGCATAAAATCAAACAATTCGGAGAATTTGTTTTTTCATTTATGTAAAACACCAAGTAGTTGAGCAGCTGTTAACCAATCCAATTCGTTGAACATTAGAACCATTTAGCCATGAATTACCGGTATTGTCGTCGCGAATGATGCGAAGATAGCCGTGACCGAATCGCCGTTCAATCGATGTTCCTGGCAAAGCGGATATGAGGGAACTCGCCAGTTTGATACCGTTGTCGTAAAACTCCTACAAGACAGGAACACTTCATCAAAACGATTGTAGGCCAAACTCTAATTCCGTGAAGGCGTATCGTTACTATGAGCTATATAATTGTTCTCGTTTGATTTGGTAGTGGATGTTGGTGCAACTGTTTCTAATACAACTCTGTTTATAACAGTCACACTTTTAAGGACGCGATCGCACACAACAGCAACCACCTGACCAGGGCAGTCTCAGGAGCCAGATGTGTTAGGCGTATATTGTTTTGTACATTTGTTGCGAGTTGCACGTTTTTACGACTGGATCTGCGCAGATTACAGATTGTTGCTGCTATTAAATATTCGGAACGGTCCACCAAATGTTGCGCCAGCCAAATCAACACGCGACTGTAGCTTTGTAGAGTACCTGACCAGCGTACATTGCACGACTAGTCCAGCTTATGTTATATAAACACAAAAACACAATTCGAATCAACAGGTTATCAAAAACGTAGTATTTACGGAATTGACTAAATAATGCTAGGCATACCTTTATTGCGAATCTTGTTTATTTGACTTAAAATAGGCCTTCCGTGCAATTTACTATGCAACGCAACTCATCAAATTTCGAGTTGTTTGTTCATTTTTCAGGCGCAACCGTTGCTGGGCTGATTCAAAAACTGAATCGTGGCAACAAATGCTCAGGAGTGTGCACTTACACAATCGCACCAACTTGCGACTCGCGACATAAAATGGGCAACGTACGCATAACATAAATAATTCACACCTTTAATTGGAGGCCAGTTAGTCTTCCTGTTACAAAATACAAGTCGGCTATGCACTGCCCGAGTCTGTGATACGTATTAATGTGTCGAACGGTCCTCACCTTCGTGATCGTGGAAAAACCGTTACTTGGATAGACCATTACCACTGTGGCGCTGAACGATTCGAACTCGTCCGGAGGATGTGCGTTAACGTACGCTCCACGTTTGCACACGACTCCCTTTGGAAGCTACAAATAGCGACATGCCATTATACAACGTAGAACTGGCGTGGCGGTTCTTCAAAGTGTGCGGTAGTTTAGGCCAGTGGCATAGTCAGCATGTCGGAATAGGCAGGCCAACGTGAAGAAAGCCTGGTCAACCATGCAACCATGTAGCAGGGCAAAATACGGTATAAAATGGAAACATTTAAGCCAAAGGGAGCATGGCCCATTTGGCTCCTCCTAAATAGGCCGCTGGATCCAACGAGAATGACTTTCACAATTTCGATACACTGCAACGTTTGTAATGCAGCAGTAACGTTATAGTAAAATTATCAATGTTTTAATATTCTTTTAAAACAATAATTCTGACATTTGTGCTTAATCAGCAAATTTTAAGAACAGTATTGTGTACTACTTGGACGTAGTGCAATTTGGCTCGCATTGCACCTAGACGCATATTGAACAATTAATGAAAGAAACAGCTGGTTTTGGAAAACAAAAAAATTTCGAAGATGAATCGTGATTTGTTGATAGCACAAACAGGTATTGTGTATCGTGTGCTTTCTCTTGAAATATAGTGTACTGAGAAAATAGCGGGTGTGCTATTTAACGTAACTATTTGAAAGGAATTATCAATATATATATATATGTATATATATATATATATATATATATATATATATATATATATATATATATATATATATATATATATATATATGCGTGCGTGCGTGCGTGCGTGCGTGCGTGCAAGTGTGTGCGTCTATACATGTGCGCATGTGTGCATACGTGGATGTGTGACTGCGTTAATGCGAACATGCCATGACGTTTGCATGCTTGTATACGTGTATATATTCATGTACACATGACGATCATTTACAATTTGAACCAGGCTTAGCAAGATTGCCATCGAAAATTATAAGTTTCAGATGGCAAGTGGACATGGAAACCATTGGTTTATGGAGAGCGAAAAAGTGTTATTATCTATGTATAGCCCGCCCTCATAGGATATCAGTCAATTATATGTTTATCCATATTTATTCACACTACAAGCATTAACACAACCATGTGACAGTGTGCTTCATTAATGTATCACCCTCTGTGAGAATTAATGCTGTTTTATGTCCAAACCACGCAGTTCCTTAACTAATGTTGTTTTGTGTCTTCTGGTTCTACTGACATCTTTATGTTTGAAGTACATATTTCTATCAACATCCTCATAGCCGATCTCTATTTTCAATACTTCTATTTGGTCTCCCTTAGTCTCCTGGTCTCTAGTGTTGTCAAACCACATTCTAATAAGAGGATATCATAACTAATATATCTCAAATTTATAATCAGTTTAGTTGTCCTTCGTTGTGTTCTATCTCGCTTGTCTCTGTCCTTATTGCGACTTGGCCTTCATGCGTATATCAAATATTCCCAATGCGGTCTAACTGTTGCTTTATAAAGGGGTACAATTAGCTGTTTCTCCTTATATGTGATAGTTGTTGATTCCATTTTTCAGCAGAAATCTCACATTATTCTGAAACGTTCATGTCACTATACGTTACTGCTACGCCCTTTTCTAGTGTAACTATATCTAGCATCCTCATGTTCTATTCTTCGTCCATGTTTCCATGTCGTGTGTGTGTGCATTTATACTTCCCTAATTTGAATACCTTGCAATTTTTTTTATCATTTAGCCAATTTATCTAGATCATCCACTAAAATGTTTTTATCTGTATTATTTGTAATCTTTCTGAATACTTTTATGTGATCTGCAAATTTCAGTACTTTGTTAGATATGTTGTCTTCCAAATAATTTGAATACAGTCAAAACAATATAGGGACTAATACTGATCCCTGTGGTATTCTTTTTAAAACAGATTTCCAGATTGAAGTATCATCATCTATTATTACTGTCTCTCTTCTGTGTGTTAGAATGTTGTCTACTTAGATTTTCATAAAGCTTTCGATAAAGTCCCACATCAAAGATTGTTACATAAACAAAAAGGTATAAGTAATGAAGCAATCAACTGTATAGAAAAGTGGCTATCTGCCTTCTATGTGTTAGCCACTTTTCTATACAGTTGATTACATCATTACTTATACCTTTTAGTTTATGTAACAACCTTTGATGTGGCATCGAAAGCTTTCTGAAAATCAAAGTAGACAACATCCGCTAGTGATTCATCATCTAACCACATTGCAATTTCTTCCAAAAAATATAATATATTAGTTAAACATGAACTTGTTTTTAGGAATCCAAGTTGGGATATATTTAATAATCAATGTTTAATAAGGACTTCCACCTTATGATCTCTAATTAATGTTTGTAACTATACTTTATACAGTTTGAACATTTTAAATTACATGGACATTGGACAATGTTGTTGACAGACAAGTGATGAAGTTTTAAAGTATTATATTTAATATATATAATTCTGACTAACAATATGTCATCCTATCTAGTATGAAAAGTTACTAAAGAGGTATAACAATTAGCTTAATCATAGAAATACTGTAATGCAACATTGATCCATAATCAACCCAGTACTTTGATTAAGCCGAAATCCCACATTTCTGTAAAATAATTTTTTACGACTAAGTCCATATTTGATGGTCGTACCTACAATAGTATCTCGTATCTTGTTGCCAGATCCTGTGTGTAGTAATTTACATGTAAAAAATGTAATGCCACTTGACATTTATGAAACCGTTTGACTCATTTGTCTACATCATCTTTTTTGTAATCGTGTTTGTCTCCATCACCTTTAACCTATTGTCACTTGATGTCGGTCGCAAATTCCTAAATATGATTATCTATGACTGCATGAAATGTGCAAAAGATGCCGAAATTAATATTAACCTGTGGCACCGTCACCTCCACCTCGTACTGTCCTCTATTCACAGATATGGCATGGTGGTGTCATGCTTCGCCTCACGTTCGTTCGGCTTCTTACAAAATGGCTCTGCAATGTCAGATGCAGCTAATGACACCAGCCACGCCGCGGCAACTAGGGGATATGTGAGGTCTCGCATGACCGTCCTGAAACCAACACGACCGAATTTGTCAGTAACAGGGAAAGGGCGTAAATGGGGCATTGTTTAAGTGTGTAAATAATAGTGTGGCGCATGTAACGCATCGGCGGTGCGTCGAACTCTCAATATAGTGTGGCGACTTTCCTTTGATCGTGCTGCTGTGTCAAACCGGGGTAATTTCGTAAACTCAATGTTACCCCATTGTTACACAGTTGTCAATTATTATCTTTTCATACGCACGTGCCTTCTTCAGTGCAATAATTACATCGTGGTGAATCATTGCAAGATTACATTTGATCTTTTTAACATCAGGAAAGATGATGGTTTAAGTTTCAAGATATGTTTTTACAACTTAATTTGGAGCGTTGTTCAGAATGACAGTGAGTCGTGCACACTCGAGAAGGAGCACCATAAACATATACAAGGTCTCTATGATTCGGCACGGGGCATAATGCTAAGAATAAGCTGGAAGTTGAGTAAAACTAACTTCTGAGTGAGAGATAAAGTAGGAACAAGAAGGTCTGCTATATTCAATCAATGGAAGAAAATGTCAAATGCGGTCTTTAGAAAAGAAGACATGGGAGTCTGGTAGTTGGCTGCACAGAAGGTGAAATACCAGGAATAAACCGAAGAAGTTTGTATGGATTGACAAATTCAAATACTCGAAGTAGCTATATGGACTGAAAGGATAACTCGACAGTTGGATTGAGGTAATGGCTAGAAACCATCATCATCATTAACATCATCATCATCATTATTATCATTGGCACTACCAAAACCACAATCATCATAATCATAATCCTTAATGAATATGATATGTGCTTAGAAAACACAAATAACAGGAGGTTTTGTAATTGCTAGAGTTACTTTAATAATCAGTTTATGTTCAGTGTTGTCAATAAATTATAACACGGTCTTTGTGAAATTAAGATAGATATGGAACGTTTTCCACATTTACGGCAAACGTTGTTGTTCAATATTCATGAACACTACTTTTTAACTGAGAGGATTTAAAGGTGCATCCTCAATGATTCAACTAGCGGCATGTCACGTGAACGGAAGTCTACAGTTGTGAAGTGTTTCATAAGTACATTAACGCGGGTTTAAGAGTATGTAGACCCTTGTTCTGCAAGTCACTCGTCTGCGGTGACTGCCGATATAGGCTTGTGCACACGAACAGCTGCCACATTTAAAAATCTCTCCTCATTTCTATTTTTGCTAGTCTCATTTCAAATTAATTTTGCGAAAAACGAAACCTACCTAGTGTCCAGTGCAACATGATAGCTCGTTAGTGAAACTTTTATATGAAGATTTCGTGAGAAATCATCAGACAAACTATTAAGTTACTTAATGATTGTTCAACCATTAAGTTAAGTGAAATTATAAATGTTTAAAAATCATTATTTTCACCTTTTGTGAAATTTCGTAACTTTGTGTTGAGATCAGCGAGCGGAATCTCGCACGTGATCGGCATTGACTCCGACAGTGTTAACCATTTTGAATATTGGATGTTTTTTTGTCCTTACCAGATATAACAACTGAAGTCAATTATTTCAAAACATTTAAAAAAAATATGAATTTGTTTAATTAAATAGACTGGGAACATTATTATTTAATTTAATCACACACTATGCATCGGGACATAAACGAGCAGGTTGTTCTTGTAATATAGGATATAGGGAACACAAGTCTCGTCAGCCCACCATGTTGGTTTGGCTGTAGCATTTAATAGATAAACAAATTTGGAATTAAAACAGGGATAACAAACAAAACCACATTTATTTATTTATTTATTTATTTATGCATTACAACAAGTAATGTTAACACGATTTGCAAAAATGTTTGCCGGAAATGCATTATCTCTTCGACTATCGCCTCGAAACGAGCATAACTTGTGTCCCCTATTGTATATAGGTCAAGTTATACCTAATCGTTGTGAAGTTATTAGTATGTATTATTAGTATATGTAAAATCTCCACATCAAATGCAAGTTGTAGTATTGGTGAATACTTCCGGCTACTTGGACTTGGTGCAGCGACTTGAATTTGGTGTAGATCATTTACAGAAAAACGCGGTATATCAAATAGAATAAGTATTACTATTGGATATATATTATACACAAACGTATTGTAGATATATATTAGGAAACAGGTTTTGTTAATTATTAGTCAGAGGGGGTATTTTAGAGTAAGTTAGTTTCGGATTCTGTTAGGGAATTCAGGGAGCGTTAATAGGGTTGTTTACCATCCGAAAATTGGGATAGCATAGTGAATAGTCAGTAACATTGGAATATTGGTTAGAATAAGTATTAGCATTATACATATATTGTTCACCAACTTCTTGTAGACATATATTAAGAAACCGTTTTTGTTAACAGAGGTAGCATTTTTTCCCGGATTCAAACTCAACGAGTGATAAAAGGGAGTTTATTTACAGGTCGTGAATTCAACCCGTGCAACGAGCTATCGTTTACTTTGGCTAATACATATATAAGATAAAGTGATTTATTTACTTAAATTACATAAGGTAATATCTGACATAGTGGTAGTAAACGTTTTCGGTAAAAAGGAATTAACAGCAGGATTTTAGCGTAAATTAGTACACACTGACTTCGTTGTTTTGTTACACAGTTTTCTCCGTATTCGTTAGGTGGCAGGTTTTTTGTTTCTCATGCGAGATTAATAGAAGACACAGTTAGCAAGTATATTAGCCTAAAGTGTTCTTTTGATCACAAAAACAGCCTTATTCAAGGCTAACGTAGCAAACTAATTAAAACTAAATTGTATGATAGCGCCGTGCAAACGGCAGTTAAAGGCCACAAGGCACTTAATTTGTGGCAGTTGCAGTAACTGGGTGGACTTCGTCAAGTCTGGGTGCGAGAAGTCCTGGGCTGAGGTCCAGGCAGATAGTTTTAGTTTTGAGTGTAGGGGATGTACGAAGATGAAGGAACTAGAGGTGGAGTTGGAAGAGCTGAGGCTGCTCGTTGTGGCAATGGTGGGAAGGGAACAGGGGGGGTTGTGCCAGTAGTTCCCGTGGTGGAACAGTAGATGATAAAGTGGGGAAAGACACAAGAAATGCTAGGTAGAGCTCACCGCAGCCTGGGAGGATGCTGAGAGGAGGGAAGGTGACAGGTCGTAGGGAGACAGGACGTAAGGAGACGGGAAGGAAAGGAACGGGAGGGAAGACAACCGGAGTGAAGGACAGGGGAGTAGGGGAGACAGGAGGGAAGGAGAAGGGAGTGGGGGAGACGGGAGGGAAAACAACCGGAGTGAAGGAGAGGGGAGTAGAGAGACAAGAGCAAAGGAGTGGGAAGTGGGGGAGACAGGAGGGAAGGAGACAGGAGGGAAGGGGTCTGGACAGAATGTGATGGAGGGGATCGAACGGAAGAGTTATTCTGCAGCAGTGATAGAGGGTGTGAGGAAGAGAGCGAGGGTGTTTGTGGGGGATTCGATAGTTAGGAAGACCGACAGAGTCTTAAACAAGGGAGATGATGTGGTAGTCTGCTTGCCTGGAGCCAAAATATAGGGGAGAACTGAGAGGGTAAAAAACATCGTAGGCTCGGGTAAGGGTGGATCTGTTTTAGTACACGTAGGGACAAATAACGTAGAGAGGGAGGGTACAACTGCCATAGTTAGGAAATATAGGCAGTTGGTCAGAACACTAAAACAGACGCGGGTTGAGCAGGTAATACTGTCAGGGATTTTACCTGTAATGGGCAGGAGGGGTCACAAATATCGAAATTGTCGGGGGATGGCAATTAACATGTTAGTCCAGAAGCTATGTAGGGAAGAGGAAGTTTGTGGATTTATGGGGAAGTTTTGTTGGGAGGGCTGATATGTACATGAAGGATGGGCTTCATTTAAGTGGAAAGGGGGCGGCAGTATTCGCGGACAAACTTTCAGCAGCAGTAGATAGTGACTTGGGTACAATGACAAATATTTTTGGAAGTAAACATTCTTTAAACTAGAAGTGCAGGGGGGTTACCTAGAGGTGTCTCAAGCAGAACAAGAGGCCACTAGCACAGATAAACCAATATCAAATCATCCGAAAAACATCTCTGAAAAAGGTTATAGATGCGTATGTTTAAATGCAAGGAGCATAGTAAATAAGAAAAACGAATTAAACATTATTGTAGACGATATTGACCCTCACATAATTGGTATAATTGAATCATGGGCCAACACAGATATAACAGATGCTGAATTAGGACTGACAGGATACATAATGTTTAGGAGGGATCGAATAGGAAGAAGGGGCGGGGGAGTAATTTTATAAATATTATGTTAAAGAATCTATTCAGGCTTATGAAATAAAACTAGAAAGGAAAGCAGATTGCGATGAAGCTGTTTGGTGCAAAATTGTTTCAGGAAATTCAAAATTAACTATTGGATTAGTTTACCGAAGTCCAAACATAAACGAAGAGGAAAACACAAAAATAAAAAACGCTATAAAGGAAGTTAGTAAAGGGGAATGTATCATAATGGGAGATTTTAACCATGGACACATACAATGGAATTCTCTAGAGAGCACAGGGATTGAGGACCAACATTTTCTATTTTTAATCCAGGATAGCTTTCTTACTCAGCACGTACTAGAACCAACCAGGGGAGAAAATGTATTAGATATAGTTTTGTCATCACAAAAAGAATTAGTGGACAATGTAAAAATATTTGAACCATTGGATAATAGTGACCATAATCAAATACATTTTGACATCAATGAAAAATCAGAAAGTAAAAATAAGAAAACGTACAAGAAAAACTTCCACAAAGGTAACTACAAAGATATGAGAAAATACTTAGCAAAGCTAGATTGGAATAACATGCTGATGAATAAGACCGCAATTGAATGTTGGAATATTCTAAAATATGAAATTGAGAGTATCATCGATAAATTTGTTCCCTTCCAAAAACAAGGAAAACGGTGTAGAAAGAAACACTTGTCAAAAGAGGCTATTAGAAAAGTAATGGTAAAACAAACTATGTGGAGGGTTTATAGTCGTACCAGAAAGAAAGACTATGCAAAATACAAAGAGGCACTTAATGCAGCTACAACTGAAATCAGACAATCTAAAAGAAACTATGAGCAAAAACTGGCATGTAACATAAAAAATGACAGCAAGAGTTTTTATGCATATGTCAGGAGTAAACAAAACGTACAAGACAAGGTTGGACCTCTAGAAGACAGTGCTGGAAATATAATATCACAGGGGTTTTTAATGGCGGAAGACCTAAATGGTTACTTCAGTTCAGTGTTTACCAAAGAAGATATTAGTTCATTACCAGTTGCTGATGCTAAATTTCAGGGGGCTAAATCTGACTATTTAGGTCCGTTAGTTGTAACTCCAGAATTGGTAGCTAAGAAAATAAAGGCAATGAAGGATAACAAATCACCGGGAGTGGATGGGATTCCTCCAAAATTACTAATGGAAACAGTAGAACAAATTAGTATACCACTTGCAAGAGTATTCAACTTGTCATTTGTCAAGAGGGAGTTGTTCCGTTTGAATGGAAAGAAGCAAACATCATACCATTATTTAAAAAGGGTTCGTGAAATAAGTCAGAGAATAACAGACCAGTGAGTTTAACGTCAGTGATTTGTAAATTATTAGAAAGGTTAATTAAAGACCATATGGTGGACTTCCTCGTTAAGCATAAATTATTAAATTCATCTCAACATGGATTCCTTAAAGCGAGGTCATGCTTAACAAATATGTTATGTTTTTTTGGAAGAAATCACTAAGTGGATAGACGTGGGATCGCCAGTAGATATTATCTACTTAGATTTTCAGAAAGCTTTTGACAAAGTGCCACATCAAAGATTACTACTTAAATTAAAAGCCCATGGTATCGGGGATAGCATAACTGACTGGATAGAACAATGGCTGACTGACAGAAGACAACGAGTTGTAGTAGATGGAGAAGTTTCAAATTGGAAATCGGTTTTGAGTGGGGTACCTCAAGGATCAGTATTAGGACTTATATTATTCTTAATTTATATCAATGACTTGGACGACAGTATAACAAGTAACGTACTGAAATTTGTGGATGACACAAAACTGTTTAGAAAGGTTAATACTGATGGTGATAAACAACATTTACAAAACGATCTAGATAGATTAGTGAAATGGTCTGAGAAATGGCAGATGCTTTTCAATTTTGGGAAATGTAAATGCCTACATACAGGACATGGGAACTTGAATGTAAACTATAAAATGGGAGATACTGTTCTGGGTACTACTGTAAATGAAAAGGACTTAGGAGTTACAATAAGCGCTGATTTGAAAGTTTCAGAGCAGTGTGGTATTGCAGCTTCAAAGGGTAATCAAATTCTTGGATTGATTAGAAGAAACATAACATACAAGGGAAAAAAGTTAATTATACCTCTTTATAAAGCAATAGTTAGACCTCATTTAGAATAATGTATACAAGCATGGAGACCATATTGTAAGAAGGATATAGATACGCTTGAACGCATACAAAGGAGAGCAACTAAAATGATTCCAGAACTTAGAGACCTTAGTTATGAAGAACGCCTGAAAGAATGTGGTTTAACAACTCTAGAGACAAGGAGGTTAAGAGGAGATCAGATTGAAGTTTTTAAGATATTGAATGGGTATGAAAATATTGATAGAAATATGTTTTTCTCACTCAAGAAGGATAGCAGAACTAGAGGACATGAGGTTAAATTAGTAAAGGATCAACGTAGATTGGACATCAGGAAGCACTCGTTCTCACAGAGGACAATAAATGAATGGAACAAATTGTCTACAGATTGTGTAACTGCTAGCAGCGTGAATATGTTTAAAAACAAGGTTGACACATATCTCAGGAGGGCGGGTTATAAGTAGATGAACATTGTTGGACTCTCGATAAGCCAATGGCTTCCTTGTCCACTTGCCATCTGGGCCTTTGGCTTGGATGGCAAATCTTGTTAAATCTTGTTCAATCTTGAAATGGTGCGTGGCGCCACTGTTGGAGAGTTTGAATGCTGTACATGACTTCACTCCACGAGGTACGGTGACTGAGACGTCTTCCAAAGTATCACATACATCATCAATCCCAGCACCAGCCCCAATACTGCTGAAGTAACCGCCACAGCAACCATAGCGCCTGAAAGAATCGGACACGTTGGATGTCAACCTTCGTCGCATTCGTTGTTCCTCGGTAACCCTAAATAATGGACGGCAATACTAACAACACAAAGTGTTGTAATTTCAGGAGATGACATGCATCATTGAACAATTGCATGTCCACAACTAAGGCAGATATTCGTTACGGAAACATCAACATCAGTAACAAGAGTAATAACTATAGCAATTGCAGTAACTGTTATGGCAGAAACAGATAAACAGCTGCAATAATGTCATTAACTGTAACAGTTTTACTACTGGTTATGTTGCAATTAGTGTTGTTGCTTCACAGCAACAACATCAATAAATAAATTATCCAAAATTAAACACAAATACTGACGACAAAACTTACCTTCTGAATGTCCTTTTGAGACAGACAATTTTGCTTCAGTGTCAAATCTCAGTGAACCACGAATAAAAATCAATGACTGCAAAACAAGTTATCGCATTCAGTAGTTTCTCTTCTATAGTGAAAATAAAATAAAAACATTTATTTTCCAACATCATATGATAACAGTAACACACACGTACACGCGCGCACGCACACACACACACACACACACACACACACACACACACACACACACACACACACACACACACACACACACACACACACACACACACACACACACACACACACACACACACACACACACACACACACACACACACACACACACACACACACACACACACACACACACACACACACACACACATACACAAGCTGCATTGCTGCGCGAAGACTACTCTTTCATATATTCACCCCAATCTGTTATCAGGAACTCATTGGTACAGCTGAGTGAATTGTGGCAACATGGGATGAACGAAATTGCCAAAGCTACGAAACGGAAATAAGAGGATTCGAAACCGGGTTATCTCGGCTCGACACGTTCTAACCGCTACGCTACCGCGGTCACGAATTCTGACTGAAGGCACATTATTGCAGGTAGATTGATAAACTAAATTAACAATCAACATTAACGAAACCAAAAAGAGGTATGGTGACTGAGACCAAAAGATAGTATTTGTAGAACATGCGCACAATCTCATTAATGCAGAACCGCTTTACATCAACCAGTTGTAGATGAATTGTACGTTTTATTTGTTTTTACCTTTTACCCATATTACAAGTTTTCAAATAAGTTGTTGCGACCTAACTGATTCACATCAATATCCTTGTTACCACTGAATTATTTCCTAAATGGCATTAATTAGTTATCTGACAATCTAAGAAAGTTGGTATATAATAAACATATTAACTGACTTAATTGGTACAATGATATTATGCTAAGATATTTCTTTGGGTGGAGGGTTGATATTAGGTCAATTGGAAGAAGTATCGTAGTATCAAAGATGTATCATACAGATTCACAAGTTTCTAGAAAACGAAACACATATTATTCAACAAAGATATGTCACTGGAAGTAAGAAAACATGTTGTGCGATGCTGCAAAGGGCCAATATTTAAATATGTATGAGAACATAATCGACGACGACAGAGCTAGTAGAGAACATAAAAGCAACAATTTGAGGCGATTACAAAGCAGACCAAAAAAAGCAATGAATACATTATGAGAACATCAAATGAAAAAGGAAGATGTGCAAGATCATGAAAAACAAGCAGACTGTGTTTAGAAAGATAAATAGAATATCTAATGAATACGGGAAAGACTGAAGAGAACAGAAGCAGAGGTCGGCAAAAAAATACAATCCTTGACAATCTAGGAAAGAGCACAGCAGAACGGTTACAGGACACCTGTGATTGTGGGAATGGAGGGTCATGGTCGCGCACGCCTGCAGTGGACACGACGGAGAAAGAGGTGGCTATGATCGTGTACGTCTACAACAGACACGACGGAGAAAGGGATGACAATAATCGTGTACGTCTACAACAGACATGGCTCAAAAAGGGGTGGCCATGATCGTGTACGTCTACAATAGACACGACGGAGAAAGGGATGGCAATGATCGTGTACGTCTACATCAGACACGGTGGAGAAAGGGATGGCAATGATCGTGTACGTCTACAACAGACACGGCGGAGAATGAGATGGCAATGATCGTGTACGTCTACAACAGACACGACGGAGAAAGGGATGGCAATGATCGTGTACGTCTACAACAGACACGACGGAGAATGAGATGGCAATGATCGTGTACGTCTACAACAGACACGACGGAGAAATGGATGGCAATGATCGTGTACGTCTACAACAGACACGACGGAGAAAGGGATGGCAATGATCGCGTACGTCTACATCAGACACGGTGGAGAAAGGGATGGCAATGATCGTGTACGTCTACAACAGACACGGCGGAGAATGAGATGGCAATGATCGTGTACGTCTACAACAGACACGACGGAGAAAGGGATGGCAATGATCGTGTACGTCTACAACAGACACGACGGAGAATGAGATGGCAATGATCGTGTACGTCTACAACAGACACGACGGAGAAATGGATGGCAATGATCGTGTACGTCTACAACAGACACGACGGAGAAAGGG
>OY759263.1:47175087-47215087 GCA_963662155.1 Lamellibrachia columna | reverse complement strand
TCTTACCATGTGAGCCGACGTTGTCTGGTACCAGAAGCCGAATAGTATACTGCGGCCGTCGTATATATTGTACATGGTGCGTTTAGGCGAGGAGAGTTTGTTGAGCTGCGCGCCGTCCGTCACCCAAGTATCCTATGGCAAACATCGCTGCTTTCATGCATGATTGATAAATACGCAAAATAATATGATATTATAATGTCAGCAGTGTTTGCATGTGCGCCTGTACGAGTTTGGGCGTGTGTGCACGTGTACAGTGTTGCTTCATAGGCATCGGAATGCTGTCACGTTCTAGTTTAGACGGGGACTGATGCATCAAAGCACAGTTTTACCGTTGGTCACATTCTTATAACTACATTTTAAACAGTGTCTCACAAGTAAAATGGGCATGGATGATTTTCACCATACCTTCACCGGTGTTAACATTTATACATGGTCACATTCTTATAACTACATTTTAAACGGTGTCTCACAAGTAAAATGGGCATGGATGATTTTCACCATACCTTCACCGGTGTTAACATGCATACATGGTCGCATTCTTATTATTACATTTTAAATAGTGTCTCACAAGTAAAATGGGCATGGATGATTTTCGCCATACCCTTCACCGGTGTTGATGTTTATATTACGAGCTCCGAATTTTTTTTTTATTTTGCCCGGTTCTACACGGGCGATCGAAAGATGATTGATCTGTGCGCAGAGGAATAACTGAACCTTCACTTCAGTGAAGGAACTAGCAGATTCTACCGCCAAACACGTGAAAAACGTGTATTTATTTCGGACGCTGTGCTACTTTCTGGAAATATCGCCCATCTTGACAGTACAGCGCGGGAAAATCTATCCCCGCTGACACAAAATCTATCTCCGCTGACACAAATTCATTGATTCACCTCGACGCACTGACGAGGAACAATAGCCACTGAAGTGGTATTAATTCAAGGGTGTTAACAGTAACGCCATTGTTTGCCGCTGAGTGTGTGACACTCTCAAGGTGAGACAACCAAACCGTGAGGCCTAAGACTAAGCAGCCCAAGGGTGGAGCGAGTGTAGGTTGCGCAACCACGGCCCCTACTGACGACACACACCTTGAAACAAAAGTCGACGGGAACGATAATACGATTCGTGATGCGCTCGTCGAGAAGCTACTAACAGTGCAACAAAACGCGTACCAGGCATGTTTGTAAAGCGCGGTCGCCGAGAGAGCCACGGCACTGACTGAACTCCGAATCAGCCTTCAGTACACACAGACTCAAGTCGAGGAACTGAAAGTAATCAGTCCAAGGAAAACATCGATGACCTGTCAAAAAAGATGCTCGAATTCGCAGACACGATTAAGAAAATGGAACGCTCAATCGACTACCAAGAAAACCAATGGAGACACTGCAATCTGCGGTTTGACGGCGTTTCTGAAGTCGACGGCGAGACGTGGGAGCAGACGGAGAAGAACGTACGCAGGGCAATGACAACAACCCTAGAACTTCCTGAAGCACAACTGCACGCCATCAATATCAAGCGCTCTCACCGAACTGGCGGCACGGGAACGAGAGCCAGGACTATCGTCGACAAGTTCAAATCGTACAAGGACCGTGAGCTGGTGCTACAGGCGGCGAAGAACAATCGGCCTTGAGGCATCTATGTGAATGTAGACTACTCACAGAGGTTCATGGCGAGGCGGAAAGAATTATTGCCCAAAATGATGAAGGCCCTGGAAGAGGGGAAGATCGCGTATTTGACATTTGACAAACTGGTGGTAAGGGTGCGACACGATGTCGCAAACCGTGATTAGATAACTAAGTACATGTGCAATATATTGCAAAACCTTAATTTAACTATGGCATCAGGTAACCAACAAAACGGCGGTTTAACACTTACGTATGATAAACCGCTTGGTTACAACGAACACTGTTATGAACACGAAATAGATACTGAATGTTTGTTGTATCACGATTTGCCTACACACTGCAGATATTACACCTCAGCACAATTTTCAACCAATTTTAGCAGTGCTAGCAACAACCGGCCAAACAAACTGAGTGTTATAAACCTTAATGCCCGGAGTCTAAGCAAATTTTTCTAAGATAAAGGATACTATCCGAAGTATGGAGTATACATTTCAAATCATTGCAATGTCAGAAACTTGGCTTAATGAAAACAATTGGGATGGAAATGAAGTAACCTGCAATGAAGTCGCATTTTCAGTTTACTGTACTGTAATTCCAGATAAAACATGCAAGGTGGTGGTGTTGCCATATATATGTGTGAATCTCTGCTTAACAATTGTCAGTCTTCTTATGTTTGTCTAAGGAACATTAATGACTGTTTTGAAAGCATCTTGATCGAGTTACAAATTAGTAAACATGAAAACATTAATGTCGGTTGTACGTATAGAGCGCCGAATACCAGCATCAGCCAATTTAATGACAATCTCTCATTCATACTGGGAAATCTCACCAGTAAAATGGTATACATGTGTGGTGATTACAACATAGATCTATTGCTCTGCGAAGAGCGAGCTGAAGCCAAATATTTCCTTGATCGAATGTTTAACTCTGGGTTATATCCCTTGATCACCGAATACGAATAACAGGCACGAGTGCTACTATATTAGATACATTTTTCTGTTCTGAGCTGTGTAGAAACAATGTGTGCGGCATTGTTTTAAGCGATGCTACAGACCATATGCCAATTTTCGTTCTGTGTGACAACAGCACTAATGTGGTTAATCATGAAGATCCAACAGTTTAATATAAAAGAAAATTAGATGAAATTTCGTTAAACAGACTTGAGCACGACCTAAATGATATCAACTGGAAAATTTTAATGAACGAGTCAAACCCTAACTTAGCATTATCGCGCTTTATGCAAGTACTAAGTAATACTTACAACGATGCCTGTCCTGTCAAAATAACCACGTATACAACATACAAGAAAAACAAAACGGAATGATAAACCTTGGTTAACAAGAGGACAAAAAAATGCCTGCATAGAGAAAAATAACAGAAAGTCGCTACAAAACGTAAATAACAAGTTAACAAAACTCTTACGTCTAGAAAAGAAGAACTATTACAGAGAAAAACTCGAATATTGTAAAATTAATACAAGAGAGAAAATTTAATTCTTAACAACTTAATAGATAAAAGAAAATCTGAAGAAAAAAAATCAAACGAATTTCATGTTGGTGAAAATCGAGTAGCATTAGAAAGTAAAGAAATAGCTAACCATTTCAACAAATTCTTTGTTGACATAGGTAGCCTTATAGAACCATGCCCGGGAATAAAGCTCACTGAATTCGTAAAAAGTAATGTATCACAGTCAATGTATAAACACCCAGTAACTGAGCTAGATGCACTTGACATTGTGTATGGGTGCAAAAGTAAGACCTCATACAAACACGATGAGATCAGCATGAAAACATTTAAGCATATATTAAAGCAAATTGTAAAACCGCTAACCCACACTTTTAACCGATCGTTGATCTGCGGATCATTTCCAAATTATATGAAATTGGCAAAAATCATTCCTGTATTATTTAAGTCAGGTGATCGTTTTCAATTTTCTAATTTTAGACCCATATCTCTTTTATCCCAATTTTCAAAAATACTTGAAAACATATTTAACAAAAGGCTAACATATTTCATTGAAGCACAACACATACTGTCAAACGGGCAGTATGGCTTCAGAAGTAATCCTTCGACTTCACTAGCTCTAACTGAATTTGTCGAAAAGGTTACTTCTGCAATGGATAAATCCCAAACTACGATTGGTGTCTTTATCGATCTAAAAAAACCTTTCGACACCGTTGACCACAACATATTGCTAAGTAAATTGCAACGCTACGGAGTAAGGGGTTTAGCTCTGGAATGGATAAGAAGTTATTTATCCAACCGTAGACAATATGTATGCTACAATAATATTAACTCAGAATTCAAAGAAATCAAGTGTGGGTCCCGCAAGAAATGATCGCTGAATGTGAATTTTTTTTATAACGTTTAACAATAAAAAACAACCTAGAACAGATGTGCATATAGGTTTGAATGGAACAAACATTGAACAGGTAACACATACAAAATTCCTTGGAGTAACTATTGATGAAAACATAACATGGAAAGAACATATCAAAATGGTTTAAACAAAAGTATCAAAAAGCATAGCAGTTTTTGTATAAAACTATGCATGTTCTTGATTGTCAAGCGTTACACATATTATATCAACCACTTGTTGAACCACACATGTCATATTGCTGTGAGATATGGGGAAGCACGAATCAGTCCAGACTCAAGAAACTATTTCCGTTACAAAAAAAGCTATACGGATTATTTATAACCTTAATTACCATGATCATACATCTGTATTTTTCCACAGCTCAAACATACTTAAACTTCATGATTTAATGACATACAAGACTATGATTATACTCTATAATGCAAATCATCACTCTTTAAATGGTCGGGTTCAAGTATTCGTTAAACCAACAGAAGCTATACAGATGTATGGTACCAGACAAAGCAAACTGTTTTATGTTAAAAAAACAAACACCACCCTCAGACTAATGTCACTAAATGTCAAAGGTATAAATACGTGGAACAGATTAGCAAAATAAATAACTCAGCTACCAAGTTTAACACAATTTTAAAAAACATTCAAGTTGTCATTACTTACGGCATATTTATAAACTTTTAATTGAAATTTAGTTAATTTGTAATTAGCATAATCACCACTGTAATAAGTTTATAAGTGAATAATGAATGCTATTTTGTATTTATATTTTTACTTGTATTGTATTTATTTAATTTGAGAAGGGCATAGCACCTTATAAGTCGTATGACTTCAGCTATGTCCCTTCAGCAGCAGCAGCAGCACTTCATAATATGCACCTGTATTATGTTGTTGTTGTAGTTGTTGTTGAATAAACTTTCACTTCAATACGCAAGCATTCTCGCAGCTGCATATTGAGAATTGGACAGGTTGGTTTTACCGTCGTAAATTATATTGAGAATTGGTTTCACAGTCGTGTAGTATACTGACAATTGAATAGGTTGGTTTAACCGTTGTGTAGTGTTTAGATAATTGGATTTGTTGCTTTTTGTCATCGTGTAGTACATTGATTATTGGATAGGTTGGTTTTACCGTCGTATAGTAGAGTTCCGCTGTCGTGTTGATGCCGAAAGCAGGCCAGTCCTGTTGGAAAGCTTTGAAGACGTCGATCCCTTGGCCCCTCTCCACCGTCTGCGAACACGTCAAGTATTTTCGGCTGATTTGTATGTAGTTTCAACTATCAGTTTGACGCAGCGAAATTGCCCATTAAGCCCTAATGAGAGGTTTTTCCTAAAAATAATGGTGAGATGTTGGCCTCAAAAATAGATGGGAGGTGGGAATGGTAGGAGGTGGACTCCCAAATTGATGGAAGGTGGACCCCCAAATTGGTGGAAAGTGGGAGGCCCAAAAAACAGATGGGACTAAGGTTGTGACGCCTGCCACACCCCACTAATGTATTTCTTGGCCTTCAACAAATTAAAGCTTGAGAGATGTTCCACAAGCGTTGGCGTCGACTCGTTCTTAAACGTATAACTTCAGTAAAAGTACATCGCAGGTTAACCTTCTTGTTTAAGTTAAATAAATAATAATACTGATAAGCAGCGTGTTCATTAATACATTCCATTTTATCCGAAATTTAGGTATACGTATAGTTTGTGTGTTCAACATGTGCTCATCAAATTCAGCTGACATCAGCACCTATAACTCACTAAACTAACGATACGTAGAACGAAAAACTATGGCTCACACATACACACACCCACACACACACACGCATACACACACACTCTCTCTCTCTCATACACACACACACACACACACACACACACACACACACACACACACACACACACACACACACACACACACACACATACACACACACACACACACACACACACACACACACACACACAAACACACACACACTCACACACACAGTCGTATCAAGGCATCGGCTTCACCTAGCACTTACGGTCTCTTGAAAGTTAAATTTAAAATTATGTAAGTCGAAGAGGCCAGGTGACTGTCTCTCGTTGTTATGTGTTGGATCCCATGGTCCATTGAACAAATAGGTAGTCCTTATCGCCTCCGTCCTTTCTATGGTGCAGTTTCCCCGCTTTGGATCAATAACATATCGTAGACCTAAGACACACACCAAATATAAATCTAAGTTTAATTGAAACGCACATGTAACGACATAAGCATTGACTGAGGCAGAGTTTGGTTTTCAACTTAGACCAAAGCGCCCCACATATATATATATATAGTATGATGGTTTATGTTGTGTCATAAAATAATGCTATGTTGTAAAAACGAATAGGGAAGGTTCGGTAGTATGAGCTACTTCCATAACTTAGAAATGGTACACCATAAGGATTGTAGCTTACTACGCAACCAGTGTGTGTGTGTGTGTGTGTGTGTGTGTGTGTGTGTGTGTGTGTGTGTGTGTGTGTGTGTGTGTGTGTGTGTGTGTGTGTGTGTGTGTGTGTGTGTGTGTGTGTGTGTGTGTGTGTGTGTGTGTGTGTGTGTGTGTGTGTGTGTGTGTGTGTGTGTGTGTGTGTGTGTGTGTGTGTGTGTGTGTGTGTGTGTGTGTGTGTGTGTGTGTGTGTTTGCCTCATACTACTGAATCTTCCCTGATATATTCTAGCATTTCGACAGAGCAAATATGTTTTGATTACGCACATTAAACTATTTTTATATTTTATATTTTTATGTCTATGGCCATGTTATCTACGCAGTGCTGGCACTTCTATATCTATGAATTATATATGAAACACCGCCGGTCTGACATTTACGGCTGAAGAGTCGAGAGTACGCCGATCAACTTGTAACGACTTGTGGTGTCGCAACCGCGACTCAAGTCGATGCTCGGTGACGCTGCGCTGTCGCACACAGCCAACGGTATCGGATGACTACATCCGCCGTGCTGCGCCGGCGTCGGAATCCCGATTGGGACGGCGACAGGGAGTCGTTGACTTTTGGCGCGCTCCTCGACAGGACTACGAGTTACAAAGTCTTCTGGAGTACCGATACATAATGTACGTAATTTTGAAAATATGCTACACACCAATGATTCAGAGACAACTGATAGTCTGGCAGAGTTCATCTCGTTTGTTTTAAAACTGTATGTGCAAGGTTCCATCTAGTACATGGTATTTAGGAACTACAACGAAAACATCACTTGTTTACAATAAGTATTGTTAAATACTCATGTTTTTTTGTAAAAAAAATTACATATCTCAATTTTTTAATACGTGAATTATATTTGCATTTGCGAAAGTGTTCTCCTATCCATTGCCACAACTTGAATATTAATTCAAAATGAACGGCTACGTAATGGTATAAAGAAATGATAGGTTGGGCAAGTCGTTGCTGTTCACGATTTACGATTAATGATGTCATTGCAACAGGCATTTGAGTAACGAATCGCAACATAGTTTCAAGCAAAAACTAACGTTATTTTGTTTCTAGACACATTTTGAATATAGATTCTATTCACAATTGTATGCAACTGAAAGAAATATATTTCTTGAGTTTAGCAGTTTACCAAATGAAATAAAGAAGTGCAGAAACCGCACATCAAATGAAAGTTGTGTCAGTGGTGAAATAGTTAGTGGCTCCACTGGTGGGGAGTTAGCATTGACATATTTTAATGCGTAAGAAAGATAGACACCACGTGTTAGCGGAAAATATACTATAGCAATACATATTAAAGCATGAGGTATATCATTGTTAATTTAAGTGTAGCTTAATATCAAGCTATTCGGAGAATTTGGTTTGTTCAATTGAGCGAAACACCAAGTAACTGCGCGGCAGTCAACCAATGGAATTCGTTGAACATTCGAACCTTTTACCCATGAATTACCGGTATTGTCGTCGCGAATGATGCGAAGATAGCCGTGACCGAATCGCCGTTCAATCGATGTTCCTGGCAAAGCGAATACGAGCGAACTCGCTAGTTTGATACCGTTGTCGTAGAACTCCTACAAGACAGGAACACTTCATCAAAACGATTGCAGGCCAAATTCTAATTCCGTGAAGGCGTATCGTTACTACGAGCTATATAATTGTTCTCGTTTGATTTGGTAGTGGATGTTGGTGCAACTGTTTCTAATACAACTCTGTTTATAACAGTCAAACTTTTAAGGACGCGATCACACACAACAACAACCACCTGGCCAGGGCAGTCTCAGGAGCCAGATGTGTTAGGCTATATTGTTTTGTACATTTGTTGCGAGTTGCACGTTTTTACGACTGGGTCAGCGCAGATTATAGATTGTTGCTGCTATTAAATATTCGGAACGGTCCACCAAATGTTGTGCCAGCCAAATCAACAATCGACTCGAGCTTTGTAGAATACCTGACCAGCGTACATTGCACGACTGGTATATTAACACAAAAACACAATTCGCACACACTGCTTATCAAAGAACATAGTGTTTACGGAATTGACTAAATACTGCTAGGCATACCTTTATTGCGAATCGTGTTTATTTAACTTACAATGTGCCTTTCGTGCAATTTACTATGCATCGCAACTCATCAAATTTCGAGTTGTTTGTTGATTTTTCCGGGGCAACCGCTGCTGGACTGATTCGAAAACTGAATCGTGGCAACAAATGCTCAGGAGTGTGCACTTACACAATCGCACCAACTTGCGACTCCAAACACAAGTTGGGCAACGTACGCATAACATAAATAATTCACACCTTTAATTGGAGGCCGGTTACTCTTGCTGTTACAAAATACAAGTGGCCTATGCACCGCCCGATTTTGTGTTACGTATTAATTTGTAGAACGGTCCTCACCTTCGTGATCGTAGAAAAATTGTGACTTGGGTAGACCATTACCACTGTGGCGCTGAACGATTCGAACTCGTCCGGAGGATGTGCGTTAACGTACGCTCCACGTTTGCACACGACTCCTGTTGGAAACTACAAATAGCGACTAGTGATTTTACAACGTAGAACTGGCGTGGCGGTTCTTCAAAGTGTGCGGTAGTTTAGGCCAGTGGCATATTTAGCATCTCGGAATAGGCAGGCCAAGGTGAAGGAAGCCTGGTCAACCATGCAACCATGTAGCAGGCAGGGTTGGCAAAGTACTTCGTTACAATACTTGAGTAGTTATTTCAAGTAATTGGCATGTAACGAAGTATAATTTTGACTAAATATTTTTACTTGTAACGAAGTAGTTTTATCTAGAGTAACGCGAGTTTTTACTCCTTACTTTTATTTACTTCGCAATATATTTTCGTTACATTTTTTTGCGAAACCGCTGCTGCCGGCGGTGACGATCCACCGTCGACGACATTTCAAAAACTGTTCATAGTCGCCAGGCCAAAAGCTATTAATATCATTCAATCGCATGCCAGTGCGCAATCATATTTGCATGCATGCCTCTCTTCGGCAAAATCGACGCAACCACTGTTTTATATCTACGTCAGTGAACGAAGTCTGCCAAATATTGGCATAGGTCAGGTCAAGGCCGTTGACATGAAATGTCACTTCGAGCACACAACGCTTGAACGCCATCTCAAACCACGATGCAAATGTCTCCGTTGCACCATATAAACTACTAATCAGTAAGTTTCCAATACGTATTATAAATATTAAAATTTGCAATTTCGAAAATGTATTGATAATCCCTATACACTGACACAATTCTGATATTCGTGAGCGAACGCGCATCGTGGATCGAGAACGAAAACCGATTTTCGCCCATTAGCATTGTCAGCAACGGCCTTACCGGCCTACGTCAGCATTAAACAGCATTTTACTTTCACGAATAAAATTCATATTGAGATGTTTAATAAATTCATAATAATGATTACTCTACAGAACTAAACAGTAAAGAATTGATACTCTGCCATTTGGCAGCATCCTATCCCAGCAATGGCTTATTCAAGCTGACATATAAATAATATCAAGGGCAGGGACAGGGGCCCTGACAGGTCATTTTTAATTGCAAGTAGCAACAGCTTTCCTCTGTTGCACTGGTCTGTCTTCTGACCAATTCTAGCCCCAGCTGGTACCAGGTAACCAACACAGCTAGCTGCTAAAGCGTGTTGTTTCAATGTTTGTGTAAGCTGATAAGACATGTCTAGGAAGACATGAAAAGGTGGGGGATCACAAGCCAGATGGCTTGGTCAGCTAGGCATCAAATGTCTTTGTTAATTTTACTATGGGCAGTGCTAGGTTGTATTACCTCTGTCCAGTTTCCCTGAGAGGCTACTACTAGTACTGGACTAACCCTCTACCTACTCAGATGCAATCACACCTGCCTATACATATCCTGTTGTATAATCTAGCTCCTCCCATACCCCAGTGGGACAGGTCGATAAAAAGACAGATTGTGTCTCATCATTAATTAAGTTCTGTATTTAACTGAATTTATTTGATGTGAGCTCTCATTAAAGATAATATAATTTTTCAAAATACTTTTTACTTTTACTTCAAGTACTTTTAAAAAGTACTTTTACTTTTTACTCAAGTAGTTTATATTACCAGCTACTTTTACTTTTACTCAAGTAGTTTCAAAGTGAATTACTCTTACTTTTACTCAAGAACAAAATTAAAGTAATTCAGTCAACCCTGGTAGCAGGGCAAAATACGGTATAAAATGGAAACATTTAAGCCAAAGGGAGCATGGCCCATTTGGCTCCTCCTAAATAGGCCGCTGGTTCCAACGAGAATGACTTTCACCAATTCCGATACACTGCAACGTTTGTAGTGCAGCAGTGACGTTATAGTAAAATTATCAATGTTTTAATATTCTTCTAAAACAATAATTCTGACATTTCTGCTTAATCAGCAAATTGTAAGAACAGCATTGTGTACTACTAGGACGTAGTGCAATTTGCACCTAGACGCATATTGAACAGCTTGTGAAAGAAACAGCTGGTATTGGGAAAAAAATGCAATTTGGCTCGCACTGCACCTAGACGCACATTGAACAATTAATGAAAGAAACAGCTGGTTTTGGAAAACAAAAAATTTTCGAAGATGAATCATGATTTGTTGATAGCCAAACAGGTATTGTGTATTGTGTGCTTTCTCTTGAAATATAGTGTAATGAGGAAATAGCGGGTGTGCTATTTAACGTAACTATTTGAAAGGAATTATCAATATATGTATATATATATATATATATATATATATATATATATATATATATATATATATATATATATATATATAATACATATCAATTATATGAACGGTAAGCACTTTATCGAGTCAAGGTTGATCATAGGCGTGACTGTCCTATCGGGCGAAATTCATTTTCAGCGTTTTTACTTTTCACTTCATTAAATTATGGATCAAGCATTAAATAAGGTAACTGAGGAGGAACTGCTAAACTACTGTTGTGAGATATGGGAAAATAGAACATCCAGTGGGTTCTTCACAAAAGTCACGTGTGATGCTAATCACCAGGATTAGAGTTTCATGACATTTTCTCTTAAAATATGTTTAATATGCATGTTACGATTACCATCATAATTATCTGATCGACTACTTTCAATAATAATACTACGTTGCCAATCAATAATGTGTTATCTTTTTTCCAAGACGTTAGTAACAACCACGACATATATCGAAAATACTGCATTTGCAAATAGTCATTTAACACTTCGCGTAAAACATCTATAGAAAACATTGTGTAACGTTACGCACTAATTTATGTGCAAATCCGACTATAAGCAATATGTTGTAATTCGTATTCACTATCTACATGACTTAATCAGTTGCATAATTAGGGGAATCGTTAATATAAATATGACAGTGCTGAACTTCGTGCATTTTCGTACGACATAATCTAATTGTAAAAATAGTTTTTAAAGGTAAGGATGTTCTTATATAGCGCGGTATCCGGTCCATAGGACTGCTCAAAGCGCTTTACACTTCACCCCCTGGCAGACCTGTTGATTCCAAGGCCATCTCAACTTCTTTGGGAAGTATTCAGCAACGCTGCAATTGCTGCGCGAAGGCTATTAGTTCACATATCCACCACTGTCTGTATTGCCAGGTACTCATTTATACAGCTGAGTGAACTGTGGCAACGTGGGGTGATCAAACTTGCCAAAGGTTCGGAGCGACCGTAGTGGGATTTGAAACCGGGTTCTCTCGATTGAGAGTCCGGCCTTCTAACCGGTATGCTATCGCGCCCCACAAAATACATTGCTTAGATTGTTATGTAAATTAATAGTGTATGTATGGAAATTATGCATATATTTAAGTATGTCTATGTTGTTGATTTGTGAAAATTGAATTGCTTCACCGGAACACGAACCTTAAATTGATGATTAATAGCAAACTCTTTCACAGTCAGAATGTCGTAATGTATCATCGGGATATTTCGATCGGCTGCAACGAAACAGGATTCCAGCTCATTTGTGATCGCTGATAATGACATTCTGTCTATTACGGTACAGTACATACGAAGAAATAAACATGATTATCTTTAAGGGCGCACATTTGATTGGCTTTCGGTGTCCATTCTAAGGCTAATCGTTTAATATTGTGTTCTCAATAGCAAGGATTAATCTAGATTAATCACTAAATGGCACTTTCAATAACTGCCCAAAGAGTCGTCATATACAACAGTAGCTATCGCGATGTTGAAACCATATGTGGCATTCGTCAGCATATTTCTATTGATAAATCGGAACTGTCATATAAAATACATCCCCAGAGCTAAAATGAAATATACCCACTTATTGTGACGCGCATGATGTGTCTACCAGAGTCACCGAACAGATGCATCAGAAGCCGTCCGTCGAAACAATACTTCCAATGTGACACCGTGACATCTCTCACCTATAGAAGACATACAATGCGATATGCAAGGCGAGCACCACACGTCACGGCTGTAACAAAACTATGAACTGCTACCGTGAATGTCAAACCGAGAACACGCGCGAGATCATATATGTGAATATCACAGCTTGGGGCACATATATGTGAATATCACAGTAAGAGGATGCGGACGGGGATACGACCGTTATTGTCACAGCGATAGTACGCCCACACTGATACCATCGTGTTTATCACAGAAAGGTCACGTACGAAGATCCGTGAATATCATCGTTAATATCACAGAAGATGGCGTCGACAAGTATGCTATCGTGAACATCATTATGAGCGGCACGCGCACGAGGACAACATCGTGAATATCGCAGTGAGAGGACATATGCGAATCTACCATTATGAATATGGTAGAGAGGGGCGCACACAATATTACTTACGGTCGAATTGTTGTCGACGTACTCTATTTGTGAGTAATATGTACCAGCATTCCACCCTAACGCTTTCCTCATCTGGAGAAGCGGGATAATTCTAGACGTGAACAGCGGTTTCATATTTACGATAGTCGTGCATGTTTTCCCTGTAATGGCAAGTAGATATTTCACTATGAATTCCATGCTTCCCAAACGGAGTTGCATTACTCCTAACATTGTTACATCGGAGGTGCAGAACAATTGGGTTTGTACTGGTGGCTTACCAGTACAAACGCATGGAACATAGCCCAATCCTAACATAATGTTAATAATCGTGCATAATTCATCAGTCTAAAATAGTTCCGTAAATTAATCATTATTTTCGAATTACTATATGTGTTACTCATAAGAATGACTGAAGACGTATACGGCAGATACTATTACCTGTGATGTTGTAGATGTTTTCCTTCCCATTGACCCTTGAATAGACAAGTTTCTGTAAAACATCGCTTCCATTGAAAGTGATGAACTCGTTCGATTTTACTTCGGATGTGTGATGAGACAAAATAGTTCCTGATATGAAACTGTCAATGTGCCCTGTCTGGAGTTGCTGCATAAAAAACATATCAGTATTGATTCTCAGGCAATTATTCATGAATGATGGCGTCTGAATTTTGGGCAATATATATATGTGATGCGCCACGCCAAAACCAGGTGAATCTCGCTAGATTTCGTTCGACGCAGGAGCCTAAAACGCACGGTTTACCTTCGATTTGTCGAAAATTGGTTAACGACGGAATTGATCAGCGAAATTATCCATATTTTCATAAATTCGTATATAAGCTGAACGATTGTTCAAACTTGTACACGTCTGTATGCATGTTTAAGTAAGTGAGTTCGTACGTATGGAAGCAAATATTTTATTTTGGTCTCACTCCATGTACACATGCATTACAATACAAAACATAAATATATCGTGCACATAGCAGGCACTGCGTACGTCGACCACTCAAAAGCCAGTTATGAGAAACTATTGAACACAGATATACACAATCTTCAAACAGAAATGCACCATCAATAATTAATTAATTAATTAATTAATGCAAATATATGAACGCATGTATAAATCAAAGAGTATTTGTGGATACGTACACGGTTACATACATACATACGTGCATGTGTTCATGCGTGCATGCGATCGTGTGTGCATGCGTGCATGCATGCGTGCGTGCACGTGTGTGCGTCTATACATGTGCGCATGTGTGCATACGTGGATGTGTGACTGCGTTAATGCGAACATGCCATGATGTTTTCATGCGTGCATACGTGTATATGTTCATGTACGCATGTGTGTATGTATGCATGAATGCATGAATGTATGGATGCATGTATACATGTTTGTACGCATGAAATCGAAATTGATTTGTATCAATTATCCAAAGTCACTGACGATCATTTACAATTTTAACCAGGTTTAGCAAGATTGCCATCGAAAATTCAAAGTTCCAGATGACAAGTGGACATGGAAATCATTGGTTTATGGAGAGCGAAAAAGTTGTATTATCTATGTATAGCCCGCCCTCATAGGATAGCAGTCAATTATATGTTTATCCATATATATCCACACTACAAGCGGTCACACCACCATGTGACAGTGTGCTTCATTCATTTATCACCCTATGTGAGAATTAGTGCTGTTTTATGTCCAAGCCACGCTGTTCCTTAACTAATGTTGTTTTGTGTCCTCTGGTTCCACTGACATCTTTATGTTTGAAGTACATATTTCTATCAATATCCTCATAGCCGATCTCTATTTTCAATACTTCTATTTGGTCTCCTCTTAGTCTCCTGGTCTCTAGTGTTGTCAAACCACATTCTAATAAGAGGATATCATAACTAATATATCTAAATTTTATAATCAGATTAGTTGTCCTTCGTTTTGTTCTATCTAGCTTGTCTCTGTCCTTATTACGATATGGCCTCCATGCTTATATTAAATATTCCCAATGCGGTCTAACTGTTGCTTTATAGAGGGGTACAATTAGCTGTTTCTCCTTATATGTGATAGTTGTTGATTCCATTTTTCAGCAGAAATCTCACATTATTCTGAAACGTTCATGACACCATTATACGTTACTGCTACGCCCTTTTCTAGTACATCCTCATTTTGTATTCTTCGTTCATGTTTCCATGTCGTATGTGTGTGCATTTATACTTCCCTAATTTGAATACCTTGCCATTTTTCTGATCATTTAGCCAATTTTTCTAGATCATCCACTAAAATGTTTTTATCTGTATTATTTGTAATCTTTCTGAATACTTGTATGTGATCTGCAAATGTCAGTACTTTGTTAGATATGTTGTCTTCCAAATAATTTGAATACAGTCAAAACAATATAGGGACTAATACTGAACCCTGTGGTACTCCTTTTAAAACAGATTTCCAGATTGAAGTCTCATCATCTATTATCACTGTCTCTCTTCTGTGTGTTAGAATGTTATCTACTTAGATTTTCATAAAGCTTTCGATAAAGTGCCACATCAAAGATTGTTACATAAACTAAAAGGTATAAGTAATGACGCAATCAACTGTATAGAAAAGTGGCTATCTGTCTTCTACGTGTTAGCCACTTTTCTATACAGTTGATTACATCATTACTTATACCTTTTAGTTTATGTAACAATCTTTGATGTGGAACTTTATCGAAAGCTTTCTGAAAATCTAAGTAGACAACATCCGCTAGTGATTCATCATCTAACCACATTGCAATTTCTTCAACAAAACATAAGATATTAGTTAAACATGAACTTGCTTTTAGGAATCCAAGTTGAGATGTATTGATTAATTAATGTTTAATAAGGAATTCCACATTGTGATCTCTAATTAATGTGTGTAACGATACTTTATACAGTTTGAACATTTTCAATTACACGGGCATTGGACAAAGTTGTTGACAAATGATGAAGTTTTAATGTATTATATTTAGTATATCTAATTCTGACTAACAATAGGTCATCTTATCTAGTATGAAAAGTTACTAAAGAGGTATAACAATTAGCTTAATCATAGATATACGGTAATGCAACATTGATCCATAATCAACCCAGTACTTTGATTAAGCCAAAATCCCACATTTCTGTAAAATAACTTTTTACGACTAAGTCCATATTTGATGGTCGTACCTACAATAGTATCTCGTATCTTGTTGCCAGATCTTGTGTGTAGTCATTTACATGTAAAAAATGTAACGCCACTTGACATTTATGAAACCGTTTTACTCATTTATCTACATCATCTTTTTTGTAATCGTGTTTATCTCCATCACCTTTAACCTATTACATAAGTAACATACTATAAAGTGTGTATTACAACACAAAAACAGTCTTTGTGAAGACTACCTAGTATAAATTGATTATAAACGGATTATAAACAAATACCAATTTACTTTCTAACATGGCGCCGTGCAAACGCCAAGTAAAGGCAAAACGTAATTTGATATGTTCTAGCTGCGACAGCTGGATAGACTTTGCAAAGTCCGGGTGTGTAAATTCGTGGGCGGAGGTGCAGGCGGATGATTTCCATTTCGTGTGTAGGGGGTGTACTACAGTGAAATGTCTGCAGGAGCAGGTGATTGAGCTAAGGCGTATGATTTTGATGATGACAGAGCAGGGTGAGACAGAAGTGAACAGAGGTGGTGATAATGATGAGAGCAGAGGTGGTGAGACCGAGGAGAGCAGAGGTGGTGAGACCGAGGAGAGCAGAGGTGGTGAGACCGAGGAGAGCAGAGGTGGTATGACCGAGGAGAACAAGGAGAGCAGTGGCAATGTGAGGGAGAAAGCTGGTAAGAAGAAGAAAGATGACAGAAGGCAAAGAATGCAACAAAAGAGAGGTAAACGGGTGAGTGGAGAGGGATTGCCAGGTGGTAAGACGGTAAAGGTTGATGATAGGAGAGAAAGGGGGCATACTAGTAGTGCGCAACAGGAAAGGAGCTTTGCCGATGTAGTATCACAGGGGAAAGCGAGGAAAGCCCGGGTATTTATGGGGGATTCCATCATTAGGAAAGTGGATAAAATTGTAAATAGAGGAGATGACATAACAGTATGCCTACCAGGGGCAAAAGTAGAGGATATAGCAGAGAAGGCAGGACAGGTCATGGGTGGTGGCACGGGAGGTGCTGTTCTCGTGCATGTGGGAACGAACAATGCAGATAAGGAGGGAACGTCAGCCATCATTGGTAAGTACAGGAGGTTGATCAAGACACTTAAAGAGGCAAGAGTTGGGCAGATCGTATTGTCGGGGATATTACCAACAATGGGAGGCAGGGGTGAGGAATATAGGAACTGTAGAAGGATGGCGATCAACACACAGGTACAGAAGGTATGTATGGAGGAGGGAGTAGGCTTCGTAGACATGTGGTTAAACTTTGTGGGAAGAGGTGACTTTTTCATGAGAGATGGACTTCATCTGACAGGGAAGGGCGCTGCAGTTCTTGCGTGTGAGTTTGTCAGAGTTGTCGACGAGGGCACAGGTACCATAGATTATTTAAACTAGATGAGCAGGGGGAACTGACAGAGAAAACTCAAAGGAGTACTACTACAAATACACATCCAAAGAAATGTTCACCAATAATTTCAGACAATGAACTTAAATGTGTATGCTTAAATGCCAGGAGCATAGTAAATAAAAAAAGTGAGTTAGACATTATGGTAGCAGATATTGATCCTCATGTAATAGGCATCACAGAATCATGGGCAAATGAAGATATAATAGATGCTGAGTTAGCACTGACAGGCTATGTAATGTTTAGGAAGGATAGACGAGAAAGAAGGGGAGGTGGAGTAATTTTGTATATTAAAGAATCTATCCAAGCATATGAAATTACACTGAAAAGTGAAGCAGATAGTGTGGAAGCAATTTGGTGTAACATAGTTACCAGGAACTCAACATTAACAATAGGAGTAGTTTATCGTAGTCCTAACATAGGACAAGAGGAAGATGTAAAATTACAAAAGGCGATAAGGGAGGTGAGCAAGGGAGAATGTGTTATAATGGGTGATTTTAACCATGGCCATATACAATGGGAATCATTAGAGAGTGCTGGAGGTGACGACCATCAGTTTCTACTTCTAACACAGGATTGTTTCCTTACTCAACATGTCTTGGAACCAACCAGAGGTGGGAATGTGTTAGATTTAATTTTGTCTTCTCAAAATGAATTAGTTGACAATGTTAAAGTACACGAACCTTTGGGTTCAAGTGACCATAACCAAATCCATTTTAATATAAAAGTAAAAACAGGGAATACATATAAAAAACAATGGAGGAGGAACTTCAACAAAGGCAGATATAAAGTGATGAGAACATATCTAGCAAATATAGATTGGAATAATTTGCTGAAGAACAAGACAGCAACAGAATGCTGGACTTGTTTAAAATATGAGATTGAGGGCATTATTGAGAAATTTATTCCATTAAGAAAACAAGGGAAAAGATCCAGGAAAAAACACCTGTCAAAAGAAGCTATTAGAAAAATTGCTCACAAACAGATGCTGTGGAAGGTCTATAAACACACTGGAAATGTAGAAGACTACACCAACTACAAAGAGGCACTTAACCTAGCTACTACTGAAATTAGAAAATCTAAAAGAACCTTTGAACAAAAATTGGCAGGTAATATTAAAAATGACAGCAAGAGTTTCTATGCTTATGTAAGGAGTAAACAGAAAGTTCGAGATAAGGTCGGACCACTGGAAAGCAACAGTGAAAACATAATTTCAGATGGGTTCCAAATGGCAGAGGTCCTGAATGAGTATTTCAGCTCAGTTTTTACCACAGAAGATATCAGCTCACTTCCAGTTCCAGTGACTAAATTTGAGGGCAATACATCAGAATATTTAGGGCAGTTATTTGTAACTCCTGAAATGATAGCAAAGAAAATTAAGAAGATGAAAGATAATAAATCACCTGGAGTTGATGGGATACCACCAAAACTGCTAAAGGAAATTGTTGATCAAATTAGTACACCACTTGCAAACTTATTTAACTTGTCACTAGAAGAAGGAATAGTTCCTTCAGAATGGAAAGAAGCAAACATTACGCCGTTGTTTAAGAAGGGATCGAGGAAGAAGCCAGAAAATTACAGACCAGTGAGTTTAACATCAGTTGTATGTAAATTACTTGAAACATTAATTAGAGACCACATGGTGGAATTCCTCATAAAACATAAATTAATAAATACATCTCAACATGGATTCCTAAAAGCAAGGTCATGTCTAACCAATCTCTTATGTTTTTTAGAAGAAATTACAAAGTGGGTAGATCACGGGTCACCAGTGGATGTTGTCTACTTAGATTTTCAGAAAGCTTTCGAGAAAGTGCCACATCAAAGATTGTTACTTAAACTAAAAGCCCATGGTATAGGCAATGATGTAATCAACTGGATAGAAAAGTGGCTTACACACAGAAGACAGAGAGTAATAGTAGATGGTAAGATTTCAAACTGGAAATCTGTTTTGAGTGGGGTACCACAGGGATCAGTGTTAGGCCCTATACTGTTTTTAATATATATAAATGATTTGGAGGATGACATATCTAGCAAAGTACTCAAATTTGCAGATGACACAAAAGTATTCAGAAGGGTTACTAATGATACAGATAAACAAAGTTTACAGGATGATCTAGACAAATTAGTTAAATGGTCAGAAAAATGGCAAATGTTATTCAATTTTGGGAAGTGTAAATGTATACACATAGGACATGGAAATATGGACGAGGAATATAAAATGGGGGATGCTGTACTAGGTAGAACCACACAAGAAAAGGATTTAGGAGTAACATTTAATGCTGACATGAAAGTTTCAGAGCAATGTGGGATTGCTGCTTCGAAAGGAAATCAAATTCTAGGCCTAATTAGGAGAACTATCACGTATAAGGAGAAACATCTAATTGTACCCCTGTACAAAGCAATAGTTAGACCACATTTGGATATTGTATTCAAGCATGGAGGCCATATCGTAAAAAAGACATAGATAAGCTAGAAAGAATACAACGAAGAGCAACTAAGATGATTCCAGAATTAAGAGACCTTAGTTACGAAAGTCGCTTATTACAATGTGGTTTGACAACACTAGAGACCAGGAGACTAAGAGGAGACCAAATAGAAGTGTTTAAAATAGTGAACGGTTATGAGGATGTTGATAGGAATATGTTCTTCAAACTTAAAGAAGGCAGTAGAACCAGAGGACACAAAGCAGCATTAGTTAAGGAGCAGTGTAGGTTGGACATGAGAAAGTACTCATTCTCACAGAGGGTGATAAATGAATGGAACAAACTGCCAAACGATTGTGTTAATGCTAGTAGTGTGAATATGTTTAAAAATAGAATTGACAGATATCTGATAAGGGCGGGCTACACATAAATGAGAAAATTGTTGGACTCTCGATAAGCCAATGGCTTCCTTGTCCACTTGCCATCTGGAACTTGTTGTTCGAGATGGCAATCTTGTTAAATCTTGTTAAATCTATTGTCACTTGGTGTCGGTCGCAAATTCCTAAATATGATTATATATGACTGCATGAAGTGTGAAACAGATGGCGACACTGATACTAACCTGTGGCACTGTCACCTCCACCTCGTACTGTCCTCTATTCCACAGAAACGGCATGATGGTATCATGCTTCGCCTCACGTTCGCTCGGCTTCTTACAAAATGGCTCTGCAATGACAGATGTAGCTATCGACACCAGCCACGCCGCGGCTAATAGGGGAAATTTGAGGTCTCGCATGACTGACCTGAAACCAACACGACCGAATTTGTCAGTAACTGGGAAAGGACGTAAATTGGGCATTGTTTAAGTGTGTAAATAATAGTGTGGCGCATATAACGCATCGGCGGTGCGTCGAACTCTCAATATAGTCTGGCGACTTTCCTGTGATCGTGATCCTGTGTCGAAGCCGGGGTAATTTCGTAAATTCAATATTACCCCATTGTTACACAGTTGTAAATTTGTACCTTTTTATAGGCACGTGCCTATAAAAAGTGCAATAATTTCCGCGTGGTGAATCATTGCAAGATTACAATTGATCTTGTTAACATCAGGAAAGACGATGGCTTAAGTTTCAAGATATGTTTTTACAACTTAATTTGGAGCGTTGTTCAGAATGGCAGTGAGTCGTGCACACTCGAGAAGGAGCACCATAAACATATACAAGGTCTCTATGATTCGGCATGGGGCATAATGCTAAGAATAAGCTGGAAGTTGAGTAAAACTAACTTCTGAGTGAGATATAAAGTAGGAACAAGAAGGTCTGCTATATTCAATCAATGGAATAAAATGTCAAATACGGCCGTTGGAAAAGAAGACATTGGAGTCTGGTAGTTGGCGGCACAGAAGGTGAAATACCAGGAACAACCCGAAGAATTAGCCTCAAGTTTGTGTGGATTGACAATTTCAAACACTCGAAGTGGCTGTGTGGATTGAAAGGAGACGTCAACGGCCGAATTGAGGCAATTACTTCCAATCAACGTCTTCAACATCATCATTATTATCTTTGCCACCACCAAGACAACAATTATCATAATCATAATCGTTATCATCATCTTCATCATACACGCACGTCCGTTGTTCGCCATGAATATGATATGTGCTTAGAAAACACCAATAACAAGAGGTTTGGTAATTGCTAGAGTTATATTGCATTAATAATCCTTTTATGTTGAGCGTTGTCAATAAATTATAACATGGTCTTTGTGAAATTAGGATAGATATGGAACGTTTTCCACATTTACGGCAATCGTTGTTGTTCAATATTCATGTACACTACTTTTCAACTGAGAGGACTTGTAGGTGCATCCTCAATGACTCACGAGTTGTCAACTAGCGGCAGGTCACGGAACGGAAGTCTTCAGTTGTAAAGTGTTTCATAACTACATTAACACGGATTTAAGAGTATGTAGACCCTTGTTCTGTAACTCACTCGTCTGCGGTGACTGCTGAGATAAGCTTGTGCACACGAATAGCTGCCACATTTAAATATCTCTCCTCATTTCTATTTTTGCTAGTCTCATTTCAAATTAATTTTGTGAAAAACGAAACCTACCTAGTGTCCATTGCAACATGCTAGCTCGTTTGTGAAAATGTTATATGAAGATTTCGTGTGAAATCATCAGACAAACTATTAGATTACTTAAAGATTGTTCAACCATTAAATGAAGTGAAATTCTAAATGTTTAAAAATCATTATTTTCACCTTTTGTGAAATTTCGAGAGGAGTCTCGCCCGTGAGCGGCATTGACCCGGACAGTGTTAACCATTTTGAATATCGGATATTTTTGTCCTTACCAGACCTAACAACTGAAGTCAATTCTTTCAATAAATTGAAAAAAAATATGATTTTTTTTAATTAAATAGACTGGGAGCATTATTATTTAAGCTAATCACACACTATACATAGGGACATATACGAACAGGATGTTCTTGTAATATAGGATATAGGGAACACAAGTCTCGTCAGCCCACCATGTTGGTTTTAGCAAAGGAAAGACACATGTATTTATTTAGTTATGCATTACAGCAACTAACATCCCCTTTTATAAAGTATTGGGCATACAATTACGTCAACGTGTCGTTTCTCACCTTATTTGCGCTGTCTGTTCTGCCTATTGTCCTCCAGGCAATAAACGAAGTGTGAGCGAACACGACTTGTCAATTGGCGTAAGGTCACGTGAATGGAAATCTTGAGCTGTGGAGTGTTTCATAAGTGTCCTACATTAACGCGGGGTTGAGAGAATGTAGACCTTTGGTCTTTAACTCGCAAGTCTCCAGGACTGCCGAGACACGTTTGTGCATACGGGTAGCTGCAACATTTAAATATCTCTCCTCATTTCTATTTTTGTTAGTCTCATTTCAAATAATGTTTGTGAAAAAACCTACCGAGTGTCCATTGCATCACATTAGCTCGTTTATGCAACTGCTGTATGTAGCGGAAACGTTGAAAACTCGTTAATGTTACACTTAGTGAAATTTCGTAACTTTATCATGTGATCGGCGAGAAGATTGAAGTCACGCCCATGATAGGCGTTGACCCACGCAATGTTTTGATATCTCCTGTTTTGAGCCTTACCATATCTTAAGAATGCAGTGAATTATGTCGATGAATTGAACCAAAATAGGCATTTTGTTTATTAAGTTGTATCCGGATGTTTCTTAGACTATTAATACACTATATACTTGGACATCAACGATCCGGATTTGCGATAGGCTAAATCAGTTGAGGGGGAAGGATTAAGCGCCAAACGCGAACGCCAGATCAGACGTAGGCTACAAAATCCAAATCCGGCGTCGACGTCTAGCAAAACAGCATTAACAAAATACACAGTGAGTATTTACTTCAAATTGGACCGCATCAATGGCAAAAGTAAGTGTTAAGACAATACGGCAATCATGAACACTGCACTGGCAATGCACGCATATAGCAGTTTGTCAACATAGAGTTGATCTTTGCCCTTATCAAGAAATTCCACATATAAGTCACAATGACGTCCAACGAATGTATATTAAGCTACGTTTCACACAACAAAACATACATGTTAATATCCAAACTTATAGCACCTTTACTATTCTCAAGAAAAATTAAACTATAATAAATATAACAACTGAATAAGTAAACGATTCGTTAAACTTCCATCATATAGAAAAAGACTACCCCGCAAATATGCGTTTATCCAACCATCTATCTTATTAGCCGTGCTGCAGGAAACCCTTACCCAGCGAACGTTCACAGACGTGTCGCACCAGCCCACCTTAATAATCTACTTTGAATATGTGGAGAAAAGGCACTTTTGCCTTTATCTTCAAACTGTTGACATTACGGCTGAATTTGCTCATTCTTAAGATGGATGTCCATAAAAAAGTAAATAGGCACGTTTCTTGTACTCAGCAACAAGGTGTTTTGTAACGTTTTGTTGTATTCTCCGCCATTTGTCACGGGGAATATGAAGTATGGATGCGAGGGTCAAGTAAAATGATATTAGCTTTGTACACGACATTATTGCCACCAATGTATAGATATTTTCTGAACAAATTGAAAGGACTGAAATAATCTTCATCCACACTTACAAATCATTACACCCATGTGACAGGTATGACGTTGTTTGTATTTAAATACTGGTTTGCTGGTAACGTCATAGTATAAGAGCAGTTTGATCTAGTTATACTAAAGAAAAAAAACGTTCTTTAGACTGTGTACCGATAACTGAGCAAAATGTGGGATGCAGCGCCTCACTTGGCATACTCCATAATTTTAATCCCATATATGTCAAATATACTTTTGGCATAAAGCTCCCTGTATTTTATATATTGGCTGTCATTTTAGAACCATAAGCAAAACTACCAAGTTCAGCAACCAGCGGACGTTCATTCTACTTCTAGTGATACATTTGCGTTCGAAGCATACAATATAAATTGCGTTTTTTTTGCAAACGATGAAAGATAAAAAGTGACAAAAAAATTAGTATAAAAATTTAAATTTCAAGTTTTAATACTGCCGTTCCATCAATTTCCCTGCCTATATATCCATAGACAAGTATTATTAATTTAATAAATAACTACTAAATTCACATGTCCAATAACTGTGTGTATGTATGTATATGTTACAGTCAATCTGCGTAAAAAGTCATTTCGCGTAACTGACATGTTTAGGCATTACGCGAAATGACTGAACATTTAAGTCATTACGCGAAATGACTGGAAAAGAGGTGCAGTCATTTCGCATAATGCTTAAAACAGTATTTCCCCTGGATAATGACAAGTGATGTGGGCAAACTTGTTGTTTTTTCATCTAAATATCGGTAAAAGCTAATATTATATTAATTAATTATTATTCTCACTAGTTATCATGAAAGACACGTGGAGCATACTAGTAGGTGTACATGCCGCTGAGAGAAATCGTACAAATTACCCAGAAACTATTTATAAAAGACAACAATCAAACCATGCTTGGTCTTAGAGGGAACATCTTTCGTCCTCACTTGTTCGGCCAGCTCAAACTGTAGTGACACCGGTTGGTACACCTTCGTTTTGCTTTGTAGCATTTGCACCTGTTGCTAGTACATTGTTTAAGAAGACTGCAACAGTCACACCTGACAAAACCTTGTCCACCTGTTGCTGAAGTTGTTAATGCATGGCGGAGAGATGTCTGATGGTCTTTACTGGTGTCTGACTGGAATAGAAGGCGTTGTGGGCATATGTCGAATTGGTTGCGTGAATATTTATTTATCAGGATCCCAGTCTTCACAGCAGTGGTTTTGTTGTCGCCACGGTCAGTGATGACACCCCCAGGATGTTACGTGGATCCCCCTTCCTCTATCCACCATGGGGATGAGAACTGCGACATTATCACCAACTTCGCATGCTTTAAGATCGATTCGGCTTCGTTTAACCATGCGCTCTGCCTGTGACATATGTGTTTCTCTTGCTCGTTTACTTTGCTGGGCAACGTCACTTAGACGCGATTCATCGGCGGAAAGTGATGACGGACTAACGCTTGGCACTTGGTTGTGGTCTTGCTGAAGGCCTGGCCTTGCAACAAGACACGGGGGTGCAGGGATAGCAGCAGGAGCAGCAGAAGGAGCAGGACGCGGTTCGTGATGGGTCTCAGCAATGACACTCTCTGTATCCGGAGTAGCTGGTTGCAAGGTTGGATCGTCCAGCGTTGATTCTGTGACGGACACTTGGCGTTCTGTTGTAGCTTATGTAGGGGTGCTGAGAACAGACAGGAGATCATCCTCTGTCTCAAGCCTCTCAAGTTTTTCAGACCGGAGGCTGGAAGATGTCAGTCCCAGTTTTGGGTCTGTGCCAAACTTTGCGGCATATGGTGTCCGATTAATGCCAGAGTGATACACAGAGTTATTCATGTTTTGCATAAAGCGTAGAACCATGGACCAGTCCTGTGTGTTGTTATCAGTTATCCAAGCTGGATGTGGATGTCTTGGCTTTCCATGAACCATGTTGAGCTGAGGCCAAAGCTCGTGCAGTTCCCTAATTACTGTGAATTCAGAACCATTATCAATCTGCAGTATGGCAGGGGCTACGAACAGAAGAAAAATATCCAGCAGCTGGAAAGCCACTTCAGCTGCTCGCTTCGAGGTTAGAAGTCGAATGTTTCATAACTTTGTGAGATGGCACTTGAAGATCCACTTGAAATCTGACTGGGGGATGATTGCGTGTCGATAAGATCCGCCTGACTACGAGAGCCAAAATATCTGTATAGGATTTGCTTCACAACAACTAGATTTAGTCATTGGTCTCTTTCGTTTCTGGTGGCATACCGAACAGAATGCTCTACTGCTTCCATGGTGATGTTGGCATACTTGGTACCCGAATGTTTCATCATTCTGCCTCAACCACCATGGCCAGTAGCCACGTGTGCTCTTTGGATGACGTCATATGTGTTTTCAATGCACACATAATATAGTAGCTCTTCTTGTTCTGTTTTTCGTTTCTTTATCAACTTATCGATGTCACCGCATTGACGAATTTGATTCCTGCGAAACATAGCAACACATTTTACTCATTATCCAATTTTAATTATAAACTACCTAAACTAAAATTGTGAGAAATGTATATATTGTAATATATTGTAATTGTAATATACTCATAATCATGGTGTTTATCAATGTGTATTTTATAATAAATTTAGCAATTTGTTTAACTTCCCTTTTAAATTAGTTTGTTTGTAAGGCTTAATGTGCAAAATAATGAAAGTACATTGTCTTTTGTGAGACAGTATTGACAGCTTTCATTTGTGCTCACTCGTGCAGTTGATGGCTAAATGAACATATACCCTTTCATTGGGGACATCCTGGCTTGCACAAAGAAAGGAAACTTTAACAGATAAAGGATTAAGGCTTGAATTGGTAACCAACTCAGGGCTTCTGATAGAGAAAACCTTTGAAGGGAATTACCTATGTGGCTTCAATGTGCACATCAATCATTGAAGGAGTGACATTTCACCATTACCAAATCAAAATGAAACCACATCATGTTATGCAAGCCACCGACTTTGCATTTATCTGATATTAAGCTTCTTGAACAATTTTGTGGCAGAAATTCCCTAGGTGGGGGGCTTTCACCTATCTAGCCTGGGGCTGTGGAATACTTTCTATGACAGAATTCTAGTATGATGTCATTACTACACAATTACTTTTTCGCTATGGCGCATTTTCCACCCATACCTTATTTGTTATAGGTTGGAATATTTACATTGGTTAAATATACTACTATATATCCCTCAAATTGTGAAATGTCTGGTAAATATCTCCCACTTAAAACCAAGAAACAATGTTCAGCACAAGAAATTACAAATATAAATTTGTACTTACTTGATGAGTATGTAGTATCCATGGCGTGACTTCGAAGATTCATCAGTTCCCGCAAGCTTGAGTTTTCTATTGCATTAAAATATTCCACTTTGGGAATTCTATGTTTTTGACATATTTTAAACCTTTTGTAGAGTTCTTCCTTAAATTGTGCTTCGTCATTATCCTATGCCATTGTCGTAGCTGTGCCAAGAGGCAAGTAAATAACACCTACTGATTGTGTTCTTTTTACAGGGACAGGCAATGCACAATAGCCAATTAAGACAGTCACCATTTTTAGGCAATTAGCATTCCCAGTTGGAGAATGGTTGGGTCATCTGTTATCTGTCCATCAAATCAGAGAACACCAGTGAGATAGCTGTCAATCACACTGTCAGAGGAAGATGTTGTACCCAGAGAGGGATTGTACCCAGAGAGGAATAAATTATTAACGAAATGTTGCCATTTGCAAATATATAACAAATATTTATTCATTTAGTTTATTTACTTGAGTAATGTGAATGTCTGAAGAATTATGAAAGCTGACAGTAATGTACAATTAACATTGCAACAATATCTAGTGAAAAAAGTACACAAATTGTTATTACACAGTGTGACTGAAATGAACACCAGTCAAACTGTGTAATAAAAGTGCCTTATTTCCAGTCATTATATATATATATATATATGTATATATATATATATATATATATATATATATATATATATATATATATATATATATATATATATATATATATTGACAACGATTAGTTATAACTTGACTTATATTGGTACATCCAAATTGGATAAAAGAGTGATTTATATATATATATATATATATATATATATATATATATATATATATATATATATATATATATATTTATATATATATATATATCACTCTTTTATCCAATTTGGATGTACCAATATAAGTCAAGTTATAACTAATCGTTGTCAAGTTATTAGTATATATTATTAGTATATATAAAATCTCCATATCAAATGTAAGTTGTAGTAGTGGTGAAATGGTGCGTGGCGTCACTGGTGGATAGTTTGAATGCTGTACATGACTTCACTCCACGAGGTACGGTAACTGAGACGTCTTCCAAAGTATCACATACACCATCAATCCCAGCACCAGCCCCAATACTGCTGAAGTAACCGCCACAGCAACCATAGCGCCTGAAAGAATCGGACACGTTGGCTGTCAGCCTTCGTCGTATTCGCTGCTTCCCGGTAGTCCTAAATAATGGATGGCAATACTAGCAAAAAAAGTGTTTTAATTTGAGAAGATGACATGCATCATTGAAAAATTGCATGTCCACAGCGAAGGCAGAAACATCAACATCAGTAACAAGAGTAATAACTGTAGCAATTGCAGTAACTGTGATATCAGTAACAGATAAACAGCTGCAATAATGTCAATAACTGTAACAGTTTTAGTACTGGTTATGTTGCTATTGTTGTTGTTTCTGTGAAGCAACAACATCAATAAATAAATTATACAAAATTAAACACAAATACTGACGGCTAAACATACCTTCTGAATGTTCTTTTGGGACAGACAATTTTGCTTCAGCGCCAAATCTTAGTTAACCACGAATGAAAATCAATGACTGTAAAACAAGTTATCACATTCAGTAGTTTCTCTTCTATAGTGAAAATTAAATAAAAACATTTATTTTCCAACATCATATGATAACAGTAACACAGACACACACGCACAAGAGCGCGCACACACACACAAAAGCTGCATTGCTGATCGAAGACTAATCGTTCATATATTCACCCCAATCTGTTATCAGGAACTCATTGGTACAGCTGAGTGAACTATGTCAACGTGGGATGAACGAAATTGCCAAAGTTTCGAAACGGAAATAAGAGGTTTTGAAACCAGGTTCTCTCGGCTCGACACGTTCTAACCGCTACCGCGGTCACGAATTCTGACTGAAGGCACATTATTGCAGGTAGATTGATAAACTAAATTAACAATCAACACTGAGACCAAAAGATAGGTGTGATCATATTAACATGGTAATAATTACAAATACTCCACTCCGTATTTGTAGAACATGCACACAATCTCATTAATGCAGAACCGTTTTACATCAACCAGTAGTAGATGAATTGTACCTTTTATTTGTTTTTACCTTTTACCCATATTACAAGTTGCCAAATAAGTTGGTGCGACCTAACTGATTCACAACAATGTCCTTGTTACCACTGAATTATTTCCCACATGGCATAAATTAGTTCTCGGGCAATCTAAGAAAGTAGGTATATAATATAAATATTGACTGACTTAATTGGTACAATAGTATTATGCTAAGGTATTTCTTAGGGTGGAGGGTTGAGATTAGGTCAATTGGAAGAAGTATCATAGTATCAAAGATGTATCATACAGATGAACAAGTTTCTAGAACACGAAACACATTTTATTCAACAAAGATATGTCACTGGAAGTAAGAAAACATGTTGTGCAATGCTGCAAAGAGCCCATATTTATATATGTGTGAGAACATGATCGACGACGAAAGAGCTAGTAGAAAACTTTGAAGCAACAATTTGAGGCGATTCCCAAAGCAGACCAAAAAAAGCAATGAATACATTATGAGAACATCAAATGAAAAAGGAAGATGTGCAAGATCATAAAAAGACAAGCAGAGTGTGTTTAGAAGATAAATAGAACATCTAATGAAAACGGGAAAGATTGAAGGGAACAGAAACAAAGGTCGGCAAAAAAATACAATCCTTGATAGTCTAGGACAGAGCACAGCAGAACTGTTACAGGACTCCTGTGATTGTGAGAATGGAGGGTCATGGTCGCGTACGCCTGCAGTGGACACGACGGAGAAAGGGGTGGCCATGATCGCGTACGTCTACAACAGACACGACGGAGAAAGGGATGGCCATGATCGTGTACGTCTACAACAGACACGACGGAGAAAGGGATGGCCATGATCGTGTACGTCTACAACAGACACGACGGAGAAAGGGATGGCCATGATCGTGTACGTCTACAACAGACACGACGGAGAAAGGGATGGCCATGATCGTGTACGTCTACAACAGACACGACGGAGAAAGGGATGGCCATGATCGTGTACGTCTACAACAGACACGACGGAGAAAGGGATGGCCATGATCGTGTACGTCTACAACAGACACGACGGAGAAAGGGATGACCATGATCGTGTACGTCTACAACAGACACGACGGAGAAAGGGATGGCCATGATCGTGTACGTCTACAACAGACACGACGGAGAAAGGGATGGCCATGATCGTGTACGTCTACAACAAACACGACGGAGAAAGGGATGGCCATGATCGTGTACGTCTACAACAAACACGACGGAGAAAGGGATGGCCTTGATCGTGTACGTCTACAACAGACACGGCGGAGAAAGGGATGGCCATGATCGTGTACGTCTACAACAGACACGACGGAGAAAGGGATGGCCATGATCGTGTACCTCTATAACCGACACGGCGGAGAAAGGGATGGCCATGATCGTGTACGTCTACAACAGACACGGCGGAGAAATGGATGGCAATGATCGTGTGCGTCTACAACAGACACGGCGGAGAAAGGGATGGCCATGATCGCGTACGTCTACAATAGAAACGGCGGAGAAAGGGATGGCCATGATCGCGTACGTCTACAACAGACATGACTCAAAAAGGTATGGTCATGATCGCGTACGTCTACAACAGACAAGGCGGGGAAAGGGATGGCAACGATGACGTACGTCTACAACAGACACGGCGGAGAAAGGGATGGCAACGATGACGTACGTCTACAACAGACCAGGTGCCTAATGACGACGATGCTGGTGCTAACCTGGTCTCCTTCTGGGTACTCCACAAAGAGCGGACGGGCAGGTAGAGCATCTACAGCGTCCTTCAGCCGGTTCACAGCTTCGTCTAGGGTGACGGGAGACACCCTCTGCGGCAAGTCCCCTGCGTCAATATTGCGGTTTGAATTAAAAGTATCAGATCGATGTTGAGATTCACTACATACAAACAACAACAACACTATATCAAGTCAGAGCTAACTTAGCTTACATAGGTATTTTTATCTGAAGCACACAGAATCTATTTTCATTGTTTCCTTCCCGCAGAACGTAGCCTTAACTATTAACAAATCCTATGAAATTTTGGTCCGCGAACACGGCGAAAACAACAACAACTAAATTTTTGTGCTGATACAATAACATTCAGAATTTATACACGCTGTGCCCTGTGTCCATTTCAGCAAGTAATGATAATGACATTGACACTGATATAACATAATGGATTTTAAAATAAGGCATATGTGTGCATACATGTTTGTTTATTTAAATCGTATAGTGTTGTCGCAAAGATCGCGTACGTCTACAACAGACACGACGGAGAAAGTGGTGGCCATGATCGTGTATGTCTACAACAGACACGACGGAGAAAGGGATGGCCATGATCGTGTATGTCTACAACAGACACGGCGGAGAAAGTGATGGCAATGATCGCGTACGTCTACAACAGACACGGCGGAGAAAGGGGTGGCCATGATCGTGTATGTCTACAACAGACACGACGGAGAAAGAGATGGCCATGATCGTGTATGTCTACAACAGACACGGCGGAGAAAGGGATGGCCATGATCGTGTATGTCTACAACAGACACGGCGGAGAAAGGGATGGCAAAGATCGCGTACGTCTACAACAGACACGGCGGAGAAAGGGATGGCAAAGATCGCGTACGTCTACAACAGACACGGCGGAGAAAGGGATGGCAACGATGACGTACGTCTACAACAGACCAAGCGCCTAATGACGACGATGCTGGTGCTAACCTGGTCTCCTTCTGGGAACTCCACAAAGAGCGGACGGGCAGGTAGAGCATCTACAGCGTCCTTCAGCCGGTTCACAGCTTCGTCTAGGGTGATGGGAGACACCCTCTGCGGCAAGTCCCCTGTGTCAATATTGCGGTTTGAATTAAAAGTCTCACATCGATGTTGAGATTCACTACATACAAACAACAACAACAACAACAACAACAACAACAACAACAACAACAACAACAACAACACTATATCAAGTCAGAGCTAACTAAGCTTACATAGTTATTTTATGTGAAGCACCGGAGACGCATCTGAGTGGACGACAAAGTGGAGCAGACGGCATTGTTGAAGATCAAAACATCATGAAGTTAAACATAAATGATACAACAAATAAATAGTCCAAACATTCCTAACGAAAATAGGCATGCCGCACACAAAATATATTTTGATTGTTTCCTTCCCACAGAACGTAGCCTTAACTATTAACAAATCCTATGAAATTTTGGTCCGGGTACACGGAGAAAACAACAAGAACTAAATTTGTGTGCTCATGCAATGACATTCAGAAGTTATACACGCTGTGCCCTGTGTCCATTTCAGCAAGTAATGATAATGACATTGACACTGATATAACATAATGGATTTTAAAATAAGACATATGTGTGCATATATGTTTGTTTATATAAATCGTATAGTGTTGTCGTCAAAGCTACACTGATTACGTTCAAATATGTATTTGTGTTTTTGGCAAAATACAATAATTAACCACTACATTAGCTACCAAATGAAGTTCACATTATATTTATTCAATACATCATAAACAAATTAATTTTGTTGTGCTTAAGGACAGCTTTATGGGCAGGAAACAATCAACAAATATATTGCTGCAATTTGCTTGAGGTTGTTCAGACGTTAGGCTTCCTTGGCTAAAATGAAAACATAAAACTGATATCAGATAACATTTCAAAACGATACCTCCTGGATACTAAATAAGACGTTGAGTTAACTGTCACAAATAAACACATGAAATAAACACAAACTACCGAGGTAGATTGTTAATAAAAATAATTGATGGATTCATCGCGTGATCTGCCAATTCCACCATCGATATATTTTTCCCATTTTGTTACTCTGATACAACGTATCTTAATATGTAAACACGGTTGCTATGGCGACGCTTGGCTGAGGTCGGTATCCCGGGCTATAACAACAGAGACAATAACGCACGCTCATTGGTTATAATTATGATTCCTCTGTCACGTGATGGATCCATCAAATCCATTTCAACATAGTAACATCACCTTTCACAGCAGGAATGTCAAATAAAGTCACCCAAAGATCCACAACAGATGTCGATGAAATCGAAATCTACAACACAACAAAGATTATTGAAAGTAACGTATAACAGATATGTAGACATACCTTTTATCTCCAACCAAGCCAATTTTGAAACTTCTATGTTGTTTACAAAGTAACGGTATGTTCTAATATAACGTTGTATCCGAAAACAATTGGACCGTTCAAGTAGCCTTTCAGCCTTGGCGGACCAACTCGACTTTTCATGGAAGCATTCAGCCACGCCGCAGTTACTACCTATAGTGACTGTCTGTTGCCAAGTATTCATTCATATAGCTAAGTGAACTTGAGCAACGAGGAGTGAACGAAATAGCCCAAGCTTCGAAACAGTAGCAAGGGGATTCCAACCCCGATCCTCTCAACTCAGAGTCCGGTGTTCTAACCACTCTAACCTTCTGTTTATTCCTACTTTTCCACGCAAAGTTGGAAAAAAACTTGAACATAGAAATCGGAAGACAACAATGAAATACACCAAATAAAGAACGTGAAAACACAGAACGTGAACAAAGGCTGACAAACGTACCTCAATCTCGCCGACTCTGATCAAGTCTACGCCAGTCTCTCGGACTATGTATCGTCGCAACGCAAGTCTCCAGTAGATTCGGTCTAGTCCGCACTATTCTGCAATAACAACCTACAGCCAACAAACAACATGCATACATATGCACATTCATAAATGTGTGGTTGAGTGCTTGCATGTATGCATGCATAAGTTCGTATGTGCATGCATACGTTCATACATAGATTTCCATAACTTTTATTCATAAAACAAATCGAAGGTGTCGCATGAAGTTTCCGAACTATAGATAACTTCTTCTTCTACCGGGTATCAGTAAATTTTCTCTCCAAGGCTTATAGACCGGGAATGCATGTACACGTGCTAAAGTGCTGTAAGAGAAACTAATAAGACATGGATAACAGCTAGGGAATGTGCATCTTTCCTAGGAAAATAACGGTATAAGATGAATACTTTAATAAATAAAGTTTATGTTCAACACAAAACAACATGTAATGTCGTATTTAAAATGTAAACCGTTTTAAAAGGGCCAGAAGAAATATATTACTTAAAATACTTGTCCTGTTGCAACACATATGATAAAACATAATGGTATTCAGCAGCGTGCATGAACTACAATACATATTATTGATATATACATAACTAACAAAATGATAATGTGTTATCTAGATATGTATTCTAACCTACCAACAATCAGACTGAAGAAGACCAACATCATACAAATTATATTATAAGTAATGCTACAATAGGTTGCATTTCCACAACAAGAACTGTTAAACATTTATTACATAACTATTTACTATGTCATCTATTATGTGTTTTTACACATAACATATGACAATGAACACTTCGACAGCACACTAAAGAACTGTGAAATGAATTACATAGCTTTACACCTTTAACCGATATACACATACCAAATCACTATACCTGGTAAACTGAAGACAATTCTTTCCACTTGCTTCGGTTGTATGTAACACGCCGATATATCAAATACCGAAAAGTCGTCTACTCCTTCTTTGTACTCATGAACGTGGGTCATTTTAGGGATGAGGCCATACAAGTGGCTGGACTGAAACAATTGCTTTATTTACTTAATTGTAATACAGAGTATACGTAGTTGAATTATTTGCGACATAACTAACTTTTCATTCAGACATCAACGCACAGGATTCCATTAACGCACAGACGTTTGTACGTCGGCACGCAGGCCCGCGCGTGGGTCACTTTAGGGATGAACCCAGGCAGATAGTTGAATTGAAACATACGCTTAATGTGCCATTTGTAATACATAATACGCGTAAATAAATTAAAGAAACATAACTAACACTTCACTCAAGCATCAGTACAGTTCTGTTCTGTTATTACATACCTGGAGAGCCGCCGTACTATCGTACCACAAACACACACACGCACAAACTATCATAGTTCTATTTAACAATTATGTTATGTTATGTTATTTCTTACCATGTCAGCCGACGTAGTGTCGTACCAGAAGCCGAAGAGTTTACTGCGGCCGTCGTATATATTGTACATGGTGCGTTTAGGCGAGGAGAGTTTGTTGAGCTGCGCGCCGTCCGTCACCCAAGTATCCTATGGCAAACATCGCTGCTTTCACTCATGATTGATAAATACGCAAAATAATATGATATTATAATGTCAGCAGTGTTTGCATGTGCGCGTGTACGAGTTTGGGCGTGTGTGCACGTGTACCTGTTATTCGGTTCACGTACAGTGTTGCTTCATTGGCATCGGAATGCTGTCATGTTCTAGTTTAGACGGAGACTGATGCATCAAAGCACAGTTTTACCGTTGGTGACATTCTTATTACTACATTTTAAACAGTGTCTCACAAGTAAAATGGGCATGGATGATTTTCACCATTCCTTCACCTGTGTTGATGTTTATATTACGAGCTCCGAATTTTTTTTTTATTTTGCCCGGTTCTACACGGGCGATCGAAAGATGATTGACCTGTGCGCAGAGAAATAACTGAACTTTCACTTCAGTGAAGGAACTAGCAGATTCTACCGCCAAACACAAAGTCATTGATTCACCTCGACGCACTGACGAGGAACAATAGCCACTGAAGTGGTATTAACTCAAGTGTGTTAACTGTAACGCCATTGTTTGCGGCTGAGCGTGTGACACTCTCATGGTGAGACAACCAAACCGTGATGCCTAAATATCGACGACCTGTCAAAAAAGATGCTCGATTTCGAAGACACGATAAAGAAAATGGAACGTTCGATCGACTACCAAGAAAACCAATCGAGACGCTGCAATCTGCGGTTTGACGGCGTTTCTGAAGTCGACGGCGAGACGTGGGAGCAGACGGAGAAGAACGTACGCAGGGCAATGACAACAGCCATAGAACTTCCTGAAGCCCAAGTGCACGCCAACAATATCAAGCGCTCTCACCGAACTGGCGGCACGAGAGCCAGGACTATCATCGAAGTTCAAACCGTACAAGGACCGTGAGTTGGTACTACAGGCGGCGAAGAACAATCGGCCTTGAGGCATCTATGTGAATGAAGACTACTCACAGAGGGTCATTGCGAGGCGGAGAGAATTATTGCTCAAAATTATGAAGGCCCTGGAAGAGGGGAAGATCGCGTATTTGACATTTGACAAACTGGTGGTAAGGGAGCGACACGAAGTCGCAAACCGTGATTAGATAACTAAGTACATGTGCAATATATTGCCAAACCTTCATTTAACTATGGCATCAAGTAACCAACAAAACGACGGGTTAACACTTACATATGATAAACCGCTTGGTTAGAACGAACTCTGTTATGAACACGAAATATATACTGAATGTATGTTGTATCACGATTTGCCTACACACTTTGTCGAGTTACAGCACAATTTTCAACCAATTTTAGCAGTGCTAGCAACAATCGGCCCGGCCAAACAAACTGAGTGTTATACACTTCAATGCCCTGAGTCTAAAAGCAATTTTTTTTAAGATAAAGGATACTATCCGAAGTATGGAGAATACATTTCAAATCATTGCAATATCAGAAACTTGGCTTAATGAAAACAATTGGGATAGAAATGAAGTAACCTGCAATGAAGTCGCATGTTCAGTTTACTGTACTGTAATTCCAGATAAAACATGCCAGGTGGTGGTGTTGCCATATATGTGTGTGAATCTCTGCCTAACAATTGTCAGTCTTCTTATGTTTGTCTAAGGAACATTTCGTATGTGGATAATGACTGTTTTGAAAGTATCTTTATCGAGTTACAAATTACTAAACACGAAAATATTAATGTCGGTTGTATGTATAGAGCGTCGAATACCAGCAGCAGCAAATTTTAATGACAGCAAATTTAATCTCTTATTCATACTGGGAAATCTCACAAGTAAAATGGTATACATATGTGGTGATTACAACATAGATATATTGCTCTGCGAAGAGGTAGCTGAAACAAAATATTTCCTTGATCAAATGTTTAAAGATAAGAGATAAGAGATAAGATACGTTTTATTACCAAGTAGCAAGTACAAGGAATGTGTAGTGTTGTGGCGTTAGCACAAACATACACTCATGCACCCAATCACACACGGAACTAAACATTACATATCACAATCGTAATACTAAAAAGAGTTGAAAACAAGCGAGAGTAATATAATAGGTTGCAAGATTAAAAAATAAAAAAAATTAAAGATTAAAAAAAAAAAAAAATTAAAAAGGCGACATTGCATCTACCTACCAGAGGCAATACATTTATGATGGCTCTCCTTTTAAAAATCTCAGCGCTTGAGGATAGAAACTATTGTTAAATCGCGTCGTTTTAGTTTTTATGCTACGGTAGCGCTTACCGGAGGGAAGGAGTTCAAAGAGATGGTTGGCTGGATGATATTCGTCTTGTACAATGCGCTTGGATTTGCGCAAACTGCGAGATAGATAAAGAGATCTGATGGACGGCATATTTAACCCGATTAGTTTAGAGGCGTACTTGACGACTGATTCAATTTGATTAATTTCATCTTGGCTGGCGCGACCAAACCAGACAGTGATAGAAAATGACAAGACACTTTCAATAACTGCGCGGTAGAAACGTGTTAATATTGCTTGAGATAAGCCGAATCGTTTGAGGTGTCTAAGGAAGTACATGCGTTTTTGTGCTTTGATAATGATGCCAATCGTGTTATTACAGCAGGAAAGATCTTTAGAAATAGTCGAACCCAAAAATGTTACAGAGTCGGCTTGTAAAACTTCAGTACCGTCAATGACAAGGGGGTGGATGGGTGTTTTCTTTTTGCGAAAATCAATGATCATTTCCTTCGTTTTGGATATGTTTAGTACCAGGTTGTTGTTCTCTGGGTTACGTCTAGAAAAGAAGAACTATTACAGAGAAAAACTCGAATATTGTAAAACTAATACAAGAGAGACTTGGACAATTCTTAACAACGTAATAGTTAAAAGAAAATCTGAAAAAAAATTCCAACGAATTTCATGTTGGTGAAAATCGAGTAGTATTAGAAAGTAAAGAAATAGCTAACCATTTCAACAAATTCTTTGTTGACATAGGTAGCTTTATAGAACCATGCCCGGGAATAAAGCCCACTGACTTCGTAAAAAGTAATGTATCACAGTCAATGAGCAAGATGTACTTGATATTGTGTCTGGGTGCAAAAGTAAAACTTCATACGGACACGATGAGATCAGCATGAAAACAGTTAAGCATATAATAAAGCAAATTGTAAAACCGCTAACCAACATTTTTAACCTATCGTTGATCTACGGATCATTTCCAAATGATATGAAATTGGCAACAATCATTCCTGTATTTAAGTCAGGTGATCGTTTAAAAAAAATTTATTTTAGACCCATATCTTTTTATCCCAATTTTCAAAAAATACTTGAAAACGTATTTAACAAAAGGCTAACATCTTTCATTTAAGCACAACACATAATGTCAAACGGGCAGTATGGCTTCAGAAATAATCATTCGACCTCACTTGCTCTAACTGAATTTGTCGAAAAGGTTACTTCTGCAATGGATAAATCCCAAACTACGATTGGTGTGTTTATCGATCTAAAAAAAACCTTTCGACACCGTTGACCACAACATATTGCTAAGTAAATTGCAATGCTATGGAATAAGGGGTTTAGCTCTGGAATGGATAAGAAATTATTTATCCAACCGTAGACAATGTGTATGCTACAATTATAGTAACCCAGAATTCAAAGAAATCAAGTGTGGGGTCCCGCAAGGATCAATCCTTGGCCCATTACTATTTATCTTGTACATAAATGACATGTGCGACGTTTCCAAACTACTTCGTATTATTTTATTTGCAGATGATACTAAAATATTTTACTCGGCTAGTAATATTGATGATGTAACCGATGTAACTAACAACGAACTAAAACAACTAGGACTATGGTTCAGAGCGAACAAATGATCGCTCAATGTGACATTTTTTTATATAATGTTTAACAATAAAAAGACACCTAGAACAGATGTGCATATAGTTTTGAATGGAACAAACATTGAGCAGGTAACACATACAAAATTCCTTGGAGTAAATATTGATTAAAGCCTAACACGGAAAGAACATATCAAAATGGTTTAAACAAAAGTATCAAAAAGCATAGCAGTTTTTGTATAAAACTATGCATGTTCTTGATTGTCAAGCGTTACACATATTATATCAACCACTTGTTGAACCAC
>OY759263.1:47090087-47170087 GCA_963662155.1 Lamellibrachia columna | reverse complement strand
CGTAGAAAAACCGTTACTTGGATAGACCATTACCACTGTGGCGCTGAACGATTCGAACTCGTCAGGAGGACGCGTGTTAACGTACAATCCACGTTTGCACACGACTCCCGTTGGAAACTACAAATAAAGACACGCGATTGTAACACGTTGCACTGGAGTTTCTGTTCTTAATAATGTGCGGATCGTGGAAACAGGTAGTTTAGGCCACAGGCGCATTCAGGATCTCGTAATGATATATCATATATATATATGTGTGTGTGTGTATATATATATATATATATATATATATATATATATATATATATATATATATATATATATATATATATATATATATATATATATATATATATATATGTATATGTATATATATATATATATGTATATGTATATATATATATATATATATATATATATATATATATATATATATATATGTATATATATATATATATATATATATATATAAATATATATATATATATATATATATATATACATATACATATATATATATATATATATATATATATATATATATATATATATATATATATATATATATATATGTATTCTCTTAAAATATGTTTAATATACATGTTATTATTACCATGATATTAGTTAGTTATTCTTGAATTACCAGTAATATAAGTTACCAATAAGGATGACGTTAGACGTGTACGGCCGATAAAGTTACCTGTGATGGTGTAGCTGCTTTGCTCGGGGGGCCACCAATATAAATGTTTTTGTATGACATCGGTTCCATTGAATGTGATGAACTCATTTGATTTTAGTTCGGGCAAGCGATGAGACACAACAGTTTGTGTTATGAAACTGTCAATGTGTGCCGTCAGGTGTTGCTGCATAACAAAAACATATCACTATTGATGCGCAGGCAATTATTCATGCTTGATCGCGTCGACACTGTGAGCTATGTATATATGTGCACATGTCTGCATGTATGTGTGCAAGTAAGCAAGCAAGTAAGTAAGTAAGTAAGCAAGCATGTAAGTAAGTAAGTAAGTTAGTAAGTAAGTACATTTGGTAAGTAAATCTTTTATTTAGGTCTCAATCGTTGTACATATGCATTAAAATACAAAACATAAATACATTACACGCATAGCAGGCGTTATGTACATCGACCACTCAAAAGTCAGTTACGAGAGAATATTATACACGACAATAAAATATATTAAACAGAAATGTACAATAACTAATTAATGATTTAGTTAATGCAAATGTATGACCTTGTACACATAAATATATTAATTAATTAATTTATTATTTAATACAAATATTTGACTGTATGTAATACTTGATTGTATGTACAAATAAATATATTAATAAATAAATGAATTAAAACATGTTTGCCCATTGTATATAGTACTCCATTAATTCCGGTCGTCCATTAAGATGCAAAGGTCCGCTCATTAAAACGTGGATTTCATGTTTTATTTAATTAGTACAATTATAGTATGCTCTGGCTTGAATAGGAATGTAGCTACGTTCATATCGTCCAGTTTCAATACGAATTGGTGCCATACCAAAATGTAAATGTGTGCATGTATGCATGCATGCATTCTTGCGTGTGTGCGTGAGTGCAAGCGTGAATGCGTGCATGCCTTGATGTTTGCATGCGTGCGTACGTGCATTTGCGCATTTACGTATTTATGCATGTATGCATGGATGCATGTACGCATGCATGGATGCATGTACGCATGCATGCATGCATGTAAGCCTGTATGCATGTATGTATGTATGTATGTATGTATGCAAGAATGCTTGTATGCATGTCTACATTAAGTCGAACTTGATTTGCATCAATTATCCAGCTTCACCGATGACCATATACATTTTAACAAGATTTAGCAAGGTTCCCATCTTAAACTACAAGTTCCAGATGTTATCATCTATGTATAACTCGCCCTGATAAGATATTTGTCAATTCTATTTTTAAACATATTCACATTAATAGCATTAACACAATCACTTGACAAGTTGTTCCATTCATTATTCATCCTCTGTTAGAATGAGTACTTTCTCATGTCCAACCTACACTGTTCCTTAACGAATGGTGCTTTGTGTCCTCTGGTTCTACTGGCTTCTTTGAGTTTGAAGAATATATTCATATCAATATCCTCATAGCTGATCTGTTTTCAATTCTTTCTATATGGTCACCTCTTATTCTCCTGGTATGTAGTATTGTATTCTTTCTAGCCTGCCCTTCTTACGACATGGCCTCCATGCTTGTATGCAATATTCCAAATGCGGTCTAACTATTGCTCCATAAAGGTGTACAATTAGCTGTTTCTCCTTATATTTGAGAATCCCCCAAATTAAGCCTATAATTTGATTACCTTTTGAAGTAGCAATCCCACATTTGTTTTGTGTCTAGTAGAGCATCCCCAAATTATATTCGTCGTCCATGTTTCCATGTCCTATGTGTATGCATTTACACTTCCCAAAATTTATAAACTTTTGAAATGTTTCTGATCATTTAACCAGTGTATCTAGATCATCCTTTAAAAGGTGTTTATCTTTGTCATTTGTAACGTTTCTAAATACTTTTTTGTTATCTGCACATTTCTATACTTTGTTAGATATGTCATCTTCCAAATCATTTATATTAAAATAAAATAGTATACGTCCTAATACTGATTCCAGTGGTACCCAATACAAAACAGATTTCCAGTTTGAAATCTCACCATCTACTATTAATCTCTGTCTTCTGTGTGTTAGCTACTTTTCTACTCAGTCGATTACGTCATTGCCTATTCCATTGGTTTTTAGTTTCAGTAAAAATCTTTCATGTGGCACTTTATCTAAAGATCTTTATAAACCTAAGTAGTCTACATCCATCATCTACCCATCATCTACTTATTTTATAATTTCTTCAAAAAAACATATGAAATTGGTTATACATCACTTTGCTTTTAGGAACTCATGTTGAGATATATTTATTCATTTATGTTTCACAAGGAGTTCCACCATGTTGTCTATAAATAGTATTTCTAGTAATTCTACATATAATTTGAACATTTAAAATTACGGGAACTGTGAAAAATTTTCTTGAGAGAAAATGTATGAAATATCAATGTATTTTGTTCAGCATATATAATTCTGTCTAACGATGTGTCCACCTATCTTGTATGAAATGTTCATAAAGAGGTTCTCTAAAATACTTTTACGACCAAGTCCAAAACATTTGATGGTCGTACCTATCATAGTATCGCCTGACTTGTATGTTCACCCTTGTCGCCAGATGCTGTGCGTAGGCATTTCATGTCCAAATTATAATCCCGTCTTCCATTTATCAAACCATTTGACTAATATGTCTACATCATCTTTTTGTAATCGTGTTTATCTTAATCACTTTTAATCTAGTCATTTTGTATCGCTCGCAAATCCCTAAATATAATTATATATGACTGTATAAAGTGTCCAACTGTGGGTGGCACGGATATTAACCTGTGGCACCGTCACCTCCACCTCGAATTGTCCTGATTCCCACTGAAGTACCGGGATGGTCTCCTGTCTCGCTTCACTTTCGTTGGGCCTCTTACAAAATGGCTCTGTGACGGCAGCTGTAGCTAGTGACACCAGCCACGCCGCCGCAACGAGGGGACACGTGAGGTCTCGCATGACCGTCCTGAAAACAACACGACCGAATCTGCCAGTAACTGGGAAAGGACGTAAATGTTGCAATGTCTAAGTTTGTAAATTTGTGTGACGCGTCGAACTCTGAATCCAGTCGAGCGAGTTTCCAATGATCGTGCTGCTGCACCAAAGCCTGGGCAATTTCGTACACTCAATGTTACCAGAGTATTATTCAGTTGTAAATTTTAACTTTTTCATAGGAATATGCCTGCTTCAGTGCAATAATTACCGCGTGGTGAATCATTGCAAATAGCAAGTGACCTTGTTAGCATCAGGAAAGACGACGGCTTAAGTGTATGCAAGCTTCAAGATATATGTTGTACTACTTAATTTGGAGCGTTGCTCAGAATGGCAGTGAGTCGTGTACCCTCGAGAAAGAGCACGATAAACATAGAAAGAAGAAATAGACTCAAGGTTGTATGGATTGACAAAATCAAACACTCGAAGTGGCTATGTGGATTGAAAGGATAACTCGACAGTTGGATTGAGGTAATGGCTAGAAACCATCATCGTCAACATCATCATCATCATCATACAAGCGTTTCTTTGTACGCCATGAATATGGTATGTGCTTAGATAGCATTAATAACATGAAGTTCAGGGCTTAGTAACGGCTAGAGTTATATTACAGTAATAATGCATTTCATGGAGAGTATTGTCAATAAATTATTACACGTTCTTTATGAAATGAGGATACGTCGAATATTCTAAATATCTACGGCAAAAGTTGTTGTTCCATGGTCGCGATTTACATTCGCTTATTGGCTTCGAATGATAAATAAACCGACGCAAAATTCATGAACACTACTGTTCATTTTATGGGATTTAATACAATTCATCTTTCACGAGACGAAAAAAATCACAGTAAAACAGAATTCCATATCTGGACATGTATCTGGTTTGTCACCATGTATTCCTTTCAAACGATTAGCTGCGTTACAGTCTCTACTAATCGGGCGGTTGACTTGAGTTTCGACTGCAAAGCGAACACGGACTACTACGTCGATGCGTATACAGCTATTTAGACAGGCACACTGCCAATTTGCATCCTGGTCGAATCAAAATACCCAGCTCGACCGGTTGGTTTTGTAATATGTGGTATTCTGGACACAGTCAGCCAGTCATGTTGGTTTTATGCATATTTGCCCATAAATGCACACTTCCGGCCCTCAACGACACTCTGCTCGCTGTGGCATTTCATACATTAACACATTTGGAATTAATACATAGACGACGAACAATAACACATTTCCTTTGATTATTTATTAAAACAACTAACATTAAAATAATGTGCACAACGTGGGAGCCGCAAGTGCATTATACCGTTAACTATCGCCTCGAACCGACAATAACTTTTATCCCCTATTGTACAGTACTGTGCATAAAAGTACGTCAACGTGTCATTTCTAACCTGGTTTGCGCTGCCTGTGTTGCCTATTGTCCGTCAGGCAATTAAAGAAGTTTGAGCGAACACGACTTGTCAACCGGCGCAAGGACACATGATTGGGAGTCTTGAGCTGTGAAGTGTTTCATAAGTGTCCTACGTTAAAGCTGCTTCCTCAAGTGGTTCAGCCCATCGCGAATCCGGTTCACTTATGTCCAGATGTGTAGTGTGTGATTAACTTAATAATGTGCGCAGTCCGTTTAATAAAAAGAATCCTGTTTTGGTTCAAATCATCGAACGATTTGACTTTATTCGTTAGATCTGGTAAGAATCAAAATAGTGGCTATCCAAAATGGTAAACACTGTCTGGATCAATGCTGATCATGGTCATGACTTCCATCCTCTCGCTGATCATATTACAAAGTTAGACAATTTCATCAAGGAAGAAAATCAAGATTGTTCAGCTTTTCGATTTTCACTTCAGTTAATGCTTGAACAAGCATTAACTATTTTAATAGTTTATCTGAACAGAAAGAGCGGCTCGACAGTATTTTACCTGACCCTCACCCCTCTACAGCAGAGAACAACGAAGAGCACCATCTGATGATTTCACAAAAACTACTTTCAAACGTTACGCAGACGAGCTAGCATGTTGCAGTGGAGGCGTAGGTAGGTTTGGGTTTTCGCAAAACTAATTTGAAATGAGACTAGCAAAAAATCGAATTGATTAAGTACCTTTAACGCGTATTTGAGAGAATGTAGACCCTTGGTCTGTAACTCGCTAATCTGTGGCGACTGCCGAGATAGGCTCGTGCATACGATTAGCTCCCACATTTAAATGTCCCTCCTCAATTCTATTTTTGGTAGCCTCACTACAAATTAATTTTGTGAAAAATCAAACCTACCTAGTGTTCACTCGAACGCGTAAGCTCGTTTGTGCAACTGTTGTATTTAGTTTCTATTAAATCACCAGACATACTATTAAATTACTTAATGTTTGGACAAACATTTATTCAAGTAAAAATGGAAACGCTGAAAACTCACGAGTTTTACTCATGGTGAAATTTCGTAACTTTGTCATGTGATTGGTGAGAGAATGGAAGTCACGCCCGTGGTCGGCAATGGCCCGCACAGTGTTTACCATTTTGGATATGTTATATTATTATCCTTACTAGATCTAATGAAGACAATCAATTATTTCGATGATTTGAACAAAAATAGGCATTTTTTAAATGCAATCTACTCCGGGTTTTACATACACTATTCACCCACAACCCATTTGGACAGCAACGAACCGGATGTGTTATATGCAAAATTAGATGAATGTGGAGACTTAAGCGCCGAACACGAACGCCAGATCAGGCGTCGACTCCATAATAAGCGTTTTCTCCAAATCCAGCGTCGATGTCTAACAAAACAGTGGTACCAAAAACGCACAGGTAGCGCTAACTTCAGATTGGAGCGAAAAAGGTGAGACGGGGCATTAAACAATGTGGCTTACGCGTCGGTATTCGGCGCTTACTTGTGGTTGCTAATCGTGTGTATTATGATGAAATAGAATTGTATCTGACAAAAGCGTAATAGTAGAAAATAAAGCAATCATGGTAATTATTAATTGTCATGAAAATATGTCGCTAATGTCGATATTCCAAATTCATCTAATCTACAAATAACATGTAATATTCAGAAGGGCAAATCGCAGGGTAAAACGTCATTGCAAAAGTAAGGGTTAAGCCAATAGGCAATTATGAGCACTTGTTCAGAAATGTCATTGTTAATGGTCGCACATAACAGTTTGTCAACATGGAGTTGATCTTTGCCCTTGTCAAGAAGTCCAACATATCATGTCACACTACCGTGCGACGAAGTTAAGTTTGACATTATAAGAGACACGCCTATAATAAAATTTATGACGTATCTACCATTCTTAGAAAAGACAAGCAATACTAGATATAACAACTGAATAAGTAGAATGTTTGGTTCAACTGTCATCATGTGGACAAAGAGGGGTACGGACATAACCCCTCAAGGGCAAAACCCTTCATAACATGGCCCCTATGGACATAGACCTTCACGGGCAAAAAACCCTCGCAGACACAATCCCTCACGGAAGAAACCCTCACGGTCATTATTTTGAATGTTGGAACTATCTCACCGGAAAAAAGTCACAGGAAATAAATGATCATATTCGTCTTATCAAATAAAATAATTGTGTGACTTTTTCTATGACTTTATTTCTGCATTATTTCGAATTCAAGCGTAATGCAACATCATTTTTTTCTGCAGTTTTTATATTTAAAAATAATTATTCACTCACATATACATACAGTACTTCTCACACAGACATTTGTACTTTATGTTTTTGTTTAAAAAACAAGCATTATAAACAATACGTCCAGTCTCCAGTGTCTTAATAAAATACGATTGTTGTCGCGTGGCATAACTTTTCTTTCTGCAAATGTTTTATTTAAAAGTAACTGTTCACTCACATATACATACAGTACTTCTCACATATACATTGGTACTTCGTGTTTTGTTTAAAAAGCCAAGCATTATAAAAAATACGTCCAGTCTCTTGTCTCCCGTCTCCAGTCTCTTGCTAAAATACGATTGTCGTCGCGCGGCACAATTCTGACAGATCGAACATCTTTCACAATCTTATGCAAAGTCCAACTGCCTTAAGAAGTTCCTCAATGGACTTCCCTCCATGGCTGTAGGCAGCTTCTGTTAAGGCCACCACGCTCATTGCGCAACAGGTTGTCAGAAGCCTCTGCAGTATTCTTTTGGATAGCTATAATAAATGTCCATACCCTGGGGTGATCCTGGTCAACGAGCTGCTGGAACCAATAATTCCAACTCTCACACAAGTTGTTTGTGCGGACCTTGAAGCAAAACTATCACTTTCAGCCTGTATATCACTAGAACCACCGGACGTTTGTTTTTCATCTGGTGATACGTAACCTTGCGTATTTGTCAACAAATTTGCATCAATTGTTTTGCATGTTTCAGTACTGCTGTTCAACAATTTCCTCGCCTACATATCCATTGGCAAGTATTATTAATGTAAATAATAATTCCAAAATGCTCATGCCTAATAACTGTGGATATGTTTATCACTCCTTCGTCCAATTTAATATTACGTCAGACATCGTTGATGAATCCGAGCACTGGATGACTGGTGATGTTTCACAGTTGACGTAGCTGGCTCAACACCAGTACACGTTGCGGGTATTTCACCCGAACAGTCGATTTTGTAGTTTCAGCACACTTACAGCTGTTCTTAATCTAGCAACACATTGCGGAACACACAAACAACGATCGATGGAAAATTTTGTTTGCCGAGCATTTCACACTAAGTGGACCTACTCGAGGAACGGCTTTCTAGAGTGGTATACCATCAACAAACACCATTCAGTTGAGCCCACTTAACCACGTTGTGACGTTCCTGAAGTGGGATTACGCTTGCAACATCCTGGGCGAAATAATACACCAACAAGCGAGAGATGTTTCGCACGACGCACACACACGCGCACGCACGCACGCACGCACGCACGCACGCTACGTGTGAGTACGGACTCCTTGTTCCTTGTAGTTTTAGCACGGAACGTTCATGCATGGACAAATGTAAAAACAACATTTTCGATATCTTAATAATATGTAATATAAAACATCGGTGCAAAGAATGGTTGTTAAATAATGCTCCAACCAGGAGACGAGTACTGCCACTGTACCCACATCAATCAGTTGGTCGCATCACTAGTTGCGCGGATAAACACATCATGATATAGTCAATATTGTACAATTGTGACACTTTGCGTACATATACGACTTGGAACCTAAACTATGTTTGAATATAATGTCAATTGAACAGCGCTCCTTAGTGGCCTTCAGCGCCGCCTAGTGAATGACCTGATACATAATACATCAGATAACACATTTTTGGCCTTCATGCTGAAAAATGCTTTTGAGTCGCCGAAACAGAAGCATCTTTTATGGTGCAGTATAGCAACCTATTCCCATGGCATATTGCTACAGTGCTTAATTAAACTGGCTCGGACAAGTTAATTAGTCATGTGATGTATGCAGAGCATCCCATTGCCCAGTGGTGTGCGTTGAAATAATTGGGGAAGAAACCGGAAGCAGGTGTTTTTCAAGTCACTTTGTTTCATTGCGCCAATCGATCGCCAGGTACAAATTGAGAAAAAACAGTTTAATCCCGCAATCCCTCCCAATATATTGGTTAACCTGTGTGGTTATCCAAATTCTGGTTGATGCATTGCAATATTATGTGGCGACATGCCTTACGTAATTAATCTCTCAATAGCGTATCAAGAGTGGTTGAGTAGCGCATCTAGGGAGTTAACTACTGCCACGTGTTGTTTGGAATGATATGAAAAATGTAGCAGGGATTACTATTATATTACTATTACCCGAGTTTTGTTGAATGTAAACGTACTACGGTTTTATAGTATGTGCTAATGGAACTTTTTCACTTGTGGTAAAATGCTCAATATTGACAGTTAAACAGCTACATGGATTTTTTGGTCAGATTTTTGCGCACAAATGTGTCTGCATGATTATTAGGGTTAAGGGGATAATCCCACCCCGCTTGTGTATAGTGTATGTAATTGGTAATGCTGATACTATACTTGCGCAAATTGTATTTGTGGATCTTTTTCCTTGTATTTCATAATTATGCCTTATTGAGCAGCAACAAGGTTTTGTTTGGTAAATGTAATCTTGCAAACCAGTATTGACTGTTTGCTAACGTTATTTATACTAATTAGTGACATGTACTAGAAACTTGGGACACACCGGGATCATACATGAACTAGGATATTTGGCAATAGGGCCAGCGCAGAGATTGCCGTAGACAGCGCATGCGGCCATTTTAAAAGATGACTGTGAAAACTTTTTTCGCAATATTTTAAGAACTATGTCTTCTAGAGCTGTATTTTTTTTATCACATCGTAGGTTTTCACCGGCAAATATTTTACATTTTTCACTTTGGACCCCCGAAATTTACACCCGCCATTGTTTTAAGATGGCGGTCATCAAGACCAATTGTTCGCATACCTTACGAATTACATCACAAAGAGCCGTTAACCTTAGTGTCAAAATATCATATTTTGGGGCAACGAGTTCAAATATGTTTCTCTTGACATTCTCCGACATTCATACCCCTCCGGCCCGCCCGCCCGCCCGCCCGCCCGCCCGCCCGCCCGCCCGCCCGCCCGCCCGCCCGCCCGCCCGCCCGCCCGCCCGCCCGCCCGCCCGCCCGCCCGCCCGCCCGCCCGCCCGCCCGCCCGCCCGCCCGCCCGCCCGCCCGCCCGCCCGCCCGCCCGCCCGCCCGCCCGCCCGCCCGCCCGCCCGCCCGCCCGCCCGCCCGCCCGCCCGCCCGCCCGCCCGCCCGCCCGCCCGCCCGCCCGCCCGCCCGCCCGCCCGCCCGCCCGCCCGCCCGCCCGCCCGCCCGCCCGCCCGCCCGCCCGCCCGCCCGCCCGCCCGCCCGCCCGCCCGCCCGCCCGCCCGCCCGCCCGCCCGCCCGCCCGCCCGCCCGCCCGCCCGCCCGCCCGCCCGCCCGCCCGCCCGCCCGCCCGCCCGCCCGCCCGCCCGCCCGCCCGCCCGCCCGCCCGCCCGCCCGCCCGCCTGACAAATGCAAATATATTTGTATACACTTATTCCTATACTTGCCGATACGATATGGCCATGCTGTTTGCGTTCAAACTCAACATATATAACACATGTTAGCGTTTGTTTACTAAACTAGTCCTCTTTCTCAAAAGAACACATTTGTATGAGGCTTTGCATTGGTTCTGTTTATGCCAGTTTCCCTTAATAAGTCATTATTTCACAGAACTACGCATGCATGTGTCGGTTGCGCTGGCTAACATGTCAGCCCTCGGTTGTTCGAGGAAATGACCGGAATCTCCCACTTTAAAAACACATACTGAGTAAGCCACGGACGAGATTTTAGTTGCCCATGGTTATATTATATTGGTTCTTTTAGGTGCATAGCTCCAAAACCATAACTTTTGTTTCGTTTCAAACAGACAGTCCACACTGAAGCACGTCAACATGATTACACCGTACAACTACTGGGTATGTTTGTAATGGGCAATCCAATTTTATTTAAGTCTAACAAGGATTGCACGCACTAATAATTAGTATCAATGTCTACCACATATGTGCACAGCCTTGCACATATGTAAATTTAAATATAGCTACGTAGCTGTCAAAGACAGTTTTCACACAAAAAAACCATTTGCTGGTGTTAGATAAAGGTACAGCATACAAACCAAGGTAAAATTATACATATGTGTGTATTGCACGAGCAGTATACACATTGGTGGTGATGGTGTTGTTGTTGTTAGTGGTGGTGGTGGTGGCGATGGTGGTTGTTGTGGTGATGGTGGTGGCGGCAACGGTGGTGGTGGTGGTGATGGTGGCGGTGGTTTTGGTGGTGGTGGTGGGGTATACATTCATTCATCCAAACACGAGTAATTAGTCACCACATTTCTACACAAGGAGATAGTGCTATTGTGCTATGTTGTACTTATTGTGGAAATCTAATAATCGATATACTGTGTTGTTCGTCTGTATAAGGACTACTGCCAAACTAGTGACAAGTTTAAGGCACTCGCCTAAGTAGCATATGCACACCTGGGTAGTGTTATCAACATATGCACATATGGGTAGTGTTATCAACATATGCACACATGGGTAGTGTTATCAACATATGCACACCTGGGTAGTGTTATCAACATATGCACATATGGGTAGTGTTATCAACATATGCATATGCACACATGGGTAGTGTTATCAACATATGCACACATGGGTAGTGTTATCAACATATGCACACATGGGTAGTGTTATCAACATATGCACACATGGGTAGTGTTATCAACATTTGCACACATGGGTAGTGTTACCAACATATGCACATATGCGTAGTGTTATCAACGTATGAATAACACAGGGGTAGTGTTATCAACATGTGTAGTGTTATCAACATATACGGATACAAGTAAAAAGCATCACAATGAAGGCATGTTGCAGTTTAGGTATTGATATTCACAAGTTAAAATGATTGATGCAACGGTGTGGACAATAAATTTGATAGGGATAAGTGTTATACAAAAGGTTTTGCTATTTAATTTGAAATGAATTATTATATATGTTTTGCAGGCAAGATAAACAGACCAGCAGCAAATTGTTTACCTTTCGTTGTGTTGCGATGTCATCCCTGGATATGACCAGCCAACGCAGGTAGATTATTAATGTGCAGTAATCTGTATCTATAATTCTAGAGCAACTATGTACCGAATCTTGATTGTGGCCTTTTTGTGTGCCCCTAGTGTTATATATACGTTCGCGGATTATGTTATTTTAATGTGTGTTATAACCATGACATCATACCCGTAACTGTGCAAACATTTTGGGACACTACGTACGAAGCAATGACTTGTGCAAATCGTAGCTGTATATTATGGTTTTGTGACATTTTTGACAATATGGTCTACAATAGCACCTGTTGAAATCAACGAGATCTGCATCGTTCCAATTTTGTTGAACTATTTTCAAAACGATAGGCGGGAACTGCTGTCTCAGAAAGGCAATGTCGACGAAAAACTATACACTACATGGGCGGTATATTATCATCTATTGAATGAAATTTGAAATAGCTTCTCCAAGGCGTGGGTGCCGAGGCGGTAAGATTCGTAGGTACAATCAAGCCCCGCTAAATGTTATATCTGTTATGCAATCGGACTCTCCGTCAGGCCAAGCGATACCTGTACGTGTAATTGCAAGGTCAACCACCCCCATCAGACAAGTGCACACATCACGTCAAGTGATATTGGCATCGCGTATCCAAAATGATAAGCATACTTTATCAACTAATGTAATAAACCAATGTTAGCATATGTTACTTAAATGCTCGCTCCGAAAGAAATAAAACATTTTCTCAAGCGGTAACATTGTGTGTCTCACCAGGTGGCTTTGCAACGACAATGATTTGAGTTGTACCAGTGAAGCGATGCAGGACACAGGACACGCCTAATACAACGTCAATTTGGGAAGTGTAAATTCATACACATAGGACATGGAAACATGGATGAAGAATATAAAATGGGGAATGCTATACTAGGTAGAACCACACAAGAAAAGGACTTAGGAGTAACATTTAATGCTGACATGAAAGTTTCAGAGCAATGTCGCATTGCTGCTTCGAAAGACGTTGTTTCCTACCCTCTCAGTTATCGCCTCTATTTTGGCTCCAGGCAAGCAAACCACCACATCATCTCCCTTGTTTAAGACTCTGTCGGTCTTACTAACTATCGACTCCCCCACAAACATCTACTGTTCCCCCACCGGAACTACTGGCACAACCCCCCTGTTCCCTTCCCACCATTGTCACAACGAGCAGCCTCAGCTCTTCCAACTCCACCTCTAGTTCCTTCATCTTCGTACATCCCCTACACTCAAAACTAAAACTATCTGCCTGGACCTCAGCCCAGGACTTCTCGCACCCAGACTTGACGAAGTCCACCCAGTTACTGCAACTGCCACAAATTAAGTGCCTTGATGCCTTTAACTGCCATTTGCACGGCGCCATCATACAATTTAGTTTTAATTAGTTTGCTACGTTAGCCCTGAATAAGGATGTGTTTGTGTTCAAAAGAACACTATAGGCTAATATACTTGCTATCTATGTCTTCTATTAAGCTCGCATGAGCAAAAAAAGCCTGCCACCTAGCGAATACGGAGAACACTGTGTAACAAAACAACCAAATCCGTGTGTACTAATTTACGCTAAAATCCTGCTGTTAGTTCCTTTTTACCGAAAACGTTTACTACCGCTATGTCAAATATTACCTTATGTATGTAATTTAAGTAAATATATAACTTTATCTTATATATAATATTAACCAATGTAAACGATAGTTCGATGCACCAGTTGAATTCACGACCTGTAAGCAAACTCCCTTTTATCACTCGTTGAGTTTGAATCCGGGAAAAAATACTACCTCTGTTAACAAAAACGGTTTCTTAATATATGTTTGTGAACAATATATGTATAATAGTAATATTTATTCTAACCAATATTCCAATGTTACTGACTATTCACTATACTATCTCAATTTTCGAATAGTAAACAACCCTATTAACGCTCGCTGACTTCCCTGACAGAGTCCGAAACTAACTTACGCTAAAATACTGCCTCTGACTAATAATTAACAAAACCTGTTCTCTAATATATGTCTACAATATGTTTATGTATAATATATATGCAATAGTAATACTTATTCTATTTGATATTCGACGCTTTTCTATAAATTCTCTTCACCAATTTCATATCGCTGCACCACCAAGTCAAGATCCGCTGCCGAGAGACGTAGTATATAAGATAAACAGAACAGAGCCAAGGACGGATCCTTGCGGCACTCCGAGTGGAAGGTGTTGTGGGCACGATAGTGTGCCAGATATTTATTGTTTTGGTGTCTGTCTGAAAAGTGTGATTTGAAAAAAAAAAAAATTTTTCTTACCATCGCGCATTAGTCACATGAGAGACAGGCTGTTTGGGGAGGATGTGTGGGGAGGCCTATGATCTTGAAAGCAGTTTTGCAGATGCGGAGAAGCATATTTTTGTTTGAGACAGACATAGCAGGGAAAAACAGATACTATAATATGTCAACACTGACTCTATTATACTCCTGTACAACAATAGTAGAAGTTTGGGGTCAACTTGAAACGATCTTAGTTTTCCTAGTACAGTCTTTGCTGGCACCTTTTGTACACCCCTTGAACATGGGGACCAGACATCAGCTTGTTATCAAGTGTTATACTAAGATATTTAAAGGTGTCCGTTACCTCCACAGCCTCACCACCAATATTATAGTGGTCCATCAAACTGGCCGCTGGTGCGGAAATCAATGCAGAGTTCTTTGTATTGGACACATTCAGTTCTAGAAAATGTTACTTGATCATATGATGTACTGGTTGACCACTGCTTCACAATCGGGGTCAACCCTCAACTTTTTAACCAGTCCCACTTCTCCCCTACACAATCATTTCAAAAATTGGGATTAACACTCAACTTGCTAACCGGTCCCACTTCTCCCCTACAAAATCTTTCCCAACATTGGGATCAACCCTCAATTTCTTATAATTCCCAAAATTGGCCAATGTTTTTTGTCGACCAATTCTTGCATCGCTGTATCACGCGAATCCGTGTCGGCCCATGAATTTGACCCAGTTCGCTCTTACAAACAAAGCTTTTTATGAGATCCAATACAATTTTATAAAATTATCTATTAGTCATTGCCTTATATTATAAAAAAAAAATCTGTTGACAAATCAAGATGTTTCAGTATGATGTTGCCAGACTCATTTCAAATATCAAATTCACTTCATGCTAAAGCATAATTATGCATACCGGTAAACGTCTTACTTGTATGCAATCTAACTATAAACGAGCTAGTCTATGTTTGTTCATGATTTCTTCCTAGACGGCTTGTACCTCGAGTGCCAAAATTTTAAGGGATTAATCTACGAACCCACGAATGAAACGTAACGCCTTTATTTTTCGAAATACCTCGTGTATCAACGGTTCTTAGTAGTGTTTCTGGTAAATCAAATATTCGCCACGTAAAACGTTAATTTACAAGTTCCAGTTCAAATTTTATTATCTAATGGTGTATGAGATAAATATACAATACCAAGTGTACTTCAACATACTCAAAACATTAAAAAATAATAAGAACAGTCAATATTAGTTAAACTGACCAATTATTATTTTGATTAACTTACAAATTCTTATTAGTTTATGTAAACAATGAATATTAAACAACACAGATAACTTGAAAGAATTTGGATGATTAATAAAATATCTTGTCAGAAATCTATTTATTTGGTCTCTTAGAATGTCACATTGAAAAAATAGATGAAATTCATTCCAAATTTCACATTATAGAAGACACGTTAATAATCAAACTCATAATGCCTCTACAATTTTTTGAAAAAAAATACTAGATATAAAAAACTGAATAAGTAAAACGTTTGTTTCAACTTCCACCATATGGACAAAAACTCGCCCGTTGCGCTGCAATGCATCCAACAATCTATCGTCTTAGCCAGGCTGCGGCAAACTCTTGGTTACACAATTAACGGCTAGAGACGTCATGTAGAGTATTGTGGTATATATGTTATAAATTGCCACGCCTTTCAATATCCATTCACGTATACGTTAATATGTTACTTTGAATATCTGGGGGATTGGCAGAAAGGCCCTTCTTCCCCTACCTTCAAACTGGAGGGTGTGCTCACTCTTAGCCCAATTCCACACAAGGCCGAATTTGCTCATTCTTAAAAAGTATGCCCATACAAAAAGTAATTGGGCAAGTTTCTGATCCTCCGAACGAGGTCAGCTAATACGTTGCTGCATTCTCCGCCAACTGTCAAAGGCACGTATGTGTGCGTGGATCGGTTAAACTTATATTAGGCTTGTGCATGACAATATTGTCACCAATGTGTAAGTCGATCTTGAACAAATTAAAATACTAGAATATTCTCCATCCACTTTTGCAAATCAAGACATCCATGTGACACGTGTGACGATGTTTCCATTAAAATATTGTTTAGCTGGTAAAATTATATCACTGTAGTGATTTTCTTGTGAATGATACTAGACAGAAAAACATTTCTTTGGACCTTATCACGATAGCAAACACAGGGAGACACAGCGCATCACTTGGCATACTCCATCATTTTAAGACTATCATTGTCAAATATACTTTGGTACAGCTCCCTGTTTTTGGTTTTGGTTGTTATTTTGGTAACCATACCTCGTTCAGCTTATATATCACGTCAACCAGCGGACGTTCGTCGTTCTTCTAGTGATACGTACATGCACGATCGTAGTGTGCAAGATAATTTTGGGTTTTCCCAAACGATGAAAGATTAAGTAAACATTTTATTTTGATATAGTTGGTCCATCAATTTTCTTGCCTAAATATCCATTGGCAAATATTATTAATTGAATTATTACTAACGTACTTAACTACTAAATTCACATATCCAATAACATGGTATATATATATATATATATATATATATATATATATATATATATATATATATATATATATATACACACACACATATATATATGTCGACGGTTCTGATGATTGGTCGAGAGTCCTATGACGTCACCTCATTAAGTGTGAATACAATTGCCAACTAGGGTTAGGGTTAGTAACCCTAATAGAAAATTCCAGAAAAAAACTGTAGGAATAATTGTCAGTTAGGGTTAGGGTTAGTAACCCTAATGAAAGGTCAAAGGTCTCCGACTTTTTGTACTTATACAATTACCATTTAGGGTTAGAGTTAGGGTTAGTAACCCAAATTATGTCGTCTGTAGTGAACCATAATACGGACCTTGACCCTAACCCTAAAAGGTCATGCAGGAAGAACGGTTGTGATGACAGTGGCGGTTCGGTTTAATACTGACGATTATGGCTTTTCGAGACGTGTCTCGGTACAGAACCGGTTTCATGTAGTGTTTTGCTTCTTTTCTGGAACGTTCGAACGACGTCATGGAATTTTCCACGCTCACGAAAAGAAACACGATGCCGCATTTTCACCTTGCTAGCAGACTGAAACCTAGCGGACGAAAGTTCGTGCATGCAGCGGGAAAAACGTAGCCGTGCATGTAAGCTATACGACGCATATCGCATCATTGCATTATATCGAGAACGTTTCGACGTATGTCGTTTCGCATCGACACCTATATATCGCCTATAATGATACGAGTCTGCATGAATACCGCGAGGTCAAAAGGTCAAGGTCAATAATGCATAAACACCGCCGCACCTGCGAGTTGTGTGTGTCTTACGCCAGCTGCATGTTCTTATTTGGTATTGGAAAGTTTATAGTTTGCTTCACCGCACACACGTGTTTTGAATTTTTTTATGTATGTATGCACACAATTTCGCTAATAAAACAATGGCAACCCTCCGATGACCAGTCAAAGTTTCCCCCGCTAATAAATACCAGCGAGTTCGAAACAGTCAAAATCATTGATCACGTGATCAGGTCTAATAATTGCCAGTGAGTACAAAAAACATGGTGGGAAAGGTGTGTTTGTGTGTGCACTGTCAGTTGTCACTCAGAAACATGTTAACTGCTTTCAGAAAGGTAAGTTTTTGTATATTTTCATTTTGTGAAGTAATATTTGATTTGTTTAATGATAATACGTAATCTTGTTAAACATTTAGCATCAAATACTTGAGTCGAAACCGATGCCATGCGTCCGACTTTCACGGGATCGATCCCCTATACGATGCGAACGTTTTATTTCTTTTTAGGCAACCTATCTACCCAACAATATAAACAGTTTGTATCCCAAATATATACTAAGCATTTGAATTATTAACATATCTTATTTAGTGTTAGTTTCTGTTGAAAGAGACACAATCATTGATCAAGTAACCAGGTTGCTTCTCGTTGTGTTGTAATAACGAGTTACCGCGATATTATGCGATGACTTGTGACTATGCACGAAGTTAGGATGAAATTATACATGTTTTAGCGATAATATTTTCATGGTTACCCGTATAAACTTGAATTGTAAAATAATAAACAAGTCAACTGTCACTTTCCTTTATTCCGTTTCATAAGCTACACTTCAAATCCCAAACGTAGGTTCAGGGACCGATAGGATGGTAACCAAACTGGAATGATTGTCAGTTTAGTTGGAGCTTCATGTTGGTTTGGTGATGTGAAAATCTTCCGTCCTGGCTGGCTGGTGCAACTTGAGTGACGACCACTTTCAACAGCTGATGGTTTGTCTAATGCAAATGAAAATTTGTAAGTTGGAAGTCTGTGATGTGAAAAGTTTATGTTATGAAAGTTTGTACACAAACATGCACAACACACACATCTCTGGTAATATTGAAACATTCTGTAAGTTGGAAGTTTGTGATGTGAAAAGTTCCAGTTTATGTTTGGAAGTTCATGTTTTGAAAGTTTGTGTTATGAAAAATTTTTAGTTGGAAGTTTGTGATGTGAAAAGTTTATATTTTGAAAGTTTATGTTATGAAAGTTTGTAAGTTGTAAGTATGTAAGTTGAAAATTTGGGTTTTTAGTTGAAAGTTTGCAATATGAAGTTTGTAAGTTGGAAGTTTGAAAGTTGGAAGTTTGTGATGTGAAACTTGGTGATATGAAAAGTTCTCGTTTGGAAGTTTGTTTTGAAAGTTTGTGTCATGAAAATTTGTTAGTTGGAAGTTTGTGATGTGAGAAGTTTATGTTTTGAAAATTTATGTTATGAAAGTTTGTAAGTTGGAAGTATGTTTTTTTGTACTCACTGGCAATTATTAGACCTGATCACGTGATCAATGATTTTGACTGTTTCGAACTCGCTGGAATTTATTAGCGGGGGAAACTTTGACTGGTCATCGGAGGGTTGCCATTGTTTTATTAGCGAAATTGTGTGCATACATACATACATACATACATACATACATACATACATACATACATACATACAAAAAAACATTCAAAACACGTGTGTGCGGTGAAGCAAACTATAAACTTTCCAATACCAAATAAGGACATGCAGCTGGCGTAAGACACACACAACTCGCAGGTGCGGCGATGTTTATGCATTATTGACCTTGACCTTTTGAACTCGCGGTATTCATGCAGACTCGTATCATTATAGGCGATATGTAGGTGTCGACGCGAAACGACATACGCCGAAAAGTTCTCGATATAATGCAATGATGCGATATGCGTCGTATAGCTTGCGTGCACGAACGTTCGTCCGCTAGGTTTCAGTCTGCTAGCAGGGTGAAAATGCGGGATCGTGTTTCTTTTCGTGAGCGTGGAAAATTCCATGACGTCGTTCGAACGTTCCAGAAAAGAAGAAAAAAACTACATGTAACCGGTTCTGTACCGAGACACGTCTCGAAAAGCCATAATCGTCAGTATTAAACCGAACCGCCACTGTCATCACAACCGTTCTTCCTGCATGTCCTTTTAGGGTTAGGGTCAGGGTCCGTATTAGGGTTCACTACAGACGACAGAATTAGGGTTACTAACCCTAACTGGTAATTGTATAAGTACAAAAAGTCGGTGAACTTTGACCTTTCATTAGGGTTACTAACCCTAACTGACAATTATTCCTACAGTTTTTTCAGGAATTTTCTATTATGGTTACTATCCCTAACCCTAATTGGCAATTGTATTCACACTTGATGAGGTGATGTCATAGGACTCTCGACCAATCATCAGAACCGTCGACACAATTGACTCGTAGCAGCGCCCTCTAGTGATCGTATCAGCGCAAAACAAGATGGCAGCAAAACACGATGGCAGCCTCCATAAAGCGGTCACCAACAGGGTGACCGCAAAAGGGTGAAGCAAAAGAAGGTGTGACGTCATATGTCACACGTGACTACTCTCGATCATTCAGAACCGTCGACACAATTGACTTGTAGCAGCGCCCTCTGGTGACTGTATCATCGCAAAACAACATGGCAGCAAAACAAGATGACAGCCTTCAAAGAGAGAGGTCACGTGATATACAAATGAAGAACTGTGACGTCATAAGTCACGTGATTGCTCTCGATCCATCAGAACCGTCGACACATTTGACCTTGACCCGTAGCGCCTCTGGTGACCGTATCATCGCAAAACAACATGGCACCAAAACAAGATGGCAGCCTCCATAGAGAGGTCACGTGATATACAAATGAAAAGCTGTGACGTCATAGGTCACGTGACGGCTCTCGACCCATCAGAACCGTCGACACAATTGACCCGTAGCGCTGCTGGCGATGGTTTCACCACAAAAGCGTGTAATTTATGCAAGTGAGCTGTGACGTCATAGGTCACGTGACGGCTCTCGACCAATCAGATCCGTCGACACAATTGACTCGTAGCGCCCTCTGGTGGTGAATATATATATATGTGTGTGTGTATGTATGTATGTACGTATATATATATATATATATATATATATATATATATATATATATATATATATATATATATGAATAACGTAATACTAAATTATATATATGTGTGTGTGTGTGTGTGTGTGTGTGTGTGTGTGTGTGTGTGTGTGTGTGTGTGTGTGTGTGTGTGTGTGTGTGTGTGTGTGTGTGTGTGTGTGTGTGTGTGTGTGTGTGTGTGTGTGTGTGTGTGTGTGTGTGTGTGTGTGTGTGTGTGTGTGTGTGTGTGTGTGTGTGTGTGTGTGTGTGTGTGTGTGTTATATATCCCTCTTTCATCCAACTTAGCATTGCGTCATACAACGTTGAAGAACAGGAACACTGGATGATTGTTGGTGATTCACAGGGAACGTTGCTAGCCCGACGCATCATGGATGTTTCACCGGAACACCCGCTTCTGTCTTTTAAGTATATTCACAACAGTTCCTAACAAGACTAACAAGATTGCGGAACACACAAACCACGATCGATCTAAAGTTGAGTTTGCCAGTTTGCCAAGCGTGTCACACTAAGTGGACCTACTCGAGGATCAGTTTTCAATAGAGTGGACTTACGTACTATTTCAACAATCAACGACGACCATTCAATTGAGCCAACTTAAGCACATTGTGACAGTTCTGAAGTGGGATGCCACGTTCAGCATCCTGCACCGATAAAAGTAACTATGACGCTAACAACAGAGAATGGATCTATACTATTTTTTGGCATTATTTTGCATTTATACATTCTTATTGCAGGATGTAGACATCAATGAATGTGAAAGTAATCAGTGTGACCAAGATCACAACATTTCGTGCAAAAAATAGAATAACTACGAGTATTTTTTATGCATCGAGCATTTGTTCCACTATATAGCCGACGGCAAACTGCAAGATAGGTTAATATTTAGGATTGTTTCTGTAACAGATATTGCATTTGTAGGGAAAGTAATGCGACAGCATCGCAAGTTATCAAGTTGTTGTTCTACTCTTGATCACTGTAGTTCGGGGTGAAGATGGCACTGATATCGGTCGTCGATTTTGTTCTAACTCTTCGTCGTCACTGGTCCCGTTTCACTACCGTCTATTCACCAAATTTTTTTTTATTTTGCCCGGTTCTACACAGTCGATCGAAAGGTGATTGACCTGTGCGCAGACCAATAACTGAACCTTCACTTCAGTGAAGGAACTAGCAGATTCTACCGCCGAACACGTGAAAAACGTGTATTTATTTCGGACACTGTGCTACTTGCTGGAAATATCGCCCATATTGACAGTACAGTGCGGGAAAATCTATCCCCGCTGACACAAAGTCATTGATTCACCTGGACGCACTGACGAGGAACAATAGCCACTGAAATGGTATTAACTCAAGTGTGTTAACTGTAACGCCATTATTTGCGGCTGAGTGTGTGCCACTCTCAGGGTGACACAACCAAACCGTGATGCCTAAGACTAAGCAGCCCAAGGGTGGATCCAGTGTAGGTGGCGCAACCACGGCCCCTACTGACGACACACACCTTGAAACAATCGTCGACGGGAAAGGTAATACGATTCATGATGCGCTCTTCGAGAAGCTACTAACAGTGCAACAAAACGCGTACCAGGCATGTTTGTAAAGCGCGGTCGCCGAGACAGCCACGGCACTGACTGAATTCCGGATCAGCCTTCAGTACATACAGACTCAAGTCGAGTAACTAAAAGTAAATAAGTCCAAGGAAAACATCGACAACCTGTCAAAAAAGATGCTCGATTTCGAAGACACGATAAAGAAAATGGAACGCTCGATCGACTACCAAGAAAACCAATCGAGAAGCTGCAATATGCGGTTTGACGGCGTTTCTGAAGTCGACGGCGAGACGTGGGAGCAGACGGAGAAGAACGTACGCAGGGCAATGACAACAGCCCTAGTACTTCCTGAAGCACAACTGCACGCCATCAATATCGAGCGCTCTCACTGAACTGGCGGCACGGGGACGAGAGCCAGGACTATCGTCGACAAGTTCAAATCGTACAAGGACCGTAAGCTGGTGCTACAGGCGGCGAAGAAGAATCGGCCTTGAGGCATCTATATGAATGAAGATTACTCACAGAGGGTCATGGCGAGGCGGAAAGAATTGTTGCCCAAAATTATGAAGGCCCTGGAAGAGGGGAAGATCGCGTATTTGACATTTGACAAACTCGTGGTAAGGGAGCGACACGATGTCGCAAACCGGGATTAGATAACTAAGTACATGTGCAATATATTGCCAAACCTTCATTTAACTATGGCATCAAGTAACCAACAAAACGACGGGTTAACACTTACATATGATAAACCGCTTTATTAGAACAAACACTGTTATGAACACGAAATATATAGTGAATGTTAGTTGTATCACGATTTGCCTACACACTGCAGATATTACACCTCAGCACAATTTTTAACCAATTTTAGCAGTGCTAGCAACAACCGGCCAAACAAACTGAGTGTTATACAGTTCAATGCACGGAGTCTAAAAGCAAATTTGTATAAGATAAAGGATACTATCCGAAGTATGGAGTACACATTTCAAATCATTGCAATGTCAGAAACTTGGCGTAATGAAAACAATTGTTATGGAAATGAAGTAACCTGCAATGAAGTCGCATTTTCAAGTTACAATCTGTACTGTAATTCCAGAAAAACATCCAAGGTGGTGGTGTTGCCATATATGTGTGTGAGTCTCTGCTTAACAATTATCAGTCTTCTGATATTTGTTAAAGGAACATTTCGTATGTGGATAATGATTGTTTTGAAAGCATCTTTATCGAGTTACAGATTAGTAAAAACATAATGTCGGTTGTATGTATGGAGCGTCGAATACCAGCAGCAGCAAATTGAATGACAATCTCTTATTTATACTGGGAAATCTCACCAGTAAAATTGTATACATATGTTGTGATTACAACATAGATCTATTGCACTGCGAAGAGCGAGCTGAAACAAAATATTTCCTTGATCAAATGTTTAGCTCTGGGTTATATCCCTTGATCACGAGGCCAACACGAATAACAGGCACGAGTGCTACTATAACAGATAACATTTTCTGTTCTGAGCTGTGTAGAAACAAAGTGTGCAGCATTGTTTTAAGCGATGCTACAGACCATATGCCAGTTATCGTTCTGTGTGACAACAGCACTAATGTGGTTAATCATGAAGATCCAACAATTAAATATAAAAGAAAATTAGATGAAGATTCTTTTTAAAGACTTGAGCACGACCTAAATGATATAAATTGGAAAATTGTAATGAACAAGTAAAACCCTAACTTAGCATTCTCGCGCTTTATGCAAGTACTAAGTAATACTCACAACGATGCCTGTCCTGTCAAAGTAACCACGTATACAGGAAAAACAAAACGGAATGATAAACCTTGGTTAACAAGAGGGTACAAAAATGCCCGCATAAAGAAAAATAACCTGTACTTAGCGTTTCTAGAACATAGGTCAGAATTAGGTCATAGGTCAGTATCAGTCGATACAAAAAGTACAAAAACAAGTTAACAAAACTCTTACGTCTAGAAAAGGAGAACTATTACAGAAAAAAATCGAAGATTGTAAAATTAAGACTTGACAAATTCTTAACAACATAATAGGTAAAAGAATATCTATACAAAAAAATTCCAACGAATATCATGTTGGTGAAAATCTAGTAGTATTAGAAAGTAAAGAAATAGCTAACCATTTCAACAAATTCTTTTTTGACATAGGTACAAATTTATCAAGCCATTAGAACTCTGCCCGGGAACAAAGCCCACTGACTTCGTAAAAAGTAATGTATTACAGTCAATGTATATACACCCAGTTACTGAGCAAGAAGTACTTGACATTGTGTCTGGGTGCAAAAGTAAAACTTCATACGGACACGATGAAAACAGTTAAGCATATAATAAAGCAAATTGTAAAACTGCTAACCCACATTTTTAACATTCCTGTTTTTTTTTTTTTTCAATGTTCTAATTATATTTTCAAAAATACTTGAAAAAATATTTAACAAAGGCTAACATCTTTCATTGAAGTACAACACATACTGTCAGACGGGCAGTATGGCTTCAGAAGTAATCATTCGACCTCACTAGCTTTAACTGAATTTGTCGAAAAGGTTACTTCTGCAATGGTTAAATCCCCAATTACGATTGGTGACTGTATCGATCTAAAAAAAGCTTTCCACACCGTTGACAACAACATATTGCTAATTAAATTGCAATGCTATGGAATAAGGGGTTTAGCTCTGGAATGGATAAGACATTATATATCCAACCGTAGACAATATGTATGCTACAATAATAGTAAATCAGAATTCAAAGATATCAAGTGTGGAATCCTGCAAGGATCAATCCTTGGCCCGTTACTATTTATCTTGTACATAAATGACATGTGCGATGTTTCCAAAGTACTTCATATTATTCTATTTGCAGATGATACTGACATGTTTTACTCGGCTAGTAATATTGATGATGTAACCAATGTAGTTAATAACGAACTAAAACAACTAGGCCTATGGTTCAGAGCGAATTATCGCTCAATGTGAAAAAAAATGTATAATGTTTAACAATAAAAAACAACCTAGAACAGATGTGCATATAGTTTTGAATGGAACAAACATTGAACAGGCAACACATACAAAATTCCTTGGAGTAACCACTGATGAAAACCTAACATGGAGAGAACATAGAAAAATGGTTGAAACAAAAGTACCAAAAAGCATAACAGTTTTGTATAAAACTATGCATGTTCTTGATTGTCAAGCGTTACACATATTATGTCAATCACTTGTTGAACCACATATGTCATATTGCTGTGAGATATGGGGAAGTATGCATCCAGACTCAAGAAACTATTTCTGTTACAGAAAAAAGCTATATGGATTATTTATAACCTTAATTACCATGATCATACATTTGTATTTTTCCACAGCTCAAAATTACTTAAACTTCATGATTTAATTACATGCAAAACTATGATTATACTCTATAAAGCAAATAATCACTCTTTATGGATCAAGCATTCTTTAAACCAAAAGAAGCTATACACATGCAATGTACCAGACAAAGCAAACTGTATTATGTTTAAAAAAAAAACACCACCCTCAGACTATTGTCACTCACAGTTAAAGGGTATTTCTTCATTTAGCCACCAACTGCACGAGTGAGCACACATTAAAGCTGTCAATACTGTCTCACAAAATTCAATGTCCTTCAACACTTTGCACATTAAGCCTTAGAAACAAATTAATTTAAAATGGAAGTTAAACCAGTTACTAAGTTTATTATAAAATACACATTAATAAACAACATGAATATTATGAGTATATTACAATATATTACAATATATATTTCCTTCTCACGATTTTGTGTTAGGTAGTTTATAATAAAAATTGGATAATGAGTAAAATATGTTCCTATGTTTCGCAGGTATCAAATTCTTCAATGCGGTGACATCAAGAAGTTGACAAATAAACGAAAAACAGAAAAAAAGAAGAGCCACTATATTATGTGTGCATTGAAGACACATATGACGTCATCCAAAGAGCACACCTGGCTACTGACCATGGTGGTCGAGGCAGAATGACGAAATATTTGGGTACCAAGTATGCCAACATCACCAGGGGAGCAGTAGAGCTGTTCAAATCATTCTGTTCGGTATGCCAGCAGAAACGAAAGAGACCAATGACTAAATCTGGTTGTTGTGAAGCCAATCCTATGCAGATATTTTGGCTGTCGTAGTCAGGCGGATCTTATCGACATGCAATCACCCCCCCCCCCATATCACATTTCAAGTGGATCTTCAAGTGCCATCTCACAAAGTTCTGTACCTCTATCCTCGAAGCGAGCAGCAGAAGTGGCAGCTGCTGGATATATTTCTTCTGTTCGTAGCCCATGCAATACTGCAGAGTGATAAAGTTTTTGAATTCATAGCGCAAGTCATTAGGGAACTGAAGGAGCTTTGGCCTCAGCTCACCATGGTTCATGGAAAGCCAAGCCACATCCAGCTTGGATGACTGACAACAACACACATGACTGGTCCATGGGTCTACGCTTTGTACAAAACATGAAGAACTCTGCGTGTCACTCTGGCATTAAACGAACACCATATACCGCAATGTTTGGCACAGACCCAACAGTGGGACTGACATCTTCCAGCCTCCCGTCTGAAATATTTGAGAGGCTTCAGGCATAGGATGATCTCCTGGCTGTTCTCAGCACCCCTACAGAAGCTACAACAGAACCCCAAGTGCACGTCACAGAATCAACGCTGGACGATCCAACCTTGCAACCAGCTACTCCGGATACAGAGAGTGTCATTGATGAGACCCATCACAAACCGCGTCCTGCTCCTGCTGCTGCTCCTGCTGCTATCCCTGCACCCCCGTGTCTTGTTGCAAGGCCAGGCCTTCAGCAAGACCACAGCCAAGTGCCAAGCGTTAGTCCATCATTACGTGCCGCAGTTGAATCTCGTCAAAGTGACATTGCCTAGCAAAGTAAACGAGCAAGAGAAGCACAGATGTCACAGGCCGAGCGCATGGTTAAACGAAGCCGAGTCGATCTTAAAGCAGGCGCAGTTCCCATCCCCATGGCGGATAGAGGAAGGGGGGGTCCACGTAACATCCTGGGGTGTCATCACTGACCGTGGCGACAACAACACCACTGCTGTGAAGACTGGGATCCTGATAAATAAATATTCACGGAACCAATTCGACATATGCCCACAACGCCTTCTATTCCAGTGAAACACCATTAAAGACCAATATATATATATATATATATATCTCCGCCATGCATTAACAACTTCAGGAACAGGTGGACAAGGTTTTGTCAGGTGTGACTGTTGCAGTCTTCTTAAACAATTGCAACAGGTGCAAATGCTGCAAAGCAAAACGAAGGTGTAACAACCGGTGTCACAACAGTCTGAGCTGGCCGAACAAGTGAGAACGAAAAAAATTTCCTCTAAGACCAAGCATGGTTTGATTGTTGTCTTTTATAAATATCTTCTGGGTAATTTGTACGATTTCTCTCAGTGGCAAGTACACCTACTAGTATGCTCCACGTGTCTCATGATAACTAGTGAGAATAATAATTAATTAATATAATATTAGCTTTCGCCAATATTTAGATGATAAAACAACAAGTTTGCCCACATAACTTGTCATTAACCAGGAGAAACACTGTTTCAGTCATCACGCGAAAAGACTGCACCTCTTTTCCAGTCATTTCGCGTAATGACTTAAATGTTCAGTCATTCCGCGAAATGTCAGTAACGCGAAATGACTTTTTACGCAGGTTAACTGTAACATATACATATATACACACAGTTATTGGACATGTGAATTTAATAGTTATTTATTAAATTAATAATACTTGTCTATGGATATGTAGGCAAGGAAATTGATGGAACGGCAGGATTAAAACTTGAAATTTATATTTTTATACTTATTTTTTTTCACTTTATCTTTCATAGTTTGCAAACAAAAACACAATTTACATTGTATGCTTCGATCGTAAATGTATCACTAGAAGTAGAACGAACGTCCGCTGGTTGCTTAACTTGATAGTTTGGCTTATGGTTACTAAAATGACAGCCAATATCTAAAATACAGGGAGCTTTGTGCCAAAAGTATATTTGACACATGGTATTAAAATTATTGAGTGTGCCAAGTGGTGCGCTGCATCCCACAGTTTGCAAAGCTATCGTGACACAGTCCAAAGAACGTTTTTTTTCTTTAGTACAACTAGATCAAACTGCTCTTGTAATATGATGTTACCAGCAAACCAGTATTTAAATACAAACGACGTCATACCTGTCACATGGGTGTATTGAGTTGTAAGTGTGGATGAAGAATATTTCAGCCCTTTCAATTTGTTGAAAAAATACCTATACATTGGTGGCAATGATGTCGTGTACAAAGCTAATATAATTTTACTTGACCCTCGCACCCATACTTCATATTCCCCGTGACAAATGGCGGAGAATACAGCAAAACATTACAAAACACCTTGTTGCTGAGTACAAGAAACGTGCCAATTTACTTTTTTATGGACATCCGTCTTAAGAATGAGCAAATTGAGCCGTAGAGTCAGCAGTTTGAAGATAGAGGCAAAAATAACACGTCTGTGAACGTTGGTGGGTAAGGGTTTCCTGCAGCACGGCTAATAAGGTAGATGGTTGGATAAACGCATCTTTGCGGGGGAGTCTTTTTCTATATGATGGAAGTTTAACGAATCGTTTACTTCTTCAGTTGTTATATTTATTAAAGTTTAATTGTTCTTGAGAATAGTAAAGACGCTATGAGTTTGGATATTAACGTCTCTGTTCTATTGTGTGAAACGTAGCTTAATCTAAATTCGTTGGACGTCATTGTCACTTATATGTGGACTTTCTTGATAAGGGCAAAGATCAACTCTATGTTGACAAACTGCTATATGCGTGCATTGCCAGTGCAGTGTTCATGATTGCCGTATTGTCTTAACACTTACTTTTGCAAATGCTGCGGTCCAATCTGAAGTAAATACTCACTGTTTATTTTGCTAAAGCTGTTATGCTAGACGTCGACGCCGGATTTGGATTTTGGAGTCTACGTCAGATCTGGCGCTCGCTCCTGCCCCCTCAACTGATTTAGCAAATCCAGTTCGTTGATATCCAAATATGTAGTGTATTAATAGTCTAAGTAACATCCGGATACAATTTAGTAAACAAAATGCCTATTTTTTTCAAATCATCTTTAGATACGGTAAGGGTTAAAACAGGAGATATCAAAACACTGCGCGGGTCAACGCCTATCATGGGCGTGACTTCAATCCTCTCGCCGATCACATGATAAAGTTACGAAATTTCGCCAAGTGTAACATTAACGAGTTTTCAGCGTTTCCGCTACATACAGCAGTTGCACAAACGAGCTAGCGTGGTGCAATGAACACTCGGTAGGTTTTTTATCTCACAAAAATTATTTGAAATGAGACTAACAAAAATAGAAATGAGCAGAGATATTTAAATGTTGTAGCTACCCGCATGCACAAACGTGTCTCGGCAGTCCTGGAGACTTGCGAGTTAAAGACCAAAGGTCTACTTTCTCTCAACCCCGCGTTAATGTAGGACACTTATGAAACACTCCACAGCTCAAGACTTCCATTTACGTGACCTTACGCCAATTGACAAGTCGTTTTCGCTCACACTTCCTTTATTGCATGGAGGACAATAGGCAGAACAGACAGCGCAAATAAGGTGAGAAACGACACGTTGACGTAATTTTATGCCCAATACTTTACAAAAGGGGATGTTAGTTGCTGTAATGCATAAATAAATAAATGTGTTTTTGCTTTGCTAAAACCAAAATGGCGGGCTGACGAGCCTTGTGTTCCCTATATCCTATATTACAAGAACAGCCTGTTCGTTTATGTCACGATGTATAGTGTGTGATTTGCTTAAATAATAATGTTCGCAGTCTATTTAATAAAAAAAAATGCATATTTTTGTTCAATATATTGAAAGAATTGGCTTCAGTTGTTAGATCTGGTAACGACAAATATATCCGATATTCAAAATGGTTTACACTGTCCGGGTCAATGCCGATCACGGGCGAGACTCCTCTCGAAATTTCACAAAAGGTGAAAATAATGATTTTTAAACATTTAGAATTTCACTTCACTTAATGGTTGAACAATCATTAAGTAACTTAATAGTTTGTCTGATGATTTCACACGAAATCTTCATATAAAAGTTTCACAAACGAGCTAGCATGTTGCAATGGACACTAGGTAGGTTTCGTTTTTCACAAAATTAATTTGAAATGGGACTAACAAAAATAGAAATGAGGAGATATCTTTAAATGTGGCTGCTGTTCGTGTGCACAAGCTTATCTCGGCAGTCACCGCAGAGGAGTGAGTTACAGAACAAGGGTCTGCATACTCTTAAATCCGTGTTAATGTACTTATGAAACGCTTCACAACTGAAGACTTCCGTTCGCGCGACCTGCCGCTAGTGGACAACACGTGACCTGCCGCTAGTGGACAACACGTGACCTGCCGCTAGTGGACAACACGTGAACTGCCGCTAGTGGACAACACGTGACCTGCCGCTAGTGGACAACTCGTGAGTCATTGAGGACGCACCTTTAAATCCTTTCAATTAAAAAGTAGTGTTCATGAATATTGAACAACAAAGTTTGCCGTAAATGTGGAAAACGTTCCATATCTAACCTAATTTAACAAAGACCGTGTTATAATTTATTGACAACACTCAACATAAAATTATTATTAATATAACTCTAGCAATTACCAAACCTCCTGTTATTGGTGCTTTCTAAGCACATACCATATTCATGGCGAACAATGGACGTGCGTGTATGATGAAGATGATGTTAAGGATTACGATTATGATGCTTGTGGTTTTGTTGGTGGCAATGATAATAATGATGATGATGATGTTGATGATGATGGTTTATAGCCACTACCTCAATCCAACTGTCGAGTTATCCTTTCAATCCATATAGCCACTTCGAGTGTTTGATTTTGTCATTCCATACAACCTTGAGTCTACCTCTTCGGGTTATTCCTGGTATTTCACCTTCTGTGCAGCCAACTACCAGACTCTCGTTTCTTCTTTTCTAACGACCGTATTTGACATTTTCTTCCCTTGATTGAATATAGCAGACCTTCTTTTTCCTACTTTATCTCTCACACAGAAATTAGTTTCACTCAACTTCCAGCTTATTCTTTGCATTATGCCCCATGCCGAATCATAGAGACCTTGTATATGTTTATGGTTCTCCTTCTCGAGTGTGCCCGACTCACTGCCATTCTGAACAACGCTCCAAATTAAGTTTTAAAACATATCTTGAAACTTAAGCCATCGTCTTTCCTTTCCTGTTAACAAGATCAATAGCAATGATTCACCACGCGGAAATTATTACACTGAAGAAGGCACGTGCCTATAAAAGGTAACAATTGAAAACTGTGTAACATTTGGGTGATATTGAGTTTACGAAATTACCCCGGCTTCGATACACGATCATGATCACAGGAAAGTCGCCAGACTATATTGAGAGTTCGACGCACCGCCGATGCGTTACATGCGCCACACTATTATTTACACACTTAAACAATGCCCAATTTACGTCCTTTCCCAGTTACTGACAAACTCCGTCGTGTTGGTTTCAGGTCGGTCATGCGAGACCTCAAATTTCCCCTATTCGCCGCGGCGTGGCTGGTGTCGATAGCTACATCTGTCATTGCAGAGCCATTTTGTAAGAGGCCGAACGAACGTGAGTCGAAGCATGACATCACCGTGCCATTTCTGTGGACTACAGGACAGTATGAGGTGGAGGTGACGGTGCCGCAGGTTAGTATCAGTGTCCCCATCTGTTTCACACTTCATGCAGTCGTATATAATCATATTTAGGAATTGGCGACCGACACCAAGTGACAATAGGTTAAAGGTGATGGAGACAAACGCGATTACAAAAGAGATGATGTAGATAAATGAGTGAAACGGTTTCATAAATGTCAAGTGGCATTACATTTTTGACATGTAAATGACTACACACAGGATCTGGCAACAAGATACGAGATACTATTGTAGGTACGACCATCAAATATGGACTTAGTCGTAAAAAAATAGTTTACAGAAATGTGGGATTTCGGATTAATCAAACTACTGGGTTGATTATGGATCAATGTTGCATTAAAGTATACCTATGATTAAGCTAATTGTTATACCTCTTTAGTAACATTTCATACTAGATAGGATGACATATTGTTAGTCAGAATTATATATACTAAATATAATACATTAAAACTTCATCATTTGTCTGTCAACAACTTTGTCCAATGCCCGTGTAATTTAAAATGTTCAAACTGTATAAAGTATCGTTACAAACATTAATTAGAGATCACAAGGTGGAATTCCTTATTAAACATTAATTAATCAATACATCTCAAGTTGGATTCATAAAAGCAAGTTCATGTTTAACTAATATCTTATGTTTTGTTGAAGAAATTGCAATGTGGTTAGATGATGAATCACTAGCGGATGTTGTCTACTTAGATTTTCAGAAAGCTTTCGATAAAGTGCCACATCAAAGATTGTTACATAAACTAAAAGGTATAAGTAATGATGTAATCAACTGTATAGAAAAGTGGCTAACACATAGAAGACAGATAGCTACTTTTCTATACAGTTGATTGCGTCATTACTTATACCGTTTAGTTTATGTAACAATCTTTGATGTGGCACTTTATCGAAAGCTTAATGAAAATCTAAGTAGACAACATTCTAACACACAGAAGAGAGACTGTAATAATAGACGATGAGACTTCAATCTGGAAATATATGTTGAATGGAGTACCACAGGGATCAGTATTAGTCCCTATATTGTTTTGACTGTATTCAAATTATTTGGAAGACAACATATCTACCAAAGTACTGAAATTTGCAGATCACATAAAAGTATTCAGAAAGATTACAAATAATACAGATACAAACATTTTAGTGGATGATCTAGAAAAATTGGCTAAATGATCAGAAAAATGGCAAGGTATTCAAATTTGGGAAGCATAAATGTACACACATACGACATGGAAACATGGACGAAGAATAGAAAATGAGGATGCTGTACTAGATATTGTCACACAAGAAAAGGGCGTAGCAGTAACGTGTAGTGCTGACATGAAAGTTTCAAAATAATGTGAGATTTCTGCTGAAAAATGGAATCAACAACTATCACATATAAGGCGAAACAGCTAATTTACCCCTTTATAAAGCAACAGTTAGACCGCCTTTGGAGTATTTGATAAAAGCATGGAGGCCAACTAATCTGATTATAAAATTTAGATATATTAGTTATATTATCCTCTTATTATAATGTGGTTTGACAACACTAGAGACCAGGAGATTAAGAGAAGACCAAATAGAAGTATTGAAAATAGAGATCGGCTATGAGGATATTGATAGAAATATGTACTTCAAACATAAAGATGTCAGTGGAACAAGAGGACACAAAACAACATTAGTTAAGGAACAGCGTGTGTTGGACATAAAACAGCACTAATTCTCACATAGGGTGATAAATGAATGAAGCACACTGTCACATGGTGGTGTGACCGCTTGTAGTGTGGATATATATGGATAAACATATAATTGACTGATATCCTATGAGGGCGGGCTATACATAGATAATAAAACTTTTTCGCTCTCCATAAACCAATGATTTCCATGTCCACTTGTCATCTGGAACTTATAATTTTCGATGGCAATCTTGCTAAACATAGTTAAAATTGTAAATGATCGTCAGTGACTTTGGATAATTGATACAAATCAAGTTCGATTTCATGCGTACAAACATGTATACATTCATCCATACATTCATGCATTCATGCATACATACACACATGCGTACTTGAACATATACACGTATGCACGCATGCAAACATCATGACATGTTCCCATTAACGCAGTCACACATCCACGTATACACGCATGCACACACGCTCGCATGCGCGCATGAACACATCCCCGTACGTATGCATGTACCCATGCACGTATCCACAAATACACTTTGATTTATACATGCGTTCATATATTTGCATTAATTAATTAATTAATTATTGATGGTGCATTTCTGTTTTAAGATTTTGTATATATGTGTTCAATAGTTTCTCATAACTGGCTTTTGAGTGGTCGACGTACGCAATGCCTGCTATGTGTACGATATAGTTATGTTTTGTATTTTAATGCATGTGTACATGGAGTGAGACCAAAATAAAATATTTACTTACATTTGTACGAACTCACGTACTTAAACATGCATACAGACGTATACAAGTTTGAACAATCATTCAGCTTATATATGGATTTATGAAAAGATGGATAATATCGCTGATCGATTCCGTCGTTAACCCATTTTCGACAAATCGAAGGTAAACCATGCGTTTTAGGCTCCTCCTAGCGAGATGCACCTGATTTTGGCGTGGCGCATCACATATATACTTTGCCCAAAATTCAGACGCCATCATTCATGAATAATTGCATGAGAATCAATAATGATATTTTTTATGCAGCATCTCCAGACAGGGCACATTGACAGTTTCATATCAGACATTCGTATGTCTCATCAAATATTCGAAGTAAAATCGAACGAGTTCATCACGTTCAATGGAAGCGACGTTTTACAGAAACTTGTCTATCCAAGGTACAATGGGAAGGAAAACATCTACAACATCACAGGTAATATTATCTGCCGTATACGTCTTAAGTCATTCTTATGAGTAACACATATAGTAATTCGAAAATAATGATTAATTTACGGAACTATTTTAGACTGATGAATTATGCACGATTATTAACATTAGGTTAGCATTGGGCTATGTTCCATGCGTTTGTATTGATGGCGTAACCCCAATTGTTCTGCACCTCCGATGTAACAATGTTAGGAGTAATTCAACTCCGTGTGGGAAGCATCGAATTCATAGTGAAATATCTACTTGCCATTACAGGAAAAACATGCAAGAATGTCGTAAATATGAAGCCGCTGTTCGCGTCTAGCTTCTGGATTATTCCGCTTCTCCAGATGAGGAAAACGTTAGGGTGGTTTGGTGGTACATATTACTCACAAATAGAGTACGTCGACAACAATTCGACCGTAAGTAATATTGTGTGCGCCCCTCTCTACCATATTTATAACGGTAGAATCGCATATGTCCTCTCACTGCGATATTCACGATGGCAACCTCGTGTGTGGCCTCTCATTGTACTATTCACGATGGTGTCCTCGTGCGCGCCCGCTCATAATGATGTTCACGATAGCATACTTGTCGGCGCCATCTTACAGTGATATTTACGATGATATTCACGGATCCTCGTACGTGACCTTTCTGTGATAAACACTATGGTTTCATTGTGGGCGCACTGTCACTGTGACAGTAACGCATCCTCTCACTGTGATATTCACAATAGTATCATCGTGCCCCAAGCTGTGATAATCACATATTTCATCGCGCGCGTCTTCTCGTTTTGTCATTCACGATAGCAGTTCATAGTTTTGTTACAGCCGTGACGTGTGGTGCTCGCCTTGCATATCGCATTGTATGTCTTCTATAGGTGAGAGATATGACTGTGTCACATTGGAAGTATTGTTTCGACGGACGGCTTCTGATGCATATGTTCGGTGACTCTGGTAGACACATCACGCGCGTCACAATAAGTGGGTATATTTCATTTTAGCTCTGGGGATGTGTTTTATATGACAGTTCCGATTTATCAATAGAAATATGCTGACGAATGCCACATAATGTTCCAACATCGCGATAGCTACTATTGTACATGACGACTATTTGGGCAGTTATTGAAAATGCCATTTAGGAATTAATCTAGATTAATCCTTGCTATTGAGAACACAATATTAAACTATTAGCCTTAGAATGGACACCGAAAGCCAACCAAATGTGCGACCTTAAAGAGAATCATGTTTATTTTTTCGTATGAACTGAACCGTAATAGACAGAATGTCATTATCAGCGATCAGAAATGAGCTGGAAACCTGTTTCTTTGCAGCCGGTCGAAATATCCCGATGATACATTACGACATTCTGACTGTGAAAGAGTTTGCTGTTTATCAACAATTTAAGGTTCGTGCTCCGGTGAAGCAATTACATTTTCACAAATCAACAAGAAAGATATACTTAAATATATGTATAATTTCCATACATACACTATTAATTTACATAACAATCTAAGCAATGTATCTAAAATATATTCATATAATTAGATTATGTCATAAAGAAATGCACGAAATTCAGCACTGTTATATTTATATTAACGATTCCCCTAATTATGCAACTGATTAAGTCATGTAGATAGTGAATACGAATTACAACACATTGCTTATTGTCGGATTTGCACAGAAATTGGTGCGTAACGTTACACAATGTTTTTCACAGATGTTTTGTGCGAAGTGTTAAATGACTATTTGCATGTGCAGTATTTTCGATGTGTGTCGTGGTTGTTACTAACGTCTTGGAAAACAGATACCACATTATTGATTGGCAACGTAGTATTATTACTGTAATCAGTCGATCAGATAATTATGATGGTAATCGTAATATGCATATTAAACATATTTTAAGAGAAACTGTTGTGAAACTCTAATCCTGGTGACTAGCATCACTTTTTTTAAGAACCCACTGGATGTTCTATTTTCCCATATTTCACAACAGTTTAACGGTATCTCTTCAATTACGTTTTTATTGCTTGATACATAATTTAATGAAGTGAAAAGGAAAAACGCTGAAAATGAATTTCGCCCGATAGGACATTCAGGCCTATGATCAACCTTGATTCGATAAAATTCTTACCGTTCATATAAGTGATATTTATTATATATATATATATATATATATATATATATATATATATATATATATATATATATATATATATATATATATATATATATATATATATTTATAATTCCTTTCAAATAGGTATGTTAAATAGCACACCCGCTATTTCCTCATTACACTATATTTCAAGAGAAAGCTCACAATACACAATACCTGTTTGTGCTATCAACAAATCATGATTCATCTTCGAAACATTTTTTTTCCAATACCAACTGTTTCTTTCACAAGCTGTTCAATATTCGTCTAGGTGCAAATTGCAATACGTCTAAGTAGTAAACCATGCTGTTCTTACCATTTGCTGATTAAGCACAAATGTCAGAATTATTGTTTTAGAAGAATATTGAAACATCGATCATTTTACTATAACGTCACTGCTGCATTACAAACGTTTCAGTGTATCGGAATTGGTGAAAGTCATTCTCGTTGGAACCAGCGGCCTATTTAGGAGGAGCCAATTGGGCCATGCTCCCTTTGCTTAAATGTTTCCATTTTATACCGTATTTTGCCCTGCTACATGGTTGCATGGTTGACCAGGCTTCCTTCACCTTGGCCTGCCTATTCCGAGATGCTGAATATGCCACAGGCCTAAACTACCGCACACTTTGAAGAACCGCCACGCCTTTTGTACGTTGTAAAATGGCATGTCGCTATTTGTAGTTTCCAACAGGAGTCGTGTGCAAACGTGGAGCGTACGTTAACACACATCCTCCGGACGAGTTCGAATCGTTCAGCGCCACAGTTGTAATGGTCTACCCAAGTCACAGTTTTTCCACGATCACGAAGGTGAGGACCGTTCTACACATTAATACGTAACACAAAATGGGGCGGTGCGTAGCCCACTTGTATTTTGTAACAGCAAGACTAACCGGGCTCCAATTAAAGGTGTGGTTTGTTTATGTTATGGTTACGTTGCCCATCTTGTGTTGCGAGTCGCAAGTTGGTGCGATTGTGTAAGTGCACACTCCTGAGCATTTGTTGCCACGATTCAGTTTTCGAATCAGTCCAGCAACGGTTGCGCCGGAACAATCAACAAATAACTCGAAATTTGATGAGTTGCGGTGCATAGTAAATTGCACGGAAGGCCCATTTTAAGTCAAATAAACACGATTCGCAATAAAGGTATGCCTAGCAGTATTTAGTCAATTCCGTAAATACTACGTTCTTTGATAAGCTGTGGGTGCGAATTGTGTTTTTGTGTTTATATAACATAAGCTGGACCAGTCGTGCAATGTACGCTGGTCAGCTACTATACAAAGCTCGCGTGTTGATTTGGCTGGCATAACATTTGGTGGACCGTTCCGAATATTTAATAGCGGCAACAATATGTAATCTGCGCAGACCCATTCACAAAAACGCACAACTCGCAACAAATGTACAAAACAATGTACGGGGTAACTTTACTGGCTCCTGAGACTGCCTTGGTCAGGTGGTTGCTGTTGTGTGTGATCGCGTCCATAAACGTTTGACTGTTATAAACAGGTTGTATTGAAACAGTTGCACCAACATCCGCTACCAAATCAAACCAGAACATTTATATAGCTCGTTGTAACGATACGTCTTCACGGAATTAGAGTTTGGCCTACAATCGTTTTGATGAAGCGTTCCTGTCTTGTAGGAGTTCTACGATAACGGTATCAAACTGGCGAGTTCCCTCATATTCGCTTTGCCAGGAACATCGATTGAACGGCGATTCGGTCACGGCTATCTTCGCATCATTCGCGACGACAATACCGGTAATTCATGGCTAAAGGGTTCGAATGTTCAACGAATTGGATCGGTTCACAGCTGCTCAATTACTTGATGTTTTACATAAATGAAAAACAAATTCTCCGAATTGTTTTATTTTATGCTACACATCAATTAATAATTATATACTTCATGTTTCCATATTTATTGGTGAAGTATATTTAATGCTAGACACGTGATGTATATCTTTTGTACCATCAACAGTGTTGCGTTTAATCTGTCAATGCAAACTTCCCATCAGTGGCGCACTAACCATTTCACCATTGCCACAACTTTTATTTAATGCACGGAATCTGCACATCTTTATTTCATTTGGTAAACTCCTAAATTCAAGAAATATCTGCGTTTCAATTGCGTACAATTGTAAATAGTATCTGCATTGAAATAATTGTGTCTAGAAATACAATAACGTTCATTTGATACTATATTGTATTACGCTATTCAATTGCATATTGCAATTTCTTTATCACTCACCCCACCTATCCTCTTCGGGCCCAGTGGCCCATAAGGTTGAAGTGCATCTCCTCCAGTTCGCTCCGTCAACTGCTACGCCTCTCGTTCCAGCAGTTCCACACCAGTACGCCATTTTCGTTTTTAACGGTTGATCGCCACGTTGTCTTTGGTCGACCAACCTTCCTTCTACATTCGAGCGTCCGGGTCAACGCCTTCTCACATTTGCTGTTCTTTCCATTTTATATGATATGCCCAACCCATTTCCATCTTCTGAACTTGACAACGGTGCTGATTGTCTGCAATTTTGTTTTTGCAAGAATGTATTGATTTGATATTTTCAGGGGGCTAAATCTGACTATTTAGGTCCGTTAGTTGTAACTCCAGAATTGGTAGCTAAGAAAATAAAGGCAATGAAGGATAACAAATCACCGGGAGTGGATGGGATTCCTCCAAAATTACTAATGGAAACAGTAGAACAAATCAGTATACCACTTGCAAGAGTATTCAACTTGTCATTAAAAGAGGGAGTTGTTCCGTTTGAATGGAAAGAAGCAAACATCATACCATTATTTAAAAAGGGTTCGAGAAATAAGTCAGAGAATTACAGACCAGTGAGTTTAACGTCAGTGATTTGTAAATTATTAGAAAGGTTAATTAAAGACCATATGGTGGACTTCCTCGTTAAGCATAAATTATTAAATTCATCTCAACATGGATTCCTTAAAGCGAGGTCATGCTTAACAAATATGTTATGTTTTTTGGAAGAAATCACTAAGTGGATAGACGTGGGATCGCCAGTAGATATTATCTACTTAGATTTTCAGAAAGCTTTTGACAAAGTGCCACATCAAAGATTACTACTTAAATTAAAAGCCCATGGTATCGGGGATAGCATAACTGACTGGATAGAACAATGGCTGACTGACAGAAGACAACGAGTTGTAGTAGATGGAGAAGTTTCAAATTGGAAATCGGTTTTGAGTGGGGTACCTCAAGGATCAGTATTAGGACCTATATTATTCTTAATTTATATCAATGACTTGGACGACAGTAACGTACTGAAATTTGCAGATGACACAAAACTGTTTAGAAAGGTTAATACTGATGGTGATAAACAACATTTACAAAACGATCTAGACAGATTAGTGAAATGGTCTGAGAAATGGCAGATGTTGTTCAATTTTGGGAAATGTAAATGCCTACATACAGGACATAGGAACTTGAATGTAAACTATAGAATGGGAGATACTGTTCTGGGTACTACTGTAAAAGAAAAGGACTTAGGCGTTACAATAAGCGCTGATATGAAAGTTTCAGAGCAGTGTGGTATTGCAGCTTCAAAGGGTAATCAAATTCTTGGATTGATTAGAAGAAACATAACATACAAGGGAAAAAACTTAATTATACCTCTTTATAAAGCAATAGTTAGACCTCATTTAGAATACTGTATACAAGCATGGAGACCATATCGTAAGAAGGATATAGATACGCTTGAACGCATACAAAGGAGAGCAACTAAAATGATTCCAGAACTGAGAGACCTTAGTTATGAAGAACGCCTGAAAGAATGTGGTTTAACAACTCTAGAGACAAGGAGGTTAAGAGGAGATCAGATTGAAGTTTTTAAGATATTGAATGGGTATGAAAATATTGATAGAAATATGTTTTTCTCACTCAAGAAGGATAGCAGAACTAGAGGACATGAGGTAAAATTAGTAAAGGATCAATGTAGATTGGACATCAGGAAGCACTCGTTCTCACAGAGGACAATAAATGAATGGAACAAATTGTCAACAGATTGTGTAACTGCTAGCAGCGTGAATATGTTTAAAAACAAGGTTGACACATATCTCAGGAGGGCGGGCTATAAGTAGATGAACATTGTTGGACTCTCGATAAGCCAATGGCTTCCTTGTCCACTTGCCATCTGGGCCTTTGGCTTGGATGGCAAATCTTGTTAAATCTTGTTAAATCTTGATATGTCTGATGGCCATCTAATTTGTAGGATTCGTCTTAAGCACTTGAAAAAAATGTATCTAACTTTCTGCTGTCCCTTCTTTTATTTTCCATATTTCAAATCCATACAATAGCATTGGTTTAACAAGTGTGTTAAAAAGCCTCAATGTAGATCACAATGTGTATTAATTTCAATTCCTTATTAGCTTTAGTTTCATGAAAGATACCCTAGCTTTACGAATTATGTTAACAATGTCATCACCGCCTCCTACTGATGTTAGCACCAAGGTAGTTCTACATGTCCACTTCCTTAAGTTCTTGCTCATCATTTAGTATACTTGAGTTTCCGTTTTATTCATTCTTAGTCCTGTCCTAACTGCACATTGATTTGGTTGTTGTATCTATGTTTGCATGTGTGTAGCATGATGACATGAGTGCTATGTCATCGGCAAATTCTAGGTACTCTTGTTGTGACGTGAAGTCCGTCTGATCCCTACTTTATTTCCTGCTGTTGTTTTCTCATTATCCATTCCACTACCACCAAGAAGATAAATCCACACATTACATCTCCTTGTTTAATTCCAGTTTTACCATCGAACCACTCATTATCCATTCCACTACCACCAAGAAGATAAATCCATACATAACATCTCCTTGTTTAACTCCAGTTTTACCATCGAACCACTCATATTCCTCACCTTCGTCTAACACTACATATTCACTATCATCGCATAACATAACATATGAAACATGTGGATTATTTTGCGTGGAATTCCATAGCTCTCCTAGAATTTCCATAAACTATCTCGGTGCACTGAGTCAAACGCTTTCTGAAAGTCCACAAACGTGATGTATAGAGTTGCCTGCTATTTCACTACCTGTTCTATAATATTTCGCAAAATAAATATATGTTCAACTGTGCTTCTCCCACTTCTGAAACCTGCTTGTTCTCATCTCAAATTGTTGTTGTTAACTCCACTGAGTACTCTTCCGAAAATTTTAGTAGGAACATATGTCAAAGTAACCCTTCTCCAATTCCCGCACTCTATAATATATCCTTTCTTGTGTATTATAACGATCAGCCCATGCTTTCTTTTGTTCCCAACATGTTCTGAATAAGTTAGAAATCATTTCTCTGTTGTAGTCATGTGTTCTTTTGTGTGCTGTAGATTCGTCCTTTCCCCTGCATTCCCGTTTTCATCTTCCTTAGCGCTGGTCTAATTTCTACTTTTGTTATTGGATCAGTGCTGATTTAATTTATGATAGGATCTATCACCACATTTGTTACAAGAGCATCATTTACACGTCTATTGCGGATTTCCTCAAAGTGTTCTTTCCAACGCTCCCTTCTTTCGTTAATAAATGTCAATTTTTTTCTACCACTGCATGCGTTGTCTTATGCTTGTCATTAATAGAGTTAATGTACTACCGTAGCGGGCGGGCGGTCGGGCGGTCGGGCGGGCGGGCGAGCGGGCATATAGACAAATAGACAAATAGATAGACGGACGGACGGAATGACGGACAGACAGACATACAGATGAATCATGGAAGTGGCCAGTATGCTCATATTACCTTGATTTTATAAAAAAAAAACGTAAACGATCAGACTGTATATATTTTGGACGCGGTGGTCCAGGAAGCAGATCACCGGATTTTTCGGATGAGGAAACATGTTTTCAAAACCACCTTCTGCCATTTCGAAACTTAGGAAATTTCGTTAACCCAATTGTAACTGTGTCTTTCGGAATAGACACTAAGAGCCGTTGGTCCCTTCTATCTGTTTTCCACACAATGGGAAATAAAATATCCCAAACAGGGGGTAAATGTGTAACTTGTCGTATACTCCATCTCATAAATATATGCAGAAGCGTCCATTAAACGACTTAACCAATTTTACAAACTACCTCGCAAGAGGATACTATTGAAATGAAATCAGATTGTACATTTAAAGCTAATTTCGTTAGAGTTGTGATTCAATTAACTTTGTATTCGGTGTCTTAGGTATACGATATGTTATCGACCCTAAGCAGGGAAACTGCACCATCGACGGGACGGAAGTGATATGGACTACATATTTGTTCAATGGACCATGGGATCCAACAAATATCAACCACAGACAGTCACCTGGCCTCTTCGACTTACATAACTTTGAATTCAACTTTCAAGAGACTGTAAGTGCTAAGTGAAGCCGATGCCTTGGTACTGCCGTGTGTGTTTATAAGGCTTTGCGTTAGCCTAATCTATTAGATAAATATATTAACTATAATTAATTGAATTTCTGCTTTCATGGTGAGCAATACTGATAGGTTCGATATTTAAACGCTCTAAGTATCGTTAGTTTCGTACATTATACGTATTGGTGTCAGCTTTACGCATAAGCAGATTACGGAATGGGCTGTATTGGTGAATAGGCTACTTATAAATGTTATATGTGATTTCAAGTAAGACATTATGAAGTTTTATATGCGAAGTAATCTAGGTATATAAAACAGTTAAAACTTAGCAGAACAGGGAAACGCCAATAGCTTTACTGTAGTTATGTTTTTTAAGACAGAGTTATCACCAACACCGGTGGAAAATCTCTCAAACAGTACGTGGATAAAGGCCAGTAAATACATTAGAGGGGTGTGGCAGAGGTCTCAACCTCCCACCAATCTTACCTCCCAAGTATTTGTGAGATAAACCTCCCACCAATATTTTAGGACCAACCTCCCATTTCCCACTTGCCGCCACCACGCCTCAGATTAGGGCTTAATGGGCAATTCAAATGCATCAACGTTATATATAAAACTACATTACGGCTATGTATGAATAAATTCAACTTACAGGTTATACGTTAAGTATTGAGATACTCCCGGGGCATGGAACATATTGCTGAAACTGAATATAGCTTTCCGTTCTATTCGATGATGCAATACATTTTTTGCTTGTAATATTGAGGAAAAATACTAACGTTCTTACCATCGATTGTCAAATCTAATTAATTAGTGAAATAAGATACAGAGTTTGTTATTTATTAGTGCCTGCACTGTGCAAATCAGCAAATGAAACTTGTGTTCGCAGACGGTGGAGAGGGGCCAAGAGATTGACGTCTTCAAGGCTTTCCAACAGGACTGGCCAGATTACGGCATCAATACGACAGCGGAACTCTATTACACGACGGTAAAGCAACCTATCCATTTATAAATCTACAACACGAAACAGAAAAAAGCAACCTTTCCAATTATCAATATACCACACGATGGAAAAACTAACTTATCCAATTTCCAATACTCTACACGACGGTAAAACAACCTATCCAAATATCAATATACTACACTACGGTAAAAACAACCAGTCCTATTTTCAATATACTACACGACGGTAAAACTAATTTATCTAATTGTCGATATCCTACAGGACGGCAAGACTAACCCAATTTTCAATAACCCGCACGACGTTAACATCAACCTATCTAATTCCCAATATACCACACGACCGTTAAACCAACGTATCCATTCTTCAATGGACAACACAATACTAAAACGAACTTAACCAATTCTAAATATGCTAGCCGATGTTAAAAACAACCTATCCAATTATCAATAACCAAAACGACGGCAAGACTAACTTTTGAATAACCCATACCACTTGATCTATCCAATTCCAAAAATGCAACACGACGGTAAAACCAACATATACAATTCTCAATATAATACACGACGGTAAAACCAACCTATCCAATTATCAATTTATACCACACGATGGCAAAACCAACCTATCCAATTCCCAATATACTATACTACTGTAAAGTCAACCTATCCAATTCCCAATATACCACAAGACCGTTAAACCAATGTAGCCAATCTTCAATATACAGCACAACATTTAAACGAACTTATTCAATTCTCAGTACACTAACCGACATTAAAACCAACCTACCCAATTCTCAAAATCCCACTCGACGGCAAGACTAAGTTATACAATTTTTAATAACCCACACCACTTTATCTATCTAATTCCCAAAATGCAACACGACAGTAAAACCAATTTATCCAAATACACTACACGACTGTAAAACCAACATATCCAATTCCCAATATACTATGCTACCATAAAGCCAACCAATTTCCAATATAATACATGACGGTAATACAAACCTATCCAATGTTAAATATGTCGTCATGCTCCAAACTAACCAATTATCAACACGCCAGTAAAACCAAACTAACCAATTATATATTGTATACTCGACGTTAAGCCATCCTATCCAATTCTCAATATACTTCACGACGGTAAGACCAACATATCAAATTATCAACAGACCACATACAATAAAACTAATTCTCAATATAATACACGATTGTAAAACCGACCTATCCACTTCTCGATATTTAACAAGAACGACGGTAAAACCAAACTGTCCAATATCCTCAATACGTAGTTGCAAGATTGTTTGTTAAAAATCAACACAGCTGAATATATTGAGAACGACAACACTGCTTATTTGAAATATGAGACATTATTTGAAATATAATGAAACGTATTGGGACGAATGGTAAAACAACGCTATAATGCATAATTCCCCGTCAAAACTAGAGCGTGATAGCATTCCGATTCCATCAAATCCATATTCTAGTGAACAAAATAACACTACATGCAAACGTACACGCCCAATGTATATTTATCAACATTGCAAAAAAGCTAATTATACAGCGATATTTGCCCTAGGATCATTGGGTTACGGGCGGTGCGCACCCCAACGACGATGCCGCGCCGGAAACCAACGAAAACAACGAATTCGTCGGTGGCAGTAAACTCTTCGGCTTCTGGTACGACACTACGTCTGCTCACATGGTAAGTAATAAAATAACAGAACTATAAAATACTACTACAGTATGTGTTGATATGTGTGTGTGTGTGTGTGTGTGTGTGTGTGTGTGTGTGTGTGTGTGTGTGTGTGTGTGCGTGCGTGCGTGCGTGCGTGCGTGCGTGCGTGCGTGCGTGCGTGCGTGCGTGCGTGCGTGCGGGCGTGCGGGCGTGCGGGCGTGCGGGCATGCTTGCGTTCGGGCGTGTGTGCGTTCGGGCGTGCGTGAGCGTGTCCGCTCGCGTGCGCTCGTGCGTGCGTCAGTGCTTTTATGTTTATCGATGCACTAATGCTTCATTGTAGTGTTAGTTATGCTTTACTAATTCAATTACGCATACTCTGTGTTACAATTGGCACATTAAACGTTCGTTTCAGTCCAGCTATCTGCCTGGACTTATCCCAAAAGTGACCCACGTTCATGAGTACAAAGAAGGAGTGGACGACTTTTCTGTATTTGATATATCGGCGTGTTACGCACAACCAAAGCAAGTGGAAAGAGTCGTCTTCAGCTTACCAGGTATAGTGATCTCATTAGGGTATTTTACTGGAGAAGATACAAACTCTTGAACTGTTATCCATACATATTGTTCAGAAACATCATACGATTCCAAAGATTTTGTTATATAATTAAAATTAATGAAAATCGATGTACGCACATATGCACTTATGAACGCATACCCCATGGACCATTTAACGAAAGTATGGACGTATGCACGCATTCAAATAAGCACGCATTCATGAACGTATGCATGCATGCATGCACATACGGTATGTTGTTTGTTGGCTGTAGGTTGTTATTGCGGCATAATGCGGACCAGACCGAAACTACTCGAGTCTGCGTTGCGAAAATATATAGCTCGAGAGACTGGCGTAGACTTGATCAGAGTCGGCGAGATTGAAGTAAGTTTGTCAGCCTTTGTTCAAGTTCTGTATTTTCCAACTGGTGTATTTCATTGTTGTCTTCCGATTTATATTGTCAAGTTGTTTCTCCAACTTGACGTGGACATGTAGGAATAAACAGAGGGGCGAAGTGGCTGAGTGGTTAGAACGTCGGACTCTGAGTTGAGAAGATCGGGCTTGGAATCTTCTTACCGCCGTATCGAAGCTTGGACAATTTCGTTCACTCCACATTGCTCCAGTTCACTCAGCTTTAAAAATGAATAACTGGCTACATAGAGTTAAAACATATAGTAACAGCGGCGGGGCTGACTGCTTCCCAGAGAAGTCGAGTTGGTCTACCAAGGGTGTAAGGTTAAGTGACCTGTCCCAGTTTTCGGTACAACATTATATGACAACAGACCGTTACTTAGTTAACAAAATAAATGGTTAAAACTTTGGCTTGGGCATAAAAGACATGTGTACAAAGTAGCTGTGCGTTTCCGTCAATAATCTTCGTTGTTTTGCAGATTTCGATTTCATTGTCGTCTGTCGTGGATCTGTGGGTGACTTTATTTGATATACCTACAGTTAAAGGTGGTGTTATTATGTTGAAATATAATTTGTGGATCCATCACGTGACTTAGGAATCCGAATTGTGACCAGTGAGTGTGTGCAAGTGTCTATGTTGCTATAGCCCGGGATACCGACTTCCATCAAGCTTTTCCTTAGCAACCAGGTTTACGTTCTAATAGACGCTTTGTCAGAATAACGAAATGGTACAAATATATGAACATGGGACTTGCTAAATCACATGATGGATCGATCGATTATTTTTTATTATCTGACTACCTCGGTGGTTCGTGTTTATTTACTTATGTGACAGTAAGCTCAACGTCTTATTTAGTATTTAGGAAGCCTACTTACTGCCCATAAAGTGTCCTTCGACATCAAAAAGTCGAATGCAATTAGACCGGGATCACCAAAAAACAACAAAAACAAAATGGCTGCCAAGTAACAGTATTACTCATAACAATGATTTTAATTGACTTAGATTGATGAGTTTTATTATTATGTATTTCACATCTTGAAATCCAATAAATATAACAGGAACTTTATTTGGCAACTGAATATGATCAATAATGGATGATCAAGGTCTTCTATTATTATCTCGTCCTCAAAAACACAAATACTAATGCCAAATTTACACGTGATCAATGTAGTTTTCATAGGATTTGTTGTTAGTTTCTATGGGTTGGAAACAGTCAAAATACCTTTCGTGTAAAAAAACATTTTGTATGAGGTATGCCTGATATTGTCACATAATGTTTGGACAATTTATTTTTGTCTCCATAATGTTTACCTTCACGACGTTTTTGTTTTCAACAATGGCGTCTGCCCCCACTTGGTCGTCCATTCAGATGCGTCACCCGGACTTCTAATGAAAATACTTATGCAAGCTAAGTCAACTCAGGCATGTCATTGTGTTGTTAATTGTATGAAGCGACTGTTGACATCGATGGGTTTTAGTTCAAACTGCAATGTTGAAACAGGGGATTTGCCACAGAGTGTGTCTCGCATTACACTAGCCGAAGCAGTGACCCGGTTGAAGGACGCTGTAGATGCTGTTCCTGCTCGGCCACTCGTTGTGGAGTACCCAGAAGGAGACCAGGTCAGCATTAGCATCTTTGTAATTAGGTGTCGTGTTAGTTTCTACTATGTTCTTTGCTAACAATTGAGGCATCGATCATGTTCGCACCCATATTTAGGCTGTACGAAGCATTGCACAATACGCTTTCTTACTTCCTGTGAAATACTTTTGTTGAATAAACATAACACCATACATGACTCCTGCATTTGGCCACAATACTGTATGTATGTATATATATATATATATATATATATATATATATATATATATATATATATAGATATAGATATGTGTGTGTATATATATATATATATATATATATATATATATATATATATATATATATATATATATATATATATATATATATATATATATATATAGGTGTGTCTGTGCGCACGCGCGCGCGCGCGTGTGTGTGTGTGTGTGTTTTTGTGTGTGGTGCTACTGTTGTCATATTATGTTGAAATAAACATGTTTTGATTTAATATTCACTATAGAGTCGAGAGTACTGATTGTGTAAACTTGTTTGCAGTCATTGATTTTCATTCGTGGCTCACTGAGATTTGGCGCTGAAGCGAAATTATCTATCACAAAAGGTCATTCAGAAGGTATGTTCTGATGTAATAATTATTATTTAGTTTTATTTATTGATGGTGTTTTCATGGCTATTGTTTTGTAGCTGTAGAAACAATAGCAGCAGTAGCAGCAGTACCAACAGTACCAAGAGTAGCAGCAGTAACAGCAGTAGCAGCAGTAACGGTAACATCAGCAACAGTAATAATACTGTTACAGTTAATGTCATTTTTGTAACTGTTTAGTAATGATAGTAATCGGCTGAAGTGATAACATTCTGTCTTGTTAATATTGCAATCCATAGCCGGAACCGGTCCCATTCGCAATTGATTACGTGTTGTGCAGTGCTAGCAACGAATACGATAAATATTGACTTCCAATGTGTCGGTTTCTTTCAGGCGCTATGGTTGCTGTGGCGGTAACTACTGCAGTATTGGGACTGGTGCTGGGATTGACGGTGTATGTGATATTTTGGAAGAAGTCTCAATCGCCATACCTCGTGGAGTGAGGATGGAATTCAAGCTTTTCACCAGTGACACCACTAACCATTCCACCAATAAAACTTCCCAACAGTAGCCCTACTGACCATTTCACCACTGCTATAACTTACATTTGATGTGCATATTCTCAAAATCTTTGTTTCATTTCGAAAACCCAAGCATTTGAAAATGTGTTTTTAGACACAATAACATTCGTTTTTCGTTTTTTATCTTTTTATGTTACGCAAGTGCGCAGGCTCAATGACGTATGTAGTCATAAACAACAATTGCATTGCGCAGTCAATCAATCATTTATACAACTCCGCAACTGTTTATTTTGAATTGATGATCAAGTTTTTGAAGTGGTGATATGTTGTGTGGTGCAACTTGTGGGGAGTTTGATATATCATTGTCCGTTGCAGTCTTCTAGAGCAGCCTGCGCAAATAAATGTTTTGCACTTCTCCTGTTTGACTGATTTCGACACAATTAAACCTCTCTACTGCGACATGTTAGCCCATTTTTGCAAGTGGTCTATATAGTTTTGATGAAAACATCGGACAGAGTATTACATTATACTCGACCTATGTAAAAAAAACTGCGAAAAGGACTCGCCTCTATGTTTTTTCCCTAGTTACCCGATCAAATTTTCCACAAAAAAATTCGCATTATTTTACTAAATACTGGCCCAGTGTTCCGGCGTTGCACGGGAGAAAAGTCAAGAGCGTATGACTCCTTGCACTGCTCATATATGTATTGGTACTTGCAATACAAAAGGAAATGCCATCTTCGCGAGACAAGCATCACATATGCCTACAACTGCCTATTTCACGAAGAGTTCGGTAGATGTTTGAAGTACATCGCGTAACAATAGTTGAAACACACGTAGCGTTGCTAACTATTGCACGGAACTATTGCTCTGAATTACGTAATTTACGTCACACGTCCACATTAGTTCCTCTGACGTAACAAAATAAAAGTTCTATACGTGACAATTTCAGCCACACCACAATTACTCAGCGAAGATTATTCTTTCATATGTATCCAGTGGGTGCTGATAACGGTGAATACCATCCACTGTTATCTATAGCAATAACAGGTGGAAACTATCCACCATTTTCTATAGCTAGGTATTCGTGTATACAGCTGAATGAACTGTGCCAACGTCTGTAGAAGGAAATTGTCCAGCGCAAGGTTGCCCGAATGAACATTTGAAGACTATGGTTCCAAAATGCAACAAATCCATTTGTTTTTATATAGTTAACATTTATCAAGATCTGTCTATAGACGGGTATCCGACAAATGCTATATTTGCAACAGAAATACTCCACAATACTCACCTATCTTGCAGTCGGCCGTTGGCGGTATTGCAGAACAAAGACACGATGCACATATACACTACTTATGCATTAATGTCTACTACGTAGACTAACTATAATGTGTAAATGGTAAAATCACGCAAAATATAATAGCATAAATCTCATCTATGTTATTAACGTCACAGTTAGTACAACAACAACGAACAATACAGGTTTTATGTTATTCCGTTTAGACATAACATCATCTATACGGCTACTGCCACTACTACCACAACTAATACTACTACTACCACAACTAATACCACTAATACCACTAATACCTCTACTACTGCTATTACAACTACTACTACTACTACTACTACTACTGCTGCTGCTGCTGCTGCTGCTGCTGCTACTACTACTACTACTACTACTACTACTACTACTACTACTACTACTATTTCTACTACTACTACTACTACTACTACTACTACTACTACTACTACTACTACTACTACTACTACTACTACTACTACTACTACTACTACTACTACTACTACTACTACTACTACTACTACTACAACTACTCCTACTACAACTATTATTATTATTATTATTACTACTACTACTGCTACTACTAACTCTACTGCTACTACAACTGCTATTTATAATAATAATAATAATAATAGTACTAATTATAACAATAATAAGATAATACTAAATAATAACAAAAGTTTTTGGAAAGGTTATATTAATAAATATGTATTTAATCTTCGTCAGGAATTGCCAGTGAAACTGGTGTATAGTTCATCATCAGTAGTCTGAATAACTTGACCTATATTGGTTCATCTCCACTTAGTCCAACCATATTCACTATCTTCCAGCTGTATCATCATACACACTAACACGACAAGAGTGCGATATCTCCCAAACAAAACCACTGACATAGGTACCGGTCTCGCACACTGTCCCTGTATATCCCGGGACACATTTGCATTACAATCCAGTGTCGTGTGTGCGCGTGTGTGCCAGCTGTGTTGCCTGGGGTGTGTACGTCGTGCGAAACAACTCAATGTTATTGGTGTGTTCCTTCGCGTAGGATGCTGCCCGTAATATCCCACTTCAGTAAGGGCTCAATCTGGTAAAGTGGACTCAATTGAATGATCTTCGTTGATTGTTGACGTAACACATAAGGCCACTGTAGAAAACTGATGCTCGAGTTGGTCCAGTTAGTCCACTAAATTGCTTGCAAACTCAACTTTGAATTGATCGTGGTTGATATATTCCGCAATGTGTTTTTAGTTTTAGAACAGCTGTAAATAATCTGAAAAGAAAACATTGATTGTTCGTGTGAAACATGCACGAAGCGTACTGATGTTACCTTATAAACATCACCAATTATCCAGTGCTCGGGTTCACCAATGCTTTCTGATGTAATCCTAAATTGGATGAGAGAGTGATACATATGTATATACAGTTATTTTATATGTGAATTTTGTAGTTATTAATTAAATTAACAATACTTACAATGGATATTTAGGCAAAAAATTGTATGGACCAGCAGTATTAAAACATTAAAAAAATGTGTGTAGATTTGTTGAGTTTATCTTTCATCGTTTGGGATAAACCCAGTCAAATTATTTTGCACGCTACAATCGCACAATTACGTCTCACTGGAAGAAGAACGAACGTCCGCTGGTTGCAATGATGGCCATTACCAAAATTACGGCCATTACCTAAAAATCGGGGAATTCTACCCAAAAATGTATTTGACATAAAGGTTCTTAAAATGATGCAGTATATCAAGTGATGCGCTCCATCCCACAGTTTGCTCAGCAATCGTGACGCAGTCAAAATAACGTCTTCTCTGTCTAGTATCCGTGTATATCAGTCCTATTAATTTGTTCAAGAACGACCTACATATTGTTGGCAATATATTTGTGTACAAGGCTAATACCATTTAAATCGATCTTCGCACCCGATCTTGCCCTTGATAAATGGCGGAGAGTAAAGTAAAATATTAGTTGACCTTGTTTCTGAGTACCAGAAACTTGCAAAATTACTTTTTATGGACATCCGTCTTACCAATGAGCAAATTGAGCGTCGTGTGGAATTGGGTGAGGAGTGAGAACCCCTCCAGTTTTACAGTAGGGGCAAAAGTGCCTATCTGGCATTCCTAATATATCCAAAGTAGAATATTAACATAGACGTGAATGGTTATTGAAAGACGTGACTATTAATAAAAAGATACCTGTTATATTCGAGTATTGGAATTGGCATCGCTGAACAAGTGCAGTGCCCATAATTACCGTATTGGATTGACTCTTAATTTTGCTACGAAATGTTGGCCGAAATTTTTTTCTTAGCGACATTTATCCATGACAATATTAGTAATTACCATGACTGCTTTTCCAATAATCATACTTTTAACAGCTAGATTTATTCTTCATCATAATAGATACGATTAGCAACCACATTTCAGCTCCAAACACCGACGCGAAAGCGGATTAGTTCAATACTACGTCCTTGTTGCGGTTCAATCTGAAGCCTTTTGCCGGATTTGCCGGATTTGGAGAAAACGCCGATTTTTTAGTATTCCCCTGATCTGGCTTTCTCGTTCGGCGCTTAAGATTGTATCATCAGGTAGGTTTAATTTGTCACAAAATAAATTTGAATTGAGACTAGCAAATTTTTTTCTATTTTATATGCACAGAACTACACAATAAAGGACACAATTGATTCTCGAGTCGAGGCAATTGTTGAATATACAATGTATTTCCGGCCCCCTGTTTGTTCACACTGTTTATACCAAAATAAGGCAAGCTTGTTCTATCTCACGCGAAATATGAAGAAATAACATACCATTCTAGACTGCTGGACCTACGATGGACGGATTGTCATCAAATTTCAGCATGGGAAAATAAGATCAGTCGGCAACGAAGACGAATTAAATACATTGTAGATGTTAACAACTGTCCGCCAAATTCAAGGGGCCCTCTCACTCTCTGGTTAGTAACCTACCCCTAAATACGTTTTTGTGTTTCTATTATGTTATCACAGTTACATTACGTATTGTTATCGGACATACCGAATATACAAGTTGCTATGTAATTGTTACTGAGTATACAGAATCTACAAGTTGCCTTATAAATATATATGCCATTTACATATATGTACACGTTATATATAAAGTATGTCTCTGAATATAATTAATTATTATTGATATCAACAGTTTGCCCATTAGTACATCATTGTCTGTAGGTTATGAGCCTGATTGTGAAAATGGTGTTCAAATACAGATATAGATCCGGATTGTAATTTCTTCAAAACACTCAACACTACATGTACCTCAATATACTACATTGAAAGCGATATAAATGAAATAATCAAATATAACGATTACTATGTTAAAGGATGTTCACTGATTTATTTGAGTGTAAGAAATTTATCAAAGAATATTAATAAATTAAATAATTATCGCTTATCGGGTCGCTTGATGTATAATTGTCAATAATTGGATTAAACGAAACGCGGTTAAATAATTACAATTCGGATTTATATGAACTAACATAATATAGAAGTGTACATCTTACTGGACCATCAAAGAAAGGAGGGGGTGTATCCCTGTATATTCATAAATATTATGAGTACCTAGAGGGATCTGAAATGACCATTATAACTAAATATTTAGAGTGTATATTTGTCGAAGTATAGACTAGGTCTACGAAAGAAAATTGGTGTGTTCTATAGAACACCAAATGCAAATATCAATGTCTTCACAGACCACATACTTAATATTTTACAAACATTAAAAGCTGAAAATTAAAACATGTTATATAATGGACGATTTTAATATTAATGTACTGAATTATGACCACCATACAGAAACTCGCGATTATATAGATACAATGTTCTCAAATGCATTTTTACCTCTGATCACAAAGCCTACTAGAATAACACCAACCTCAGCTATATTAATATAAATATTGACAGCAAAGACATACTTGGTGAATATAACCATATACAGACATTTCTGATCCTCTACCAATATTTTTTTAAACCAAACTAAGTAATAATACAAAATGTGATACAATAACTGACACTATATTATATAACGATCACACTATTGCCACTTTCAGATGTACTGTAAATAAAATATGTTGGGGTGATGTTTGCGAATGTCAGGATCCCGAAGAAAGCTACAAGATGTTCTTAAATAAAATAACAGAGGCATATAAAGTCGAATTTATGTTGTGACATATCAAACCTACATAAAGGTGGAGTCTTAGACGTCGAACGAGAACGCCAGATCATGGGTCGACTAAAAAATCGGCGTTTCCCAAATCCGGTGTCGACGGCTAGCAACACAGCATTAACAAAACGCACAGTGACCATTTATTTCAGATTGAATCGCAACAAGGCGGGGCGTAGTATTGAACAATTCAGCTGTCGCGACGGTGTTCGGGCTTAAATGTGGTTGCTAATCGTATCTATTGTGACGAAATATAAATATAGCTGTTAAAAGTATGATTATTGGAAAACCAGTAGTGGTAATTATTAATATTGTCATGGTTACATGCCGCTAAGAGCAAACATCCGGTCAACACTTCATTGCAAAATTAAGAGTAAATCCAATACGGCAATTGTGGACGCTGCACTTGTTCAGCGATGTTATTTCCAATACTCGTATATAATAGTTTGTCAACATTTAGTTGATCTTTGCCCTTTTCGAGAAGTTCAACATATGTGTCACAATGACGTGCGACGAAATTAACCTAGATTATGTTTAACATTATAGAAGACACGTTAATAATCATACTCATCCTTTCTGGTACGCCTATAAACCCTCCACATAGTTTGTTTAAGCACTATTTGTCTAATAGTTTCTTTTGACAAGTGTTTCTTTCTAGACCGTTTTCCTTGTTTTTTCAAGGGAACAAATTTATCGATCATACTCTCAATTTCATATTTTAGAATATTCCAACATTCAATTGCGTTCTGCTTTTCTAAGTATTTTCTCATATCTTTATAGTTACTTTTGTGGAAGTTTCTCCTATACGTTTTTTATTTTTACTTTCTGATTTTACATTTTGATGTTTTGCAAGGAACGTAACTAGCCCAACATCAGTATGGATCTTGGATGTTTCACCTGAACACTCGCTGTTTTCTTTTCAAATTATTTACACCTGTTCTAAAATTAACAACACATTGCGGAATATATCAACCACGATCGATGCAAATTTGAGATTGCAAGCATTTTGGTGAACTAACTGGACCTACTCGAGGACCAGTTTTTTAGGGTGAAGCCCATTTAACCACATTGTGAGGTTACTGAAGTGGGATATCACTGGCAGCATCTTACGCGAAAGAACACACCAATACAATTGAGTTGATTCGCACGACGTACACACCCCAGGCAACACGGCTGGTAGCAGTGGTAGTAGTGGTAGTAGTTGTAGTAGTTGTAGTAATGGCAATAGTGATATTAGTAGCAGCAGCAGCAGCAGCAGCAACAGCAGCAGCAGCAGTAGTAGTAGTAGTAGTAGTAGTAGTAGTAGTAGTAGTAGTGGTAGTAATGGTAGTGGTGTTAGCTGTAGTAGTATACATGATGCTATGTCGAAACGGAATAACATAAAACATGTATTGTTCAATGTTGTTGTACTAATTAAGAGGGTAAAATGAGATATTAGATCTATGCTATTATGTTTTGCGTTATTTTAGCATTTAAACAATCGTCTTTTTCCACGATGCAGACATTAATGAATGAGGAAGTAATCCGAGTAACTAAGAGCACATATCGTAGTGCACAAAAAGGTTGAAAAACTAAGAGTGTATGTGCGCATCGTGTCGTTGTTCCGCTATACCGCCAACGGCCGACTGCAAGATAGGTGAGTATTTTGGAATATTTCTGTCGCAAATATAGCATTTGTCGGACAGCTAGTTAGATATCATAGAAGGTTATCCAACGACGTGTAAATACAAACAGCATGTGAAGAATCACGAAAGGAAATATCGAGTAGATATACTTATTTGTTGTCTAGTTATTAGTACGTATACACAATTCAACAAAATGTTTTGATCTATTCCATAAGCTTTGGATGTGGCGTATCCAGGCCAGTTGGACGACTCTGTAAAAAAACTACTGGTCGTGAATATAATACACTAATATCATCCGCCTGTTGTATAATATATACTAATGCGATTAGTTTGTTTTCAGATGCAACAAGAGCGTGTAATGATGCCTGTGGAAATCACCCGGGTGTCGCTCAACATTACTTAACTCACCCGTGCAAGTGCAACACGTACAACTTGTGGTACGCGTCCGGAGAATGAGGAGTGGAAATGCTATGTTTACGAAGTTCACTTTTCAACCCGCCATGCCATGTGAAGGAGGTCCACTGACTACACCGACCTAAACCTAAGCAATGTTCCCAAATGTAAACAAAACTGTTGTTGATTATGGAATGTTGTTATGATCCGAATGCGTTTTATTATCATCTACGTGAAATTGTCAAGTATGCAACCAAAGTTGAACCTGAGCAAAACAAACAAGTTTAGTTCCAAAATGCTCTTGCCATGACAAACAGGAAAACGGGCGCGACATTATATATATATATCGCGGTTTGGTAAAACATGAAATAGTTAACATCTTGAGACAAAATTAAAGTATAATTTTTTTTCGCAGCCGAAATTGTTATTGCTCACAAAATAAAAAAATATATAAGATCAAAGCAGCGATCGAATGAGACGACGGCAAATAAATGACATACTTGTGCACTTTTTGATAAAAGCAAGACGCTTTGCATATGTATTCTACATACAAAGAGAACAGTGGGGCGCGGTGGTCGAGTGGCAGAGCGTCGGACTTTTCGGTCGAAGGGACCGGGATTCAAAACCACCTGCTGCCGTTTCAAAACCTGGGCAAATTTGTTCACCCCACTTTGCTCGTGTCTTTCGGAAGAGACACTAAAAGCCGTTGGTCCCTTCTACCTGGTGTCTATGCCAGGGGAAGTAAAAGATCCCACACAGGGGGTAAATGTGTAACCTGTTGTGGACTCAAAGAGTGGTGGTCTCTATCTCTAACCCACCAATTCCCGGCACGTGAGAGGCGCCGAACGACAGAATCATCAACATAATGATGTTGGCCGTTTAATGGAAGAAGAAGAGAACCATTTTAAAGATTGGTGGCACTCCAGATTTTTTTCCGTTCTGAAATGGCAGCAATTTTTTTTAATGGCTACTAAATTCATTTTCACCATATCTTAATAACTGCGACACGTAGAGCCATAATTTTTATGTTCATGTTGAGATTTTAGGTGTCAAAGATTTCAAATATTTTACTGTTGAACTTCTCCGACATTTATGTCCGCCATTTGTAAAGATGGCGGTCGTCAATACAAATGTCACGATATCTTAGCAACTACGTCACGTGGATCCATAATTTTTGTCATTCTATATAGAGGCGATCCACTTTCGCAGTTTTGTTTTCAGATTTCGACAAGGACCAGTCGAGAATAATGTAATACTCTGTCCGATAGTTTCAACAAAACTAAATAGACCACTTGCAAAAATGGGCTAATATGTCGCAGTAGAGCGGTTTCATTTCGTCGAAATCAGTCAAACAGTAGAACACCAAACATTTAATTGCGCAGGCTGCTCTAAAGAGACTGCGGCTGACAATGATATATCAAACTCCCCACAAGTTGCACCACTCAACATATCACCACTGCCACAACTTGAAAATAAATTATAAATAATCAGTTGCCCAGTTGTATAAAAGATTGATTGATTGAGCACTGCAATTGTTATTTATGACTACATACGCCATTGCGCCTGTGCACTGTGGACTACAAACATATTTACAATGCTTGGGTTTACCGAACGAAACAAAGATTTGCAGAATCTGCACATCAAATGTAAGTTGTGGCAGTGGTGAAATGTTTAGTAGAGCTACTCAAAATGGTCGTGTGATCAGTGCAGACGTGTGGTAGCCATCTCCCAGCAATCTGCCTAAAGGTACTGATAAATGTTATGACTGGCTGGTGATCCTTGTCTGTATGTGATGTGTAGTGCAGTGTGAAGCAGTTGTTATCAAACTACACATTGATATAATCAATTGCACGCTCCTGAGAGAAATAAACGATCTTTACATCGCAATATCGCTCAACCTGATCCGAATACGCGCGAAACTGGACCTCCCGGTGTCACTACGCCACAGCTCACAATGCCCTGAAAATCAAGTGCTAAAACGTCCTCGAAAGACCGTGGAGTTGACACTCACATTGAGTATACGCAGCCTTTAGAGGGTCACACATTGATAAATGCGTTATTAGCGCTTCTAAAAGACGAGGACACAATCCAGAACATTATTGCAGCATCCATCAGCGAAAGCAGTATCAACAAACTACTAAAAACACAAACATTCACCGGCATGCTGTTCAAAGCCATCATGGACTCAGAACAATTCAGTGCAATCAAAGAGGATTTGTATCAGGCTTGCTGCATTGACGCAAGCAAGACAACCGCTGAAATAAACGCAATTAACGCCAAAATACGCGCCCTGGAAGCGTCCAGGAAAACGTTTGAACAAGAGAATGTGACACTTCTTGACCAATTAGATGAACAAAACCAAAACAGCCGTCGGAATTGCCTCGTATTTCACGGAGTGACCGAACAACAAAAGGATACGACCACCGCGGTTTGACCGCAGCCACCGTCTTGGAAAGCCGAATGGAGATAAGCCACGACCAATAATCGTCAAGCTCACAAACTATGAACAACGACAGAAGATCTTCTCCGTCAAGCGAAAGCTCAAGGGAACAAAAACCGCCATATCGGAGAATCTGACGAGGCGACGAAGTGCTTTGCTGCAAAAAGCACGGTCTGCTACCGGAGTGACAGCGGTATGGTCAATGGATGGGCGCATGGTCTGTCTTACGTCATCTGGGAGAAAGGTGAATATTACCACTGAGCGCGAGCTCCAGCAACTAGGACGTTGATTGTAGTATAATGTGTCCAGATACAATAAAAATCTGACTTTAATGCAAAAAAAAATGGCAATGTATCTGCAAGTTGTAAGCATTCTGCCTGCATACACTGCCGTCACTAATACGTGTGCTCACCCGTATTTGTTTTTTGCCCATTTTGTTTTGTTCTTTTGTAACTCTGACTATTTAATTAACAATGTCTAAGCACTATTTGTCTATGTTAATGTCACAGCAGTGTATGTTTTCTTTTTTTTAAATGCTATCATTGCACTTTTCAATATTACTGATGTTCTCGTTAATGCGTTTTATTTTAGCATCTATGCTCATTTTGTGGATAGTAATTGTTGTACAAATTACTGTTAATATGATGTCAAGTTATGTCAAGTTCACGTGTAACGAACTTTGAACATGGCTAGAAATGGTTTTCCTTTTCACGATGATGATTCCTTTTAAAGAAATGTTGGAGGGTTAACAGTTAACTCTTTAAATCACATCTTACAAATAAACGAATTCAATGAAAGTTTACCAGATGGAGAACTTGAAATTATTAAACATTTCTCCATATTTTACTGATGAAGAATTAATAAACAAAATAAAAAACAAGCAGAATACTTTTGTAGTGTTGAGTCTAAAATGGCAAAGCCTTAATGCAAAAATCGATCAAATTAATATGAAATTAGAAAATTTAAGAAACTATAGCTGTGGAATTGGAGCCATTTGCTTACAAGAAACATGGCTATCCAATGACTCCAACATTTGTTTGCTGCAGATAGATGGTTTTACATTAATCTCTCAAGGTAAAATACGTAGTGCTCATGGTGGCCTATCGATATATCTTAACAATAAATATGACTATAAAATATTATCTATTAGCAATGTATGGGAAGGACAGTTTATTGAGATAACTGGAAATACGATCCCCAAAAAAATTATACAGGGAAATATATATAGACTACCAAGAGATGTTATTGAGAATTACAATACCTTTATTGACGAATTAACCCCGATACTCACTCATTTACAAAAAAAAACAAAGAGTGAAGTTATCACAGCAGGTGATTTTAATAATAATAACTTATTGAAAATCAAAGAAAAACCTGTATTTAGTGAATACTTTGACATGATCAGTGCACAATGCTTCTTTCCTAGAATCACATTGCCTACCAGATTTTCAGAACATCGTGGTACACATATTGACAATTTTTTTTTGTAAACTGACAGTGGGGTCATTGAACTCCACTTTTGGCATTTTAATCAACCAAATTTCTGATCATCTTCCCTGTTTCATTTGCATGGACTGCATATTAACTCGAGACACGGTACCTAAAGAAAAGTCCGGATTCGCTAAATAAGTTTAGATTAGAATTAATGAACTCAAACATTTATGATAAACTAAATAAGAATATTGATGGTAATCCCAACCAAAATTATAACATTCTTGAAAAAATTAGATCAATAACGTTTAGAGATAAGCTATATCTAAAAATTAAGCAAACTACTATAGACACAGCAAGATATCAGGTCTTTAAAACTAATTTGCACGCTTATAATAAAAGTCAAAAAAAATATTCGTCTGGCCAAATAAATATATTTTGAATCGAGATTTGAGAAACATAAGAACAATATTTAAAAAAACATGATCAATTATTAAAGAAATAATTAATGAAACAACAATGACTTAACAATTTCCTTACTCTTTTAAAATTGATGGAACAACTGTTACCGATAAAACGGATATTGCCAATCAATTTAATTTATTTTTTATAAATATTGGTCCCAAACTTGCATCACAAATAAGCAGTAAAGGCAAATGTCATACAGATTATTTGAAAAACCAGACCATACATAAATTCACGTTTAAAACTATAAGTGAAGATACTACAATTAATATAATTCACCGTATGCATCCTAAATCTAGTAGTGGCAAAGACGGCATATCAACTATGTTATTAAAAACAATAAAACATGAAATTTGTAAACCTGTCACCACAATACTCAATCAATCTTTGTCAACAGGTATATTTCCTGACAAACTAAAAGTTGCTAAAGTAATACCAATATTCAAAAAAGATGATAATACCATTTTTGATAATTACCTTCCAATTTCGATCTTCCCAGCAATTTCTAAAGTATAATTCTAACGTCATATTTGACCAACAACACGAATACTTCCACACTAGAGAGCTTTACTAGTCAATATGGCTTCAGAGAGAAACATTCAACCGAACTTGCCACCTTTGTAATAATAGACAGAATTATTCAGGAAATGGACAAATCTCTAAATCCAATAAATATATATATATATTGATTTATTAAAAGCCTTTGATACAATAGACCATAATATATTCATGGATAAATTAAAGCACTATGGCATAAAAGGCACAGCATTTAACCACTTTAAGAACTATTTATCAAATCGTAAACAGTAGGTACAATTTGGACACATAAAATCTAAAGAAGCATATATTACTACTAGTGTCCCGCAAGGGTCGATATTAGGACCTTTGTTGTTCATTATATACATTAATGACTTACCAATTGACCTTTTCAACTTCATAACTTATGCTGACGATACAACCCTAACCATTACATTATATGTATTTCATCGACCCGGTGAGTTAAATAACAATATAAACGAATAACTAAATAAGATATGTGAGTGGCTTAACGTAAACAAACGTGTTCTAAATGTTAACAAAACTAAAGCTATGATTTTTCATATGCCACAAAAGAAAGTAGAAAAGCCTGTGCTATTAGTTAATTTAACTGTAATTGAATATGTAAATAACTTTTTGGGTATCACATTAAATAATCACTTGAACTTGGACAGTCACATAAACAAAGTAGCACACAAAATATCTCGAACCACTGGAATTCTAAATAAACTGAATTTTTTTTACCACAGCATATTCTTAGGACAATGTACAATTCTATCATATTACCTCATATAACTATGGTATATTGGCTTGGGGGTGTCAAACGCAACGCATATTTATACTTCAGAAAAAAACAGTTAGAATAATCACGTTAAATAAATATAATGCACACATTGTTCCTATTTATTAAGAACTCAAATTATTAAAGGTCAGTGACATCTACAAGCTAAACGAACTTAAATTTTATCATAAATTAATAAATAAACAACTACCTGAATATTTGTATAATATATTTTATATTAACACTTTTGAAATACATCAATATGACGCACGAAACAAAAATCGCTTATTTATGTCATGAAATAATCATGTTTTCGCAAGCAAATGTATTAGATACAGCACTGTTAACAATAGTCCAAATGATATTACTGACAACGTCCATACTCATAGTCTATATTGTTTCTCCAGCTACATAAAACAATACCTTTTTGGTAATTATGAATACAACTGTACCAAACAAAATTGTTACATTTGCCGAAATCAGGGAGGCATACGTGTACAGTTAATTATTTGTGTAATTAATATGTAGGTATATCTTGTAGGCAGCCATACGTATTCATATATGTATATATATATGTGTGTGTGTGTGTGTGTGTGTGTGTGTGTGTGTGTGTGTGTGTGTGTGTGTGTGTGTGTGTGTGTGTGTGTGTGTGTGTGTGTGTGTGTGTGTGTGTGTGTGTGTGTGTGTGTGTGTGTGTGTGTGTGTGTGTGTGTGTGTGTGTGTGTGTGTGTGTGTGTGTGTGTGTGTGTGTGTGTGTGTGTGTGTGTGTGTGTGTGTGTGTGTGTGTGTGTGTGTGTGTGTGTGTGTGTGTGTGTGTGTGTGTGTGTGTGTGTGTGTGTGTGTGTGTGTGTGTGGACATACGAACCAATAATCACAATATACCTTGGGCCAAAGGTCACGTTGTGTCTGTTGTAAGAAGTCGGTGATCTGACGTCTGATTCGTGGAAACTTGAGTGTTTTCAAGAATGGCTGGACTGCAACTTGACTGACGGTGAAGACCATATTCTATTTGATGTCTTGATCGTCCTCATCCACCCTCTCGCCTTCTCTTCTACCGTCATTTACCTCGTCACCGAGCAACGAGGTTGCAGTAATGAACTCGGCATTTTCGACCTACACCGAGTTGACCAACGTTGTCGTCCCGGAAGACGTGGACCACTGCTGCCACCACAAGCAAAGTTCCAGCGATCAGGAACTCGACGACTCGTTGAAAGACGCTTTTATAGCAACGCAACACGCTTTTATAGCCATCAACCAACGAGCGCGTGAATTGTGTGATGGGTGTCGCATCGACCATCCTAGCCAAGAACAACATATGCTCGGGTGCTTCGCCTCGTCTTACGACAAAGTCGATACGCATCTTCAATACGTGCTCGATTCGGCATTATCCCGACTCTTTGCAAGATGGTCAACCTCCACTTGGCGAAGTGAAATGCAACAAACTGTCCTTGACGAGTTCGACAGGGCAACAGCCAGTCCTCGTGTAGCTCCTTATTACCATGCAGACTCTCACCTGTACTAAATACGAATTACTCGCTTGGTGATTGCAATATCATAGTTGTAGAAAGGAACAATCATGCTGTATTGACGACAGTAGTGTGCACGTCCTGAATATAATAATCGTATTTAGATCATATAACATGATGTATTATTTTAATTATGATTTATCGGTACCACTGATAAGAATTTTTGGACTTATTAATATTACATTTTATCTTTTGGCCACGAGTATTTTGGTATCACACACCATGATTAGGTGTTACTTGACATTAGTATACCCGAAAACGATATATGCGATCATATGGTACTATTTAGTTAGGAGTTATCGGTACCGCTTATAACGATGCTTTCGGACATATGATACATTGTATCTTCCGGCTTTTGATTATGAAGCACTATTAGCAGGTATTACGTGATTGTATTATATTTGGACTACCTACGAATACAACCTATAAAGAACTGTTGATGTCGAACTATAATCATTTCATGTTTCGGATTTGTAATAAGCGTTTGTGTATACTGATATAATCCTTGGCGTATACTGTGGTAAAGAATAGATGACATCATCATCAGTATCATTCGAGCCTCTGGAGCGGTGTTAACTCACCCGTAAGCTCGGGGCCGCTGGCGTGATATTATCAAAACCCGTAAGCCCCTCTTTCATCGTTCGAGCCTCTGGCGCGGTGTTGACTCACACGTAAGCTCGGGGCCTCTGGCGTGGTATTAACAAACCCGTAAGCCCGCATTTCATTGTTCGAGCCTCTGGTGCGGTAAACACGCACTCGTAAGCTCGCGACATCTGGCGCAGGAGAAATCCTCGCAAGTCAGTTCATTGTATTCCGTACTATTGTATACACCTGCACCGGTCTACACATACACAATAAAACGTGACAAAAATTATATATATCGCGTCTGTTTTTATACACACACACACACACACACACACACACACACACACACACACACACGCACGCACGCACGCACGCACGCACGCACGCACGCACGCCCCGCCCCACCCGCGCGCTGCGCGGGTTATTTAACGACCGCACTCACGACGACTCTCTTTCAGTCGTAAACACGACTGCACCATGCGGGTTTATCCCTGTCGTCACTGTGGAGAGGTGTTCCGTTCGTATTCCGACTTACGACGTCACCTACGCATTCATGCTCCCCACACGACACCTAGCGACCATATGTACACTTCTACCGCAACTACACCACCATCTAGCGATCTCGCAACACCTCCGACCAGGTATATCTGTCCTAGCTGTGGACTAACTTTCGGCAGACGAGACAATATGCTTAGGCACGCGAGAACGGTATGTTCACGCCACTCGGATAACGGCGGCTACGTTTGCGATGCATGCGGACGTCCGTTTGGCACAGGGCGCCATCTGGAAAGGCACAAGAGAACCGTACGATGTGACCCCGATCAACCTCCGTCACCAAAACGCTCGAGAACTATTCCTACCAAAGACGTGTTGGTTGAAGACCCCGTGGAACCTCCAGAAGGAAACGATGTCTTGTCGGACGATTTGCAAGAAGTGGTTCGTCAACACTGGGCGAGCATACGTACTTCAGTGGCGAGAGGGCCCGTTCAGTCGAGGTATATCTATCGACTGACCACGCTGGACACGCCTGCTCTGGACGAGAGGCTGCGGCGAGTCTTTGACGAACAGACCTATTCGTTTAAGATCAACATGAGTTACGGTTTCGTATTAGAAACAAGCGAACTGAACGCTATAGATACTTTCACTCATCGTTCAACTGCTGCGGTCGTTATTTGGAAGAGCCCAGCCTCGTTACAAATGCGAAAGACTTTGAAGCGTTTCTCGAACGTATCCGACTTACCGACGTTTTGCAGTGGGTTATCGCTCAGCGACCGGACTCTGCTTGGGTCGCGGAGCTCGTGACGAACGCCACCTTCTTCGTCAACCGATTCGTCGATCACCCGATCGGCTGCATCAACTCAACCCTCCTCACCTACCTGATACGTTACAAGGCCGTTATCACCCTGGAGAGGGACCCCCACAACAAAACGTACAACGACAATCTGTATATCTTTTGCTGTCTAGCTCTTCATAGAGGATGCGACGTGCACCGATTGGAGCCGACCGTGTCGAAACTCTACACGGACTACGGTGAAGATGTACCAATGCGCAACTTTGCGGGTATCACGCTAGATGACCTCTACCGCATAGAAACCACGTTTAAAACGAACATATTCGTATACACCCTCATCGAGGCAACAGACGGGAAGGCGACGGCCGAACTCGTCAGACGATCGTTGTGTCAGTATCCGGAAACGATGACGGTCAATTTACACGGGACGCATTTCTCTTACTTTCAAGACGTACAGCAGTACACTCACTCGTACCGATGTCGAAAGTGTGGTGAGTCGTTGTGAAAACGACCGTATCTGCTGCAACGACATGAACGCTCGTGTCAAGGAGGTGTCCGACACGTGTCCCAGGGCGGTGTGTATCATCCATCACCGTCGGTGTTTCAAAGACTGGACGACGAGGGTGTTCGAGTCGCGGATGCACTGAGTTACTACCCGTACCGCGTAACATTCGGTTTTGAATGTTACTTCGACAGCACTGGACTGCCACCAAATAGCGACAAAGTCCAGTGGATTGCGCGGCACGTTCCCCTGAGCGTGAGCGTGGCGTCAAACGTATCAGAACATGAGGAAGCTCGCTATTATGTCACGGACGGGGATTCGGACACGTTAGTGGCGGCCATGATGACCGACTTGGAGGCAACGAGTGACGCCGCGTTCGATTTACTTAAACCTCGATACGAACACGTGTTCGACGAATTAAGGGAATTGATGACCGGGTGGGATGAAGCGTCGAGACAGGATGCGGAGGAGGTGGAGGAGGAGGAGAAAACGCCACATCCGAACAACCCTTACAGCACATTGATGGAGCAGCTGTTAGCTTGGCTCCATCAAATGCCAGTACTCGGCTTTAACTCGGGAAGGTACAATATAAACACTGTTAAACAGTTTCTGATACCCTACCTTCTACTCGGTGATGATAAAGAAATCGCCTCCTGTTTCGTCATCAAGAGAAATAACACTTTCATGTGCTTGTCGACGACTAAACTGAAATTCCTGGACATGATGAACTACCTCGCCCCGGGCTTCAGTTACGACAAGTACTTGAAAGCCTATGGATGTGACCTTAAAAAGGGTCACTTCCCCTACGAGTACATGGACGACGAAAGCTAAACGATTGCGCTCTCCCACCGAAGGAAGCCTTTCATAGCCGTTTAAAAAACGAGGGTATATCAAACGAGGACTACGCCGAATGTGAAATGGTGTGGCACGATAACGACATGACAACGATGCGTGATTTCTTGGTGTGGCATAATAACCGTGACGTGGTACCCTTCCTTGAAGCCATCGGTAAACAGATCATCTTCTACGAGCAGCGAGGTATCGACATGTTTAAAGATGGTATCAGCGTTCCCGGCCTGACACTCCTCTATCTGTTCAACGATTTACCACCGAACACGTATTTCACTATGTTTATCGAGAAGCACAAAGACTTGCATCGACTTGTCAAGGATGAAATCGTGGGTGGGCCTGCGATAATATTCCATAGATATCACGAGAAAGATGTCACCAAGATAAGACAGAGTGACTTCGGAGAGACCGCCCGATTGAGCCGATCCATCGTAGGGTACGACGCCAACGCACTGTATCTATGGGCGTTGATGCAGGATATGCCGACTGGGTGGTACACGCGTCGACGTGAACAAAACGCGTTCCGTCCCGAGTCGGCGCAGTTGTACGGACAGATGGCCGCGGAATGGTTGACTTGGGAAGCCGCTAGAACAGGTTACGTCATCCGACACCAGGTCAACGTTCGGGAAAGCGAATAGGAAAATTCCCTGTCGACGGGTGGTGCCAAGAAACAAGGACAGCCTATCAATTTCACGGGTGTTTCTTCCCCGGGTGTCCGTGTACTGGGGTAGAGATAAACCCCGTGAACGAAACACACAAAAACACGGCGTACCTACGACGCTTTGTGAAGGTCGTCGAGATGTGGGAATGTGTGTGGAAAGAGACAAGAAAAGAACCCGCAGCGAAACTCTTTCTTGACACAGAGTCCCCTATCCGACGCGGCGTCAAATGGGAGCTCACACAACAGCAGATAATATCCACCGTGCGTACCGGTACGTTATTCGGTCTGATCGTTTGCGACATTCGTGTTCCGGAAGAACTACGTGCTCACTTCGCCGAGATGTTGCCCGTGTTCAAAAACACCACCATAACACGCGACGACATCGGTCCCTTCATGCGTCAGTATGCCATAGACCAGGGGCCGGCAACCATTTTGAGTGGAGGGCCAAATTTGTGAATTAGACTTGGTCAGCGGGCCACATATATATTATTGTTGATATTGGCAATGAATAGACTATCGTTAGCCTCGTAGCAACTAGGACATCATTTAATGGTGGTATCTGAATATAGCTAATCTAGCTCCTATTGACCTATTCATTTATGTTCACATACAATAAGTCATACATATTATCGCCTCGTACGAACATGATTTATTATTATCAAACACCAACATCTGATGGTGAACAACAATCCTATTAAACACATAGTGTTCAAGTGTTCATAGTCCGTCTTCTTGGCACTCAACTGACACCATCTTGCCTAGTGTGACACCTGGTGCTGTTGCTGCGCCACCAAGCGCCCCACGTCTGGCTGCAGACTTGTTCCAGCGAGTCTCAGTGCGTCGTCTAAGTGACCGTCAGTTAGCTGCGTCCTCGTCTTGCATTTAACGAAATTCATCTTCAAGAACAGCTGCTCACACACGTACGTACTTCCAAACAGCTGCTCACACACGTACGTACTTCCAAACAGCTGCTCACACACGTACGTACTTCCAAACAGACTGGCAATGATCTTGGCGTGTTTGGTCAATGCAGGGAACTGTTCAGTCGGCAAGTGCATTCGATAGAACTCCACTAATGGCACCTCCTTGAAAGTCGCTTTCAGTGCTGCAGAGCATTGCAGTTCGATGAGCTCCATCTGCACAGCTTCCGGCGCACCGTCGACTTCCACCTGGAACAGATTGGAGAATAACATCAACTCCCCGCTGTGAGCCCTGAGATCGGTAAAACAACCTGCAAACTCCCTTCGCAGTAGTTCAACGAACGCTACATAAGTGTCCGGACTTGCCGGTTCGTTTTCCATGAGTGTTGGGAAGTGTACGTAGTTGGCGTTCCGCAGTTGTGTCTCCCACAGTCGAAACTTCATCTCGAACGCGGAGACAAACTGGAAGAGTTCGTTGATGAGATATTCCCTTCCCTGGAGTTGGACATTCAGCTGATTGAGGTGAGCCGTGACGTCGACAAGGAAGGCAAAGTCGCACATCCATCTGGGATCCGCGACTTCGGGTATTTCTGTACCTTTCTGCTCCATGAACAGACTGATTTCATTGCGGAGTTCATAAACGCGGCGCAGCATGGCACCTCGACTTAGCCAGCGTACTTCGCAATAGTACAGCAGGTCTTGGTACTGTGCGTTCATCTCAGCCAGTAGATGTTGAAACTGCCGGTGGTTTAGGCCACGAGCGCGAACGAAGTTCACGGTCTTAACGACGACGCTCATAACGTTCTGCATTTTAACTGATTTACCACACAGGTTTTCTTGGTGAATGATGCAATGGGACCTGAAAAGTTTCGCAGTTGCACTTGCATCTTGTCGAACCTTTTCCATCAGCGAAACGACTCCGTTAGTTCTTCCGACCATGGAAGGTGCACCGTCTGTTGTCATCCCACACAGATTTTCTGGCTTCAGTCCGATGTCGTTCATAGCTACCGCCTCTAACACATCTGCGCCAGTTGTCTTCTCTTTCAGTGGTACGAGTCGTACGAACTCTTCTGTTATGAGAAACTTCTGGTCGACTCCCCGTACAAAGACTGCCAGTTGTGCCGTGTCCCGCTTATCCGTGCTCTCGTCGAGTGCTAGCGAGTAGCACTCGAACGCCTCGGCTCGATCTCGTAGTATTGCCTTCACATCAGCTGCGAGATCCTCGATACGGCGCGTGACCGTCCTAGCGGACAAACTGACGGCTTCGAAGAGGCTTTTCTTTTCTGGACATACGACGTCTACAACAGCCAGTAGACAGTCTTTCACAAATTCGCCGTCTGTGAACGGTTTCAGCCGTGATGCAATCAGGCTGCTAACCTCGAAGCTTGCCCTGACGTTGTTCTGCGCCTCGGTGTTTCTCTTGGTAAAGACAAGCTGTTGCTTCATCAATGCGCTGCAAAGAAAATGCACATGTTACTGATATATATATATATATATATATATATATTATGGGTCGTATATAGCCAGCTAAACGTACGTCTTGAAGGTAAACATATTAAAACAGTTCTCGAAATCACACCAGAGATTATTTGTTAATATTTGGCAAGTACTGTATCAAAACTAACCACAACAAACTATGATTGTGCGGCACTATTTGTTTACCAATAAAACAACATAATTCACATAACATTTTGGGTTGGTCGGTCTTAGTAATTAATATGTAAAAGCATACCTTCGCAGTGCTGCGAGCTTTTCTGCCCTCCGATCTCCAGTGTAGTCTTCATACGTCTTCGCATGTTTCGTGTCGTAATGCTGTTTGATATTGTATTCCTTTTTAACGGACACAATTTCATTGCATATTACACACATTGGCTTACTTTTGAACTCCACGAAGAAATATTTAATCGCCCAACTTTCATTGAATGCGCGGCATTCTGCATCAATGGTCCGTTTCGTTCCGCGTTTCATGTTCGCCATTTAGCAGACGACGAAACAACAGGTCATCGCTCAAACACGCAACGGTTCATGTGTGCATACGGAAAATACTAATAAGAAGTGAATTGATTAATATTTGAAGGAATTGAAAAAACATGTTCCTCACGTGTAAATTGTATAACAATGTTGCAATATATGTGAACTGTCTATGAAAGTTTGGGTGGAACGTAAGCCTACTATGTATTTTATTTTATATATCCATATTGCCGGCGTGGACCATCGCTCAACTCTACCGCTGGCATATTTCCGAGGCAATGTACAGACGTTCGCTGAATCAATTAAAGTATTAAACTTTGTCCCACATCCTGTGTTCGTCACTACGGTAGAGTGTGGGAACCAGACGAGCACCCGACATCAAGAGGCAATTCCAGGAAATAAACATAATTACCTGGCCGTCCGACCATTCTCATGAGCCAGCGGTGTTACTACGATTGTCACACAAATTTAAAAATGTAAAAGCGCGTAATAATAACGATACTTCAAGGAAGGAATACATGGTTTCGTTTGCCGATATGCCAAGATTAGTGATGTATTCAACAACCACTGGCTCAGAAGCATGGTGCGGGCCGCATTGTGTACAATCTCGCTTTTACTCCGCGGGCCGCATGAAATAGCTCCGCGGGCCGCAGATGGCCCGCGGGCCGCAGGTTGCCGACCGCTGCTATAGACCTCAATATCCTGACGACTCCGAGACGCATGCTCGTGGGGAGTTATCACAGCGACAAGATCCTGCTTGCTACCCCGCTTCTGCGGACTCGTCGTCGATCGCGTGTACCAGATCATCGAGTACGAACCGAACCCTTGCTTTCGTCAGTTCGGCGAGTCTGTATTAATAGCTCGTCGCGAGGGGGACTCCGACCCCCACAAAACCATCATAGCAGACACCATGAAACTGCTCGGGAACTCGGGATTCGGTAAGACGGTCACCAACATTGATCGGCACCGGAACGTCCAGTACTGTACGGATGTTGGGGCGTCGTCGCTGGTTAACAACCGACGTTTCCGTCAACTCGACGTCGTTGTCGACAACGCTTACGAGGTCGAGACGGACAAGAAAGTCGTTAAATACACGCTCCCTCACCACATAGGCTTCTTTGTCTATCAATATGCAAAGTTGCGCATGCTACAATTTTACTGATTTCGTAGACAGGTACATAGAACGACCTCTGTACCAGTGCTGTGAAATGGACACTGATTCAACCTACATCGCGTTGGCTGGTGACTGCTTCGACGACCTCGTATCCGCGGAGAAAAGGAAGCATTACTTCCGACACCGGAACGAATGGCTATCTTCGGAGTGTTGTGGCAATCACCACGCCGACTACGTGAGCTGCCGACTCGCCGGTCACCCGTGGCTTACTTCCGCCTCGTGCTGCCTCGCGCGTAAAGCATACGACAAAAGGACACCTGGTCTGTTTAAGGTAGAGTGGTGTGGTAGAGGGTTCATTGGCCTCTGCAGCAAGACGTACTACTGTTTCGGGGCCACGGACAAGTACAGTACAAAGTGGTTGAGCAAGCGACACAACGCGATAGACAAGGACACGTTCCTCGATGTGCTCACCAAGCGGTGGAGCGGTCGAGGATGGAACCGAGGATTCCGAGTGAACCAGTCTTCCGTTTTGACGTATGTACAAGGGCGGGCGGTGCTCACATACTTCTATGGGAAGCGCGAGGTGCTCGCCGACGGTCTTAGCATGGCACCGTTGGGTGTGTAAAAGGGTGGTGCACTATAGAGCCATGCTCAATCGTCTCGATGGACTCGCGCTAGAAACACCCCTTTACTTGTATCGTAGCCGGACCGACGGGTTGTGGTAAGACCACCTTCGTTGCACGTTTACTACGCTATGCACCTTCTTTGATCGATCCGCCGCCGGAAAAAATAACATGGTGTTACGGGCAGTGGCAACCCGCATACGAGACGCTATAGCAACAGGTACTAAACGTGTCGTTGGAAGAAGGCCTTCCGGACTCGTCAATATTCGACCCCGCAACGAAAACTTGGTTGTCATAGACGACCTGATGGCCGAAACGGATGATAGGGTCACGACGTTATTCACAAAGAAGAGCCACCACGCTAACACGTCTGTCGTGTACCTGGTCCAGAATCTGTTTCCAAAAACAAAGAAAGTCGCACGATCAGTCTGAACGCGCAGTACATGGTGATTTTCAAGAACCCTCGTGATACGTCACAGATAACGCACCTAGCCAAACAGATATATCCAGGTCGATTGAAATTCCTACAAGAGTCGTTCAAAGACGCGACGAAGATTCCGTACGGGTACCTGTTGATCGATCTCAAACAGGAAACACCCGAAGATCTACGCTTGCGTACGACTATCTTTCCGGACGACGTCGTCCAATACGTCTACCTACCGAAGATATAAAAAGGATAGACGCGTTGTCTGAGTCGTCATTATCGAGATGTCATCACGTGTGAGGAGACACATATTGTGTCTGCAGTTTTTGAAAACACAAAAGAACGCTAAACTTAGAAAGGCCATCATCGACAACGCCGACAACGATTTGGTTTGTACTCTCTGCGAGTGTGCGTTGAACATATTACAAGAAAACGTTGCGTTAACCCCGCAGCAGAAGACACAGCTGCGCAAGTACAAGAAACACCTGCGCGCATTGGCGTCTAAGAAGGTGACAATGACGAAGAAGAGAAAGGTCCTACAAACTGGCGGTTTCCTATCGGCTTTGCTGGCTCCGTTGGGTGCGGTTCTTCTTCCGTTGCTCAGACAGGTGATAGGTTAGATGGAGCACACGAGGAAAATGGCGTTTGTGGACCCGTGGTTGTTGGCGTCCTTTCGACCACCGGCGGACACGGCAGATAAGGTCTTGCGAGGACTCGACAGCGAGCAGCAGCAGCAGCAGCAGCGCCAACGACTGGTGGGGTGGAAGGGACATCGTGGAAAGTGTTCCGAAAAGCATGAAATCCAAGGCACTTCATTTGATGGATCGACTCCTGAAAGACCCAGCTATTCATTGGAACGACAGAGGTGAGTTGAGGCACAAAGGCGTTGCAGCAACATCGTGGATCTCGTTCACGATATTTTGAGAAAGCGGAAAACACTCGCTCCGACAGGATGGCAAACTTTTGCGCGGCAACTCAAAAGCATCAACCTTCCGATGGAGTGGGTAGGTTACGTCGATTGTAAAACACTTGTCCCGTACTAAAGCTAGTGACACGATGTCGGCTCGGTAGTCATGACTGTACTCTTAGTAGGAGCGGCGGTAGCGTGTTTTGTGCTGTATAGTTGGTGGTGGCACGAAGCGCCGCCGCGAGGACGCGTCTCCGATCGTAGCACCCGCTTGCGCCTGTCACGCTGGCCATCACCACCACGTCGTTGGGACTCGTACTAAACGAGTATAGAGACGTATAAAAGATAGATACTCGGTCTAGAATCGACAGTCGGGAGATGACGACAACGACGACGCTCCACAACATTGGAGAGGACGCAACGGACGCACGTGACGACGACGACAGTGCAAGTACTGGGTCGCATTGGCATCTCTTCGGTACTGATTGTCCTAAATCAGAAATAGTGTTCCTGTGTCAAGTGTTCGTCTTGTATACGGTTATCGTGATAAGTATTTACAATCTGACTTTCGGTCACACTGACTCTAACCTGTGGACCGCGTTGCTGAGCAATTCACTGGGTTACCTATTGCCCAATCCGTCTATGAAAAAGAACGATGGCGTCTGATTTTTACCTGGTTCTACCCAGTAACGCGTCGATGCACCTACATCCAAACAACACGTTGACGAACTATGTCACTATGCTACCGCGACGCATTAGTCTGTATGCCGATTGGGAATGTGGGCTAGTGGAAATCAACTACCCACACAACTGGTTTAAAGTCAGAGAAAAAGATGTCGTGTTTACTATCCAACCAACAACGGGTAGGTGAAGCGAAAGCGGTCGTAATTGTTATCGTGCTTTCGTCGACGGTGGTTATTACGACAACTCAGACACACTCATCAGAACTGTCAATAAAAAGTTGGTTTTATATCCTACATCAAGTAAAAAGAGAGCAAAACTGAGTTACAACGACGTCACTCAAAAAGCGACCGTGCACTTATCACCTAACACTAAGTTGACCCTGGCCGAGGATATGGGACAACTGCTCGGGTTTTCGAGTACCGTCCGTCTGGGAGCTATTCTTTCAAGCCATTCGAAGGCCACTACTTGGTGGATCTGAACTCGAGCCTTGTGGAGCCGCGCATCGTTGGAAATAGCGTTGTGCCTCTGGTGAGGATCGTTCCGGTAACAGGTAAGCACGGACAGGTGGTTTCGACACATTTCGTTAACGTCCACTATTTGCCCTTTTTGGGGAAGGAGTTCGGAACCGTCGAGATTGATATAAGAGACGACACCGGACATTCAGTACCATTCGATCGGGGAAAGGTGACCGTGACGCTTCATTTCCGACTCCGCCAGAACAGACTCTTTTGAAGAATGAACTACAACGACTACTACACCCGACAGGTGGGGGGAGCACTGTCCTACTTTGTCGGTGCTAGAGTACAGAGAGGATATGGGTTGGGTAGTTTTTTTCGGGGGTTTGCTCCGAAGCGTCGCACCACTCATCCAACGAGGTGCGATAGCTCTAGGTAAGAGAGCTCCGAGGACAGGTATGCAAATCGCCGATGACGTCGTGGCAGGCCAGAACATTAAACAAGCGGCGAAACGACGGGCAACTGACGCGGGGACAGACTTGGTACGCAGTCTCTTGGCCGCCACCGGACCACCCCAAACGCAGCCGAAGAGACGACGACTTATAAAACGCGCGGCTAAGATACAACCGACCAGTGTTGCGAGAAGACGTCGTAAAGGACAGACGTCACACCCACGCGACGTTTTCGACGCTTAACATGGCTTTCGTTCATCGACAATCTTGCGAGGGTGTCAAGAGCGAGCTAGATATATTCAGTGTACCACCGACAGTAACCAGCATCGAAACCGGACAATGGGTGGAACACCAACCGATGGCGTCCTTCGATTCGGGTGGTCCCATCGAATTCTTATTACCCGGATCGGGAGACGCCTACTTGGATTTGGCCAGTACCTACCTGTTCGTGCGAGCGAAGGTGACCAAAGGAGACGGCTCGAACCTCGACACGGACGATCCGGTGGGTCCGGTGAACAATTGGCTGCACTCGCTGTTCAGCCAAGTCGACGTCTACTTGAACGACATCCTCGTGACGCCTTCGACCAATACGTATCCGTTTCGTGCCTACATCTAAACGGCATTGAGTTACGGCACCGAGGCCAAGGAGACGCAACTGACGAGGCAACTACTGTGGTACAAGGACACCGCCGGGCGGATGGACAGCGTCGATATAGACAATGTCGACACGGTGAATGCGGGATTGATAAGTCGGCGAAATCACACCACACAGAGTCACGTAGTCGAAATGATGGGGCGACTGCACGTGGACCTGTTCCTGCAAGACCATTTCCTGCTCAACGGTGTCGACGTCAAGATCCGGCTAGTGCGAGTCGACGTCAAGATCCGGCTAGTGCGAAGCAAGGACGCATTCGCACTCATGGCCGGTGGAGTCAACCCAAACTACAAAGTACACATCATTGATGCGAGCGTGTTCGCAAGAAAGGCCACACTGAGTCCGGCCGTACAGATCGCCCACATCAAGGCACTCGAGAGAGGCACAGCCAAGTACCCACTTCGCCCCGTCGACTGCAAAGTGTACTCGATACCGCAGGGCGCCATGTCACACACGCACGAAAACCTATTCCTCGGCACTCTTCCGAAACGTCTCGTGCTGTGCTGCATCGACAACGACGCTTTCAACGGGTCGTATGTTAAAAACCCGTTCCACGCTAAGCATATCACCATTAACTTCTTCGCCGTCTATGTAGACGGTCGACAGGTGCCTGCGAAACCCCTCCAGCCGAACTTTGACCAGAATCTTTACGTTCGGAGTTACGTGAACCTGTTCTCCTCCACCGGCAAGGTGGCGCAACGCCGACTGTAGCAACGGATACACCTTCTTCGGATTTGACCTGACCCCAGACGCTTGTGACGGTTACCGTGCTTCCACCTCGTGCAGAAGGGGAACTTGCGCGTCGAAATCCACTTCGCCGCAGCACTCACACAGCCGGTAAACGTCGTAGCGGTCGGCGAGTTCGAGGTGGTGTTGGAAATCGACAAGGATAGGAACGTCGTCTTCGACTACTGATGGACTCGCACCAGATCAAACAACTGCTGGCACTCGATGCGCGGACCAATACCGTCGTCCGCGACGTCGTTGCAAAAGACGGACTTCCTATTACGATCGACGCTTGTCCAACGGCCTTCGTATGCAACACTCACGACGGTGATCAACCCGGTGAACACTGGATCGTCCTCTATATCGAGGTGAATACTTCGATTCGTATGGGTTATCTCCACTGCACACAACGTTCGTCCAGTTTCTGAACGATCGTTGTGTAGAGTGGACCTACAACAACAAGACACTTCAAAGTCCTCTTTCTGACGTGTGCTGACAATACTGCATCGCTTTCTTGCTATTTCGCTGTCGCAATGTACCAATGAAGACTTTTACGAAAATGTTTGGTACTGATTTGGTCGCTAACGATTGTCGAGTGTTTGACTGGCTTAAAAGCTTGAGAGAGGGCAAAATGTAATTATTGCCCTGATAGTATCTCACTTTGGCGTTGACTGCACATAGCTTTATTACGCATCGTCATTTCGCTGGACAGAGCCTCTGGAGCGGTGTTAACTCACCCGTAAGCTCGGGGCCGCTGTCATGGTATTAACAAACCCGTAAGCCCCTCTTCATCGTGCGAGCCTCTGGGGTGGTGTTGACTCACCCGTAAGCTCATGGCCGCTGGCGTGGTATTGACAAACCCCTAAGCCATTACTTCACCATAGGATCGCTTGTTGTATTACGTGTTTGCGCCGTAATAAAAGTTATGTGCAATCGTTGTTTCTTGTTTGTTTTGCTTTCCTACTCACATACACATGCTCGCAAACACGAACTCGCCCAGATGATCTCCTATACAATAAGAGGCAGCCGTCTCCCCTCCACGCACACGCACGCACCCCCGCCGTACTACTCCCGGTCTCGTAACCAGACCTCGAAATGGGTCGATCAGCGGTCTCAATAATGAACCGGAAGTGAATTGCATGATGGGAAATGATGACAATAACCAGTCACGAATCAACCTGTGGTCTCGACCGGAAGCGAAGTACATTCACCAGATAGAGCCAATCAATGGTCGCGAAAATAGATAAGTATGTAGTATCATAGGTGCGCAGTTGGCCTCGGAGGAAAATAACCAATCAACAGTCGTGTAGTGTAAATGAACCGGAAGAAAAAAAAACAGCGGACTTCCAGTTCTGGGTCCTCTGTCAACTGAAGGTGACCTGGACATGGGAAATAACGCTTGAACGCATACAAAGGAGAGCAACTAAAATGATTCCAGAACTGAGAGACCTTAGTTATGAAGAACGCCTGAAAGAATGTGGTTTAACAACTCTAGAGACAAGGAGGTTAAGAGGAGATCAGATTGAAGTTTTTAAGATATTGAATGGGTATGAAAATATTGATAGAAATATGTTTTTCTCACTCAAGAAGAATAGCAGAACTAGAGGACATGAGGTAAAATTAGTAAAGGATCAATGTAGATTGGACATCAGGAAGCACTCGTTCTCACAGAGGACAATAAATGAATGGAACAAATTGTCTACAGATTGTGTAACAGCTAGCAGCGTGAATATGTTTAAAAACAAGGTTGACACATATCTCAGGAGGGCGGGTTATAAGTAGATGAACATTGTTGGACTCTCGATAAGCCAATGGCTTCCTTGTCCACTTGCCATCTGGACCTTTGGCTTGGATGGCAAATCTTGTTAAATCTTGTTAAATCTTGTTAAAATAACCAACCAGCGATCGTGAAATTGAACCTGAAGTACATGTCGGGATACAAAATGGCGGATTTCTGGTTCCGGTCCCGTGCTTTCACGTGATTGGTCAATTCAGATCCCGTGATTGGTCAATTCGGATCAGGAAGTCACGTGCTTTCGCGTGATTGGTCAATCCCAGTCAATGAGTCTGAGTCTGAGTCTGAGTACTGTTGGGAGTTTTAGTGGTGCAAAGATTAGTGGCATCATTGGAGAATAGCTTGAATGCCATGCTACTGTTGCTACTGTTGCTACAGCTACGCTACAATAGCAAATGCAACACCATCAACAAGTAAAACTAAATAATAATAGTGACATCAGAACATACCTTCTGAATGACCTTTTGTGATAGATAATTTCGCTTCAGCGCGAAATCTCAGTGAACCACGAATGAAAATCAATGACTGCAAAACAAGTTTACACAATCAGTACTTTCTCCAATATAGTGAACATTAAATCAAAACATATTTACTTCAACATAATATGATACAA
>OY759263.1:46740087-47082587 GCA_963662155.1 Lamellibrachia columna | reverse complement strand
TGGGAGCAACGAGTGACAAGATATTTCTGAACGCAACAACATCAGCAACATCGTTGTGAAGTGAAGAAGAGAAGGTGGAGATGGATTGGCCGTGTTCTCCGCATGGGCAGGAATAGTTTTCCATGCGCCGTTTTGAAATGGACTACACCTGAAAAAAGAGGCAGCCCACTGCGCACCTGTAGAAGAATTGGTGAAGAAGAGATGAAAATGGCTGGAAAAAACCTGCATTGAACTCAGCTGGCTCGTCCAAGACCGTGCTGGCTGGAGACGATTTGTTGGCGCCTTACGCTCCGGTGGGAGCGAGGTGGACTGAGTGAGTGAGATATGACGCATTTTGACAAATATGGGAATTGTACTATTGTTGGTTGTATTTAGGAAGTGTCCTTGGATGTGTTCACTGAGGGTAGCGCCAACTGCCGGACCTACGATGCAATGTATTGACATTTTTGTGGCAGTAGGCCATATGCCATAGTCAGGATTATATAACAAATATTATTGTACATTATGTGTGAATTTCTTAAAATATTTGTGTAGGGTTGAGTGCGAAAAATACAAGAAAGTTTTGTTCAGCGCGTCACAGGTGTCGTTGGGCTGTATGTCCTAACAATGTGAAATCAATGACCGGTAATAGCAGAAAAGGAAAGGATGTTAGGTATGGGATTGACTTGTGGGAAAAACAGGTAGATGTTTTCACGAATTTCACACAGCAGGTGTGATAAGGGATGTTAAATATGTTGAGATCTATTATAGAAGAGTGTTGGTTAAATTGTCCAGGTAGCCGGCGAAAAATTATAATGGCCGCCAGCGGACAAACTAACTGTGGTCTTACCCTAGTGGGACATTGGTGCATCAAGGACACCAGCCTTCCATGCGGTTGGCTGGACCGCGCTTTCAAAGTCCTTAGTGCAATGCGAAATATCCTCGTTCCAATCGGGCACTTGTCGGTTTTCTGATATTGATATTGATAGTCTCAATCTCCCATCTTCACCTGTTTTGAGGACCAATTTCCCAACTCCCACCTGTTGGGGGCCACCTCCTGCAATTTTTTATGAGTCCACCTCCCACTAATCCCACACCCAACCTGTTTTGAGGCCAACCCTAACTTCCCACTTCCTGCCACACACCCCTCTCTGATGGGAAGCGACATAATATACGTAATATCACACCCGATTACAAGACTGCCCCCAAAGTAAATCGAGAGAACCCTGGTTCGAAACCTCTTGCTGCCGTTTCGAAACTTCGAAATTTCGTTCACCTCACGTTGCCACAGTTCACTCACAAACGAGTATCTGGCTACATACATATGTGGATATGTGAACGAGTAGTCTTCGCGCAGTAATTGCAGGATGGTTGATTGCTTCCCAGAGAAGTTGAGATGGCGTTGAAATGAGCAGATCTGTCAATGTGTGAAGTGCAAAACGGTTCCAGCAGTCCCAAGGACTGGATACCGCATTATATAAGAACACACCTTTTTACCTAGCCGTGAACCTAGGCAAATCACATATACAATACTGTACTGATCACCGTAACATCGGAATGCTACTGGTTTACTATTTATGTTCTACGACGTCCCTCAGATAAAGTGAAACTGCTTTAGCTAGAGGCCAGACACAGAATGTGAATGAAAGACAAATTGTTAATAATAATAATAATAAAATAACAAGCAGCAAAACACCATGTACATCAACTAGGGCATATTAGCATATTCCGCCCATGCTGTGAATGAGGTCATCCACGCTGTTGAAACGTGACGAGACATTGCACCCGATGCAGCGAGACACAGCCAACATAAGTATCTGATGTAAGAGTCCCGGCAAAGTTCAAGTAAAGCTTAGTTGTTTACACGTGAGATAACACTCTGGTTTACTATTACGTTGCAGTGTCCTTCTGTCGCTGTTCTGCCGCTGCGCACTTGCCTACATCCTAGATGTGTTGGATGTCAAGTGTGTGTGCGGTAGACACTCGGTGATGACGTTGCTGCGTTGATGCATTGTTGGTGCATTGTACTAAGTGCACTAGATGGTCGGAGAGTTACACATGTTGGTGAGTGCGCGCGCGTGTGTACGATGTGGCGTGTGCTTGCGTGCATGCGTGCATATGCACTGCATGCGTGCCCATTTATCGATATGTAATAAATTCGAAGTCGCGTACTTACATGCACGTAGTTTGTTTAAATATAGTGAAAACACAGTTTATTTGTTATATTTTTACATGAACGTCTTAAGCAAATAATTATGCAAGGACGCAGGACATTGTTGTTGAATACAAGATACCCTAATAAATCCCCTGACCACGTCAATACACTCAAATATCCGCGCACATAAAGAAACACGACGCTCGCCCACACACGCATGTATCATGCAATGAAGTACGTAAATTGTTCATGAGTCGTTTAGTTTTTTTAAAGTAAAAACAACAGTGTTTACGCATTTTTCAGTCTATGTCAAATCAATCAATCTATGCAGCATTTAATGTGACTAATGTTTTCATATATATTTTTTAATACGACATGATTTATATATATATATATATATATATATATATATATATATATATATATATATATATATATATATATATATATAATTCAATTATATCAACCGTTTTCACGAATGTGTGTTTGCTAAGGATATGATCATCACAATGTGAAACCAAATGACACATTCTCGCTCAGTCCTCTTCGCTCCGACTAGAGCATAAGGCGCCAACACATCTCCAATCAGCACTGTCTCGGGTGAGCTAGCCAAGTTCGATCCAGGTCTTCCCAGCCATCCCCATCTCTTTTTCGACAGTTCGATCCAGGTGCCCATGGGAAGGAAGGCTATTCCTGTCCATTCGGAGAACATGGCCAAGCCATTCCCAACTTATCTGCCTTACCTCATATACGATGAAATCATGTGACAGGAACCTCAAACTCCATGTCTTTTTCATCCATGATAGAACATTGACATTCTACTAATTCAGCCGCATCTTCGACTCTTCCTCCAGCTGTAGACCTGCTGCCCGTATCTACGTTGTCTTCTGTTCTGCTCAGCCTGGTCAACCCACTGCTGGACGAAGGCCTCTCCACCAACTGTTCTGGTTAGTGTGTCTTTGGACAGTTGTTTCCACTTTATGCCGCCGTTCACTCTGAATTTATCCTACAACCTTCTATTTTGCTTTCCCATTTTTACAGGTGATCTTAGTGTCCAATTGTTATGTTTTTGGTCCATCAAATGTTATTTCTAACTACCCTAACGAGGTGCCTCGTCAATCTCCACTTCTTGTTTTTGATATATAAATAATATATAAATAATATATTGGACACGTGTTTTATCACGTATACTATGTGTTGCGAAATATGTTCCTCTTCTAACTCTCAATTTCTTCTCCACTTTCTTTTTTCAGGTTTGTGCTTCTTAAACGTGTGCTCCATAATAGAGACTAGAGACATGTCAGTGGTTTGGTATTACATGCGAGTGGTGTGAGCGTATTCCATATTTCACGTAGGATAGCAATACTATTTAGTTTCGTAAGATAATTTACGTGAGGATACTAAGAACTATCTCGGAACGACCCCTTTGTGTATATATGCCTGGAACTCAGCTCCATAATACGTGCCATGGTTATCACCTAGATTTAATTATATAAAATGTATACCCCCTTCTTATATGTGATTCATTACTGTACTTTGAATATTTATTATGAAGTGTTTTGTTATCCCCGTCAGTAGCTCATTCACAGTGAAGTGGTTGCGTAGCAGGTAAAAGATAACCTAACTACAGTGTTGGGCTCGGAGCGAAACGATCTACTTGCATAAGGTAGGCCATCTTTCTATGCCATTAACTTTTATCTTAGTACGGGCAGATTCAACACATTTCCGGTTAATATGGTGTGGTTGTTATCGTAGTTATGTTGTTGTAGCAGCGCAGATGACACACAGGAGGCGCTCATAGTTGGCCCAGCATTTAGTATTTTTAGATGATCCGCGGTGTAGTATTGGTATTAGTATTAGCAGGAATTGCGCCGTAGGTCGTAGGATTCGAGAAATAACAGTAATGATTATGACAATAACGATACTGACGTTAGTCATCAGATGACTGGACTATTCATTTATAAATGCTGTGTGTGCATGCGTGCATGCTCGCGTGCATGAGTGTGTGAGTTTGTGTGTGTGTGTGTGTGTGTGTGTGTGTGTGTGTGTGTGTGTGTGTGTGTGTGTGTGTGTGTGTGTGTGTGTGTGTGTGTGTGTGTGTGTGTGTGTGTGTGTGTGTGTGTGTGTGTGTGTGTGTGTGTGTGTGTGTGTGTGTGTGTGTGTGTGTGTGTGTGTGTGTGTGTGTGTGTGTGTGTGTGTGTGTGTGTGTGTGTGTGTGTGTGTGTGTGTGTGTGTGTGTGTGTGTGTGTGTGTGTGTGTGTGTGTGTGTGTGTGTGTGTGTAGTACGGTAGTGACTGTAACGAACGTCTTATAGGTGGACAAAGTGCGACCAGATAAACATATTACTACTAGTCGGATTAATTAACCACTGCCACATCACAGATAATTCCGCAACAAAGATGCCAATTTAAAAAGAATGGTCTGTGCTGCGTTCGTGTTACGATTAACCAATTAAGTAGAGATGTGCATTATTCCTAAAATATTTATTAAAGTATTCTTCGTTAGCATCATCACCTATGGTGTATACATTTCAAAAGGCCGTATGTTAATGAGTTCTAACATGATTTGAGTGGTAAAGGCGGACTATGGTAAATATCCAAGCGGCAGGTATGCAGACATCATAAAAAATAAGCACCACACTTCACCTGTTAGATAAACAGTTGTAAGTGCTATGGTAAGATTTTCTTCGAAAGGCCGACCTCAAATTCTTTCCTCTTGGTCGGCACCAAGTTAACTACGTCACGGATTTAATTAGGATAACCTGGTGCAAACGTCACGGATTTACTTAGGGTAACCTGGTGCAAACCCCACGAGGTTAGACGGCCCCATCACATATGCAAATTAAAAATTCTGAACATCCCCAGATATGGTATAAAATTGTTCTGACATCTAGTGGATACCCACCCCGAAAACTCAGCAACAAGGGACAGTTGTAATTACAGCTATGTTTTGTTAACGTGTATAGACTGGTCTATGCAGTTTGATGTAATTGATTGCCAATTGTAAAGCTGGTGCTATTTACTATATATATATATATATATATATATATATATATATATATATATATATATATATATATATATATATATATATATATATATATATATATATATATATATATTTATATATATATATATATATAATATTTGATTTACAGTGCTATGATGATAAAACAGTGTTATATATATATATATATATATATATATATATATATATATATATATATATATATATATATATATATATATATAATATAAAACACTGTTTTATCATCATAGCACTGTAAATCAAATAGTATTATTCAGTTGGCAGGTCAGACAATAACAACTTGGTCGTAGTAAGTTGTGTTTGGTAGACAACGTGCGCTAAGACACATGTTGTTAAAGTTAGATACATTTTTGTTAAGTGCTTAAGACGAATTCTACAAATTAGATGGCCATACGTTGTATCAAATCATGACTTTCTTGGAAAAACAAAATTGAAGACAATCAGCACCGATGCCAAGTTAAGAAGATGGGAATGGGTAGGACATATCCTACGAATGGACAAGAACAGCAAATGTGAGACGGTGATGACATGGACGCCCGAAGATAGAAGAAAGTTGGTCGACCAAAGACAACGTGGCGATTAACTGTTGAACTGCACCAGATATCTACCTACCCATCCATGAGATGTATGCTGCACTGGGACCTGCACAATGTCGTTCACTTTCCGTCCTTCACAGCCTTAGTGGACAAGATACATCCAGCTATCCATACTTTACTGGTTAAAAGTGTGGCTGAATCGCAGCAAGACAACGTACATCTCTGCATCGAAGAACTTCGCCGATCAAGATCAGGATCACATTACACCAGTGATCATAAACCAAGCAAGGCTGCTTATCACAGCCGAATAAACCAATCGAAGCAACGAATTATAATCCTCCGATCTCGGAAAGCTCATGGTTACAAGTTTCTGAACAAGTCAACACTGTTGAAGTTGCTTTGGTGACTATGGTAGATAACAGTAATATATATATATATATATATATATATATATATATATATATATATATATATATATATATATATATATATATATATATATATATATACTATGGTAGATAACAGTAATAGTCGGAGCGAAGAGGACTGAGTGAGAATGTGTCATTTGGTTTCACATTGTTATGAACGTATCCTTAGCAAACACACATTCGTGAAAACGGTTGATATAATTGAATTATATATATATATATATATATATATATATAATTATATATATATATATATATATATATATATATATATATATATATATATATATATATATATATATATATATATATATATATATATATATATATATATATATATATATATATATATATATTACTGTTATCTACCATAGTCACCAAAGCAACTTGTTCAGAAACTTGTAACCATGAGCTTTCCGAGATCGGAGGATTAGAATTCGTTGCTTCGATTGGTTTATTCGTCTGTGATAAGCAGCTTTGCTTGGTTTATGATCACTAGTGATCATAAACCAATATATATATATATATATATATATATATATATATATATATATATATATATATATATATATATATATATATATATATATATATATATATGTAATCAAAGCATTCATAGACGAGGGTTATGTGAATCAATGTTATTCCATAACATACAAATATGTGTATATATATATATATATATATATATATATATATATATATATATATATATATATATAATGCCTGCAAGCCCATCATCCCACCTTATGGGGAATATGTGTGTGTTCTGGATAATGACAAGCTTGTTCCAATGGCATCAACACAACCTGCCTGTCCACAACAGATGACCGAGACCATATCACGTGGATGTACCAAAGGATGCAACAGGAACTGTTAGAGCGCCAAGAATAGCGCTGCATGTTACATAGGATGCCGCTGCCTATGTATACTGCACATTTTTACAGTAGCGATAGCTGTGAATCAGACAGTGACAATTAACTGAAACTGACAGCACTTTGTTCAATTGTTTCAACTGTCAACATTACAGTAATAGTGCACAAATTGTTCATAGCTTTAAACATGTGGACATATACAACTTTTTCGATGGTAATTATTTAACTAGCGAAAATGCCCGTCCCCAGTCATACGTGACAGTCAAGATAGCAATGTTTACCAAATGCCTCAGGTAAATATGCCAATACGCTCGAGATTGTCTAAGGCACGTCAAACGTATTACCACAAACAAACAAACGCGTCACGCACGTGATGTAAGACGTGTTCAAAATGTTGAAGGTCGCATGAATTTAGACCCATGGATACTTGTGTTGGTTGTAGAATTGTAGAATATATTTTATTGTGTATTGGCCCCAGGTCTGCGACCTCGTGGGTGCGTGGTGTCTACTGTCTACTAGTATTAATATAAACCGCCTAGATGGCGCTACGTTCTATCAAGCGGTTTATACACCGAATCATTCGCCGCGCTCGCGCGTCGTTTCTGCCATTGTTGGAAGTTAACGTTTTACGTAGCGAACTTTTTATTTACCATAAAAACCACTAAGAACCCTCGATATATGGGACATTTCGAAAAATAAAGGCGCCACGTTTCATCGGGGTCGTAGATTAATCCCTGAACGCTTGGCGCCAAACAAACATACATACGCTAGCTCGATTATAGTTATATTTGCTATGCAACCATTGGCAGCTTCGTGGGAGAAAGCCTTAAATTCGATCCCTGCTATGGTCACGGGGGAGAGACGGTTGCTTGTGACCTACCTGACCCAGTGATGACAAGACATTATCTGTATTCAGTTAATTTGCTTAAAGTCAAAGATGTAATCAAAGCTTTCATAGACGAGGGTTATGCGAATCAATGTTATTCCATAACATACAAATATGCTAAACTAAAATGGAAACATAGCCAAACTTTAACTTGATCAATGTCCTATATTTCGCTCGACTTTCCGGGGTAGGGGAAATGAATCGCCTATATGTTTGTCTAAAAGTTGCGGATTCCAATACTTTTTGCCTCATTGTGAGGTAGATTCATTGTATAAACTAATAAAACAGCAGTGGGACACATGTGACTCAATTTAACAAACATACGTGAATTATATTAGCTAATTCCTAAAAAAAGGACACAAATCTAAAATCCATTTTGAACCAATATTTTATATCTGGTAACGTAAATTTACCATTCGGCTCAGTTTGGTTGCATCAGTAACAATAACTTAATTGACACACATATATGTTTATAAACTAACGTAGGTCTTCATCGGAAGTAGAAAAGCCATTGTTTGTGATGGCCTCGAAAAACACCTTTTCGCGTGTGAGATCATATTGCTTAAGAGCTGTTTACATATTCCCAATAGCTTGTTTGCAAGGTTGTCCACCCAGTTTATTTAAAAGGTTGTCCACACAGGTTGTTTAAAAGGTTGTCCACCCAGGTTGTGATCCAAGATATATAAAGATATGATTTTGTGAGGCAAACCTTTGATATCACTCCGTGTCTATTTGCAACATAAAACTAGATTTGATCCTCTGGATGATGTGTGGTATTCCGGCGTAAAGGAATCGTTGATGACTCATGATCTGCCATGATCTGCCATGGAGTAAAAAGGCTTACGTCAAATAAGTCAAGTAAATGTTTCAGTTGGAACGTTTTCCTTAAGGGGGGGCAGCGCTGGTCCAGGTTACCCTGGAATTCATGAAATAACAACATACATGCATGTGTATATACGTCGGGGTGATATTAATGACGAACATAAATTAATTAAAAACATCTACTGATTGTGTTATCATATGTCGGGCGCGGTGGTGTTGTGATCAGAACATCGGACTTTCAATCGAGAGAACCCGGGTTCTAATTCTCTTGCTGCCGTTTCGATGCTTGGACAATTGCAGCCACCCCAAGTTGCCGCAGTTCACTCAGCTGTATAAATGGGTAGCTGGTTATAGCTATTGGCGAATATATGTGAACGAACAGTCTTAGCACAGTAAATGCAGCGGGGCTGAATGCTTCCCATAGAAATCGAGTTGGTATTCGAATGAACATACCTTTAAGCTTTTAATGCTAGCAGTGGAAATAATGTTTAACATCATGTGTTCTGTAATTTGCGTCAAACACGCTGCAGACACACGTCACTAGACTTCCCAGGCAGGATACACACATGCTAACTTCTTATCTATCAGAAGTGTGTTCACGTATCTGTTAGGAGTTGTAAAGTAATATGTCGTCCTTCGATAATGCTGATGATCGATCAGTCTCTCGGAGAGAAATCGAGGGAAGACGTGTTTCTCTTTCACAAACAAATCCAACCCCCACCTCCTCTCCACCACCACTTTCTATTCAATAAGCCACATATAAAAAAATTGTGGACCTCACGATAAGCCAATATATTTCTTTGCTTTAGATCATCTTCCCAGTGGTTGCATTCTTACAGTACCCCTGACAGTTTTCCCACGCAATGTGTGTATGTCGCTGATTCATTTGTTGTTCGTCCCACTTTCTGTAATGGGTCCCCCGAGGCCAGGCGTGCGCTCAACTTGCTGTAATGGGTCCCCCGAGGCCAGGCTTGCGCTCAACTTGCTGTAATGGGTCCCCTGAGGCCAGGCTTACGCTCAACTTCAAAGAGTAATTCAAGGAATTTACCTGTCCGACCAACGACGACAGATCTACAGCCAAGTAAGTTCCCAAATTATCACAACTGAATGCGAGTAATATAAGAGTAACAATAATACAATAATAATAATTATACTAATACATTTATTATAATATTAATAATTATAATAATACATTTATTTCCAGCATTACATATATTACACAGTGCATTGCTAACACAAAACATTATATACAATACTTGCTTTAAATCATGCATATAAAATGATGCATAATTACAATGACGTTGTGCTACAATCTTTTGCTGGAAACTGAGAGATTAGAAATGTAAACATATGTGCACTCTCCCCTATTACATTGATTTGTTATATGTGTACATATACCAGTCGAACCTCGATATTAAGGTCACCCACGGGACTGGGCCAAACTGACCTTAATAGCGAGGTGACGTTAACAGCAGCGGATCAAGGGAGGGTCTTAGGGTTCTCAAACTCCCCTAGGTCATGGAGGGGTGTGTGAGACCCTGCCCCTGTGTCCATGGCAAACATTACGGTGAAGTGCAACGTATATATGCCTAATCAGTGTCAATGAAAAGACTGAAGTATTTGCAGACGGCTAATATTAACCCTTCTGTAAGTAGAACGACACGTGTCGGCTCGCCCCGCCCCCCCCCCCTCCCCGTGTCGTAAGTAGAACGACATATGACTACGACTGATTGAGATCCCCCTGCCAACAATCCAAGATCCGCCCCTACCTTAATACTGAATATGAGCACTGAAGCATCACGGGAATGGGGAAATTGGTATGCCGCTGTACGTAATTTTAGCACCAATGTACATTAAGCAAGTATATCATGTATACTATGATTTATGTATGAGAATGTATTTACAATCAGGCGCCTACTAGACGGCGCCATATTGTTGGCGTCGAAGCCCGCGGCCTACCGAGCCGCCGAGTTATTCAGTAAAATCCACTCACCCGCTAAGAATTAGGATTCAAAGTGTTACCTAAGATGACTGGGGGTCTCGCTTATTTTACTGTTTTCCGAAATGAAATGGTTACTGCTTTGTAATCACGCCAGGTGGGTGGCTTCGTATTGATATTGACACTGTTGGTGGCGCCTTGGCTTTGGCTTTGGCTTTGGCTTTGGCTTTTGCTTTTGCTTTTGCTTTTGCTTTTGCTTTTGTTTTGGCTTTGGCTTTGGCTTTGGCTTTGGCTTTGGCTTTGGCTTTGGCTTTGGCTTTGGCTTTGGCTTTGGCTTTGGCTTTGGCTTTGGCTTTGGCTTTGGCTTTGGCTTTGGCTTTGGCTTTGGCTTTGGCTTTGGCTTTGGCTTTGGCTTTGGCTTTGGCTTTGGCTTTGGCTTTGGCTTTGGCTTTGGCTTTGGCTTTGGCTTTGGCTTTGGCTTTGGCTTTGGCTTTGGCTTTGGCTTTGGCTTTGGCTTTGGCTTTGGCTTTGGCTTTGGCTTTGGCTTTGGCTTTGGCTTTGGCTTTGGCTTTGGCTTTGGCTTTGGCTTTGGCGGGCGGGCGGGCGGGCGGGCGGGCGGGCGGGCGGGCGGGCGGGCGGGCGGGCGGGCGGGCGGGCGGGCGGGCGGGCGGGCGGGCGGGCGGGCGGGCGGGCGGGCGGGCGGGCGGGCGGGCGGGCGGGCGGGCGGGCGGGCGGGCGGGCGGGCGGGCGGGCGGGCGGGCGGGCGGGCGGGCGGGCGGGCGGGCGGGCGGGCGGGCGGGCGGGCGGGCGGGCGGGCGGGCGGGCGGGCGGGCGGGCGGGCGGGCGGGCGGGCGGGCGGGCGGGCGGGCGGCCGCGAAACCGGACATGGCTGCTCGACCGTGACTGACCGTAAATGCGGGGGTAATCTGACAGTATTCCTGAATAGTGAGGTGACCGTACTAGCGAGGTGAATGTCCTATGCTTTACTGTAGAAATCATTTGGGACTGTCCCAAGGTGAACGTAACGTAAACCGTGGTTCGACTGTATATCCATATTATTCCTCTTTTAGTTGGTAATATATTGAAATTCCTTGCATTATATTGCTAAAACACATATAATTAATGCATAATAATTAATAATTAATGCAGAATAAAATATCCCGTGTGTATATATCAAGTATGATTGGTTAATTATAATAAAAATGTTTTATTTCTTTGCAATCATGGAGATTGAATTAAAATACAGGAGAAAACAAACAAAGACAAATACATTTTTCGATAGGCCGATATGCCAGTGGTACTGATGTAGTTGGCTGGAGACGATCCTTTAGATGGCAATCGTGTTAAAATCTTGTAACAACTCGATTGACCCGAGAGCACTCGGTTTCTCCTTGCGAACGACGAGAATTCGACTCGACCTGTCTCTAGTACTCCACTTTCTTGTGGGTCAGTCGCCTCTTTACCATATAGTAATATATCATAACACATTATACATACGGCCATTAATGCATGGGGTCAGCATACGTTTTATAAACACTCCGTAAATATAATGTCTAAACAGTGTTTGCTGTGTTTGATGTTTATCATCTCGATATGGATTCAGGGGCGATCCTTTCAGCGGGTATGCAGCATCTCATAGAACATGCACAAATATTTATTATTTTATTGTTACACAATATCAACGTTTTATGAAAGACATCCAGATACTGCTTTCACTAGTGACAACAACATCTGCTCTTTCTAACATCAAATAAGGATAATGATACATGTTTATATCAATACAAATAATGTAATTGTGACAATAATGTAATTATAATGACAGTGCTTAATTGTCACGTGAGGTATGTCCTAGCTCTCGCAACCAAACAATTGTATTTAGGGATGCAGTTATCCTATCCGTGACAATGGAGAACAACGGATTCAAGCAGAGTGAAGCAGACGTTTCGATCTCGAACAAGAACAACGGTGCAACTCCAGCGAAGAATACGATAGTTATGGAGCATGTGTCAACCCAATCTGTCAATCCATTTCCGGTGACTATAGAATATTCGCAGTATGCTGGGATGAAAAAATCCGAGTTGCTGCACTTCTCTAGAACCCCTTCTTGGATCCGCATTCGAACGGCCTTTCAGGTAACACACATACACACACGCACGAACGCACGCACGCACGCACGCACGCACGCACGCACGCACGCACGCACGCACGCACGCACGCACGCACGCACGCACGCACGCACGCACGCACACACACACACACACACACACACACACACACACACACACACACACACACACACACATAGACACACACGAATCACATACGAATCACACACACACACGCACACACACACGCACACGCACACGCACACACAATTTACCTTAGGGAAAATGAAATAAGTTTTTCACCGCCCTTGAAACGAACAAACACACCCACTCGTCTACATAGATAAACTCACATCGCAGTAAATAAAAATTAATTCGTACATTATACTCGTACTTCCGCTTAGGTGTCGGCGCTAGTAGGATGGTTAGCACTAATGGGAGGCACATTCGCATACATCGCAACATTACCCCGATGCAAGGTGGAACCAGAGCTGAAATGGTGGCAGAAAACACACATGTACACGATCTATGTGCGAAGTTACTATGACAGCGATGGCGATGGAGTGGGCGATATTAGAGGTAAGTAAGCATTGTGGTGCAGACGGCGTTTTGTTGTTGTATTTATCGTGTCTCATGGAATACGTTTTTTAAGATATCACAACAAAACATTATAACTACGTTCTGCATGCGGAAACGTGATAAAATTACAATAGGTATTTCGGCGCCTGGCATTTTGGTCTTGAACATGTCTGTCCACAATAGTTCTGTCCCAGTCTGCTTGGCATTTATAAAAGAACCATAAAGCACTTTTCAACTTCAGAAATTCACAAGTAAAACATCTTGGTCGATAAATGCGTTGGACTCCCGACAGACCATATATGAAGCTCTTACGATGGTTGGTAGATCTTGTGAAATTCGATGCCGAAATGTTTGCACATCGAAACCAATATTCTGCATTCGCATGACAGGACTTGTGTCTGGGATGAACTTAGAACTCCATCCTCAACTTGTTTAATCTATCTCAAATCCGGTCCGTTGATGTCCAAATGTGTAGTGTGTGAATAGTTTATGTAACACAGTCGATTTAATAAAAAAAATGCATATTTTTTTCAAATCATGCTAGCATGTTGCTGTGGATACTAGGTACGTTTGTTTTTTCGCGAAATGAATTTGAAATGAAACTAGCGAAAAATTAAAATCGAGGAGGGAACTTTAATAGTTTCAATGGCTTCCCGAAGGACAAATAATCGGATTCAACCCACGCATAATTGTCTATGTTTTTAAAGCTACAGTGGTAGCGAAGTATATGAAAAAAAATTCCTTAAAGTAATCACATTGATAGCCTGTTATTATATTCTTATCAAAGCCACGATGGTAAATTTGAGGGAAAAAGTGGATTGTAAAATTATCATAAAATGATATATATAAACAAAAAAAGGATGTATGAGAATATGTATGTAATATTTATTTTTTAATAATATTTATTTTTGTAAAGCGCAATTTCCAATAAAATGCTCAAAGCGATGTACAGGAATATAATTGCATACTGTAATATAACAAAATTACATATAAAAACTAATTGCATATAATCTAATCATATCATCTAATCTAAGCATACATGATTTTACAATCGTGACACATTTGGGTAATGTTGCAAATATTAGAATATCAACATCTATTAAAAACTAAACGTGTTTGTATTGTTTTGTATCGCTAAGGTATGCCTACGTTAGCATCTAGATCAAAGGAAGGCTGTACATACATCTAGATCAAAGGAAGGCTGTACATACATCTAGATCAAAGGAAGGCTGTACATACATCTAGATCAAAGGCTGTACATACATCGGTAGAAGTTCTACGTTGGGAATTAATGTTGCGTTGTCTGTTGCGATGCGATTGTAACACTAATAATAATAAATAATAAATAAACATCAAGTATCACGAAACACCAGCTTACTATTAACGCCATTTATTCTCTCTACAGGAATAGAAGAAAAGTTGTATCATATCAGAGAGGTGAAAGCGGAAACAATTGTATTGAGTTCATTTTACCAAACCCACGTTTCGTCTGACAAGAGGAACCCAGGTTTAGGACTGGACATCACTGACCACACGGACATTGACACTACGTATGGCACTAAAGTAGACTTCGACAGGCTCCTGGAGAAAGCGCATGATGCTGGTAGGTTTAATATTCACTATCACATGCGTTTCATTTACATGACCACGTAGCAAGTTGATCCGGCTTTGAAACATATGCAAACGTTCCTTTTTGCAATACGATGAAACTCTACATACTGTAAGAAACGCGTACAATTAGCAACGCACCGGTCGTTGGCATACGTATTAATTAATCAACTACATAGCATGTGTAGTTATTGACCAACAAACAAGCTTGTTAACTTTGGTACAATTGAAGATTGGTGACACAGACAATGTACAAGTTTAAGTAGAATCACAGCCACTCAGACGTAGCAGTACATGAACAAATTACACGCCGTGCTTCCAACACCACGTGCAATATCAGACATGAACACACTCTAACGAATACCGTGTCATTAGCTTTACATGTGTGTATATAATCTATCAAGTCGTTATTTGCAGCAATTGCACACATACTAGAACATAATTATACAACACCGGTTCCGATTTAATGTTTGGCTACACCGTTTCTACGGAATAATACAATTATTTGCATTCACATGCATATGTTTACTCAGAAAACAACTTAATGTAACAGGTACTGCTGCAGATGACGATGGACATGTTAGATATTCGTATAATATGTTTAGTGCATTTCGGCGAATTACTTAATATAATAATTATGGATTGGTGTCGCTTGTAGGGATGAAAGTCGTCATCGACTTCATACCGAACCAAACTAGCGATCGTCATCGCTGGTTCAACAGGAGCAGGGCATCCTCTGATCCCAAGACGAACCCGTTCTGGAACTTTTACGTGTGGGCAAAATGCGACGGTCCGCACTCTCCTCCCAACAACTGGGTACGTGTTGCACTCTCCTCCCAACAACTAGGTACGTGTTGCACTCTCCTCCCAACAACTGGGTACGTGTTGCACTCTCCTCACAACAACTGGGTACGTGTTGCACTCTCCTCCCAACAACTAGGTACGTGTTGCACTCTCCTCCCAACAACTGGGTACGTGTTGCACTCTCCTCCCAACAACTAGGTACGTGTTGCACTCTCCTCCCAACAACTAGGTACGTGTTGCACTCTCCTCCCAACAACTAGGTACGTGTTGCACTCTCCTCCCAACAACTAGGTACGTGTTGCACTCTCCTCCCAACAACTAGGTACGTGTTGCACTCTCCTCCCAACAACTAGGTACGTGTTGCACTCTCCTCCCAACAACTAGGTACGTGTTACACTCTCCTCCCAACAACTAGGTACGTGTTGCACTCTCCTCACAACAACTAGTTACGTGTTGCACTCTCCTCCCAACAACTAGGTACGTGTTACACTCTCCTCCCAACAACTAGGTACGTGTTGCACTCTCCTCCCAACAACTAGGTACGTGTTGCACTCTCCTCACAACAACTGGGTACGTGTTGCACTCTCCTCCCAACAACTGGGTACGTGTTGCACTCTCCTCCCAACAACTAGGTACGTGTTGCACTCTCCTCACAACAACTGGGTACGTGTTGCACTCTCCTCCCAACAACTGGGTACGTGTTGCACTCTCCTCCCAACAACTAGGTACGTGTTGCACTCTCCTCACAACAACTGGGTACGTGTTGCACTCTCCTCCCAACAACTGGGTACGTGTTGCACTCTCCTCCCAACAACTAGGTACGTGTTGCACTCTCCTCACAACAACTGGGTACGTGTTGCACTCTCCTCCCAACAACTAGGTACGTGTTGCACTCTCCTCCCGACAACTAGGTACGTGTTGCACTCTCCTCCCAACAACTAGGTACGTGTTGCACTCTCCTCACAACAACTAGTTACGTGTTGCACTCTCCTCCCAACAACTGAGTACGTGTTGCACTCTCCTCCCGACAACTAGGTACGTGTTGCACTCTCCTCCCAACAACTAGGTACGTGTTGCACTCTCCTCACAACAACTGGGTACGTGTTGCACTCTCCTCCCAACAACTGGGTACGTGTTGCACTCTCCTCCCGACAACTAGGTACGTGTTGCACTCTCCTCCCAACAACTGGGTACGTGTTACATTCGACTGCAAGTTCCAATATGGCGGTTGCACGTCAACACAACGACATTGTTATTATATTATCCTCAGCATAGCCTCGAGTCACCAAGCTCACGGTGTGGCGCCACCGTTTGTCGCACGCACCTGGGCTGGATCCAAACAGTACTTTTCGTTGTGACAAATAAGAGTGAACTTTATGAGTTTGTACGATGCAATTCGACTCAACTCTGATTATGTTGACACCAGTGTCACATTGAAACTTTAAATCATGCAACATTATATTATAATGTAATATCACGACAATGACACTGATTGGTAACGCCTACACAAAATGGAGTAGATAAAATTCAAACCACGTGCTAAGAGCCACAATTTCTTCACGGCGAGTTCACGAAGGAGTCGAAATGCATGACTTTCCTAAACAGGAAATCGTTTCTAGGTTAACAGACGCTGGTGTTAAAGTCGGTAGTGTGTTACCAGCTACTACGCTGACGAATACGGATGCTGAACGTGTTGGTGATATTAGAAAAGACACATTAGCAAATACAAATTTATAGAAACACGATAATTAATAGTAAATATCTAATAGTAAATATTAAGATTATCAATCACAGCTGTCCAATTTCGAATGTATACCTGTATTGTTTTCTTATCTAAAGCTGTCAATTTACGGAAACTCTTCCTGGAGTTACGATGCAACTCGTGGCGAGTGCTACCTACATCAGTTTCGACAAGATCAGCCTGAGTTGAATATGCGGAGTTCAGCGGTACAGTCGGAACTTGAGGTAAGTTTAATGTAACTCATGGCAAACAGCAAAATATATTAAATCATTGTCTAGATCATCTTTGAATTTGTTCTAGAAACATTGGTAAAATGATGTGAACAATGGCAAACTTTATTTAAGTTTGGGGAAATTAAAATGCTTACACAAGGAAAAAAAAAACATAGATGGAGAATACAACACGGAGATACTATGCTAATACCAACTGACAACTTACGCGCGTGTGTATGCATGTACGTAGGTACGCACGCACGCACGCACGCACGCACGCACGCACGCACGCAGACACGTACGCACGCACGCATATCCACGCACTTACGAAGGTATGTAGTGAGTGTTGGCATGCGTGCGTGTGAACGTTGAGTGATTAACGAAGCAAATTCAAATAATCAGGTGCTTGGCCTATTTATGAATGTATATCTCTGGTTGCAGAGGATTCTCCGCTTCTGGCTCGACAGAGGAGTCGACGGGTTCAGAGTAGTCAACGTGCAGTATATGTTCGAGGACGCCGACCTGAGGAACGAACCAAAGTCTGGTTGTTGCCCTGAACAGGTATGTCTATGGAAGCTCCTATGTCAGTTTAACTTTTTTCTTCTTCTTGTGCCAAAGACGTCACACAGGACGGACATAATCACATACCACCTTTGTCTGTCTTGATCCGCAGCGATCATCTTGTATATTATTTCAAGGTTTATAACTTTCTTCTTTTCAGGGTTGTTATATGCTTTCCTATTTTCTTTTCCAGATGGATGTCTGTTTGGTCAAAAAAGACATAAATATGATACGTTTCTAAATGGTTATGTGCTTGCGTATTAATGCGTCAGATTAATTGTACGGTTATCAGTTGCAGAAGGCGGACTATCGATGTCTCGATCACATCTACACCAGAGGATTGCCGGAAATATACCATGTGGTCGCCAGGTGGCGATACATACTTGATGAATATTCGCGAAGAACTGGCCGATTAAGGTAACAATATTAATAGTTCTATTACATATGGTACGCGTCGGAAGTTGTTGGATATGTTGATATGTGTCGATATGTTGATATATCTTCGCATACTGGGGGAAGCAACGTAACCTTAACATAATTATATATCCATCAAACGCATTGGAATGCTGGGCCACCCCCTCCCCTCCGGTCCTATGGGTATTCTAATATTTGGATCGATTCCAAAGATTTTATTGATTTAATTAGTGTCAAATCAAAGAGAGAAAGTAAAAGTGCACGTTTTGAGAGCATGTATACTGGTAATTAACAAAGACTCACTTTTCCTCGGCAGACAACCGCCCCAAAAGATGACGCATGAGCTAGAACGTTTAATATCTAGACCATAATCCATGTTTCTACATTCAGAGTACTCATAACAGATGCGAACGTCAACGACAACGAGACTGTAAAGTATTATGGGATGGCATCCGGAAGTGGTGCACAACTGCCGCTCAACTATCTGCTTACCCGATTAAACGGTGAATGTGGCGGGAAATGCGTTTACACAACGATCAACCAATGGCTGTCTATGTTGCCTGAAGACAGCACATCAGATTGGCTGGTATGAGTTGTAGAAAATAATACAATTGTCGTAACTAACAGTTGTTGTTGGACATTTGGTAAAATTTTACATTGATTGATTGATTAGGTGTAACTTCATTTTCGTCATATGAAGATCTGACGTTATTTGTTTGTATATATATATATATATATATATATATATATATATATATATATATATATATATATATATATATATATATATATATATTGTAATATCTTTCTTAAATTGTGAAGTTGACGAAGTTCTTTTTTGTCTTGTGTGTTATATACAGACTGGGAGTGCGGATATCGTCCGGGTGGCGTCCCGACTCAGCAGCCACTATGTCCGTGGTATCACCCTGCTTAAGTTGCTCCTACCTGGGGTAGCGACAACGTATTACGGGGAGGAGATCGACATGGTCGATGCCAACCGATCTGTGCTGCCCAGTGTCAATCTAGTGAGTGCTTGATTAAACCAGACAACGTATGGAGGCTCTTTTCATGCACAAAACCACACATCAAAGGCATATCCAATGCGTTGCCACCACAGTTGCATTGGCCAAGACATTTTGTTCCATAGTGTTTATAATAACAGTTTTCCACCCACACGCACGCACGCACGCACGCACGCACGCACGCACGCACGCACGCACGCACGCACGCACGCACGCACGCACGCACGCACGCACGCACGCACACACACACACACACACACACACACACACACACACACACACACACACACACACACACCACCACCACCACCACCACCACCACCACCACCCATATCTCTTTCCAAACAAACTGACCATTCGCATATCCTTCCAGAAAATCTGACCACCCACATTTCATTCCAGAGAACAAAACCACACACATCTGCTTCCAGGCAAACTGACCTCCTACACTTCCTTCCAGACAATCTAACCACTCTCACCTCCTTCCAGGCAAGCTTATCACCCACATCTTGTTGCAGATAATCTAACCATCCACATCTCCTTCCACACAATCCCTCTTCAGAGCGTCAGACTGTACACATCCACAGTAAATAAAAAGTAGACATTTAGACAAATATTCTACTGTGTTGATCTCTCTTGCTTGCAGACCCAGTCACTGTTCATTCACCGAACTCCAATGCAGTGGGGCCCTGGTGCATTCGGAGAGTTCATGAACGTAACCAGTGGCCGAGAGGGAGAGATGCAGCCGTGGTTACCTGTTAATGAAGACTTCCCATTCCGAAATGTGCAGGTGCGTTGTAGGTCACAAAAAAGCACATCCGCTTTCGCACTTCCATACGCATGCACAGACAGACACAGACACACATGCACGTACGCGCAAGCGCACACTCACTCACACACACAAACAAACACGTGTACACACTACACAGTAGTACACACCAACGCCATACAAAACCAGGGTGCAATCAAGTCGTGAACCTATTTACGATGGAATGTTTCATGCTCGGGTTTAGGGTGTGGTTCTCGTTTTGTTTTCTACGTGCGCCACTCCTCGTTTTGGTGGTGTTAAACCCAACATGTGGCGCAGCAGTTTTAGCAACGGTATCTCGACGGTTCGTATAACAATGATCTGAATCGTAGTTTAGCGTTATCAAACGGTGTGTCAAACCGCATTACTTAGCAGTTGTCCAACAGCCCAACCGCCATGGACAAGCGGACAGGCATGCGGACATACATGTACGCACGCACGCACGAATGCACGCACGCAGGCATGCACGTACACATGCACTCAGGCACGTACGCATGCAGGCAAAAATATTCATGCCTGCCATTTCGTGAGTAATTTAATTATCAACGTGCGTCACTGATAATGCTGTATGCAATCCTAAGATATAGCACATTTTGAAACAAGAGCCGTCTGCGGTTCAGTGTCAGCCCCTAGAGTGAGCCATACTGAACATGAGTATAGAGGCAGGCGTAGCGAACACTTTGCTTAAGGAATAGTGAACTTAAAAGTCCCTTCACCATTCGAATTTTTTGCACGTCTCATTTCAAGCTAATTTAGCAAAAAAATAAGCCCTGCTTAATATAACCTGCTTAACTCGTTTGTGCAAAAGTTGTTTTTTAGCAGACACACATTAACATTATTTTTGGCCAGCTCCGCCTCTATATATTATAACATTAGGCTATTCACGCTTTCGCTAGTTACTCGAGTTTAATATCAAAGTCAATTATTTTGATGATTATAAAAAGTACGCACTCTTTTTTTAAACCGACGGCGAACATCAACAAACCTGATTGGCGTTGGTCTAAATCAATTGACGGTGGATTTTCATGCTGTCCGTTATGCACTGGGTTGGCTAAACGTGCAGTTTTACGCAGGTGGAGAAGAAAATAGAAGAGTCCCTGTTGAACTTCTACACAGTGACAGCGAAACTCCGCCAAAAGGAAGCAGCGCTGCATGCCGGGAAACTTCACTATGCCCTGATCTCGGAAAACATCTTCTCGTTTATTCGAGAGTTGGAAGGCAAAGACAGGTATTACTGGTTCTGCTTCGCATTGTGTGAGCGTGCCGGATCTTGCGTGTGTGCGTGCACGCTTGTGTGTGTGTGTGTGTGTGTGTGTGTGTGTGTGTGTGTGTGTGTGTGTGTGTGTGTGTGTGTGTGTGTGTGTGTGTGTGTGTGTGTGTGTGTGTGTGTGTGTGTGCGTGCGTGCGTGCGTGGGTACGTACGTGCGTGCGTGTGTGTGTATGTGCGAGAGTATCATGGATTGTTATTTTCGTGTATAAATGTGATGTATATGACACTTCGACGAACACGACAGCGGTTCATCTCACCTACACCACATATTATAATATTACAAATATAAACTGTATAATAGTCACAATAATCATAATCATAATCAACAATGTAAACATTTTATTTATTCGTGTTTTCTTTAAATCTATCGCTAATGTTGCAGTTATTAATGCAATCATTTCAACATTAAATTATACAGAAAATAAAATAATCATTATAATTAATATTGGCTGAAAACGTTTGTTCTACACTCTCTGTTAATAACCTGGCTGATTCCGTATCACAGATTTCTGATCGCAGTTAATTTCGGAAACAACACATCAGAGGACGACTATCGCGCTTGGAGCCGCCTCCTGCCCGCCTTCGCCTCTGTAGAGCTCACAACAAAACGGATGACGTCTCTGCAGGTTGGCCAACGCGTCCCACTGACAAGCGTGCGTCTAGAACCTGGCGATGGAGTAGTGTTTCGATGGCCATTCTGGCGTTGATCGCGCTCACGACTTCGCCCATGAGTATTATATACACGACGAATGCACGGTGTGGTCGCAAGGTGGCGCCACTACTTAGGAAGTAACCCTGACGGATTTTTCATGATTACGTAGACAGTTTAGCAGCTAGGATATTGTTCTTGAAAGCATCTATTGTATAACATTACGTTGATTGTATATATGGAAAGTCGATGAAATTGTGATTGTGGTGTGTTACTGGCGACAGAAGTAATGATGGTTGATTAATTATTATTGATATATTAGAATGTGGAAACGTCTTGGGTACCTGAAGACATTTGAGTACCCCTTTGCGACGATGCACACGTGATCCTCAAAAACAAAACACCAGGTGCTGTTGCATGTTCCATCCTGATTGTTTTTAATTTTTATAATCATAGTTCGAGTGGTTAATATAAGTGTGCTGTCTTGTTTTACCGCAGATAATTTCCGGCTAGAAGGTCTTTGGTACTTTATTGGCTAAATGAGTTTACCTACCTGGGCTACAGCTTACGTCAACGTAGTCTCATTCGACAAGGAACCTACCACAATATTAGTATTAAAATTGTATTATTAAAAATGGTCTTTCGCAGTCGCGGCAGCTGGCTCTTACGCCCGCTTACACCGCTTCCCTTCAATTAGTGTTGTTCTGTGTAGTTTGCTCCACTGGGTTTTATTTTGGCGATACGAAGCAACTGCTACAGATCGGCCCTTGTTTTTAGCCGCATGCCGATTTGCTGCAGGTCGATAAGGGTGTCGGTGAGGCCGGATCTGGGTTGACCGCGGTATCCGCTGAGTCCGACCGTTTGGACTTTGAAGATATTGCTTGGTTTCCAGTAACATAATATTTATCGTCCTACGCAGTCTTGTCAAAAACTAGTGTACAACATTTATAGCTAACCACTATCCACGTGGTTGCCTTTGCCTTCGCTGCACACTGGCATATCTTGTTATTCCAAATACGGCCTATTCTATTTGCAACTCCTATTTTTCCAGTTGAGAGCCATACTACCTGTATCAGACATCACTGTGATATACAGGTCGAACGCATAAGCCGGAGAGGCTCTCCGGGCGGGCGGGCGGGCGGGCGGGCGGGCGGGCGGGCGGGCGGGCGGGCGGGCGGGCGGGCGGGCGGGCGGGCGGGCGGGCGGGCGGGCGGGCGGGCGGGCGGGCGGGCGGGCGGGCGGGCGGGCGGGCGGGCGGGCGGGCGGGCGGGCGGGCGGGCGGGCGGGCGGGCGGGCGGGCGGGCGGGCGGGCGGGCGGGCGGGCGGGCGGGCGGGAAACTCACCTGTTTAAATTTGCTTATCGTCCATGGCTACTCAGTGTACCGATCCAACGGTTCACAATTTTGAATTCGCTTACGTGGGGACTTTGTGTGGACTAGGCAGAGGGATAGGGAACCGTGTGTGAATCCACGTCCGGTAACACATGGAATCACTTCTTGTTCATTCAGATATATAACTTGTTAAACGAGGACGTCCTCTCGTGATGAGCCGACGCTAAATCAAAGTGAAAAGTTTGCTTAAGATTGGTCTGAATAGACCCACGTCACAACGACACCAGAAATCACTCAAGCGAATATTGATCGTCGCCCGATTTAGCAGCAGGAACAGACGCCGTTGTTGTGTCGCTGGACGCGTTGAAAGACCTGTAAAACCAGCGTTCGATCTTCTCAACAGGGACAACTTCGCTTTTTACAAGTATGCCTGCCATTTTTTTCTGGCGTGCTGCCACCTAACGCTCGTGAACAGTCGTGTTCAGTGTCGTGCGTGCGTGCGTGCGTGCGTGCGTGCGTGCGTGAGTGCGTGCGTGCGTGCGTGCGTGCGTGCGTGCGTGCGTGGGGATGGGTGAATGTTAATATTTGCGTTTGTCAAACACAGTGGAGCTCTGCCAGGTTACATAGTTATGAACAAAAGATGCGTGCGTGCGTGCGTTCGTGCGTGCGTGCGTGCGTGCGTGCCTACGTGCGTGTGTACATGTTTGTGTGCATGCGTTCGCAGTACTGTTTTATTCGTTTCTGTGATCAAGGCCCCCCATCTATGCCGCCAACTAAGGCGTACATTGTATGATGAATACTCGGAATGTGTTCCGTATTCGTAAAGGTTTTTTTTTAGAAGAGTATGGCTTTGTTGCTAATAATGGCAAAGCTAGGTTAATTTAAAGCGGTATCCGCTAGGTTCCTGGCTGCTCGAAACACTTTACTATTAGCCCACTAGCAATATATTTGTTCCACCACCTCGACGTATCATAAGAAGCATCCAGTCATGCCACAGTAGCTGCGCGAAAGTATTCCACCACACACATTAGGAGATTTGAATGTCTGTGACGAGGCACTCATATATACAGGTGATTAAACTCCGTTAAAATTTTTATATAATTAAATGTTCTTGTGATGGGTCGTGTGCATATGGAAAGAACAACGCACAGAGCTGCTTACTTTGAAGCCGTTTGAAATGCCACGCGTAGGACATCCTGGTTGCTCTGGGACTTCCTGGTATTAAATACTGCATCATCGCCTTGACAATGGTGCTTCCTGCGATGGCCGGTACAGTAAGCGGTCAGCGAATTCCTGTCCATTGTCTACCAGCCAGTGCACCCCTTGGGAAAGTAGACATTGTTTTCAAACCCCTGACAAGCATATCGATTTTTAAACGCACTCATCTGAACCGGCGCGGGGGAATTGCGTCGCCGTAATTATTACCAAACAACGGTACAGTTGCAAAAACCGTGAAAAACATGAGCTCCGTGAAACCTAAGTATTAGGTTTGTCTATATGTGATACTAGCTGAGTTGTCAGGCGTTGCGCGGCACAAATAGACAGCCACTGTAAGAGCTTATGGCTCCATGCAGTCAAACCCAGTCAAATTGTTATAGTGCAATGTCAACGCCGATGGCAAAGACCACGCTCCAAACCTCATGTACAACTGCCCGTTTCACGGATCGTTCGGTGGACGTAAACCACGTAACCATGGTAGAAATACCCATAGCATTGCTAACAATTGTACGTACTATTCATCTGAGTTACGTTATATAAGTCAAATGTTCACATACATAATATCCACACCCCGGGGATTTTTTTTTATAGTTTAATGCATGTACGAACCATCACCATGAGCCCCAGGGTGCGTCTACATTTCAGCCCCATACACGCGAAACTAACATAGATAGGCGGGAACATACAGAGTCACAAAGTATTTCATCATATAGAAATAACTGCCTATCGGAATTCCCCATTGTTGTGTCGTGATTTGCCCTGCTTAGTTGTGATTTTTATTCACACGTCCCAATGACTAATTTGTGAAAATGCCAGACGTCGAAATCATTATATTGTACATATGGCGGCATCGTCTTAATACGTTATTTTGTTCGATTGTCAACATATTACACACGCGTTTGTTGGTGTTTCACGCGTTTTTATTTGATATGTTTTGTTGCGAGCAGTATGACCATAAACGCTTTATGAACATCAATCCACGCTTGAGCGACCATGTATTGCTATACCACCGACTCGGCTAACGTCACGTCGCGTGGGTAAGCGTTTTCAACAGACTACCACGTTCACACGTTAGGGTTATTTCGACGTTCGCTTACGACTGGACTTCTTCGTTCGCTTACAACGGAATCCTTCAGCGCCAACCAACGACGCATCATGTCGGTGTTTGAGTGGCAGCCGAGAGACAAGCAGACGGACCTCTTGGACGATGCAGATGAATACAACGACAATGTGCAGGTAGGTTATGACCGTGTATTTCGTCATGCCTCCTAATCGTATTTAATCTATGTAAATCCGTCCAGGATACTGAATGTGGTAATCCGTCTAGGGCCGTGAATTCTGCCGGTGGATAAGACTCCGGGAATGTTATAGCATGTTGTGAACAAGGGCTGTGTTCAAATGATCTTAGTAATGTGTTCATGTGTGTTAATCTCAACTTCACTCACGCACGCACACACGCAAACAAACACAGTGCGCGGAACACTAGCCGCTTAGCAAACAAGACCAACATTTCTGGTAGGTTTGTCAAGTTAGTCTTAAGTGAGCTTTGATACCGCAGTGTTTAACAAGATTTAACAAGAAATTAAAACAGATTGCCATCCCAAACAACAAATTCCAGATGGCAAGTGGACAAGGAAGCCATTGGTTTATCGAGAGTCCAAAATTGTTCTCATCTATGTGTAGCCCGCCCTTTTCAAATATCTCTCAATTCTATTTTTTTGGGGGGATAACGGACTTTCATGTCAAATGTCCGAGATTCAATTCCAGGCAAGTCAACAGGGAGGTGTGACACGTGGATACTCTTGTCGTAGAACTGACAAGTATTTGTGTTGTTTAGATGATTACCTTTACACGAAGGTTCCGCATCCTTATTTGGGATTGTAAAATATTGGTGGATTACTATTAATAGACTAGCATGTGGGAACTTTAAGACCACTTGGTAGATACGGTGCATAAACACATGTAAAACGGTGGAGTGTGCTGCATACTGTTTAAACCGAATACACATCGAGCAGAACGATCTACAATTTAAACATGGGCGCGCGTACACACACACGCACGCGCTCACACACACACGCGCGCGCGCACGCACCAAGGCGGAAGTTTTCTACGAAACCCAATTTCAATTTATTTTTACATGAAAATCGAAAATATCACATTGATCCAGACTAAAAGAATAGCGCCAGCAGCTAGTGTGGTCGGCGCTGAGTCCAGACTGACACCTCTGGCAACGAGCCGACGGCTGTGCCGCCATAGACCGAGACGGGGTTAGATGATTGATTTACTTCTGGGTCCAGCAAAGCGCAAGCAGCAGTCCTCGCTCGACTGGGCACAGTACACTATTGTTGATCATTGAACCTAATGCTAATGGCCTGTCTTGTCACGGACCCTCAGTGGCGTTCTTGTCATATCCTAGAGTTTCTTTTTTGACAAAATCAAGATGGAAAATACTCCCCGACATTTGTCGCCCAAACAAACCAGATTCTGTCTTCGTACACGGGGGTCCTTCCGTCATTCAGGGCACATCATACATATCGTAGCCCTGAAATATGTCATATACCTATGCATAAATAATCGTCCAGGCAGCGACCACTTGCCGAAAGAGGGTACTGTCTCAAAATCACAAGCACTTCTTTATATGGACCCGGATGTAAATTAATTATCTGTCCCCATCTCGGTCTACGGTGGTTACCAAAGGTGTCTCTCTAGATTCAGAGCTCCTCGTCTGGAATCGTCCACAGTCCGACACACTCACCGGGGATTCGTATAAATTATTTAATGTTTTGTACCGAATGAAACAATTACAAACTGCATTATTCATGTAAGCTTAAATCAGTGATATTCACCGGGGATCATTTGATTTGTGAACTTGTTAGGGTTCATGTTGTATTTATTTGAATTTGTGCATGTGATCGATATTATTATTACCGACATTTGATATGAATCATGTTGGATGAAATAATATATTTTCACGCTTCACCGAACTTCAGATATATTTCAATACGTATAATTCATGCAGCCACAAACCGCCTAAAGTGTCTGTCTTTATCAACACATTCATCGAATAGTTGATAACTGAATCTGGGCCTGCTTTTTTTGGTCTCGACAGTATTCGCCTGTCATCCTTTGTGAGACACCTCGATATGACACGTGAGACGGGAACAACAAATTGATTGATGAGACGGTCACATTCGGCATCAAAGATTCGGCATTGGCGATAATAGTTAGTAAACAGGCCTTTTGCGCCAACGACGGCATTTACACTCGGTCGCGATGTCAGGCAACGTCAGACCGTTAGTTAGTGAGTTTCCAATAGGGGAAAGTTCGGGAAAGGGTACCTTTGATGATGATGATGATGATAATAATAATAATAATTAGTATTATTATAAGTGGTTTTATATACCTCCGGTATCCGCCTACACAAGGCGTTTTTTTGGTTCAGTGAGTTCACGACATGTTTATCCATTTCCCTGTTTGTGATGCCTTACGTTTCCTCGCATAGACATCAGGTAGAAGTGACCAAAAGTGTCTCTTCCGAAAAACATAGGCAATATGGAGTGAACGAAATTACCCAAATTTCGTAAAGCAGTAGGTTGACTCGAACCCCGGCAGCAGGTGGACTCGAACCCAGGCAGCAGGTGGACTCGAACCCTGGCAGCAGGTGGACTCGAACCCAGGCAGCAGGTGGACTCGAACCACGGCAGCAGTTGGACTCGTACCCCCGGCCCCATCCATTGAGAGTCAGGCGCTCTAATCTCCTATTTCCTACGTATGACATTGACCTAGACCAGCAATGTTTGTACATGATATTCAGATATACGACTATGGGATTTTTTAATCTGCTGGGCCAAAATTGCGGATGTACTACCTGTTGTAGTTAGACGATTTCGATGGCCGTTCTGGCGTTGATCGCGCTCGCGAATTCGCCTATAAGTATTATCTACACGACGAATGCACGGTGTGATCGCAAGGTGGTGCCACTGCTTAGGAAGTACCCCTGACTGATTTTTCTTGATAAAGTAGACAGTTTAGTGGCTGGGACATTGCTCTGAAAAGCATGTATTGTATAACATTATGTTGATTGTATCTATAGAAAGTCGGGCGGGCGGGCGGGCGGGCGGGTTTTTGTTTTATTACCAAAGTTGGGTTTCCCCAGGATTTTACCGCAATAGAATTGTTGCACTGTATGAAGTCAATAAACTCGCCAATTTGCGTGAAAGAATGTAACTAAAATGACAGACACCCATGAAAATGGTGTTACGTAAAATATCTTCAATGTGTGTGTGTGTGTGTGTGTGTGTGTGTGTGTGTGTGTGTGTGTGTGTGTGTGTGTGTGTGTGTGTGTGTGTGTGTGTGTGTGTGTGCGTGCGTGCGTGCGTGCGTGCGTGCGTGCGTGCGTGCGTGCGTGCGTGCGTGCGTGCGTGCGTGGGTGCGTGCGTGCGTGCGTGCGTGCGTGCGTGCGTGCGTGTGCGTGTGCGTGTGTGTGTCATTTGTGGCGAGGTTTGAGTTCGCTTACGTCTGGACTTTATGTGGACTAGGCAGATGGATAGGGAACCGTGTGTGGATCCATCTCCGGTAACACATGCCCTCACTTCTTCTTCATTCGGGTATATAACTTGTTACACGAGGACGTCCTCTCGTGATGAGCCGACGGTAATTCAAAGTGAAAAGTTTGCTTAAGATTGGTCTGAATAGACTCACGTCACATCGACGCCAGGAATCACTCAAGCGAATCTTGATCGTCGCCCGATTTAGCAGCAGGAACAGACGCCGTTGTTGTGTCGCTGGACGCGTTGAAAGACCTGTAAAACCAGCGTTCGATCTTCTCAACAGGGACAACTTCGCTTTTTACAAGTATGCCTGCCATTTTTTTCTGGCGTGCTGCCACCTAACGCTCGTGAACAGTCGTGTTCAGTGTCGTGCGTGCGTGCGTGCGTGCGTGCGTGAGTGCGTGCGTGCGTGCGAGCGTGCGTGCGTGCGTGCGTGCGTGGGGATGGGTGAATGTTAATATTTGCGTTTGTCAAACACAGTGGAGCTCTGCCAGGTTACATAGTTATGAACAAAAGATGCGTGCGTGCGTGCGTGCGTGCGTGCGTGCGTTCGTGCGTGCCAACTAAGGCGTACATTGTATGATGAATACTCGGAATGTGTTCCGTATTCGTAAAGGTTTTTTTTTAGAAGAGTATGGCTTTGTTGCTAATAATGGCAAAGCTAGGTTAATTTAAAGCGGTATCCGCTAGGTTCCTGGCTGCTCGAAACACTTTACTATTAGCCCACTAGCAATATATTTGTTCCACCACCTCGACGTATCATAAGAAGCATCCAGTCATGCCACAGTAGCTGCGCGAAAGTATTCCACCACACACATTAGGAGATTTGAATGTCTGTGACGAGGCACTCATATATACAGGTGATTAAACTCCGTTAAAATTTTTATATAATTAAATGTTCTTGTGATGGGTCGTGTGCATATGGAAAGAACAACGCACAGAGCTGCTTACTTTGAAGCCGTTTGAAATGCCACGCGTAGGACATCCTGGTTGCTCTGGGACTTCCTGGTATTAAATACTGCGTCATCGCCTTGACAATGGTGCTTCCTACGATGGCCGGTACAGTAAGCGGTCAGCGAGTTCCTGTCCATTGTCTACCAGCCAGTGCACCCCTTGGGAAAGTAGACATTGCTTTCAAACCCCTGACAAGCATATCGATTTTTAAATGCACTTATCTGAACCGGCGCGGGGGAATTGCGTCGCCGTAATTATTATCAAACAACGGTACAGTTGCAAAAACCGTGAAAAACACGAGCTCCGTGAAACCTAAGTATTAGGTGTGTCTATATGTGATACTATAGCTGAGTTGTCAAGCGTTGCGCGGTACAAATAGACAGCCACTGTAAGAGCTTATGGCTCCATGCAGTCAAACCCAGTCAAATTTTTATAGTGCAATGTCAACGCCGATGGCAAAGACCACGCTCCAAACCTCATGTACAACTGCCCGTTTCACGGATCGTTCGGTGGACGTAAACCACGTAACAATGGTAGAAACACCCACAGCATTGCTAACAATTGTACGTACTATTCATCTGAGTTACGTTATAGACGTCAAATGTTCACATATATAATATCCACACCCCGGGGAATTTTTTTTATAGTTTAATGTATGTACGAATCATTACCATGGGCCCCGGGTGCGTCTACATTTCAGCCCCATACATGCGAAACTAACATATATAGGAATTCCCCATTGTTGTGTCGTGATTTGCCCTGCTTAGTTGTGATTTTTATTCACACGTCCCAATGACTAATTTGTGAAAATGCCAGACGTCGAAATCATTATATTGTACATATGGCGGCATCGTCTTAATACGTTATTTTGTTCGATTGTCAACATATTACACACGCGTTTGTTGGTGTTTCACGCGTTTTTATTTGATATGTTTTGTTGCGAGCAGTATAACCATAAACTCATTATGAACGTCAATCGTAAGCAAATTCTATACGGCGAAGCTTGAGCGACCATGTATTGCTATACCACCGACGCGGCTAACGTCACGTGGCGTGGGTAAGCGTTTTCAACAGACTAGCACGTTATTTCGACGTTCGCTTACGACGGGACTCCTTCGTTCGCTGACATCGAGAATCCTTCAACGCCAACCAACGAAGCACCATGTCGGTGTTTGAGTGGCAGCCGACAGACAAGCAGACGGACCTCTTGGACGATGCCGACGAATACAACGACAATGTGCAGGTAGGTTATGACCGTGTATTTCGTCATGCCTCCGAATCGTATTTAATCTATGTAAATCCGACCAGGATACTGAATGTGGTAATCAGTCTAAGGCCGTGAATTCTGCCGGTGGAGAAGACTCCAGGAATGTTATAGCGTGTTGTGAACAAGGGCTGTGTTCAAATGATCTCGGTAATATATTCATATGTGTTAATCTCAACTTCAGTCACGCACGCACGCACGCACGCACGCACGCACGCAAACAAACAGAGTGCGCGGAACACTAGCCGCTTAGCAAACAAGACCAACCTTTCTGGTAGGTTTGTCAAGTTAGTCTTAAGTGAGCTTTGATACCGCAGTGTTTAACAAGATTTAACAAGAGATTTAACAAGATTGCCTTCCCAAACAACAAGTTCCAGATAGCAAGTGGACAAGGAAGCCATTGGCTTATCGAGAGTCCAAAAATGTTCTCATATATGTGTAGCCCGCCCTTATCAAATATCTGTCAATTCTGTATATATTTTTTGGGAGGATAACGGACTTTCATGTCAAATGTCCGAGATTCAATTCCAGGCAAGTCAACAGGGAGGTGTGACACGTGTCTACTCTTGTCGTAGAACTGACAGGTATTTGTGTTGTTTAGATGATTACCTTTACACGAAGGTTCCGCATCCTCATTTAGGATTGTAAACTATTGTTGGATTACTATTAATAGACTAGCATGTGCGAACTTTAAGACCGCATTGTAGATACGATGCATAAACACGTGTAAAACGGTGGAGTGTGCTGCATACTGTTTCAACCGAATACGCATCGAGCAGAAAGATCTACAGTTTAAACATGGGCGCGCGCGCATACACACGCACGCGCTCACACACACACACACACACACACACACACGCACGCACGCACGCACGCACGCACGCACGCGCGCGCGCGCGCGCGCGCGCACGCACCAAGGCGGAAGTTTTCTACGAAACCCAATTTCAATTTATTTTTACTTGAAAATCGGAAATATCACATTGATCCAGACTAAAAGAATAGCGCCAGCAGTTAGGGTGGTCGACGCTGAGTCCAGACTGACACCTCTGGCAACGAGCCGACGGCTGTGCCGCCATAGGCCGAGACGGGGTTAGATGATTAATTTACTTCCGGGTCCAGAAAAGCGCCAGCGCAGTCTTCGCTCGTCTAGGCACAGTACACTATTGTTTGATCATTGAACCTAATGCTAATGGCCAGTCTTGTCACGGACCCTCAGTGGCGTTCTTGTCATATCCTAGAGTTTCTTTTTCGACAAAATCAAGATGGAAAATACTCCCCGACATTTGTCGCCCAAACAAACCAGATTCTGTCTTCGTACACGGGGGTTCTTCCGTCATTCAGGGAACATCATACATATCGTAGCCCTGAAATATGTCCTATACCTATGCATAAATAATCGTCCAGGCAGCGACCACTTGCCGAAAGAGGGTACTGTCTCAAAATCACAAGCACTTCATTACTGTGATATGGACCCGGATGTAAATTAATTATCTGTCTCCATCTCTGTCTACGGTCGTTACCATAGGTGTCTGTCTGGACCCGGATGTAAATAAATGATCTGTCCCGTCTCGGTCTACGGTGGATACCAAAGGTGTTTGTCTAGATTCAGAGCTCCGCGTCTAGAATCGTCCACAGTCCGACACACTCACCGGAGATTCGTATAACCTATTTAATGCTTTGTACCGAATGAAACAATTACAAACTGCATTATTCACGTAAGCTTAAATCAGTGATATTCACCGGGATCATTTGATTTATGAACTTGTTAGGGTTCATGTTGTATTTATTTGTATTTGTGCATGTGATCGATATTATTATTACCTACATTTGATATGAAACATGTTGGATGAAATAATGTGTAGACAGTCTTACATAAGCGAGATATGGCGGAGTTATATATATATATATATATATATATATATATATATATATATATATATATATATATATATATATATATATATATATATATATATATATATATATATATATATATATATATATATATATATATATATATATATATATATATATATATATATATATATATATATATATATATATATATATATATATTATGGGTGGTATTCAGTACAGTTTGTTTCATATATTTTCACGTTTCATCGAACATCAGATATATTTCAATACGTATAATTCATGCAGCCACAAACCACCTAAAGTGTCTGCCTTGATCAACACATTCATCGAATAGTTGATAACTGAAGCTGGGCCAACTTTTTTGGTCTCGACAGTATTCGACTGTCATCCTTTGTGAGACACCTTGATATGACACGTGAGACGGGAACAACAAATTGATTGATGAGACGGTCACATTCGGCATCAAAGATTCGGCATTGGCGATAATAGTTAGTAAATAGGCCTTTTGCGCCAACGTCGACATTCACTCTCGGTCGCGATGTCAGGCAACGTCAGACCGTTAAGGCCGGCGCACACGAGAGCTATCTGCTGAGCCAACAGCCACGCGTGGCTGTCAGCTCAGCTGATAGCTCTCGTGTGCGCTGCGGTTATCGTGAGCAATGCGCCACGCGAGGCGGTGAGCAAAATATCTATCGTGTTTAATATTTTTCGCCTCGCGCGTCCAAAGTCTCACCGTCTGCGGGGCGCGTAAGCTACGTGCTGAGCTGCAAAAATCAACTGGCCAATAAAAATCCGTAGAGTTTACGTCATTTCAGAAATGGCGACTATATACCAGCGAAATTGTGAACGACGTCCTTTTGGAGGATAAACTTGCCAAGATTACGTCTCCTCTTTTTATAAGTGGATCCACCAACGCCAATATGGTGCTAAACGAATTGACGTTCAGTCGATGAAACTGCCAAAAACGTGTCGGTATCCTCAGCGTTTACTTCTCTAATCAGGTTTGCATATACACCTTGTCCCTGACGTCTTAGAATCCAATCCCTGGCCCACGTCGTTCGGCATGCCGCTCTCCAACGACGACGACGACGTCATAGCAACAACAGGAACAGAAGATCTGTCTCATCATCCGAACACGCCGTTTTTAGCAAATCACGTGATTAAAATGTAGTCATATGACTTGAAATGTAGTGGTTAGCTCAGCACTTTACTCATCGTGTGCGGTGAAACGCGCCTAGAGCTATCAGCGGAGCCAACAGCCGCGCGTGACCGTTTGCTCAGCTGATAGCTCTCGTGTGCGCCGGCCTTTAGTTAGTGAGTTTCCAATAGGGGCAAGTTCGGGAAAGGGTAATTTTAATGATGATGATGATCATGATAATAATAATAATAATTAGTATTATTATAAGTGGTTTTATATACCTCCGGTATCCGCCTACACAATGTGTTCGTGGGCGTTTTTTGACAGCAGCTTATGCAGCGTCCGTAAGAGACCATTGGTTCAGTGGGTTCACGACATGTTTATCCATTTCCCTGTTTTTGATCCCTTACGTTCCCTGGCATAGACACCAGGTAGAAGTGACTAAAAGTGTCTCTTCCGAAAAACATAGGCAATGTGGACTGAACGAAATAGCCCAAATTTCGTAAAGCAGTAGGTGGACCCGAACCCCGACAGCAGGTGGACTCGAACCCCGGCAGTAGGTGGCCCCGAAATCCGGCAGTAGGTGGCCCCCGAACACGGGCAGTAGGTGGACTCGAACCCCGGCAGTAGGTGGACTCGAACCCCGACAGCAGGTGGACTCGAACCCCGGCAGTAGGTGGCCCCCGAACCCCGGCAGTAGGTGGCCCCGAACCCCGGCAGTAGGTGGCCCCGAACCCCGGCAGTAGGTGGACTCGAACCCCGGCAGTAGGTGGCCCCCGAAACCCGGCAGTAGGTGGACTCGAATCCCCGGCAGCAGGTGGACTCGAACCCCGGCACCAGATGGACTCGAACCCCCCCCGGCCCCATTCATTGACAGTCAGGCGCTCTAATCTCCTATTTCCTACCTACGACATTGACCTAGACCAGCAATGTTTACACACGGTATTCAGATATACGACTATGGGATTTTTTATTCGAAAGGCCGAAATTTCGGATGTACTACCTGTTACAGATGGGCGATGGAGTTGTAATTCGATGGCCGTTCTGGCGTTGATCGCGCTCGCGACTTCGCCTATAAGTATTTTCTATGTGTGATCGCAAGGTGGCGCCACTGCTTAGGAATACCCCTGACTGATTGTTCTTGATAAAGTAGAAAGTTTAGCGGCTAGGACATTGTTCTGAAAAGCATGTATTGTATAACATTGCGTTGATTGGATCTATAGAAAGGGGATGAAATTGTGGTTGTGGTGTGTTACTGGCGACAGAAGTAACGATGGTTGATTAATTATTATTGGCGATATACTGGAATGGGTATATGAAGACATTTGAGTTCCCCTCGAATAAAAAAACACCAGTCGCTGTTGCATGTACCATCGCGATTATTTTTAATTTTAACAATCATAGTTCGACTAGTTAATAGTAGTGTGTTGACTTGTTTTAGCGCAGTTAATCCCAGCACGACAGGGTTGGGTCTTTGATGGCAACGGCAGAAGGTTCACTGGTACTTTATTGGCTAAGTGAGTTTTCCTACCAGGGCTACAGCTTGTGTCAACGTAGTCTCATTCGACAAGGAACCTACTGCAGTATTATTATTAACATTTAATTTTAAAAAGCGTCGCGACAGCTTGCACCGCTTCCCTTCAATTATTGTTCTGTGTAGTTTACTCCACTGGGCGGGCGAGCGGGAGGGCGAGCGGTTGGGCGAGCGGGAGGGCGAGCGGTTGGGCGAGCGGGAGGGCGAGCGGTTGGGCGAGCGGGAGGGCGAGCGGGCAGGCGAGCGGGAGGGCGAGCGGTTGGGCGAGCGGGAGGGCGACCAGGTGGGCGAGCGGGCAGGCGAGCGGGAGGGCGAGCGGGCAGGCGAGCGGGCGGGCGAGCAGGTGGGCGAGCGGGCAGGCGAGCGGGAGGGCGAGCGGGCAGGCGAGCGGGAGGGCGAGCAGGTGGGCGAGCGGGCAGGCGAGTGGGAGGGCGAGCAGGTGGGCGAGCGGGCAGGCGAGCGGGAGGGCGAGCGGTTGGGCGAGCGGGAGGGCGAGCGGGCAGGCGAGCGGGAGGGCGAGCGGTTGGGCGAGCGGGAGGGCGAGCGGTTGGGCGAGCGGGAGGTCGAGCGGTTGGGCGAGCGGGAGGGCGAGCGTGCAGGCGAGCGGAAGGGCGAGCGGTTGGGCGGTTGGGAGGGCGAGCAGGTGGGCGAGCGGGCAGGCGAGCGGGAGCGCGATCGGGCAGGCGAGCGGGCGGGCGAGCAGGTGGGCGAGCGGGCAGGCGAGCGGGAGGGCGAGCGGGCAGGCGAGCGGGAGGGCGAGCAGGTGGGCGAGCGGGCAGGCGAGCGAGAGGGCGAGCAGGTGGGCGAGCGGGCAGGCGAGCGGGAGGGCGAGCAGGTGGGCAAGCGGGCAGGCGAGCGGGCGGCGAATCCACGTCCGGTAACACATGCCTTCACTTCGTGTTCATTCAGGCATATAACGTGGTGAGCCGACACTCATTCAACGTGGATAGATTGCGGAAGATTGGTCTGAATTACATCGTCGCCTGGAAGCATTGAAGCGAATCTTGCTCGGCGCCAGATTTAGTAACAGGAACGGACGCGTTGAAAGACTTGTAAAATCAGCGTTCCATTTTCTTAACAGGGACAACTTCGCTTTTTACAAATATGCCTGCTATTTTTTTCTGGCGTGCTGCCACCTGTCGCTCGTGAACAATCGTGTTCAGTGTTGTGCGTGCGTGCGTGTGTATGGGAGGGTGGGTATGTGTGAATGTTGGTATTTGCGCTTGTCAAACATGCTGGAACTCTGCCAGGTTAAATAGTTATGAACAAAATATGCGTGCGTGCGTGCGTGCGTGCGTGCGTGCGTGCGTGCGTGCGCGTTCGTGTGCACGCGTCCGCAATAATGTTTGTTTCGTTTTTTGTGATCAAGGCCTCCCAACTACGCCGCCAACAAAAACGTACATTGTACGATAAATACACGGAATGTGTTATGTGTTGTCAGAATAGTCGTTGAGAAGTGTATGCCTTTGTCGCTAAAAATGGTAAAGTTGGGCTAATTTACATGCGGTGTCCATTGCGTTCCTGCTTCTCAAAACACTTTACTCTTAACCCACTAACAATATATTCGTTCCTCAGCCAACTCGATATCTACTAGAAGTATTCAGCCACGCCGCAATAGCCCAGTTTAGCGTAGACGAGTCATTGGGCGCATGCGCGAGAGTCGATTCTCGCAAATTTCGAAATTAGCTCGCCAGATTCATTCACGTCTAGAATTAAATCAGTTGTAGCACCAGTTGACCAGGTATCGTCTCGATTAGAGATTTATTCCAAAGCAAGTCATTTCACGTACATTTCACAAACACATAAAATCGTCATCCCGGCACACCAGTACACCGTACGTACCATCCCGGCACACCAGTACACCGTACGTACCATCGGTAACATCTCTGGTTGACATTTATAAAGAGCTCGTACTTTAGGAACCAAACATAACGCTGGTGTGAGCCGGCTTAGCTTGTCTATGCGGAAATGTTTACTAGTCCGAATGTTGGGAGCATTTTCATAGCTTCCCTCGTGGAGAGTACACGTCGTGTTTCGGTGAAATTGTCTGCCGTGCTCCCTGAGTGCGCAAATCTGTCACCTTTTAAAGCACGTCTATAGCTTTCTCCGAAGTTTCCAATACAAACGTTCGCATGCGTGAACATCTCCTGATTCTACCAAAATCATCCAAGACCATCTCACGCATGAGTGAACAAGCCGATGCCACACAACCTACCTGAAGAAAACCAATTTGCATTTTCGTATAATTGTTATAATTATGTGTACGGTGTGGGTGGCTGTCCTTGCCAAATTTTCCCCCGCCTGCATATGGGTCAGGTCAGGTCAGATCAGGCCTTCAGGAAACCGGTTGACAACTCATTTATAAGCTTCCAAGCACGGTGAAGGGCGTCCTCTTTCAACCCACGCCCTTAGCTTGCGTTCGGACGAAATACCCATTACTCACAATTGAACTTCTGTCCTCAAGGCTATGCTACATGTTTACATTTATAATTATAATCGTAAAAGACTGAACGTCCTGGATTTTCTGAATAGCAAATTCATTATAATTATCTATATTAACCGCGTAACGAAGGCAATAACTTTACAATATATACAGATTACTGAACTCAGTTCAACATTTGATATAATTAAATGTTCTTGTGATGGATCGTGAGAAAAGTTCGTTTGAAAAGAACAACGCACAGAGCTGTCTTCCTTTCAAGCCGTTTGAAATGCCACCCGAAGGACATCCTGGTTGCTCTGACACTTCCTGGTGTTAAATGCTGCGTCATCGCCTTGCCAATGGTGCTTCCTGCGTTGGCCAATACAGTAAGCGGTCAGCGATTTCCTTCGTTGGCCGGTGAAGTAAACTGCCCATTGTCTACCAGCCAGTGCACCCCTTGGACAAGTAGACATTGCTCTCAAACCCCTGACAAGCATATTGATTTTTAAATGCATTCATCTGAACCGGCGCGGGGGAATTGCGTCGCCGTAATTATTACCAAACAACGGTACAGTTGCAAAATCCGTGAAAAACATGAGCACCGTGAAAACTAAGTATTAGGTTTGTCTATATGTGATACTAACTGAGTTGTCAGGCGTTGCGCGGCACAAATAGACAGCCACTGTAAGAGTTTATGGCTCCAGCAGTCAAACCCAGTCAAATTGTTATAGTACAATGTCAACGCCAATAGCAATGATCACGCTTCGAAACTCATATACAACTCTCGGTTTCACGAATCGTTCGGTGGACGTAGATAACGTAACAATGGTAGAAAAAATCATAGAATTGCTACAAATTGTACGTATTATTACGTACATCTCATACATGATATCCCCACTCTGGGGAATTTTTTATTTTATTTTAATATATGTACGAACCATCACCACGGCCCCAGGGTGCGTCGACATTTCAGCCCCATACATGCGAAACTAACATAGATAGGCGGGAACATACAGAGTCACAAAGTACTTCATCGTATAGAAAAAACTGCCTATCGGAATTCCCCATTGTTGTGTCATGATTTGCCCTGCTTAATTGTGATTTTTATTCACACGTCCCAATGACAAATGACAATGACAGACGTTGAAATCATTAAATTGTACATATGGCGGCATCGTAGGAATATGTTATTTTGTTCGATTGTCAACATTAATGTTAATCAAATATTACACATGTGTTTGTTGGTGTTTCACGAGTTTTATTTGATATATTTGTTGTGACCCGTCCTACCATGAACTCATTATGAACGTCAATCGTAAGCAAATTCTATACGGCGAAGCCACGCTTGAGTGTTCATGTATTGCTATACCACCGACACGGCTAACATTGGTCGGCAGACCGTCACGTGTAGTGGGTAAGCATTTATAAAAGACCAGTGCGTGCACACATTAGGGGCATTTCGAAGTTTGCTTAAGACGGGACTCCTTCGTTCGCTTACAACGAGAATCCTTCAACGCGAACTAACGAAGCATCATGTCGGTGTTTGGCTGGCAGCCGACAGACAAGCAGACGGACCTCTTGGACGATGCAGATGAATACAACGACAATGTGCAGGTAGGTTATGACCATGTATTTCGTCATGCCTCCTAATCGTATTTAATCTATGTAAATCCGATCAGGATACTGAATGTGGTAATCAGTCCAGGGCCGTAAATTCTGCCGGTGCAGAAGACTCCGGGAATGTTATAGCGTGTTGTTAACAAGGGCTGTGTTCAAATGATCTCAGTAATGTGTTCATGTGTGTTAATCTCAACACCACTCACGCACGCACACACGCAAACAAACACATTGTGCGAAACACTAGCCGCTTAGCAAACAAGACCAACATTTCTGGTAGGTTTGTCAAGTTAGTCTTAAGTGAGCTTTGATGCCGCAGTGTTTGGGATGACGGACTTTCATGTCAAATGTTCGAGATTCAATTCCAGACAAGTGGTTACTCCTGTCGCAGAACTGACAGGTATTTGTGTGTTTAGATGATTACCTTTAAACGAAGGTTCCGCATCCTTATTTGGGATTGTAAAATATTGTTGGATTACTATTAATAGACTAGCATGTGCGAACTTTAAGACCGTCTGGTAGATACGATGTATATACACTTATAAAACGACGGAGTGTGCTGCATACTGTTTAAACCGAACACACATCGAACAGAACTATCTACAGTTTAAACATGGGCGCACGTGCACACACACACGCACGCGCTCACACACACACGCACGCACGAAGGCGGAAATTTTTTACGAAACCTAATATAGGGGCCTCTTTCAATTTATTGTTACTTGAAAATTGGAAATATCACATTGATCCAGACTAAAAGAATAGCGCCAGCAGCTAGTGTGGTCGGCGCTGAGTCCAGACTGACACCTCTGGCAACGAGCCGACGGCTGTACCACCATAGGCCGAGACGGGGTTAGATGATTAATTTACTTCCGGGTCCAGAAAAGCGCCAGCGCAGTCTTCGCTCGTCTAGGCACAGTCAGGGTAGAAAAAATCATAATTTTTATTTAAAAAATCGGATTTTTTTAAATTTAAATCGGATTTATTCGATTTTTTTTATTTATTTGATTTTTTAAATATATTTTTGAAATCTGGTATATAGATATTTATATAGATGTTTAAATCTGTAAACCCTTTCAAAAATGTTCTATTCAAATAGATTTGGGTTCTTGTCTTAACAGAGGGTACATGATTTTTGCTTATATAAAGACATTAGACAATGTCCACAAGGCCTCACCCCCTGTAGTTGCATAATCTGTCTTGGAAAGGAAAGCATGTTGTGTGTCTGTGGCTGTAGCAGTGGTAATTATTGTTTGCTGAGAGGGTGGACTAGCACATGTCCAGGGCTCTGTGTACTCTAAGGGTCTCTAACCAGAATACAAACTGGTACAGTATTAAACAACTGAGTCAACATACTGAATTGCTAACAACTAGCACAAGCTATAAGTGGACTTTAACTCAGGGCTTCTGTGTTGACAAGATACTTCCTCTGGAAGACAAGTTTGTGTGGCTTCACTACATTCAGAAATGGAATAGCTCAAACATACACAATGTCATAAAATATTTTACTATCAGGCTATCTGGTGACAATACAGCTACACAAGTGTGCGCACTTTGTGTTTTGTATTAAAAACATACAAAACTTTGTTGATCTCGATGCTTGTAAACAATTATTTGTGTTAAATTCATATAAATCAGCGACTAAAAAAACCGGAAGTCAAAAAAAAATAAAAAATCATAAATCGATGATTTTTTTGATTTTTTTGGAGTGATTTAAATCATGATTTAAATCAATGATTTAAATCAAATGATTTAAATCAAACAACCCTGGGCACAGTACACTATTGTTTGATCATTGAACCTAATGCTAATGGCCAGTCTGGCAATTCCACCCAATGCACAAAACAAACTTACGATTTGGTGTTAACAACAACTGCGCACGTTACTTGTTGTCTTGTCACGGACCGTCAGTGGCGTTCTCGTCATATCCTAGAATTTCGTTTTCCGAAAAATCAAGATGGAAAATACTCCCCGACATTTGTCGCCCAAGCAAACCAGATTCTGTCTTCGTACACAGGGGACCCTTCCGTCGTTCAGGGCACAGCATACACATCGTAGTCCTGAAATATATCCTATACTTATATATAAATAATCGTCCAGGCAGCGACCAATTGCCAAAAGAGGGTTCGCGAAAAGGTACCTTTGATGATGATGATGGTAATAATAATAATAATTATTATTATTATTACTATTATCAGTGGTTTTATATACCTCCGGTAACTGCCTACACGGAGGTATATAAAACCATGGTCATTGCGTTTTTTGACAGCAGCTTATGCAGCGCCCGTTAGAGACCATTGGTTCTGTGAGTTCGCGACATGTTTATCCATTTCCCTGTTTGTGATCCCTTACGTTCCCTGGCATAGACACCAGGTAGAAGGGAACAAAAGTTCTAAATGTCTCTTCCGAAAGATATAGGCAATGTGGGGTGAACGATATTGTCCAAGTTTCGAAGCGGCAGCAGGTGGACTCTAACCCCGGCACAAGATAGACTCGAACCCCGACAGCAGATGGATTCGAACCCCGGCAGCAGATGGACTCGAATCCCGGCAGCAAATGGACTCGAACCCCGGCAGCAGGTGGACTCGAACCCCGGCAGCAGGTGGACTCGAACCCCGGCAGCAGGTGGACTCGAACCCCGGCAGTAGGTGGACTCTAACCCCGGCAGCAGGTGGACTCTAACCCCGGCAGTAGGTGGACTCGAACCGCGGCAGCAGGTGGACTCTAACCCCGGCAGCAAATGGACTCGAACCCCGGCAGCAGATGGACTCGAACCCCGGCAGCAAATGGACTCGAACCCCGGCAGCAGGTGGACTCGAACCCCGGCAGCAGGTGGACTCTAACCCAGGCACAAGATAGACTCGAACCCCGGCAGCAAATGGACTCGAACCCCGGCAGCAGGTGGACTTGACCCCGGCAGTAGGTGGACTCGAACCCCGGCAGCAGGTGGACTCGAACCCCGGCAGTAGGTGGACTCGAACCCGGCAGTAGATGGACTCGAACCCCGGCAGTAGGTGGACTCGAACCCGGCAGTAGGTGGACTCGAAACCCGGCAGTAGATGGACTCGAACCCCGGCAGCAGGTGGACTCGAACCCGGCAGTAGATGGACTCGAACCCCGGCAGTAGATGGACTCGAACCCCGGCAGTAGGTGGACTCGAACCCCGGCAGCACATGGACTCGAACCCCGGCAGTAGGTGGACTCGAACCCGGCAGTAGGTGGACTCGACCCTGGCAGTAGGTGGATTCGAACCCCGGCAGTAGGTGGACTCGAACCCCGACAGCAGGTGGACTCGAACCCCCCGGCCCCATCCATTGACAGTCAGGCGCTCTAATCACATATTTCCTACCAACGGTATTGACATAAACCAGCAATGTTTTATACACGTATTCAGATATACGACTGTGGGTTGTTTATTCGGCTGGGCCGAAATTGCGGATGTACCTGTTGCAATGAGAGAGGCGATTTCCCAGGCAACAGAACAATCAGGCATGGGGTAGGCAGACAGATTAGCATCTATCGACATTGTGACTTGCCTTGCGTGGCAAGTTTCGTGGTCTGTTTACTTTGCGCGGTGGCAGGGCTGCAATGTCTAGGAGAGTCCACGCGTTGACGCTGTAGTCCGGCTAGTGCACGCTTGACCAAGCACAGTTAGGCTTAGTAGCAAGGTCTTCATATATCGCCCAAGAGCGATTAGAAATACCCGAACTTTTTCAAGGCAGTGTTCACTCGAGCTCGACTTGACGGACGAAATACTTCCAACGATACTTATCTCACGACAGCAGATTATATATATATATATATATATATATATATATATATATATATATATATATATATATATTGTATAAAACTTTTCGACATTATGGAGTTTAACGGTTAGGTAATTGGTCCGAAAAGAATGTATTGTATAACATTGTGTTTATTTTATCTATAGAAGTGAATGCAATTACGATTGAGAGGTGTTACATCCGACAGAAGTAACGGTCACTTGGCTGATTGAGTATTAGCGATATTCTAGAATGCGTTAACTTGTTGGGTACATGTAGACATTTGAATACCCCTGGTGGTTTGCTATGACGCATGCGCGATCCTCAAAAAAAATACCAGGCGCTGTTTCATGTGTCATCGTGATTGTGTTCAATTGTGATCATCATAGTTCGTCTGGTTAATATTAGTGCGCTATCTTGTTTTAGTGCAGTTAATCCCCGGCTAGCAAAACCGGGTTGGGTCTTTGATAGCTACTGCAGAAAGTTCATTATACTTTATTTTCCATTGAGTTGAACTACCTGCGTCACAGCTGACGTCAACGGACTCATTGCAAGTGTGTGGTCGTATTCGACAAGGAACCTATTGCAGTAACATGATTATCGTGCTACCCAATCACGACCGTCCATTATATTCGTTGCACACTGGCATATCTCGTTACTCAAAATACGGCCTATTCTATTGGCCACTCCTGTATCTCGAGTTGAGTGACACACTATCTTTACCAGACATCGTTGTGGAGATATACGGGTCGAGCCCAACAGCCTGACGAGAGGCTCTACGGGTTTTTCCCGTTTCTCCGCCACAGGGCCTATTAGAGGTGACGAGCTTTGACAGTCACGTTCATAGTTAACATATAGTGCAAATGTGTTTAAATTACTACTGCACGATTTTCATGACAAATATGTTATTCGTTTGTTGTGAAGCACAAAAATGCACGGATTAAATGAGCGATGATATATAAGTTGTCAGCCTCTGCTTGGTCTATTTGAGCTTCTGTCGGCTCTCCGCTACACCTCTCCGCTACACCTCTCCGCTACACCTCTCCGCTACACCTCTCCGCTTCACCTCTCCGCTACACCTCTCCGCTACACCTCTCTACTACACCTCTCCGCTACACCTCTCCGCTACACTTCTCCGCTACACCTCTCTACTACACATCTCCGCTACACCTCTCCGTTACACCTCTCCGCTACACATCTCTACTACACCTCTCCGCTACACCTCTCCGCTATACCTCTCCGCTACACCTCTCCGCTACACCTCTCCGCTACACCTCTCCGCTACACCTCTCCGCTACACCTCTCCGCTACACCTCTCCGCTACACCTCTCCGAAGATAGGCAAATGAATGTGCAAAATGAGCTCTGCGTTTAACTCGCTGATAATCTTCAATGAGTTATCTGGGCAAATGTCGACTAATGTGTAAACACTGACGTTCTGCACTGAAACACAATTGCCGTACACAGCTCTGCTTGGCGAGTTAGCTTTATTGGCGGTTCATCTATCGACATCGAAGCGTACCGGATTAACCAAGAGATCAAGAGTGCGAGGCGTCATGCTGTCAAGTCACCAACATGAAGCACTTAAGACAAGCATTATCTAGCGAAACAGAAGCTGGCCACTACTGCTAACATAATTATTTAGTACGATTCAATATTGAAATTCCAAAGTAGGTTCTAGTCAATTTCAACGGTGTGTTTTGGCGTATATGCGTGGTACAATGTCGACATGGTGGTGGTAATGTGCACGTGCCACGCCGGCATCAACGGTGCTCCTTGTTAACACCAATCTGCCATTGTGTACAACTACAACGAGAGTTTAATTAATTAACTTCCTGCCGGTAAACGACGATCTCGTAAGGGTGCATGTGTTGCAGTTCGAGTTGCCTTTGTCAGGCCCGGTACAAATAATTTCAAGTGTAAAAACATTTATTTTTGCAACGCAAACAGTTGAAACAATACACGACATATGGCATATAACGCATTAAGGTTAAAAGAAGGTTAATACAAAATTGTACGTACTTTACTAACTCATGCCACACTCTGCTGCATTTGTATTTTCCTGCTTAGTCATGTTCCTACTGAATCCTATATTATTATGACCGAATTGTCACCGAATATCACAAAACGACATAATTACCAGCTTAAAAAATACGGTACAAAGTTTCTTTGCAGTCTCGCAGAATGTATACAACCATTAAAATAAATCATGGCTGAACTATCCACATGTTAATGTCTTTTGCTTCATCGCATTACACACAAAACATAATGTTGCCGACAATTACCTCATAAATATAGACATGTCTCATTTATGCGCACACTTTGGTTCCCAATGATTATGGCTGAATTAACGAAGCGTATGGTTGGTTGAAGCACGGAATAAGGAGGCAAAATTAAATATAATGTATCGAAATTGTTCCCTCTCATGCGGGTTAAACGAGACACGAATGTACGTAGTGCAGAGTTCATTCACAAAGCGACTTCGTAGACACGGCATCGCATTCACTAAGACTGTTGATTGCTGCACCGTGCGTTCGTCATGCATGACTGAACGCATATTGAACCAGAGCTATTTATCAGGTGAATCAGCTAAAAGTGGTGTTAAAAGGTCACTAAAAGTAAAGAGGAAGTTATTTGGTGGACTACGTACCACGTCTACATTCATTATCGGTTCAGAAGATCTGGAGGCAGCCAATTAAATGAAGTATGCGATTCGTGATTAGTTGATTCTCGTGCGTGCGTGCGTGCGCGTTTTGTTGGTGAAATGTACCTTGGCTTCTGTCTGCGTTTAAACCCAAATTGTATGACGTCAATAAACCCGCCACTTTGCGGGAAAGTGTGGAACTAAAACAACACACACCCATAAAATTATTTCGGTAAAGTGGTATTTCCGTGGTTACAAGAGCTTTTCCTTTAGAAACAATATTGGATTTCAATTGTTATTTTCAAGGAATGTTTGAAGAAAAAGCTGCATACGTCATGAATATACAATGTGTTTCGTTCGCTGGGGCTCAGACAGGGCAAGAAACCAGACCCAGGTGATAGAATTTAACAAGATTTTCCAAGATTGCCATCCAAAACTACAAGTTCCATGTGGCAAGTGGGACAAGGAAACCATTGGCTTATCGACAGTCCAAATGTCCCCATGTATGTATGTATAACCTGCCCTTATCACATAGCTGTCGATTTATTTTTTAAAACAATCATTTGACAGTTTGTTCCATTCATTTATCACCCACGTGAGAATGAGTATTTTCTCATGTCCAACCTACCGTGTTTCTTAACTAATGCTGTTTTAATGCTGCTTGCTGCCTTCTGGTTCTATTGCCTTCTTCAAGTTTGAAGAACGTATTCATAACCGTTCAATATTTTAAATATAAATAAGTATTAAAAACAATACAGATTAATGAAGACTAAAATACTCATGAAATAAAAACAAAAGTAGGAAAGGCACCGTTTGTATGGAAGCAGTAGAAATGTCACCATGTTTAATTCGGCGGATTCATATATGTGAAATTGGACGCAAGCCAAAGACAAAGATAAGGAGCCTTCTTAAACACGGGCCATTAGGGATTGGTAACATTATCTGGTGAAGATCTTCCACGGTGCTCTACGAATGTCGTATGTCATGGCAGTCAGCACCCTGTCTTGATTACCTGACGATAACGACACAATCATATCAACGTTCTGGATCACATCACGTCATGTCAATCAAACCACAAGTAGACAGGTGTGTAAATCTGATCAACCTTTCTTTCCTACTGATGACATCACTCGACTACCCGGTCGGTAAGTGCCAGAACAGTATAATAGAGGGCGTACACGGCAATGTATTGATTCGACAAGAACACCCCCTACCACTGACGTCATATTGCTTCCGACCTTTGAAATTATCAAGGAAGTTTCCTACGCGGGAATTCCGTCAAATTGTGAACATTCCTATGTCGACTGCCAAAAGAACTAAACGCAACCGATGGTGGAATGGAACGAACGAAGACGTCAATAGTGGGTGATTAATCGTAATATATATATATATATATATATATATATATATATATATATATATATATATATATATATATATATATATATATATATATATATATATATATATATATATATATATCATCTGTTCGAATTAACTGTGGGCTGCATTGGAAGAGACGTGCTTTCGTGCAACTTTGTCTGCCGTGGATAGAACGTGTAGACCTTTGAACCTTTGAGTAAGACAACACGGATGTCGGCTCGTAATGAAATCGCTATTATTATTGCTGTGTTTTAGTCCATGGATAAAACCACTAATGAAGCCCGTAATAATGCAAGTTTGAAATCCGCTCAACATGATAATTGTGTGTGCGGGAGGACATACCGGAACTTCCTGTTACTTTTCATTCAGGCATATAACTTATGAAACATGGGCGTTGTCTCGTTCTGAGCCGACGCTTATTCAAAGTGGAGAGATTGCGGAAGATAGGTCTGAATAGACCCACGTCACATCGGCGCCAGGAAGCACTCAAGCGAATTTTGGTCGCCGATCGATTTAGCAGCAGGAACAGACGCTGTTGTTGTGTCACTGGACGCGTTGAAAGACTTGTAAGACTTGTAAGACTTGTAAAACCAGCGGTCGATCTTCTCGACGCGGAGAGGTTAACTTTTCATAACTATGCCTACCGTTTTTAACCGGGGTGCTGCCACCAGTCGCTCGCTCGTGAACATTCGATGTGTCGGTCGTCGTGTTCAGTGTAGCTACTGTTGTGTGGCGTACGTGCGTGCATGCTTTCGTGCGTTTGTTCGTGCGTGCTGCGTGCGTGCGTGCATGTGATTGCTGGTATTTGTGTTTGTCAAACATGTAGGAGCTCTGCCAGGTTACATAACATAGTTAGTTGTGAACACAAAATGATTGGAATTCCCCATTGTTATGTCGTGATTTGCTCTGGCTAGTTGTGATTTGTATTCACACGTCCCAATTGTTAATTTGTGGAAACCCCAGACGTTGAAATCATATCTTGTATATATGGCGACAACATGGTAATACATCATTGTTCGATTGTCAAGATTAATATTAATAACACTTTACATATGCGTTCGTTGGTGTTTCACGCGTTTTTTTTATATACTATGTTGCGACCAGCATAACCTTAAAACTCGTTAAAAATAGGTAAGTAATCATATATGCACTATATAAACTCCAGTATTTATATGCAGGACATTTATTACCCGCATATGCGTAGGGATACACCGGTCCTTTACCGCGGAACGTCAATCATGTGCAAACTGCCTTCATGTCGTCACGCCTTCTAATGTAAGTTATGTAAATCTGACCCGCACACCGAATGTGGTAATCAGTCCAGGACCGGGAAGTCTGCCGTTGGACAAGACTCCGCGGGAATGTCATAGCTTGTTGTGAAGGGCTGTGTTCATAGCGTATTGTGAAGGGCTGTGTTCATAACGTGTTGTGAAGGGTTGTGTTCATAACGAGTTGTGAAAGGCTGTGTTCATAGCGTGTTGTGAAGGGCTGTGTTCATAGCGTGTTGTGAAGGGCTGTGTTCATAGCGAGTTGTGAAGGGCTATGTTTATAGTGTGTTGTGAAGGGCTGTGTTCAAATGATCTCAACAATGCGTACACGCAAGCACAGTGTTTTAATCTCAGCGTATGCACGCGCACACCCACGCACGCAGTACGCATACGTACACACACACGCACGCACGCACGCACGCACGCAAGCACACACACACACACACACGCACGCACGCACACACACACACACACACACACACACACGCGCGCGCGCACACACACACACAGTGCACGGAACACTAGCCGCTGAGCAAACAATACCAACATTCCTAGTATGTGTATGAGTTAGTCTTATGTGAGCTTTGATAACGTAGTGTTTGGGTTGACGGACATTCTTGTCAAATATCCGAGATTAAATTCCCGAACGTATTGTGTAGTTTACAGTATTACCTTTAGACGAAGGTTCCATATCCTTAATTGGGATTGTAAAATAACCACCCAGGTCGTTAGTGCGGCCCTGACTACTCTGATTTCCTTCATATAAGCCGGAGTGGTGGATTACTATTACTAAACTTGCCTGTGGGAACTTGTATGACCGTCGGGTAACTACGATACATGTACACGTATAAACACGTATAAAACCGTGCAGTGTGCTACATACTGTTTAAACCGAATACACAACTAGCTGAACGATATATAGTTTAAACATCGGCGCGCACGCACCCACATACACGCAGACACACACAACGTACGCAATCGCGCACGCACTTACGAAGGCGGAAGTTTTCTACGAAACCTAATATATGGGTCTCTTTCAATGAAGGGTTACTTGAAAATCGGAGATATCTCATCGATCCAGACTAAAAGAATAGCGCCAGCAGTTAGGGTGGTCACCGCTGAGTTCATGGTATATAACTTGTTAAACGAGGGCGTTGTCTCGTGCTGAGCCGACGCTCATTCAAAGTGGAAAGATTGCGAAAGATAGATCTGAATAGACCCACGTCACATCGACGCCAGGAATCACTCAAGCACATGTCGCTCGCCGCCCGATTGAGCAACAGGTGCATAGGTCGTTACTGTGTCGTTGGACCGTTGAAAGACTTGTAAGACTAGCGTTCGATGTTCTCGACGAGGAGAGGTTTATTTTTTATAAGTATGCCTACAATTTTTTTCTGGCATGCTGCTACCAGTTGCTCTTAACCATTCGATGTGTCGGTTATCGTGTTTAGTGTAGCTACTGTCGTGAGGCGTTCGTGTTGCGTTCGTGCGCGCGTTCCTTCATGCGTGCGTGCGTGCGTGCGTGCGTGCGTGCGTGCGTGCGTGCGTGCGTGCGTGCAAATGTTGGTATTTGTGTTTTTCAAACATGCTTAAGCTCAGCCAGGTTACATATAGTTAGTTGTGAACACAAAATGATACGCGCGCGTGCTTGTGTGTGTGTGCGTGCGCGCGTGCGCGACGCTCTGCATGCGTGCGAGTGCATGTGGGCGTGACCGCGCCTGCGTGCGTGTTTGTGTGTGTTTGTGTGCGTGGGTGCGTGCGTGTGTGCGCTTTAGTGTGTGTGTGTGTGTGTGTGTGTGTGTGTGTGTGTGTGCGTGCGTGCGTGTGCGCGCGTGCGTGCGTGCGTGCGTGCGTGCGTGCGTGCGTGCGTGTGTGTGTGTGTGTGTGTGTGTGTGTGTGTGTGTGTGTGTGTGTGTGTGTGTGTGTGTGTGTGTGTGTGTGTGTGTGTGTGTGTGTGTGTGTGTGTGTGTGTGTGTGCATGTTCGTGTGCGTGCGTTCGCGTAATGCTTTATGCATTTTGTGATCAATGACTATCAACTGTACCGTCAACAAATACATACAGTAGATGATAAATGCACGCAATGTATTCCGCATGTGTAATAGTGTTTTTTTAAGAATAACATGCCTTTGCCACTAAAAAATCGCAAGGTTAATTTATAATCGGTGTCCACTGCTGCTCAAAACACTTTACTCTTAACCCACTAGCAACTATGGTAATCATATATTAAGTTCTTCATTGAATACAATTAACTGTTCTTGTGATGGGTCGGGTACTAGTTGAAAAGGACAGTGCACAGAACTGTCATGTGTTGAAGCCGTTTAAAATGCCACGCATCGATCGTCCTGGTTGCTCTGGGACGTCCTGGTTGCTCTGGGACGTCCTGGTTGCTCTGGGACGTCCTGGTATTAAATGCGTCGTCATCGCCTTACCAATGGCGCCTACTGCGTTGGCCGTTGCACTAAGCGGTCAGTGTTTTCCTTCGTTGGCTGGTGAAGTAAGCTGTTCATTATCAATCATCCAGTGCACCCCAATTCTCCTCTCCTGGCGGCGGGAGAATTGCGCCGCCGTAATTATTGTCAGTTGCGAAAACCGTGAACACCATGAACAACGTGAACACCGTGAACACTATGAACAACGTGAACACCGTGAACACCTAACTGTTTGGTTTGCTTATATATGAGAAATAACTGCCTATCGGAATTCCCCATTGTTGTGTCGTGATTTGCCCTGCTTAGATTTGTATTCGTTCGGACGTACCAATGAGTAATTTGGGAAAATCCAAGATGTTGAAATCATATCTTGTACACATGGCGGCAGCATGGTAATACGTTATTGTTCGATTGTCAAGATTAATATTAATAACACATAACACATGCGTTTGTTGGTGTTTCACACACGTTTTTATTTGATGTACTATGTTACGACCACCATAACCTTATGCTAACAGTCAATCAGACAATGCCACCCGGTGCGCAAAACAAAATTATGATTTGGTGTTAACAAAAACTGCACATTTTACTTCTTGTCTTGTACACTCACCGGGGATTCGTGTAAACTACTTAATGTATTATACCGAATGAGACAATTACAAACTGTATTATTCACGAAAGCTTAAGTTAGTGATATTCACATGGATAATTTAATCTTTGAACTTGTTAGGGTTTATTTTTTTATTTTTTTTATTTATACATGTGATCGCTAATATTATTACCGACATTTGATATGAAACACATTTTGGATGGTGATGCAGAGAGTCTTACATTACATAGTGACACGTCGGAGTTGTATGTATTAGGGGTGATTTTCACTACGGCTTGTTTGACATACTTTCACCTTTCACAATATATTTCAATACGGATAATTCATGCCGCCAAAAACCCTGTAAAGTGTTTACCTTTATCAACACATTTACCGAGTAGTTGAAAACCGAGGCTGGGCCAGCTGTGTAGATCACGGCAGTATGCGCCTGAGATTTTGCGATTTCATTCTGAACTTTCATCCACCTCGATATGACAATAATATTATTACTGTCATATTATGTTATGTTATTTTATTTTATTAATGAAAATTGCCCGGGGCTCTAACCTCCGAGCCACCGCGTCTCACGATGGCCATTTGATGGTCAAAAGGTATGCCTTTTAGAAGACAAAGGGTAAACCATGTATTAATGCACAGCACGAAGGCTCCATTTATTGGTTTGGTGACTGTGGGAGAAACAGGGTTGTTTAGCCCAAATACACAGCGGCATAACGTGTGTATCGTTCTTGCCAACAATAACAATGTGTTTGACACACACAGCGAATCCAATAAGACATTCTCAAAATGCAGACATGGTGAATTATGCAGCCCACAGAGGACAATGTTGTTCAAACAAGCAGAGGGCCGCATATGAAATTTCTTATATTTATAAAGACCGTGGATATGACTTTGATTAAGTCGGCTGATTTGTTGCATGCCTGCCGCAGTCAAACAAGTTAATCGTCGCCGTTTTCAAAGCGGTTCTAAAGACATATTTTTGTGCGGCCATGTTATTGTAGACAGCAGCAATGCCATCTAATGATATGAACTTTAATCTATTTATTTAGTTAGCATATTTAACATATTTAAAACATATTTAAGACTTATTTAAAATGTACTGAAAACTAATTTTATGCTTAAAATAAACATTTATTGTGCACTTATTTTAGACTTATTTTAAACGTATCTTAAACTTATTTTATTTATTTATTATTATATTGTTAGCATCTTTGAGCAGGTTTTCGCCAGGATAAACGGCACAATATGAATGTCTAATTTATTTATTTTATATTATTTATTTTATTATTTTTATTCACTTACACAAATTAATGACTTAGTTTGATCAGACACTCCAAGAATGCTAAGTTACATGTGAACATATTTATCAAGCCGTGGAATTATTCTCTCAGGGTCCAGCGTTGGGTCCACGGGAGAATGCGTTGTCCTTTTTCCTGGGAGCCCCAAATTTAGTTGGCGATTAAATTCGTGCTGTTTGTCTAAAACACAACCTGCTCCGACAGACCCTCTATTTACAAGAAAGCACCATTTCAGCAACATTAATTTTTTTTTACTTACGTCTAATATTAAGGTCTCACCTATTCCCTACCGAAAATATTTACCTAGATGTGTATCGTTTTAAAAATAATCCGTGTGACTTGGTTGAAGAGTATGCTGTAGATAAGGCAGGTTGTGGAGCAAATCAGGACAGAGGAATTTGTTGCAGAGGGCCATGCCCTCCAGCTTGCATGATGAAATATGTTGCATGCCTTACCTACATAACAGCGACTGCGACAACTGCCTAACCAGCAATGTTTTATACACGATATTCAGATGTATAACTAGGGGATTTTCGAATTCGGTTGTGCCGAAATTGTGGATGTGCTACATAACAGCGACTACCTGCTGCAGTCGAAGAAGCGAACTCCCAGGCAAGAGGGAAATCATACATGCTGTAGGCGGTCAGACGGGCAGGCAGGCATGATGCCAAGACATGGGGACATGGAGCTGGTTTGTTAGTCAGATATGCAGGCAGGCAGACAGGCAGGCAGGCAGACAGGCAGGCAGGCAGGCAGGCAGGCAGGCAGGCAGGCAGGCAGGCAGGCAGGCAGGCAGGCAGGCAGGCAAGTAGATTTACCAAGATTTAACAAGGACAAGGAAGCCATTGGCTCATCGGACTCCAACAATGCTTCGTTTAGGTGAAACCCGCTCTTCTGGGATATGTGTAAACTTTGTTTTAATATTCACGCTGCTAACATTTACACAATCTGTAGATAATTGTTCCCAATGATTTATTATCCTCTGTGAGAACGACTACTTCCTGATATCCAATCTACACTCATCCTTTACTAATGTTACCTCATGTCCTCTAGTTCAAAGACAAGCATTAAGTTAGTGTTAACAGACAAGCCAGACAGGAGGGCGAACAGACTGTTAGTTTTAGAACAGCAACTAACCCATCCGTTGGAAACAAACGGACACACGGCAAACTAAAGGTTTGAGTGAGCTAATAATGGCGACATGCAAGTTAAGAGTGAGAGAAGCAACGGAGAGAAGCAACGTTTAGCGCGCAGGTGTGGTTACTTTAAGTAGCCAGTTGTTACGATTTGGCGCTGCAACTTATTAGTCTGCATACTTGTAAGCGTCTTAATTAAGAAATGTTCATTGCTGGCTTAACTTGCTTCAATATAATGCCAACATCGTTACTTCTGTTATGTCAATTTTATGATAACATCATATAAGTTGTAAGGTGACGTTTATCAGTCGCCAGTGCAGACCAGCTGCTCTTTACCACAGCTGTTGCTTAGACTGGTCGGACAGAGACAGTGATTGTATCACAAGACCGATTTGTTGTTCATTGACGTCAGTCGATTACAGATTGTGATCTACGAGCCTCGGCTTGGCCTCGAGTCCACAGAGGGACGTTTGTGTTTGGCGGTTATATGAAATGTTACATTGTCGCTGACTGACATTGACAAAGAACGCGAATACGAATGGCGCAGTCGAACGGAAGGTTCGGTTATGCAATGCAAGAGCACCTGGTTCTTGTTATCTGCAAGTTGATCTAGGAATTCCGCTCCGTATCTTACCGACATATGGATCATGTGTATCTGCGCACGCACGCCCTCGGACATACGTCATGATACACCAGAACCACCCGTGTCGTGGTTAGATAATATCTTTACAAAACGGGTTAATGTGTTTACACTGGACGGTATAGCAATTTATTCAAGTGGTATTCATTCAATATCAGTCGATTTTGACGGATAAGACCATTCCGAATGGATAGAATGGAGAATTGTCGATACTTTTTTTGGCAAGCACTGGTCTTTATATTTATTATGTGTAGGTTATAAACAGCGAGATCAATGGTCCTCTTCTGTGCAATTGTCTTAGTCGATGAGGAGTACGATTATATAATTCGAGGTGTTTCTTTCGCTAGTGTGAGGTGCAACACGGCACAGTGGTTAGACTGTCGGAATTTAAATGGAATGGACCGTGGATCATCCTCTTGCTACCATTCGAAGCTTGGGCGATTTTGTTGCGTGATGGTTATGAGCCCCCTATAACAAAGACATTAGACCTGGGGCAAACCAGATGGAACATTGGCTGATAGGGACATATTTTGACCCCGCCTCGTCTTCAATGTGACCCAATGTGTGTGTGTGTGTGTGTGTGTGTGTGTGTGTGTGCGTGTGCGTGTGCGTGTGCGTGTGCGTGTGCGTGTGCGTGTGCGTGTGCGTGTGCGTGTGCGTGTGCGTGTGCGTGTGCGTGTGCGTGTGCGTGTGCGTGTGCGTGTGCGTGTGCGTGTGCGTGTGCGTGTGCGTGTGCGTGTGCGTGTGCGTGTGCGTGTGCGTGTGCGTGTGCGTGTGCGTGTGCGTGTGCGTGTGCGTGTGCGTGTGCGTGTGCGTGTGCGTGTGCGTGTGCGTGTGCGTGTGCGTGTGCGTGTGCGTGTGCGTGTGCGTGTGATGTGTGTGCGTGTGCGTGTGTTTGAATGTGTTGTATTTGAGAGTGTGTGTCTGAGCGAGAAAAAAAGAAACCAACGTAGCGTTGTATTTATGGGGAACTAACAAAGCATTATAAATGGGCTGCAGACCGGAATCCACGTTACACCCGAACATCGAACATTTCCCTTGTCAACACTATTCATTTTGTTCTTAGTGAATACATTGAATGGCAACGAATGTTTTGGCAGATGGTTACAACAGTAGTTCCTGTTTGGTAGCATGTTCCTTATTTGGTAGCATGTTCCTTAATTGCGTCATAGATCAAATTGACTTTTTAGTTTCTTCTCGCCCCCCCCCTCCCCCCCGGTCCCTTTTAGTTGGGGGCACATCGCTTAATTTGTTTCCATTGATAGCGATCTTCTGCCATTCTATTCTACTTTCGTCTGTTCACCTCAGCCCTATCGAGATATCTCTTGACATTATCCCTCAATCTTAACATCGGTCTTCTTCTACTCCTTCTACCACCTCCTTCTGTTTTCTATGCTCTCTCTCTCTTTTTTAGCTGATGACACATTAAAACCTGCGCATTAAAACTACACTATACTCGCTTTCGTTGTTTCAATGACGCATTAGCGTAGTTGAGTTTCCGTTATCAGTAGATCGAATTTCACGCCAGTGGTCTCAGCACGGAATTTAGGAGTTAATTTTGGCAGCAATTTAACCTTAGACAGAATATATATCTTTCTGTCACCACGACAGTTGCAACTGATCATGTTAGCAGTAGATTTGACTATTGCAATTGCCTTTTTCACAATATTGCTCTCCAGGACATCGTGAAACTTCAACGCGTGCAAAAGTGTTCGGTAATTTTAGTTACCCGGCCTCCTCGTTTCTCTCACTTAGTGACACGTCTTCAATAGAAACAAAAGTCATGATGGTTTGGGCCTATGTACCTGTAGGAGTTACTAAAACATAACAATTTGCAACTAACCAGTGGGGCGTGGTAGTGTCGCGGTTAGAAAGAACCGGGTTCGAATCCACTTGCTGCCTTTTCGACGTTTTGGCAGTTTTGCTCACGCCACGTTACCACAGTTCATTCAGCAGTATAAGTGAGTACCTGGCTACATGGACAGGTGACTACTATGAACGAATAGTCTTCGCGCAGTCACAGCGACGGCGAATGTATCACACGACCGGTTTGTTGCTCATTGACGTCAGTCGACAACAGATAGTGATCTACGAGCCTCGGCTTGGCCTCGAGTCCGCAGAGGGACGTTTGTGCTTGGCGGTTATATGAAATGTTACATTGTCGCTGTCTGACATTGACAAAGATCGCGAATACGAATGGCGCAGCCGAACGGAAGGTTTGGTCATGCAATGCAAGAGCACCTGGTCCTTGTTATCAGCAAGTTGATCTAGGAATTCAGCTTCGGGGAACCAACAAGGCATTATAGAAGGGCTGCAGACCGGAACCCACGTTACACCCGAACATTTCCCTTGTAAACACTATTTACTTTGTTTTTAGTGAATATATATTGAATGGCAACGAGTGTTTTGGCAGATCGTAACAACAGTAGTCCCTGTTTGGTAGCATGTTCCTTATTTGTGTCATATTGACTTTTTAGTTTCTTCTCGCCCCCTCCACCGGTCCCTTTTGGGTGGGGGCACATCGCTTAATTTGTTCCGCCCTCTCGACGAGTTGTTTCCATTGATCGCCATCTCCTGCCATTCTCTTCTACTCTTGGCTGCTCTCTCTTGACATTATCCCTCAATCTTAACATCGGTTTTCCTCTACTCCTTCTGCCACCTACTTCTGTTTTCTATGCTCTCTCTTTTTAGCTCATGGCGCATTAAAACCTGCCCATTAAAACTACAACATACCCGCTTTCACCATGTCGTTTCAATGACGCGTTAGCATAGTTGAGCTTCCTTCATCAGTAGATCGAATTTCATGCCAGTGGTCTCAGCACGGAATTTAGGAATTACTTTTGATAAGACTTTAATCTTAAACATAATATATATTTTTCTGTCACCAAAACAATTGCAACTGGTGCTATTAGCAGTAGATTTGACTATTGCAATTCCCCTTTTCACAGTATTGCTCTCCATGACATCGTGAAACTTGTGCAAAATTGTTTGGTAAGGGTATTTACCCGGTCTCCTTATTTCTTTCACTCAGTGACACCTACTAAAATATAGTCATGATGGTTAGGCCTGTGCACCTATAGGAGTTACTAAAACATAACAATTTGCAACTAACCAATGGGGCGTGGTGATGTCGCGGTTAGAACGCCGGAGAGAGAACCCGGGTTCGAATCCACTTGCTGCCGTTTCGAAGTTTTGGCAATTTTTTCACCCCACATTCCTACAGGTCACTTAGCTGTATAAATGAGTACCTGGCTACATGCACAGGTGGATATTATGAACGAATAGTCTTCGCGCAGTCACAGTGATGGCGATTGTATCACAAGACCAATTTGTTGTTCATTGACGTCAGTCGACTACAGATAGTAATCTACATTCCTCGGTTTGGCTTCGAGTCCGCACAGGGAAGTGCTAGACTGTTATAAGAAATTCTATATTGCCGCTATCTGACATTGACAAAGAACGCGAATACGAATGGCGCAGTGGAAAGGAAGTTTCGGTCATGCAAAGGCACCTGGCTTCTTGGTATCTGCAAGTTGATCTAGGAATTCCGCTTCGTACCTTACCGCCCTATGAATCATGTGTATCTGCGCACGCACGCCCTCGGACATACGTCATGACCACCAGTACCCCAAAACCCCCGGTGTCGTGGTTAGATGATATCTTTACAAATCGGGTTAATATGTTTACACTGTACGTGCTGCCAAGTTTATCGCCACTCTAATATTAGATGTCAAGGTTTGCGTTGACAAAAATCGGAAACATATCTACAATTTATGCATGTGGTATTCATTCCATATAAATCGATTTCGACGCATAAGACCATTCCGGATTGAGTAGAATGGAGAATTGTCGCTACGTTTTTTAAAATGTTTTCCGCCCTCTCGACGAGTTGTTTCCATTGATCGAGATCTTCTGCTAATCTCTTCTAATCTTGGCTGCTCACCTATGCTCTGTCAAGATCTCTTTTAACACTGCCCTTCAATCTTAATATCGGTCTTCCTCTACTCCTGCCACCTTCTTCTGTTTTCTATGCTCTTTTTAGCTCATGGTGCATTAAAAACTGTGCATTAAAAGTACAATATACCCGCTTTCACCATGTCGTTTCAATGACGCATCAGCGTAGTTGAGTTTCCGTTGTCAGTAGATCGAATTTCACGCCGGTGGTCTCTTCATGGAATTTAGGAGTTACTTTTGATAACAATTTAGTCTTAGACAGAATATATATCGTTCTGTCACCAAAACAATTGCAACTGGTCTTGCGAGCAGCAGATTTGACTATTGCAATTCACATTTTCACAATATTGCTATCTAGGACATCGTGAAACTTCAACGTGTGCAAAATTGTTTGGTAAGGGTAGTAATCCAGTCTCCTGTATTCTCTCTCTCGGTGACATATCTTCAATGGAAGCATTGAAGAAATGGAAACAGTCATGGTGATTTGGGCCTATGCACCTATAAGAGTTGTTAAATACCTATAACAATTTGCAACTAACAAATGGGGCGTGTTAGTGTCGCGGGTAGAAAGCTGGTCTCTCAATCGAAAGAACCGGGTTCGAATCCACTTGCTGCCGTTTCGAAGTTTTGGCAGTTTTGCTCATGCCACGTTGCCTCAGTTCACTCAGCTGTATAAATTAGTACCTGGCTACACGGACAGTTGGCTATTATGAACGTATAGTCTTTGCGCAGTAATTGCAGCGTGGCTGAATACTTCCCATGGAAATCGAGATGGCGTTGGAATGAACAGGTTTGCGTTGGTGGAGTGTAAAGCGCTTTGAGCAGTCCCAAGGACTTGATAGTGTGCTATACAAGAAGATACCTTTAACTACAATTAAGAATATCACGTCGGTGGTTTACTGGGACAACCTTGTTGAACACACAACATCTTAATTTTAGATAACACTACGTAATGAGTGTCAAAGTCTAGCAATATTAGCTCTTCAAATGACAAAACTTGCCAATACGATAGGGACATGCTGTTTGTGACCAAACTCTACTCATGTAACATATCTTGGCCTTTGTTTACCAAATTAGTCATTTTTCTTAGAAACTGGCACGTTTGTTAGAGACTTTGCGTTGGTTCTGTGTATACGAGCCTCACTTAATATATCACAGGTAGTCTACGTTACCTGGTTTTCGTAGAACTGTGCATGCTCTTACCGGGTCGCGCTGGTTAAGATGTCAGCCCTCACTCAACCGGAGAAATGAATATTCCAATTTTATAACATGTTCTGAGTAAACCACTGGCGTGATATTCTTGATTTTGGTTGCCCGCGTCATAGTAAGTTTTAATTATATCTTAGGTGTATAGCCCCAAAAATCTTGACTTTTGTTTCGCTTTAAATCATTGCATTGGCTCCCTGCCCCATATATATGCATACTTTCCTATCTGTACACTTACCTATCAAACACTTTCATCCAAGCAAGCAGCATAATTATTGATTACATTCACTGCTCGAACCTGCAAGACAGCCCAGACAGCGTCGATCATCTAGTTCCAATCCATCTTCCGTTCCGAATGTTAAGACAAATGTCAGAACTAGAGCTCTCTCAGCTGCCGCACCAACTCACTCCCCATTAGCGTTAAGTCGATTGGAAATATAGTAAAATTTCGCCGTCAACTAAAACAACCTCTTTAAACTCGCTTGTCCTCCATAGCTCCTCAGCGTACCGATCCAATCATTGACAGTCCAGCGTTCTATCGGTAGACCACCGCGCCCCAAAGAAAACGAGAATAATTCCTAATATTTACATATAATATATCAACAACGTAATTAACAACTTATTTTAGCCGCGAGGGATTTTTTCATTTGATGCTAGAATGATATATATTGCTGTCGTTTTTCAGTTGATCACTATTAAACACAATAGACATTGTACATACATAAAACACTAACTTGATATCATGTATAACCTTCGTGCTTATTATTTGGTAATGGTTAATTAACACTCAGTAAAATTATCTTTAATCCGATCACATATGTTTTCATACCAACGGTTTTTAAAGCAGTAATTATACATAGACAAGAGTAAAATGCATAAATAAACATATTGAAAACATACAGTTGGTACCGTTTGTTTGATATATATTGGTCCAACATTAGGCATGTGAAGGCCACTCATAGATATATCTACATACGTGTTTTGGCTCCAAAACACTCTCTTTAAGTCTGTGACGTCTTTGCCGACTTGTCAACTGTGCTCATTTGTTTAAATTGCAATCGGGTTCAATCGTATTGACTGAAGTTTCTTTATAAACCTTGACCAACAAGGAAGTTATGGTTTGTCAAGTCATGTAAAGCATATTTCACTGAAAGACTCCGATCGACCCAAATTGGCAGCTTTCCACGAGTGTTGACAGCGCGTCGCTATAAATTAGAAAACCCGCAACCCTCCTCAGTTACTGTGTGGAGTCCGTCGACACACCATGTCGATGTTCGAATGGACCCCGACAGACAAACAGATATTCACATCTGACGATGTGGAGGGAGACGAAAAACCCGTGCAGGTGCGTGGTTAACTTGTCACAAAACGGGAAATTCGTATAGGTAATGTGGCTAACTTGTCACAAAACGGGAAGTTCGTGCAGGTACGTAGATAGTTTGTCACGTATGTCACCAACAGGGAAAACCGTGCAGGTTCGTGACTAGTTCGTCACAAAACGGGAAGCCCGTGCAGGTATGTCACTAGTTTGTCACAAAACGGGAAGAAGTGCAAGTACGGGGCTAGTTAGTCACAAAATGGGAAGCTCGTACATATACGTGGCTAACTTGTCACAAAACGGGTTTGTCACGAAGTGTAGCCCGTGTAGGAGCGTGGTTGACTTGTCACAATACGATGTGGTGGGATTATAACATTAATGTTTGTTCTCGACAATTGTTCGCAAAGCTAAATAATTTAATTCAGACGTTTGATCATGTTGAAGCCAAACCCAAGCCGTGGCACCATAGATGAACCCCTTAAAGTTTGACTCCTGAGGTGTGAAGCGTCTAGGAGGACTAGCATAGCATAGAAACACACACAATTTATATACAAATACAGCCGGATTTCCAGGTGTGCAGCACATACTGGCCTAAATCAGTGCATCAACACGCCGTCCGTTAAGACGCATTCTAGTCTAATGTTGACTAATCCGGATTAGTCATGCCCAAACGTTGTCATATTATTTCATGATACTCTCGAATTTAGATAAATTTGCATCAACCGATCGTCATACAGAGCGGTTGATTTCCTTGTTGTACTCACCAATAGTTTACAGCTGCAAATACTATTATACATGTTTTTTAGACCATCTGCTACGGACGTTTCAGCCGATTCCAACGACATTTTCAAATACTACGGAATGTTCGTCCGAATTGACCCAATGTGAACACAGCCGAGGGCTTTAACAGAGGCCAGCATTGCATTCGCTGTACACGCCCAAACTTCGGCCGAAAACAGTTTAATTTTGGCTATTGACATGTGCAACTTAATCGGTTCGTATATATACAACCACACAAAGTTTCCCGCATGAACTAAATAATTACTTATAATTAAAACGTTTGTAGAAATTGTATGCGCATGGATAATTTATTTTATATAAACATGACTTGGTGGTTATATCTAGTAGAGACGGATATTATAGCACAAATGCTTATGTCGGATGCAGCGGCAGGATGCACGTTTTATATAAACTGGCTAACCTAAGACGCTAAAATGTAGCAACTATGGAGTGAATATAGCAATAATTATTGCCTGATACAATACGATATATACATACGTACATACATTCATAAACATTCGTATATTCATACATGCATACATATATTACATTTGCGCACCCCCTCACACACACAGCAGTAAATATGATCTGATATGATCGGATGCGTTTGAATTGGCTCGAGAACACACTGATTATATCTGGCGACACCAAGCGTAGCATTTTGTTATTACAATAAAAAAAAGTCCGCTAGGAGAACTTCCTCCCGTTCCGGTTGCTGCTGTGCCAAACGACTTAGATGTGCGTGGTTGCGGAAGAAAAATAATAAAATAGGTGTGGCGCTGGCGCTTTATTTGGTATGGTAACTAGGGCAGCGCGACCCCCTAAGGAAACTTTCAATTGTACATGTCCTTAATGCGTGATAGTTATATACATATATAATAAAAATAATAACATAATGTGTCGTCCTACGTAGCCCCGGTATCAACATAGACAAAGTGTTCGTGACGCTGATTTCATGAGTGGACCATGCTCTATTATCGGGGCAAGTTTGTATTGTCTGACCTGCCCATTGAATAATATTATTATAAGGTCACCAATTAAGTTCACGATTTATACAGATTTATAGTGAGTAGTACCAATTTTACGTTTGGCAAAATATTACATCAAACTGCACATAAAAGTAAGCAAATATTGATTTAACTACGTCTGTCTCGTGTTGTGAGCGTCTAAGATGGGAATCCGATAGTCAACATCATTTTTGCACCGGATTTCAGGACGCCGACAGTGTTTGTTTTGTGCACCTGATGGGCCGCGCTATTCCAGGTTACCCTAGCATGACCGTTAACAACAGCGACATAAATGTTTCCTAATTATGTTTAAGCAAACTAATACATATCCCCATTATACTATATGCAATGGTAATTAAATTATAATTTTAGCACTCCAAAATCCAACAAGTCCAAAGGGTTTAAATATATAAGTATAGAAGTGTTGTGCAAACAACATAGAACTGCAATGTCTTCCAGCCCACCGGCACGAGCAGGCGTTGTCCATGGCATATGATAAGCTTAGGGTAGTGCAGCAGGGTTATTAGCCGCAGGCAGCGGCATACTTACTGATGCTCTCTGATGATAGCATTCGAAGTAACAACTGAATTCAGACGATTGCAGATAGCGGCCCAGAAGAGTATTCTGTCGGCCTGACAAGGAAGTTTAACTAGTCTGCCATTTTATTCGCTGTCATGTTTTTGCAGTGCCAACGGGGTATGGTACACAGGAATTTTGGGTGGTGTGGCGACGACGTCATTTCATGATGACTGATAATTTAAACTTATCCGCTTAAGAGAATCACAGTCCGCGGATAACATAATCGACCGTTTAATAGAATCACTTTGACCAGGACGGAATAAATTCCAAGTTAAGCTGTATTACGTTTCGAGTGAATCAACTGCTTAATATAATCAATATAAATGCTCTGCCCAGAAATTATTATATTAAGCGGAGTCCAATGTACCACAATTAACATATTTATATTAGTAATAAATCTGCGAGCATTTGAATTGTATTTGGCAATATTCATTAGCAAAATTAATATGCAATTCATGAAACACATTGAGAGCTATTAAACGACAAAGTGAATGCTAATCGTTGAATTGTTAATTTCACTAACACGTATTGGTATAATTCATGTTTACAATGGTTGGTGTGGATTGTGCTTCGAATAAATGGGAAAATGTGTATTGTACCTAATGAGTTCATTCAACCGAGAATGCTGTCTCGTTAGTAGATCTCTTGCTGTTATTTCAAAGTCCGAAGGCAAAATAAAGATTACCATTTCAACGGGACGCTCAGTGTACGTGTGTAATTTGCACAACAGTTGCTACGGCATTCTAACAGACTACATAGGTGAGATTCACTCCTCCTATAACGGTATTACGTGTTAGATAACATACAGTCAAGACGTTTCCATGAATTGTGTTATAAAAGAACAGGGTATATAATTCCAACGTTCATCCACACACACACAAGCAAACAGTTATTTGTATGGCCGAAACAAACGTGGATTTTGTGAATCAGGTAGTAATATTGCTCTACGTATATGTCTGCCCACTAAAAGCCTACACGACGCCCTAAAACTTGCCGAAAGTCTGAAAAGTGATTCATGAAAAATCGCCACTTCATAGGTGATCGCGCTTCGGAATCCCAGGTGTTCGGGACGATTTCGTACCATTTCAAGGTGGATTAGATCAAGACTTTAAAGCGTCAGCTTTGTCCTCCTTGCGATCACTTCTCATGGCTCAGTTCAGAATAAAACATTTGCTTGGGCAGTCTCGTATCAGGCATGCTAAGTATTACAAGTTTAAATGGCCGGGACATCTCAGTTGTTGTTACATTATGTCAGCTTCAATGATTGACATGTGAGCATCATCTAGCACACTGTTTTTGGTTCTTATGTCCTGCCAGACGATTTGCTAGATATTTCGCAAGCAGCGTTGAGTGTCTTTAATTGTATACGCAAGCTACCTCTCCCTCCGTACTGTGGGAAGCTATGTTGGACAAAGAGGGGCCTGACTAGCCATGTACGAATTATACAACATATGCAAATGTATCGAACTCATGTCAAACCTACATTCTACAATTATAAATAGGATAGGAGTATGTATATGCTGCTTGAACAGCCAAAATACAAACACTTATTTGATTTAATCGATAGGTGCTACTATCTGTCGTGCATTTGAAATGTCACATTTATATTACTTAAAAAATGTAAAACTATATTGTGCATAAGGCAAAACAGGTGATGTGACCATACGTATGTATGTGTGCGTGCGTGCGTGCGTGCGTGCGTGTGTGTCTGCGTGTGTGCGTGTGCGCGTGCGCGTGTGTGCGTGTGTGCGTGTGTGTGTGTGTTTGCCTGCCCGCCTGTCCGCCTGGCGGGAAGTCCGTCTGCCAGTCTGTCCGCCTCTGTGTCATTCCGTGCACACCGCAGCCCCTGCCCTACACAAATTTCCACCAATCGGTTCACGTCGCTGACATTGCAGAAATCGCCATGGTACAACCAGTACACACAGAACTGGCATCCGATGATGACGCGGGCAGTTCCCGGATATCTGCCGCAGCACCAGTTGCCCGCCGCCATACCCGACGTTCCAAGTCCGTCTCCCAGCCCACCCAAGCGGCGACCGAAGAAGTGGCGATGTCCCACGCAATGTCTACGCGGCTACCGTCGAGTGGCCTTATTGGTCGTGTTCCTGGCTGTGGCCATGATAATTGCTATTGGCTACGCCATCTACCTGGCTGGTAAGAATTTACTATTTTTGTGAACCAATATTTGGACGGCCAGTTCATATTTCGCAAGACTAAATTGAGTTACATGTAGGTCCCTCTGGCGATCAAATAATACACCATACAAATTACTTTCTTATATGATATATGTATGCATAGCTCAATATTAAATATTAATAGGATATATATATATATATATATATATATATATATATATATATATACATGTAAATATACACACACACACACACACACACACACACACACACACACACACACACACACACACACACACACACACACACACACACACACACACACACACACACACACACACACACACACACACACACACACACACACACACACACACACACACACACACACACACACACACATATATATATATTATATAATAATAATAATAATAATAATAATAGTGTATATATCCACATAATATTTTAGATAAATATTAATAGTATATAATATTGTATATATATATATATATATATATATATATATATATATATATATATATATATATATATATATATATATATATATATATATATATATACGCCTGTCGTGTGGCCAAGTAGTTTTGCCAACTGACCCCGTAAGGACCTACACGGACCAACACGCCAATTCACGTGCAGATTGCAGTATTTTATGGTTACTAGCTAGGTAACTGATGGCGTTGACAAATACTACAATCCTGCTTACTCGTTACACCGACAGAACACACTATGACTAACGACGTCACGATAAACAGCATTAAACAAGAAAAATCATAATTGCTATAAATATCAAGAATTTAATCATTTTATTTTATTCGCAAGACCGTATCCTACGTTGAAGTCCACAATTAGATCGTATTTTTTTATTTAAATATGGCGTAATGGCAAATTGACGTAAGGTAGAGCAAACAAATCCTCCGAACCACTTTTTCATTGACTGTAAAAATAAAATGCACACCATAGACGTTTATCAGGTGCCGTGACAACTCCACCCCATTTCGGCCATGAAGTCAGAATTAGTTGTGGAGACACCGCGAGGTGGCGCTCTCCTGTACTTGTTCCTCAGCTAAGGACATTTCTAGCATACAAACTCAGGACGTTGCATTGCCCCGTTCTTAGATTCCATCCAAAGTGGCATAGTAAGATGAAGTAGATTAAAGAAAATGTATTTTAATTTTGGTATTAACATTGTTCTTCCAGGAGAGGACAGTCCCACCGAACCAATAGCAGCAGGTGAGTTTTGTAATCAAACACTCAAAAATGAAGGAATTTAAAGGAAAATTAGTTGAACGTTTCAAACAATTTTCCAGTGCAAATGGTAAACCAATTTGTCGTGTCATCAGTTATTTGTTTTAATTGTTACTTGTCGTATTGTTGATTAAAAAAACATTGAATACGTTGTGCTGGTAGACTGCATTGATCTTTAAACTCGGCGGTGCAGTTCCGTTTAAAAAAGAAATAATCTAGTTTCATAAACCGTTGGCAATGACACTAAAAGAAAGACATTTGTGTCAACATAATGTCTATTTAAATGTGTCTTATAACATTAAAAACATTTACTATTTTGGTCTTTAGTTGTGTCATGGTATTGTTATGTAAACATTGTTTTGTATTACAGCAGTATGATATGTTTATGTTTATTTAATCTACAGAGGAATTCAAGGGAGAAGTGACGTTGGACAATCTGGAGTACAACAAAGCAACTTACGGCAGCCTGAACTCACCTGAGTCCAAAAAACTGGCATCTGATTTCTGCACTAAAGTTGGTATATTTCTTTTACGATGTCCTGTTTATTTATAACAAGCGTCATTATATATTGCAAATAAAATACCTTAATGTAAGAACCTCCTCGATCTTTGTTAGATTACTTGGTGGCCCTTCAATCTTCCTAAGTCGGTTGCGTGGACTTGAACAGAGATAGGTAGCGACACATAGCGAGTGAGATGTGAAATAGTTTGCTAACGCCGGTTCACTGGGGCTGGGGTTAGAGTAGCTGTTTGGCCGACTTCATTTAATTCATGAAATAATTTAATCGGAATTGAAGTCCACACAGCGAAATGAATTTAGGTGAAATGAGGAGAATTGAGCTGAATGGTCTTTAAAATACGTCGTTACTTCACGAAATTTGCTAAGCAGCGTTTTCTGTGCCGAAAGGGTTATTTTCTCAACGACAGCATAACCCATGTCGGCGCTTTCGCCGTAACGGTGGCAACGCGAGGTGGACTGAGAACCAATCAACCGACGACGGCCGCCAGCTACATGTGCCCTCTGGCGACTAATCTCACAAATACACATTGTCTTGTCTGTAGGCACATTGGCCTTTCCCATTCTCACCCGGCGGTGTCTGATTACACATGCCTACCAATGTTTGTTTTTACACAATGTGCATATGGTGGCAAGAACGAATTGCAACATCGACAATCGTTGTAAATGTAGAACCGCATAATTGACAACACATGTACACAATATATTGTCAAAGGTGTACCATATCATGTTGTAGAACATATTATCTGAGTTAGATAAATATGGTTTACAACATAACCAACAAAACCAACTGATAACAATTCCAGCTAAAAGTACAACAGCACATCATGTTGTTGTTTCTTAGATGATGGACAATCTCAAGAAAGGATCGTTGGGAGAAGACGCCCAGTTATGTCACGTGGACAACTTCACGTAAGTGTCAGTGAATTGTTTCATGACGTCAAAAAAAATACCACACAATGTTAATTGTTAAATGCCAATTCTATTCTTGTCGGTGATGCATTTTAATTCTTGACGAGTTTTCGATAATCCAGTGTTGTGCTGAACTCTCGCGTTACTACCAGTTATGTGCAGACTATTCCAGTGAGTTTGTGTGTCATCAGTGCGCGAACATATTTTCGTGTCAGTAGAATCTAGAATATTATTTAGAAATATTACGAACAATTGTACTAGAAAACGCAATTTGGGCTATGATTTTTGTTAGGCGAGCTAGATAATACATGCAAAAATATAAGAAATCGCCTGTTTCAAGAAAAAAGACTGCTATATAAATATAAGTATCATATAATGTTATGTAGCTTGGTTCAGTTTTTAGAATAACTGATAATATCTAGCATGGCTTTCGATACCAGGAGCTATCCCAACTACATGTCCCGTGGCGTCTGGCGGAAACACAACGGCAGTGTTCGTTAAGTGCAAGTGTTACATAAACAAAAACTTTTCAAAACAACTGTATTCACGAAATTCATTGGTGTCACCAAAAACGTCACTTTAACAAATGTCTCTCATCTTCTGCCCTGTTACCAAATCAAAACAGCATATCAATTAGCATTCAAAAAGTGTAGTAGGCAAACATTACCGGTGTGCATTGGCCAACCTGTCTGCTTGCGTGCCTCCGTGTCTTACGTGCAAGTGCACATCCATGCACATCTTGCGACATACTGAACTTGATACGAATATTTGAACGGCGGATCGCTTTCACAATATTTTAATACACTTTTTTTATTTTTGCTTGTTTTTAAACGAAAGTGTTAAAATTGTTTGTGTATTTGTTGTCATCATTAAAACACAGAGCACAAAATATAAAGTACAAATCCGATTAATTATGATAATTCATTTTGATAATATCTTTGAACATTTTAATACGTAACCACTGTTCACTGAACATTCAGAATAATGACATATACATTACTGGGACCTGTGCAGTTATATCACTCATTTTAGCTGATATCTAAGTCGTGTCCATGTTTTGACAGCAAGGGGAGTGTCAAGGTCCACTTCACCATAGTCGTCCAGCAGTTCAGTGCACGGGACCCTGGAAAGACGAAGAAAGACAAGGCTGATCTGGCGAAGGTGATCAGCCAAGAGATAGTCAAGGAGGCGAACAAGAAAGGTGGCCTGTTTGACGACTATCAGAAGACACCCGGGTCTATGGAGCCTGCAGTCAAGCCACAAGGCTCACCTGCTACACAGGCACCACCTGCGACACAAGCACCACCTGCGACACAGGCAGCACCTGCAACACAAGCACCACCTGCGACACAAGCACCACCTGCGACACAGGCACCACCTGCAACACAGGTACCACCTGCAACAAAAGCACCACCTGCAGCAAAAAAATCACCTGGTACACAGGCACCACCTGTAACACAAGCAATACCTGCGACACAAGCACCGCCTGCGACACAGGCACCACCTGCAACACAGGCACCACCTGCAACACAAGCACCACCTGCAACACAAGAATCACCTGCTACACAGGCACCATCTGCGACACAGGCACCTCCTGCGACACAAGCACCACCCGCGACGGAGGCACCACCTGCGACCCAAGCACCACCTGCGACACAAGCACCACCTGCGACACAAGTACCACCTGCGACACAGGCACCACCTGCAACACAGGTACCACCTGCGACAAAAGCACCACCTGCAGCACAAAAATCACCTGGTACACAGGCACCACCTATAACACAAGCAATACCTGCGACACAAGCACCACCTGCGACACAGGCACCACCTGCAACACAGGCACCACCTGCAACACAAGCACCACCTGCAACACAAGAATCACCTGCTACACAGGCACCAGCTGCGACACAGGCACCTCCTGCGACACAGGCGCCACTTGCAACACAAGGATCACCTGCGACACAAGCACCACCCGCGACGGAGGCACCACCTGCGACCCAAGCACCACCTGCGACACAAGCACCACCTGCGACACAAGTACCACCTGCGACACAGGCACCACCTGCAACACAGGTACCACCTGCGACAAAAGCACCATCTGCAGCACAACAATCACCTGGTACACAGACACCACCTATAACACAAGCAATACCTGCGACACAAGCACCACCTGCGACACAGGCACCACCTGCAACACAGGCACCACCTGCAACACAAGCACCACCTGCAACACAAGAATTACCTGCTACACAGGCACCATCTGCGACACAGGCACCTCCTGCGACACAGGCGCCACTTGCAACACAAGGATCACCTGCGACACAAGCACCACCCGCGACGGAGGCCCCACCTGCGACCCAAGCACCACCTGCGACACAAGCACCAACACAAGCACCACCCGCGACACAAGCACCACATGCGACACAAGAATCACCTGCGACGCAAGCACCATCAGCAGAACCTACTACAACAGGTAGAACATACTACAACACCTAGTCCTACTAAAACATTCCGTCCCTCTCTTCCAAGTATGATAATTTAGAAAGTCTATGCCAAAACTATGTACACACTTGCCAAAATGTCCGAAAGTTGTTGATTGCATTAATCACAAACATATTGCTGACACCCTATCGGTTACCACATCCTGAGATGTGTGTACTTATATTGTTGCAAGACAAGACTCTTTAATAACACATTAGTATTTGAACACTAGTTTCTCGTTCGTGCAAATGTCTGGACCACATTTGACACGTTGGAAGAAAACCTTTTGAGTGATACTATATCAGTTCGAAAACAAATGTATATCAACAAATTGCAATTGGCACTGTATGTTTTTGCATCTAATGTCAGATACAGATCTGCTCATCATCTAGCAATACTAAGTAACAACATAGTAAATCACGAAACATCCATTTGTGAAGCTTAATAAAACTAGAACAGTTCGCTTCTTTACAAATCCACATATGAGGTCCTTGAATAAAACTGGAAAATAAATTAATCAAAATTAATGTTCATGAAAACATGTATGTGTTGGTGATGTTGTTAATAGCAGCAAATGTTGACTACTGTATTTGTTACTGACATGCTGTGTTTGTCTCGTGACAGAGTGGGAGAATTGCACGGAAACTACGTGTGAGAACAACGGAGCATGCAACTTCACTGAAGCGGGTTGGGAGTGCACCTGTCTAGACGGCTACAGTGGTCACGTGTGCGAACATAGTAAGTAACTCATGTGATGTGTTCATTACTTGTAGATTGCAGTGGGACTAAATGGCAACACGATGAGACGTTAGGGCATGATACAGTATCTGAAGTATCTGCAATGGTGAAAATGGAATGTAGGCAAAAGCAATTTACACATTGCTTGGCTTACTGTAAGATAAGCACGAAGGCGCCATCCATTGTGTGAGAAACATAGTTGTTAACCGTAGCCACACAGTTGCAATATGAAAGGTATACATACAACTCGATATGGAACATACAAGACAACAAATGTCAACCCACTGTTTGCAGCACAATGGAAGTTCTAGTTATGTGGAAGTGCTACATAACCTATTAATATTCATGTGTATTAGTAATTAAATAACTATGTGACATATTTAAAACAGCTTTCTCTCCCACATAATGACCCACATACAAATAGAGCCTTCACAACTAATTTACTAGTCAATTGTTCTTTCACTAAAATATCCACTTTCGACCGCTGCCCTGCCGAGACATTGCCTCAGTGGTAATTCTGCTATAGTTTCCAGCCAAAAAGAACCCATATAAGTAGTGTAAGGGGTATTAGACTGACGTGGCAAAATTACAAGAGCAATTCACGAGGACTGGCGACAAATGAAATGGCTGAGTACTGCCCCCCCCCACCATAAAAATATTGTTTTATCCAATTATATAACTTCCTTTATTTATAAAAATAATATGGACTGGAAAATAAATAAATATGATGTGTTGGTAAATACACATATCGCAGCCACAAGTAAACGAGATCACGAAGTACCTTTTGTAAATGACAGTGTGGATTGGATATGGCAAAGTACTCGCTATACATATGAACTATTTATGATCATAAATTAATGACAAACCTAGTACTAACTAACTAACTGACAAAGCAATTACTATTAACTGAGTAAATACTAGGAGTATTAATATATTTAAACATAATTGACAGATCCCTATATTAAAATTATTATTTATTTTAATAAATCATTGAGTGGGCAGTTGAAGGCAATCATTATTCAGATCTTAGAAATGTAAAAAAGTTTCAGATAATTGGAATATGTTTAATACAAATGACATATTAAGGACTTTCAATAAGATTGTTGCTTCTGGGTGCCCTGGGTGGCAATCTCGCTAAATGGAAATTTTACTAAATCTGGTTAAGTTTATTTACGGCAGTAAAAGCCATACATTTGTGAAATTTAGGCACTAAAACATCACTCGTTTCAACACAGGTAGTGTCTACTAAAACTTGGTGAATTGCATACATACATGCATGCATACATACACACATACATATAATACATACATAAATACATACATTTAACAAGATTTAACAAGATTGCCATCCCAAACAACAAGTTCCAGTTGGCTAGTGGACAAGGAAGCTATTGGCTTATCGAGAGTCCAACAATTTTTTCATCTATGTGTAGCCCACCCTTATCAAATATCTGTAAATTCTATTTTTAAACACATTCACACTACAGGGTACTAGCATTAACAAAATCATTTGGCAGTTTGTTCCATTCATTTATCACCCTCTGTGAGAAAGAGTACTTTCTCATGTCCAACCTACAATGCTCCTTAACTAATGCTGCTTTGTGTCCTCTGGTTCTACTGCCTTCTTTAAGTTTGAAGAACATATTCTTATCAACATCCTCATAACCGTATACTATTATAAACACTTCTATTTGGTCTCCTCTTAGTCTCCTGGTCTCTAGTGTTGTCAAACCACATTGTAATAAGCGACGTTCATAACTAAGGTCTCTCAATTCTGAAATCATTTTAGTTGCTCTTCGTTGTATTCTTTTTACGATACGGCCTCCATACATGAATACAATATTCCAAATGTGGCCTAACTATTGCTTTGTACAGGGGTACAATTAGCTGTTTCTCTTTATACATGATAGTTCTCCTAATTAGCCCTAGAATTTGATTTCCTTTTGAAGCAGCAATCCCACATTGCTCTGAAACTTTCATGTTAGCACTAAATGTTACTCCTTCTCTTGTGTGGTTCTACCTAGTATAGCATCCCTCATTTTATATTCTTCGTCCATGTTTCCATGTCCTATGTGTATACGTTTATACTTCGCAAAATTGAATAACATTTGCCATTTTTCTGACCATTTAACTAATTTATCTAGATTATCCTGTAAACTTTGTTTATCTGTATCATTTGTAACCTTTCTGAATAATTTTGTGTCTTCTGCAAATTTGAGTACTTTGCTAGATATGTCATCTTCTAAATCATTTAGATATATATTAAAAACAGTATAGGGCCTAATACTGATCCCTGTGTTACCCCACTCAAAACCGATTTCCAGTTTGAAATCTCACCCTCTACTATTACTCTCTGTCTTCTGTGTGTAAGCCACTTTTCTATCCAGTTGATTACATCATTACCTATACCATGGGCTTTTAGCTTAACAATCTTTGGTGTGGCACTTTATCGAAAACTTTCTGAAAATCTAAGTAGACAACATCCACTGGTGACCCGTCATCTACCCACTTTGTAATTTCTTCAAAAAAACATAAGAGATTGGTTAAACATGACCTTGCTTTTAGGAACCCATGTTGAGATGTATTTATTAAATTATGTTTTACAAGGAATTCCGCCATGTGGTCTCTAATTAATGTTTCGAGTATTTTACATACAACTGATGTTAAACTCACTGGTCTGTAATTTTCTGGCTTGTTCCTCAATCTCTTCTTAAATAGTGGCGTAATGTTTGCTTCTTTCCATTCTGAAGGAACTATTCCTTCTTCTAGTGACAAGTTAAACAATTTTGCAAGTGGTGTACTAATTTGCTCAACAATTTCCTTAAGCTGTTTTGGTGGTATCCCATCAACTCCTGGTGATTTATTATCTTTCATCTTCTTAATTTTGTTTGCTATCATTTCAGGAGTTACAAATAACTGCCCTAAATGTTCTGATTTATTGCCATGAAATTTAGTAAATGGAACTGGAAGTGAGCTGATATCTTCTGTGGTAAAAACTGAGCTGAAATACTCAATCAGGACCTCTGCCATTTGAAACCCGTCTGAAATTATGTTTCCCCTGTTGTTTTCCAGTGGTCTGACCTTATCTCAAACTTTCTATTTGTTCCTTACATAAGCATAGAAAGTCTTGCTGTAATTTTTTTATTATCTGCCAGTTTTTTTTCAAAGTTTCTTTTAGATTTTCTAATTTCAGTTGTAGCTAGGTTAAGTGCCTCTTTGTAATTTGCATAGTCTTCATCCTTTCTGGTACGCCTATAAACCCTCCACATAGTTTGCTTAAACACTATTTTTCTAATAGCTTCTTTTGACAAGTGTTTCTTTCTAGACCATTTTCCTTGTTTTTCAAGGGAACAGATTTATCGATGATACTCTCAATTGCATATTTTAGAATATTCCAACATTCAATTGCGGTCTTATTCATCAGCATGTTATTCCAATCTAGCTTTGCTAAGTATTTTTTCATATCTTTATAGTTACCTTTGTGGAAGTTTCTCCTATACGTTTTTTATTTTTACTTTCTGATTTTACATTGATGTCAAAATCTATTTGATTGCGGTCACTGTTACCCAATGGTTCATGTATTTTTACATTGTCCACTAATTCTTTTTTGTGATGATAAAACTATATCTAATACATTTTCTCCCCTGGTTGGTTCTAGCACGTGCTAAGTAAGGAAGATATCCTGAATTAAAAATATAAATTGTTGGTCCTCACCCCGTGTACTCTCTAGAGATTTCCATTGTATGTGTCCATGGTTAACATCTCCCATTATGATACATTCCCTTTACTAACTTCCTTTATACCATTTTGTATTTTTGTGTTATCCTCTTCGTTTATGTATGGACTTTGGTAAACTAATCCAATAGTTAATTTTGAATTTCGTGAAACTATTTTGCACCAAACAGCTTCATCGTAATCTGCTTCCCCTTCTAATTTTATTTCATAAGCCTGAATAGAATCTTTAACATATAAAATAACTCCCCCTCCCCTTCTTCCTATTCGATCTCTCCTAAACATTACGTATCCTGTCAATCCTAATTCAGCATCTGTTATGTCTGTGTTGGCCCATGATTCGGTAATGCCAATTATGTGAGGGTCAGTATCTTCTACCATAATGTTTAATTCGTTTTTATTATTTGCTATACTCCTAGCGTTTAAACACGCGCATCTATAACCTGCTTCAGTTATGTTTTTCGGACATTTTGTTATTGGTTTATCTGTACTAGTGGCCTCTTGTCCTGCTTGGGGCATCTCTAAGTAACCCCCCTGTGCTTCTAGTTTAAATAGTGTTGACTACCAAAAATATTTGTTATGCTAACCATGCTGCTGTCTACTGCTGCTGCGAGTCCATCCGCAAATACTGCTGCCCCCTGCTACATACATACATATAAGCATGCAAACGTGTATGCACGTATACATACGCGCGCACGCATGCACGCATGCACGCACGTACGTATGCACATACACATACAGTAACACACACACAGTGTTATTAGTCATCATATTCACTGCTGCATTTTCATTTGTTTCACAGAACTGACCATATGTGAAGTGAAGCAGCAGTGTAACAACGGTGGCCGCTGTGTTGTCAAATCTGACACCGAGTTTGTCTGTGTGTGTCAGACGTGTGGATGTCTCACTTCACCACCTCTCACTCCAACTTGTGACATTGGTGAGTTGTACTCCGCCAACGGGTAAAGTAACAAAGTTATATATTGCGCAACACGTAGGTGTGTTTGGTCCCATCAAATGTTTATGATAGAGCTACGGATGGTCAGTCAAGAAGACGGGTTTCATTGTTGTTTCATTCATACCCACAGTTAATTCACTCAACAGTAGAAAAGACTACCTGGCAATACCTAGTGATACAATATTGTGGACGAAATGATTGATTGGTGCATGACTGAATGTTTTATAGAGATGTTCATTTGGGGATGGAACGAATAGGTTCTCATAAGGACAAGATCAGCATTGTAAAATATGTATATCTTTATCCGTTTAATATTATGTTTCCCTGTTATTTAATTAACTGTTTGAAAACATGTTAGGACATTTATCACAAACATAATAAAAAGTGTTATGTTTAGCACAACGCAGTAACTAATACTATTCTCATTCATGTGTGACATTTTGTAAATTTATAGCAATATGTGTTTCAGATGAGGACACAATCTGCCAGCATTCATCACAGGATGACAAGTACAACACTGTCGCATTCCCGTATGATTGTCACAAGTTCATTCAGTGTGACGACTCTTCGTTTAGTGAAGTGAAGACTGTCAACAACAGTGGATTTTATAATCCAGAAAATGGACAAGCTGTCACCAATTTGTCGTGTGCACCACTGAAATGTACGTTGCAGTTGGTTTTGCGTCATCATTAGTGGCATAGCATAACAATATGTTACTTGTATCTTTATTTAAAACTGCAGATTTAAATGGCATAATCTTTGCATATATGTTGTTATTTATGTTTTAGTGCCTGACATGTGCACCGATGATCGCTGCTTGCATGGTGGTTCCTGTGAAGACACACAGACTGGCTACAAGTGCCAATGTGCACCTGGGTTCACAGGAAACATATGTCGTGACTGTGAGCATATTTCGTTAGCCTGGTGACCACTGCATGTGTTACATAAGTCAGTTACCTAAATGTTAAATGTAATTTAACTGCCATGTTTTATTAACATGTACTCCACAGACACCAAGTTTAAAAAGTGTTACTTTTTATATACCATGTGGCATAAATGATAGCATATTTGATTTACTGTCTCAACTTTTGTTGATTTGTTACCATTGTTATGATAATGTTAATTAAGTTAATGGAGTATTACGATTAGTAAATCGTTATTTGTGTTTCTCTTCAGACATTAATTATATAATTAATTTATTTAACATGTTAATAGTATCGATAGCCATGGACGTCATTGTGTCATGACATGAAGTGGCTATCATTGTGCCATGACACGATGTTGCTGCCATTGTGCCATGCCACGATGAAACTGTCATTGTGTCATGACATGATATGGTTGTCATGGCGTCAAGGCATAATGTAGCTGTCATTGTGTCATGATATTACATAGCTGTCATGACATGAAGTGGCTGTCATTGTGTCATGACATGAAGTGGCTGTCATTGTGTCATGACATGATGTGGCTGTGTAGTATCATGACATGACGTAGCTGTCATTGTGTCGTGGCATGCCGTGGCTGTCATTGTGTCATGGCATAATTTAGCTGTTATTGCATCATCATATGATGTAGGTGTCATTGTGTCCCGACATGATGTAGCTATCATTGTGCTATGATATGACGTAGCTGTCATTGTGTCATTACATGATATAGTTGTTATTGCATAATAACATGATGTAGCTGTCATTGTGTCATGACATGATGCAGCTCTCATTTGTGTCATGACATTATGTGGTTGTCATTGTGTCATGACATAATGTGGTTGTCAATGTGTCATGATATGGTATAGCTGTCAATTTGCCATAACGTGATGTGGCTTTCTTTGTGTCATGAGATGGTGTGACTGTGGTGGTGTCAATACATGATGTGGCTGTCATTTGTTTCAGTGATCGTCTACTGTGGAGATGACACATGCAGGAACGGAGGAACGTGCACCAACACTACCGAGGGGTTCAACTGCACGTGCATGGATACATTTGTCGGCGACCGATGTCAACGCAGTAGGCAATATATGTGAAGTCGTTTATTCACTCCGGCAGTTAGGCGTATTGTGTGTGTAAATACAAACATGTTTTAATGAGAAAATAGTTATTTATTTTATCATATCATTTAGACACATGTTATCCTGGAATGATGAACTTAATATCAAATATAGATATATAATATATATGCAGATATATATATATATATATATATATATATATATATATATATATATATATATATATATATATATATATATATATATATATATATATATATATATATATACATACATACATTCATATATATATATATATATATATATATATATATATATATCTACATACATATTATATATAATATATATATATATATATTTTATATTGTTTATATATATATATAATATAAATTATATATATATATATATATATATGCATCTACATATGTGTATGTAGGCGCATTAGTTAGTATGAGTACGTAAACCCGTTCATGTATATATATGTATATATTATACATACATTACGTTTCTATTACAGCCAGAAACATATGTGATGAGAAGCAGCAATGTGCCAACGGTGGTGTTTGTGTACCGAAATCTACCTCAGACTTTGTGTGTGTGTGCACCACATGTGGTTGTTTGTCTTCACCGCCTCTCACTGAGACCTGCGACATCGGTGAGTTGCACTCTGCCACCGGTTGTCCATAACATAGTGGTTGTGTTGTACACAAATGTTCATAATCGGAATATCAACCAAGAAGTCTTTTATTTTAATATGCTTTTATTCACTCTGTATGGCTGTAGAAATGAATACCTGGCCATAAACAGTGATCAGATTATGTGAATGGAATGAACGTTTTCATTCACAGGTTGCTGGGTGAGTGAATATTTCACAGATAAGTTTATTTAGTGATGGCTTAAATAGGTTTAACTATGGATAAGATCAGCGATGTAACCTATCCATGCCTTTATCCGCTTTGTTTCTTGCTATATGTGATTCAGATAAGGACACCATCTGCCAGCATTCATCACCGACTGACAAGTACAACACTGTTGCGTTCCCGTACGACTGTCGCAAGCACGTTCAGTGTAATAACATTGCATTTAGTGAAGTGAAGAGTGTCAAAGACAACAAATTCTATAATCCAGAAAATGGACAGGCGGTCATGGAATTGTCATGCGCAACACTTAAAGGTACGTTGCAGTTCGTTTTGTGTCATCGTCATGCTGTTGATTAGTATCATCACATCACAGTATATTATAATGTATTTGCTGATTGAAATGTACTGCTGTTAATGGATATTTTCTCTCATCTACAATAGTTAATATTAGTAAACACTTCCATTGAATTGTTAATGCCAATTTTTCATGTTAATTATTATAAAACTAAAGTAAAGCATGTATCTTAATTATAATAAACCTTGTATACTTCATTTTTCGTATACAAATATGGTTGAGATTAAATGGATTGCCATTAATTAGTATCAAGACATCAAAATATATAATAATGTATAGGTTGAAATCCACTGTTGATAATGGATATTGTTTCATATACATGTAATAGTTAATATTAGTAAACACTTTTCCATCGAACAGAAATGGGTAAACTTTTAATGCCGATTGTTCATGTTAATTATTAACCAAAGTAAAACGTATCTTAATTGCAATAAACCTTGTATACATTAATTTACATATACTAATATGTTCCAGATTCAGTTCATGATGGCAAAACACAAAGAAAGTTTTTCAATCAAATGCACTGGCAAGAATAGCAAATACAATACAATTCACAGCATAGCTTGTTTTTAGTGGCGGATATGTAATATTTAAAATTTTATTCAGAGCAGATACGTTTAGATGATTTTTTGCAGAAGGAAAGCCGCCAAATGTATACAAAACATCTTTACCCAACAATAGTCTCTAGAGAGTGTCAAGTATATTTGACACGATAACTATTTTACATTTATATATATATATATATATATATATATATATATATATATATATATATATATATATATATATATATATATATATATATATATATATATATATATATATATATATATATATATATATATATATATGCATGTATGTATACATACATACATACATAATTACATACATACATACATATATATTCATATACATATATAGATATATATATATATATATATATATATATATATATATAAACATATATATGTATGTATGTATGTATGTATGTATGTATGTATGTATGTATGTATGCATGTATGCATGTATGTATGTATGTAATTATGTATGCATGCATACATACAAACCTACATACCTTCATACATACATATATGTGTGTATATTACTGACAGGAAATATCAAGAAATTAATGGTGTATTTTATTGAAGTTCCAAGGGTTTCAAGTAGCATCACTAATTTTACAACATCTACTCAAACCCTTTATGAAATATGACAGGATATATTTATATTTATATGGTGGTATAATTGTTCACGTGTTACTTGGTAGAACACTAACACGTGTAGACATCTGAGTAGAAAGAAAAAGGTAACAAACCTGACTCACATTGCAGTGCCTGAGATATGCACGGATGATCGTTGCTTGAACGGTGGCAACTGTATAGACACACAAACTGGCTACAAGTGTAACTGTGTCTTAGGCTTCATGGGAAAGACGTGTGGAAATGGTGAGTGTTATTCGGTTTGTTTATAATGATAATCAGATCAGGTGTTGAAACCATATTGCTTTATTCCAATGCCTGCCTAATATAATAAAATGGATTCCTTTTTTACCGTCACACATCCCTTGACAGAGGATGGCATCGAAGCACTGGTTCAGGCATTTTTTAACAATTGATCTCCAATTTCCCCAGCCCCGTCCATTCTCTGATGTCATCAACTAAACTTTTCTTCTGGCTGCCTTTTTACGCTCTCCATTCCATGTTGTAGAATTGTATATAAATGCGTCATCTTCTAAAATTAGCTATGCAAAAATAAATCAATGTCACTGCTATTAATGATTATGAACGGTCAACTATTTTTTTGTCTTGTCACAAAAGTGATACCTCAAAGTGAACCACTCTATGCCCAACCAGTTATTGTGTTAGTGTAATGTAAAATGGGTGTAGCATGTGTAACATTCTTCCTTCTTCTTTGCCATCCATTAAGCAGAATATGCTTGGAGATGTTGCTGCTCTCTAGAGTGAGTGAGTCCATCACAATTTGTTTCCTTCTTTTACTTCCCATGGCATAGACACCAGGTAGAAGAGACCAACAGCTTTTACTTTCTCTTCAGAAAGACATAGGCAAAGTGGGGTGAACGAAATTGCCCAAGCGTTGATTCTGGGGTGTAGGTTGTATAGTGGTATGTGGAGTAGGTTGAAGGATTTAGGTGGTGATGTGATGGGCCCTGTATTACATCGGGACCTCTGTGTAAATACCGCTGGCACTGTATGTACCAAGGACTGAGTGCGTTTTGCAAAACTGTGTCGGGTAGACACGGCTAGGTTTTGGAAAAATCTGCCAACTTAGCAGGCTCTATACACATGGACTAAGACCAGATTGGAAAACATATCAAGTTAACATGGAAGATATACAGCTGAGCAACAGGGATCAGTCATTATCTCATTTGTTTTGTAACAAACTTAATACCCTTTGGAATCGTTTAAGAGGAGAACCACTGCATGCATAAACTACTGTAGATTATGTATGCGAATTACAAACCAAATAGCATGCACGCTTCTTGTTTAAATTTTTCACAAATTCATGTTTTTATTGCAAATTAATACCACCACCCATTGTTATGAAAATGTAATGTATTCTAATTTGAACTGGCGCAGTCGTGTTGAACACCTCCACACCACCATGGTACAGTTGTTCCCGAAAGTCGCCAGCGCATCGCCACAACTAATAACTCATCGTGTCCTGCAAAGTTCCATAAACTTGGTGCGACTGCCCTCGGACTCTAACTTTCTGATCATGCTTCCGACCTTCCCTGGCCACTTTGGGATATAACTAAAAAAGATCGCCACTGCTACAACTGATGAAATCATGGTATATACACAGCTCTACCACGTTGCATGCATGTTTGATCAGCATGGTCATGCATCTTTAGGATGTCCAAGCCGAGCTACTCGACCTTTTCGGCGATGACTGCTCTTGTAACTATGGAACAACACAAGAGAAACTTTGATGGAATTAATACTACCTTTTGCATTTTGGACAGGTTCTTTTGCAGGATTTGCTCCACAGTGATGAAAATAATGTCGTTCTGTATTAACGTCTTTGGCGTTACTGTTTTTTTTGCCAAATGCATCTCCAAAACGACATCGCAATGATTCTCGTTAATTTTGAGATGGACGTCTTTTCAATGTGATATTCTGCTCTTCATAGAGAATAACTGTCTTTAGAGGGAGCTGCAGATTAAGGCGATTATCTTGCACACTTGTTTGAAAGCCAGAAAACAGCTGCCAGTGGAAATTCACTAAACAAATTCACTGTCACCAAGAATCAAAGTGTGTTTAGTAATGGGTACTGCGAAGATAAGGCATAATGGGGGGGAGCAATTCTATAGTATGCCTACCTACGGCTATTTGTTATGTTTATGCCTGGGATCAAATATGTATCGCATTAGCACCATTGAAGGTATCAAAACATATGTAATAAAGCTGTCTTATTCGTTATTTAAGATTTCCACCCAACCTGGATTATTAATTTACTGATCCACACTCAATTTCTTGTTGTATTGACATAGTATGTATTTTGGTAAACTAAATTATTATTATTAATAATAATGCTACTGCCGCTCATTTTGTTTTGTGCGTGTTGGATGTCATTTTAGTGGTAGGTATCCTAAAGACTATTGCGAAATATAACGCATTTAACAATGTCCACGTCCCTAAAATTAATTTTGGTTTTCGTTAAGCCTTCGCTATAGGAACATGAGGTAGTTCTTAGTTATGACAATGACGGTTTAATGTTTATTAATCTCGATAGCACCAAATCGACACAACGAAATAGTATGGTGTTACACACAGTACAGACATCAACACAATGTACACAGTGAAACATTGACCATTTACATTGTTTCAGGAAAGATTACTTGCAATGATATTTATTGTAAGAATGGAGCAACATGCACTGACACAGACATAGGCTACAGATGTGATTGTGTGGCCGGTTACACTGGATCCTTGTGTGAGACAGGTAAGTGTAATAATGAAACCTAATTAGTTACCACTAAAGGTAGATGGCTTTACCATACATCAAGGCATTTGTGTAGTTTGGATGAGGGGAAAACGTTTGACGGCAATCGAACCTCCGCCAACAATGGACTAATACTAATAATGTGGACTACATAAGAAACATGAAAGTAGGGCATATAATATGCATACACATATATCAAATTAGTTGTTACATACGGGAACTACTTCGCGTCAATATTTGAAGTTAGCTTGAATAAGAAACACGTTATAATAATGGGGGGTTTAAATTTAAACTTAATCTACACGAACTCACGCCAAGTTAATGATTTTGTATGCAACATGATTTTATCCAACCATCAGTAAACCAATAAGAATTGCTAACGACTCAGCTACAATAATAGATAATATATTCACCAACATAGCACCCAAAAAAATCCACTGACATATCCGACCACTTCCCAGTATTCAACATTTATGACATTTGTACCCTCCCTCTTAAACTAGGATACAAAACACTGTACAGACAAATTAAAAGTGGAAAAAAACTTGGTGAAACTCAAAATAAAATTAAAATGGACAAACTGGAATTATGTATATAACGAATCTAACCCAGATGCCTCATACAACGCATTCATAAACATACTTAATATATTACTTGATGAATGTCTCCCTATTAAATTTTTTTTACTTAGAGACAGTTTAAAAGGAACCCAACAGTTGACAATGAAACAACCTACAAAACATATAAAATAAACTGACACATATAATCAGGCTTTCATAGAAAATCATTATTAAAACAAATTTGATCTCCAAAAAGGTAATGCAAAGAAGTCATGGCAGCTAATTAAAGAAGTCTTGAAATGTAAATCAAAAATACCAAACACGATCACAAGCTTCACTTTGTTGGACGGCTCAGAAACTTCAAACCCAAAATACATAGCAAACAAATTCAATGATTATTTTATTCATGTTGCGACAAATCTTGCCAAAGACATACCTACAACAGGTAATGACCCTACTGAATTTGTTCAAACAAATCCTAATATTTTTTCTGCCGACCCACAAGCACGGAGGAAATTGTTTCACTATTACGCAACATTAAGTCTAACATGTCCAGTGGTTTTGACAACATTGATCCACATATTATGCGAGAAATAAGCTCCCCTACTATCGCATATATTCAACAATTAATTTTCTACTGGAGTGGTACCACATCAACTAAAAATAACAAAAGTTATTCCAATACATAAAAATAATGACACCAATAACTTCTGCTACTATAGACCAATCACAATTCTGCCATGTTTCTCAAAAAAGTTTGTCTGATGTATAATCAACTTGAATGCTTTCTGAACCAGTCCCATATAATATCAGAAAACCAATATGGTTTCAAGAAAAAATATTCCACTTACATGGCTCTACTAAATCTTATAGATAAAACATCAAGTGGAACCGATAGCAACACCTTCAATATAAGTATATTTATTGATCTATCTAAAGCCTTCGACACAATAGACTACAATATACTATTCTAAAAACGCAATTGTTATGGCATCAGAGGGCACATGCTTATTTGGTTCAGGAGTTACCTAGAGCACAGGACACAATATGTCACTTATAACAAAGTAAATTAAATCACAAGACAGTGATAAGTGGTGTGTCCCAGGGCTCTATACAAAGGCCACTATTATTTATAATTTATGTCAACGACCTTTGCAACACATCTACTATAATGAATTTCACTCTTTGTGCAGATGATACCAGTATGTATCATTTACATCAACATTTAACTACACTCATAGAAGAGGTTAATAATGAAAAAAAAATAACACAGTGGCTCCACACAAATAAACTTTCTCTAAACATAAAAAACGAACTACATTATATTCACATCAGTAAATAAAAAGTACAATATCCCACCTCAGGCAATTCAAATTAACAGATCGGCCACCCCTCAAGTTAACTTCACTGAATCTCTAGGTGTGTATATAGACGAACACTTAAATTGGTCAATGCACTTGAACAAACTGGCAACTAAGCTTGCACAACATATTGGCATACTCTGCAAACTTAAACATTTCCTTCCCTCATATATCTTAAAAACGATTTGCTGTTGTTTAGTACTACCACATATAAATATTGTACACTAATATGGGCTAATTCATACTCTACAAAACTTAACATGGTCAGAATGCTGCCAAAAAGCTCATTCACAACCCTGCTTGTTCACTCTGAACCGCTATTTAAACAGAACAATTTACTAAAAGCTGAAGATATTTACAAACTGCAACAAGGGCTAATTATGTGCAAGCATACTTGTCAAGCACTTCCAAACAGCATCTTAAAACTATTTCAAAGAAGTATGGAAATCCACAATTACAATACTAGGAAAACCAATGATTAAGGGAAAGCAGTGTTAGTTGAGCCACTGGGTTAGTTGAGCCACCCATGTTTCCTAGGAAACTATAGCAGTGACAGTTACATGGTACCACCCAGTGATCTGCTCTGTTCTGCACATGTCGGCCACTGGGGTCGAACTCTGCTGGCTCCAACTGTCTATCTACAGACGAATCTATCCGTCATTGTCATTTGCAAATCTACCTAAGTGCTACATCTTCTACTAGACAGTCAATGATTGGTCACAGGACTGTCGTTGAAGCCTTCATAATTTCGTATGTAACAGCGTCCAGCACATCGTAGCCTCCCTTCCCATATCTTCATTTTTTTGCCGGCACACCAAGTTTGCAGACTTTTTGCACGCCACAACATACTTCCCTGTTTCGTAGCAGAGTCCGCAGTCTTTTCCGTTGGAATTCACTATACCAATCAACGATATCAGTATGATAATGACAGCTACACGAGCAAAAACAGTTTTGGATAATGAACGTAACGATCGCCAAGACCCCCCCAACCTCCATGTAAAGCTATGTAACGTTTATCCGTACACCCCACCCCCTGAGCGTGATGTACTTTATGGATGGCCCCTGAAAGTAGCAACATAAATACAAGCAATTACAAGATTTTAACAAGATTTAACAAGATTTGCCATCCAAGCCAAAGGCCCAGATGGCAAGTGGACAAGGAAGCCATTGGCTTATCGAGAGTCCAACAATGTTCACCTACTTATAACCCGCCCTCCTGATATATGTGTCAACCTTGTTTTTAAACATATTCACGCTGCTAGCAGTTACACAATCTGTAGACAGTTTGTTCCATTCATTTATTGTCCTCTGTGAGAACGAGTGCTTCCTGATGTCCAATCTACATTGATCCTTTACTAATTTTACCTCATGTCCTCTAGTTCTGCTATCCTTCTTGAGTGAGAAAAACATATTTCTATCAATATTTTCATACCCATTCAATATCTTAAAAACTTCAATCTGATCTCCTCTTAACCTCCTTGTCTCTAGAGTTGTTAAACCACATTCTTTCAGGCGTTCTTCATAACTAAGGTCTCTAAGTTCTGGAATCATTTTAGTTGCTCTCCTTTGTATGCGTTCAAGCGTATCTATATCCTTCTTACGATATGGTCTCCATGCTTGTATACAGTATTCTAAATGAGGTCTAACTATTGCTTTATAAAGAGGTATAATTAACTTTTTTCCCTTATATGTTATGTTTCTTCTAATAAATCCAAGAATTTGATTACCCTTTGAAGCTGCAATACCACACTGCTCTGAAACTTTCATATCAGCGCTTATTGTAACTCCTAAGTCCTTTTCTTTTACAGTAGTACCAAGAACAGTAGCTCCCATTTTATAGTTTACATTCAAGTTCCCATGTCCTGTATGTAGGCATTTACATTTCCCAAAATTGAACAGCATCTGCCATTTCTCAGACCATTTCACTAATCTGTCTAGATCGTTTTGTAAATGTTGTTTATCACCATCAGTATTAACCTTTCTAAACAGTTTTGTGTCGTCCGCAAATTTCAGTACGTTACTTGTTATACTCTCGTCCAAGTCATTGATATAAATTAAGAATAATATAGGTCCTAATACTGATCCTTGAGGTACCCCACTCAAAACCGATTTCCAATTTGAAACTTCGCCATCTACTACAACTCGTTGTCTTCTGTCAGTCAGCCATTGTTCTATCCAGTCAGTTATGCTATCCCCGATACCATGGGCTTTTAATTTAAGTAGCAATCTTTGATGTGGCACTTTGTCAAAAGCTTTCTGAAAATCTAAGTAGATAATATCTACTGGCGATCCCATGTCTATCCACTTAGTGATTTCTTCCAAAAAACATAATATATTTGTTAAGCATGACCTCGCTTTAAGGAATCCATGTTGAGATGAATTTAATAATTTATGCTTAACGAGGAAGTCCACCATATGGTCTTTAATTAACCTTTCTAATAATTTACAAATCACTGACGTTAAACTCACTGGTCTGTAATTCTCTGACTTATTTCTCGAACCCTTTTTAAATAATGGTATGATGTTTGCTTCTTTCCATTCAAACGGAACAACTCCCTCTTTTAATGACAAGTTGAATACTCTTGCAAGTGGTATACTGATTTGATCTACTGTTTCCATTAGTAATTTTGGAGGAATCCCATCCACTCCCGGTGATTTGTTATCCTTCATTGCCTTTATTTTCCTAGCTACCAATTCTGGAGTTACAACTAACGGTCCTAAATAGTCAGATTTAGCCCCCTGAAATTTAGCATCAGCAACTGGTAATGAACTAATATCTTCTTTTGTAAACACTGAACTGAAGTAACCATTTAGGTCTTCCGCCATTAAAAACCCCTGTGATATTATATTTCCAGCACTGTCTTCTAGAGGTCCAACCTTGTCTTGTACGTTTTGTTTACTCCTGACATATGCATAAAAACTCTTGCTGTCAGTTTTTATGTTACATGCCAGTTTTTGCTCATAGCTTCTTTTAGATTGTCTGATTTCAGTTGTAGCTGCATTAAGTGCCTCTTTGTATTTTGCATAGTCTTCTTCCTTTCTGGTACGCCTATAAACCCTCCACATAGTTTGTTTTAGCATTATTTTTCTAATTGCCTCTTTTGACAAGTGTTTCTTTCTACACCGTTTTCCTTGTTTTCGGAAGGGAACAAATTTATCAATGATACTCTCAATTTCATATTTTAGAATATTCCAACATTCAATTGCAGTCTTATCCATCAGCATGTTATTCCAATCTAGCTGTGCTAAGTATTTTCTCATATCTTTGTAGTTACCTTTGTGGAAGTTTCTCTTGTACGTTTTCTTATTTTTACTTTCTGATTTTACATTGATGTCAAAATGTATTTGATTATGGTCACTATTACCCAATGGTTCAAATATTTTTACATTGTCCACTAATTCTTGTTGTGATGACAAAACTATATCTAATACATTTTCACCCCTGGTTGGTTCTAGTACGTGCTGAGTAAGAAAGCTATCCTGGATTAAACATAGAAATTGTTGATCCTCAATCCCTGTGCTCTCTAGAGAATTCCATTGTATGTGTCCATGGTTAAAATCTCCCATTATGATACATTCCCCTTTACTAACTTCCTTTATAGCGTTTTTTATTTTTGTGTTGTCCTCTTCGTTTATGTTTGGACTTCGGTAAACTAATCCAATAGTTAATTTTGAATTTCCTGAAACAATTTTGCACCAAACAGCTTCATCGCAATCTGCTTCCCTTTCTAGTTTTATTTCATAAGCCTGAATAGATTCTTTAACATATAAAATAACTCCCCCGCCCCTTCTTCCTATTCGATCTTTCCTAAACATTACGTATCCTGTCAGTCCTAATTCAGCATCTGTTATATCTATGTTAGCCCATGATTCAGTTATACCAATTATGTGAGGGTCAATATCTTCTACCATAATGTTTAATTCGTTTTTCTTATTTACTATGCTCCTTGCATTTAAACATACGCATCTATAACCTTTTTCAGAGATGATTTTCGGATGATTTGATATTGGTTTATCTGTGCTAGTGGCCTCTTGTTCTGCTTGAGACACCTCTAGGTAATTACGTACAACATAGCCGAAGTAAACAAATAACTGAGAAAATGTATGTTTAAAGTCTGTCTTGCCGTTAATTCCAGAAAAGGTTCAATGTAGCGCGAAAGAGTGCCAAAACGGAGCGACATGTACAGACACTGACTCAGGCTACAGATGTGAGTGTGCCATCGGGTTCACTGGAGACAAATGTGAAACAGGTAAGTACGGCATGGGTGATAATTGAGTGCAAATATTTATCTGATATGACGTAGCATCAAAATGTTTTTATATAAAATGCATTTAAAATGTAATTAACCTTACGGGAGTCGCAATGTAGCATTAATGTTAATTATATTGTTGGCAAGTTGTCATTATCTCAATGTTAGTATTACTAAACATCAGTGAAAACGTGTGTTTAATCTATTTATACAATGATATAATTTTAGTCACTAGTTCTAGCTATACTATTATACAGAGTATATCAGATGGTTAACTGCAACACTTCAATATAACCCAGAGGTACAACAGGTTACGTAATTGCCTGACGTTTTGACTTGAGGTGTGGTCCATGACACCGTTTCACATACACCCGTCTCTACTCTACGCTACAATAATATGGCATCATATAATCATCAAGCTTGATCAAACCTACTTTTGTGATGTTTTTGCTTTTAATAAAACCTGTACACGAAATGATCGGTACCCAACAGTTTTTGAAGAAAATGAAAACATATCGGAAATGCCCAGTGACGTAATGCGACACACATTACATTTAGCCAAAGCGATGACATGAAATAAAAAATAGTACTGAATGTTGATAATTGTGCAAGTACTCGCTGTGGCGGCACCTCCCTGTGGCCACAACATTATCAGGTGGATAACTCATAGTCACGGTTATAAATTATGGCAATAAAAATAGGTAATTAATACAACGAGTGCTATACAATTAGATGTACAAATATGTAAGCACATCCTGCCACATTCCTTGGAAAATTAAAATATCACTTCACAGCAAAATGTTCCAAGAGATTGTAATCTATTGATTCACTCATATCCCTGTTCATGAATGTTTATGTTTGACTACGAAAGTCTAAATGTTACTAAGACTTAGATAAACAAAGCTAAACTAAACAAACTAAAACGCACAGATAAACTTTAAAATATATGAAATACCATTGGTAGCTAAACTATATAATAATATAAATGTTTACATTGAAATAAGAAATAATAAAAGATTTGATAGATAAATAAATATACACTACAATTATTAATGAATAAAGAACTATAACAAAATATAATTATCAGGCAATTAAAATACAAAATAGAATGATTAAACGTAAGCTTAAAATGGGGTGTCTTACGATGTGATTTAAAGGTGTCATGCTTTGGTTCAAATGCAAATGCATTTGCATTTGAAAATGTCGCATTTGCATTTAAATGCAGTGTCGTCTCCTGCTCCGCATTTGCACTTGCATTTGCATTTGAATCAAGACATTTGGATTTGCATTTGATTAAAAAAACATTTGGATTTGCATTTGATTAAAACCATTTGCATTTGATTAAACAACATTTGCATTTGCACTTGATTACAAATTTGGAACAAACTTAAAGCAGTCCTGAATGAAGCAGTAGAGTCACATATCCCCCACAGGAATAAAGTGAAGAAACTAATAAAAGCCAGGGGTCGACTTTTTAAGAAAACAAAGAAGGGATCAAATAAATCCAAACATCGGACAACTAAATTACAGACCTTGAAAAGCACTATTAGGAAAGAAACCAGAATAGCCTATTGGACATATGTTGAATCAGTAATCACACAAAACCAGGATGACCACAACAGAAATGGCAAAAAAAAATGATGGTCTATCATCAAACACAGACGAACAGATTCAGTGGGCATCGCACCTCTTAAAGAAAATGGAATCTTGAAGGACACCCCCCTGGACAAAGCCAGGATCCTAAACGCACAGTTCAGCTCTGTGCTCACAAAAGAGAGCCCCTTAAATCCACCCCCACCGGAAGCTGACCCAATAAGACAGTATCCCCCGATTTCCAAACTGAATGTTGCCACAGAAGGCATTCAAAAACTCCTGGAAAATCTAAACTCTAACAAAGCCATAGGACCAGACAGGCTTCACCCCAGGATCCTCAAAGAAACAGCCGCAGCAGTTGCTCCTATTCTACAAATACTATTTTCTAAATCCCTTGCAAATGGTGAGGTACCAGGCGACTAAAATCAAGCAAATATAGCATCAAGCTTCAAGAAAGGAGAAGGATATTGCCCATCAAATTACCGCCCAGTTTCACTCACGTTTGTGTGCAATAAATTAATGGAACGCGAGATACGGTATCACTGGCCCTGTAAACACTTGGATTGAGAAATTCTTGAAGGATAAAAAAACAGCGTGTGGCATGTGAAGGTATGTATTCGGACTGGGCTCCGGCTATCAGTGGAGTCCCACAAGGTTCAGTGATTGCCCCCATCCTCTTTTTTATCTATATAAACGACCTACCTAATAACCTCAAATCAACTGTCCGACTCTTTGATGACGATACTATTATCTACATGACAATATCCAATAGTACTGACGCGACAGCCCTTCAACAAGATCTAGACAAATTGGCCAAGTAGGAAGAAACATGCCAAATGGAGTTCCATCCCCAGAAATCTAGTGTCCTTCACATAACCAGATCCCGTAACCCCAAATACAAACAATATACTCTTCACGGCCACATACTCATAAATGAGGACAACGCGAAATATCTTGGTGTGGTCATAAATAAAACAATGTCCTGGAATGACCACATAAATGGTGTCACAAAAAAGCAAATGTATCCTTAGGTTTCCTTCGAAGAAATCTCAAAATTGGCAAGGACAAAATTAACACTTTAGTTAGACCCCAGTTAGAATATGCCGCTGCCATATGGGACCCTACACGCAACCGTACAAAAACCAAATAGAGATATTCCACAAACGGGCAGCATGGTATGTTTGTAACAACTACAACCGTGAAGCAAGTGTCACCACTATGATCAAACTCTTCACTGGCGCAGCCTCCAACAAAGGAGAGCCGACATCCGCCTTTATATATTTTATAAGACATTGCATGGTATAGTCGCCCTGGACCTCTTCCCCCAACTTATACCTCTGGTGAGATCCTCTCGACACGCGCATTCTGAAGCTTTTCAACTCCCCATAATCACTAAGCAATTCATCCAGTATAGCTGTTTACCCCGTACAATAGCCAATTGGAATAACCTGCCAGCCAACGCAGCTACAGCATCAAGGAGATTTTCAGACAGAAGATCTCCAGCTTGCAACATTAATTGATATTGTAGTTTTCACGCTATCAACTTTTCCTCTCCTCAAATTGCAGTTCTACACGCACACCATCATCTTTTCTCTTTCTTCCGAATATTGTATTACTTTCTCTTACAGCACTTTAGCACGTGTGCACACACACCGAGTCTATTAGCCTTGAAGAAAGGGTTGGCTCGTACCCGGAAGAAGAAGAAAAACATTTGTAGTTGAATCAAAACATTTGATGCCTTTAATGCAAATTTCTCACTTGGCTGCCAGTTGCCAGCCCCAAATGTTTACCTTGGACAGATTTGCAGAAGCCATGATTAGCAGTAATCTTATCTCCTTACCAATGGACATGTTATCGTAGTTGGTAGTGTTTGTGTACTCACCTGTGATAAGCTTGTCTGTGAAATGCAATCAGTGAAGTTCAGGCAGCCTTTTGAAATCCATGGCCACAATTATCACAAATATTTTGGTATTCACAATCTATCTCAATTTAATACAATATTTATGTAATCGTCTTAGCAATGATGCGTTACATTTAATCATTTGGATTGCTTTGCTTATATCATTCTCACCCAGAAACTGATAATTCTCAAGCAGACGGTAACATTAAGACTAAGTCTGCCACATTTCACATTAGTGCCCATAATCACCAAATACCATACGACACCATACACAGTTTTGTCAATGAATGATATTATAATGTTAACTATTGTTTGTATTTCATTTGAGTAACTCTGTCACTATTATCTTTCTTCCAAGCCAAGCGCTAAGTTTCTGCTACATACAGTAAAGTCCAAGTATTTCTTACTAAGCAAATATGCCACGCCATTCAGGTCTTATCTCATTCTCTTTCTGAATGGACAAGGTTTATTTACAGATATTGGGCTTATTACTGTGTTATCCAAGGCTAGTGTTCAACAAAAGGTTTCCCTAATTAAATGTCACCTGTAGTGCTCTTACATGTCCTTTGAGTGTAATATTGTTTGATTGATTACTGAAATATTATTTAGTAATAAACCATACGTTTTATGTAACTATATTTAATAAAGTTGATGTAAACTCGTATTTACTTTGTTGCATTTTTCAGTCATATAAAACATTTGCATTTGCATTTGAATCATCTCAAACAATTGCTTTTTTTGCATTTGAATCATTTCAGACACTTGCATTTTCATAATTTCAAAGACTTGCATTTGCATTTGCGTTTGAATTATTAAAAAAATGCATTTGCATTTAAATGCAATTATACATGGGTGCATTTGCATTTAGATTTAAATAATTTCAAACATTTGCATTTGTATTTAAATGCATTGACTCGATTTTTAAACCAAGCCTGGTTCATGCATTACACATTGTAGATATCGACGACTGCGACCCTAATCCGTGTCACGAAGTTTACAGCGACAACCAGACGTGTGTGGACAAAGTGAATGGACACGAATGCAAATGTTTATCATGCAACTGTTCTACAGTAAATCGGACTATGGACTGCAAGCTTGGTGAGTGTTGGAACTTGGAATGTTGCTACAAACCCAGCTATCACATCACTTATTATAAATTATGTGTTTATGTTTCAGCATGTTAACAACATGTTAATGTAAACACATGTTGGCAACGACAAATTTTTACGAAATATAATTTATTTCTCCATTGTGGCATTATCTTTGTAATTATTGCGAGAATCCATGATTCCAGAAGATGTGTTGACTCTATCAAAATGAGTAGGTTTCAATTAATTGTGCAACTTACAATCTAAGAGGATATTGTGGCATATTTGATGTGACGAAGAATATCATCGATGTTTTCTCTTATGTGACATTGAATTCTGTGTGTTCATTTCTACGTACGTACATCATATAAGATACACATCGGGATAGGTATATGCTAACAATTAGGCGAAGTAGTCTATGTATCAGAATTACTACGTTGCATAAACTAGAGTCTACCATATTCCAACAACTGTTGTTTATGACACTGCGATTATGTTTGAATAATTTGTTTTATGTGGTTGATGACCGTAGAGTGCAATCAGGTATTAAAATGTATGCGATCTTTATTAATTCATGTAATATTCGAGAAAACAAGACTAAATGTTAAATTGTATTGTGTAGTGTTAAATCGTTCACAGGTAAAACCAATTAATGTTTGGGTATGGTACGTTGTGTGGGAAGAAAACATGTGAACTGAAGAAACAGAAACAAATCGGAAAAGGCTGCACTGAAATGTATGAGACACACGTCATAATAGCTCAAACGACGAAAAAAAAAGTAGCATAAATGTAACAGAAAATCATCATGTGTGCAGAATATTGTTAACTATGCTACCATGACATAATTACCCAAGTTTATAAAGAGTGTTAACACACATCTCCCAATGACCATCATGTTCAGATAGAACACATTTATTTTTGCAATTGTATTGTTTAATGAGTGTCAAAACTTTAAAACAGTTAATAATATAATCAATAGTCGGGGCGTCTTTCTACTTCACCAGTGCTCGTCCCACTGCTGTTAAAATACCTCTCCCAGTGACCACCATGTTATACGGTCTTGTGCCTTTCTTCCACATGGCGTCATTTATATCATTGTGTTTCTCCATCTCGCGAGCTGTCATCTTGGTCTGATCCATCATGCACGGTGGCTTAGATCACAGCAACATAGTGAATAAGTATTTTGTTGACAATACCGATATATTTGACATGGTGTGGTCTTGTTGATTTCCAGACGCGCTCTCAGAATGCAAAGCAGCCAAAGCAGCACATCCAGGACGAGCTTCCTTCTACTTGGCACATCCGTACAAATGTAACAAGTACATCTGGTGCTTCAGCAGTGGTGACAACGGAGCAGACATGACGTGTCCGACAACCTTGTTTTTCAATCCAAGTTACGACCCTGACAAAGAGGAGCCATGCAGTAGCTATACTGGACAGTGCATTGAAAGTTGAAACCTCACCCTGACAAGAATCATGAATCGTTTCGCTAAGTCAACACGAAGAGGTGTGGAACGGAAAAACGACTTTGAGAAATTGATATTACTGCACAGCTTATGCAACTGTTGGTTGGAATAGCAATATATATGTAATTAACAAATGTACACACATTAAAATGCCAGACACGGTGGTTTCAGCGTGCCAGAAGAGTGCGTGTTATCACAATAATTATGTTCACATTACGCACCCATACTAACAAAATACAGTTGAAATGGTTTTAAAATAATTTATTGATTCACTTATTTTAATTCCCACTACGATAATGCTGTCTTAGTATGCCGTAGAAAATGTTGAACGGAACACAGAGGAATGACTAACTTTGATATGGTGGTTATGTTATTACTGTGGAGATATATTAAAACAATTGTGAGTTCATATTATGTCTGTAGAAACAAATCATATATGTGTTTCTTGATTTACTTATAATAATCGTATCGCCTTTCATTCAAATTATTCAGCAGGATCATTTTGTGGGCAATTGGTTATAAGCTTCCATTAATGTGTAGCGCATATTCCTGTCCTTAGATCACGTAATGGCGCATAACACTTAACCACAAGATACGCTTTCAAATGAGATTTTTACAGCAGTAAAATCACGTCTCAAACAACTTGTGTGCACTTTTGTTTTGAGCTTATTGCATCATGCACGAACCTGTACTGAGGAGTAACTTACTAGTGTAACTATGACATGGCACTTGGTAGTATGTTCTAAACAATATTAGGCTATATAGAACGCAAAGCATAAACTATTAATCAAGATTGTCATGTTGCGTCTGAATGGCGACATGGAAATTGTATGATATATGTGTATATTTGTGTAACGCCGTTTTGCCGCAAATATTGACATTTGTGAAAGCAGTCAGACCAGAGAGGCAGGAAACCTGTCGCAAACAGGTCACTAAACACGGGTTATATGATTTTACGATATTTCATGACATTGGCATTACATTCGTGACATATGATGTGTTATGATTAAGAAAACGGTTACGTGTTCTGCAAAACATATAGTGTTTTATATCTTCAATGTGCCTTTGCGTTTATTCCGCCAACTGCTGATTATATGACTGATTATATGATTGCTGCAGCAGACAAATTTCCTGCATTATATGACGTTTGTTTTTTGTTTACCTAGCCATATTTGAACATATATGCTAAACTATGGCATTCGTAGAATCATAACTTATTCGTATATAACAATTTATGTGGAAAATGTTTACAAGAATCTGGATCCGTCCATGTAATTGAATACAGCGAACTTTAGTAACTGATTTGGATTCAAATTAAATCAAACAACGTTTAGTGTATATATGGTATCAAACAAATAAGCGGCGGAGATATCGCGGAACTGAATGTCTGGTAGCGAGCATGCGCAGATAATACAATTTCCTTTGACCTGAGCGCTCTGATTTTGTCGCTACCTCCTAACCAGAAGTCTTTGAGCGCACGTCCAGCGAGAGTAATAATTGGTATTAGCACAATTTCCGGCGACCAGATCGCTAAACGGAAGTCTGCATGTGCAGATAACATCATTTCCATGAACGTACTTATGTCGCCCTCTAGCAAGTTGGACAAACCCATGGCATAGCAGGACAAAACGTTGTGACACTTAGTTTCCTACAGCAGAAGACGATACATCCGACGAACTGACCGCCCCTATATTGTCCGTTGTTGAGTCAGACGCTGCCTGACGAATCGTTTTCCTAGTGAACAAATCTCTGTAAATCTCAAACCTCTGTAATGGCATGCGCTTGAGGACTGAAATGTCTTTAGCGGAAAAATATGTGTTGCTGGGAACTAAGCAACATCACAGAAGCGTCGGATTCTATGCAATAAGAAGTGCAGCTGATTCCGTTGAAAATATGATTGCCTCGAAGCATACATGCAATATAACACGTTTATATAATGCAAATATCATTTATATTTGACCGGTTTGGCACTCTTACTGCCGTCAGTTCCCAATGTGTTGTATGTTGGCAGCGTTCTGATTTATCAAACTAATGCTGTGCTCCCCGTGCCGCCATCTGGTGAACTAAATCGCCCCTCGCCATTAGGGTGAAAGATGTCGCATATCCAGTCTGATCGTGTAACATAAACATTTAATGTAGAACAACACGAATACACAAACCAACCGCAATCAAACCCGGAGAGCGAGAGCGTCCTTGACCCGGGGAACCGGAAGCTTGCGGAAGCTCCTCGGCGGAGAAGTTCTCTTCATCTTCGGACTGTTGCCTCTCCTCGTCCGGAACGACCGGGCTCTGCGCATCCGGAATCGGATGTACCGACTGAGCGTCGTCAGGTGTGGCAGGGTACAGTAGCTGTGTTGGTATGCTTGATCGAGGTTCTGGAGTGGCGTCATTTGTCGGCGTACTCGTCGAGTCAACGTATTGGTAAGCCGTTGGCGGATCAAGTGTATGGGCAGCAACCTTGTAGCACTCCGACCGTTTCACTCGATAGGAGGTGGCTCGCAATTGATTGCCGATGAATTTGCTGACATTGAGCCAGACCCCATCTACACGCACTACTAGGTACCGACACCGAGAACGTGACTTGTTTCGGTCACAGTACAGGTACACAATGTCACCAACATCAATATTTAGTGCTTTGGATACGGTATGACTGGGTGACTTCGATAGTTGACTTGGAGCGTGGTTGGCATTTCGCAAAGAATGCTGCTGACGAATGAGGTCGTAATCGGTTAACGGCAGTTGTTCGTTTGTGAACTGGTCTCGCTGGGTCCACAACTCTCTGGCGGAAAACCCCCTGTTTCTTACACGAGTGTTGAAGTTTGCGGTGGCAATAGATAGAACAAGCTGCGTGACAGCCCCGCCTGTGGGTTGTTGGTGTAAAAGTTCATGCTCGAGTTCGTGTAACAGCCTTTTCTGCAACCGGATTTTTATTGACGTTCTTGACGCGTCCAAGTTCAATCGTGAGTCGATACGTGGACAGCAGGGCGTCCTTGACGAGAGCAGCGAACCCTGGGGCGGGGTCAGTGCGTATGACAGCAGGAGGCCCATCTAGCGGTCGTAAGCCAATGCACAGCTTGACCAGAGAGTCTCGTAGTGTGTCGCGGCGTTCGTCATCGATTAAACACGAAGCAGTGTATGACGTTACGCACTCGCGTAGGACCAAGATGAGTTGTTTCTCACGTTTGATGACGTCTGCGGCATAGGAAATTCCTACCACCTGGAGGATTGCTTGTAGACTGTGGGATAGTCGTGTGTGAAGTATCGCGTAGTGAGGCACATTGGTGACAGCTACGCGACGCTGTGTCGATTGCTTTGTCCAGGTCCAACGCGTACATATAGCGATGCATGACCTGTTTCAACTGGTAACATGAGGGATGGTCCAGTTGAATGTGTAGTGCTGTCACTAGCCTGTCAAGGACCATGCGGGGAACGATGATGCAATCTCGTGCTGGGCTGATTGGATCGTTACGACATACGACTAGCAGACCATCACGGGCGATGGATGCGACGTTTAGATATCGCTTGACGTCTTTGGCATTCGTTATTTTCTTGGATGGTCGCGTCCCTTGTGAGTAGTATAGTAGTTGGGGCTATAGGCACAGTTTGAACTAGCGGATTTACCTGTATTCGCCGACTCAAACTGTGCTCAACATTTTGCCCCCACAAACCACTCTACAGCCCTTCTTATAGTCCGTCCCAAATCAAGGTCAAATCCAAAACGAGGCCAAGTCCCAAATCAAGGTCAAGTCCAAATCAAGGTCAAATCCAAAACGAGGCCAAGTCCCAAATCAAGGTCAAGTCAAAAATCAAGGTCAAGTCCAGAATCAAGGTCAAATCCAAAACTAGGCCAAATCCAAAACGAGGTCAAATCCAAAACGAGGTCAAATCCAAAACGAGACCAAATCCAAAAAGAGGTCAAATCCAAAACGAGGTCAAATCCAGCATCAAGGTCATATAAACCGTCCTAGATTAAGGTCACATAGTCTGTCCTAGATTAAGACCAAGGTCAAATGGAGCCACCCGCAGCAACACTTAACTTCCTAGTTAAGTACACCCCCCAAATGGCATCACAATAAAAACTGTGCTGAAATACAAGGGCAAATGAAGCCACCCACAAGCGCAAATTGTGAAATAACACCACACAACACCATACTATTACCATAATAAACAGCATTCATAATAAATAACACCCCGCAACACCACTTATGACGAAAATTATACCCGATAATTACCCCCAACAGACTCAGTTAGGAGGCCCAATAGGCAGACTTTCAAGCCATAATCACTAAAAACCCCGTTCTAGAGGCCATATAATAGCATATATTATTCTTATACACTGTGAAAAATACTAAACCACAACCCTGTTAGATGTCCTAATAATGGAGACTTTTTCATGTACTTAGTTGATCTTGACCAACAATAACAATACCTCCTATCTTTTTTATAGTATAAATAAAACCGACCGTATCATGAAGTATTGAATGAGTGTGGCAACACTTGATACTACCAAACACCCACTCTAAAAGACAAGTAAGACAGCCATTATTAGGACCAATTAATCCCATACTATAATCACCAGCTTTTATAATATCATCTAAATATAAATCCACACCAAAATTCTTTAAATATAAATATTTGTAAGCTAAAGCAGACTTTTTTATAACACTAGTATTCTTATTAGAATAAAACTTAATATACTTTATAACTTCTTTTGGATCTGTCATTATACTATAGGATTAGCTAAGACTGCTATTTTAGAACATAAACTTATGCTCTAAAATAATAAACTATAAAATTAATATTTTTTAAATATTTTTATATACATTCCACACTGCTTTCCTAAGAAGAGTCTTGATTCACTATTTATTGTTTTTATTTGTATTTTAATAGTTAAAGTACCGGTTTTTGTAATTAATACAGGCGTAACACAAGTACCATAACTACATTTTGTTCTATTATTACCACCAACAGCTTGACCAACAACATCAAAACTAGATAATACTTCACCATCTAAAATAAATGCATTTCTAAATACGTCTCCAATATCGTCAAAAGCATTATGTTCTATTCCTAAACGACTATGTACTTCTACAAGCATTCCATTTTTTACTTCAACATCTTTGCAGAAGAATCCTATATCATAAAAAGAACCAGCTACAAAAATGTTTCGCGCATCAAGTTCAAGCACACTATCAGTTATACTCGATAAAACCCAACAATCTTTTAATAAATTATCCACAGTTGTTTTATTTACAGCATCATTATTATTAACAGGATTAGCAACATTTGTAATTTTTTTATTATGCATATTAAGGTCTGTTAATTCATATTCTTTCTTAAAATAACTAAACATCTCTTCTAATTCTACATCAGAAAATGTATGAGAATAAATTAAGAAAGAATACAAATCCATTTTACAACCACTACTAACATAAAAGTATTTTATGTTAGTAGTGGTTGTAATATTTATTTTTAAGATCTTTAGGTAGTCCACCACCACTCCGGGATTGACTGTATATAGGAGTCATACTATTAGTGCCTCTAAACAATTCTTTTTTATTTTCACTTATACCCATTGTCCATAATTCAAGATTACTTGTAAGGTTTTGTTGATTAGAAACTTCAAGTCTATTATTATTATGGTCTCCATAATCAAAATATAATGTTCCATTAACATGTGGTATATAAGCATTAAATCTTGTATCACTTCCACCCCACCTAAATTGTGATTGTGTGGCTTTATTATATGTCTTTACTAATAAAAATAAAGTTGTTGTATAAGCGTTTTGTCCACCTAATCTATCAATTTGATAATTTTGGAGAACTAACTTATTAGTTCCATCAAATTCTAAATAATGATGTTTTATTACTGAATCAAATTTAAAGGTAGGTCTTTTTGAATTATTATTTTGTTTAAAGTGAATACTATTTATTGGGTCTGTGACTTCTTCTACTCTTTGTGTCTCATTTAAATTTAATAATGATAAAATAGGTACAATAATAAATACTAAATTATCAAGATTAGGAACTCCAACAGGAGCTCCAATAAGGGCTTTAGTTCCTAAAACTATACTATTATCAAGATTTAAATCCATAGTTCTTTTATTAACAACATCACCATCATCAACAGGATTAGAAACATTTGTTATTTTATTACCACTCATATTAATATGTAAATGTATCTCCAGCTTTTTTAATAAGGGTTCCTATAGCGCCTGTTACCATAGTTAAAACCTGGGCCCACGATACAGCTTGATTATTAGAAGGAGGATAGTCTGTCGGCATATTTAGTATTTTATTACCACCCATATTAATATCGCCACTAAATGTCTCTCCTGTTTTATTAGCAAGGTTTATTGTAGATCTTCTTAAAAGCTGTGCAATTTGGGACCATGAAAGAGCTTGAGCTTGGTTAGAAGGAGGATAATCTGTTGATAGATTTAGTATTTTGTTACCATCCATATTAACATCACCAGTTATTTTACCTCCAGCCTTTTCAAAAAGTTCTCTTGTGGCTATTCTTACAAATTTTAAAACCTGAGACCATGAAACAGCTTGGGCTTGGTCAGAGGGAGGATAATATGTTGATATATTTGTTATTTTGTTTTCATCCATGTTTAAATTAGACTGCATACCAATACTACCATCTGTATTAATATAATTAGTGTGGACCTCATTAGTTAGTATTTGTAACTTAGACTCTAATTTAGCTGTATTAGCATTTGTTGTCGCAGATGCAACCCTTATTTCGTTTATAATACCCATATATTATATAGTTAGGTGAAATATTTTATTATAAAGTTCTCATTATACTTAGTATCCACTACAGATAAAGGTTGTAGTATCTCATAATATGGTTTTCCTTTGGACCCTTCATTTATAAAATATATAGCCCAATAACCACACAACACACTATTATTATCCTGATATTGTATATTATTGTACTGGTACTTAAACTTCTTGTCTACTATTTCTTTTAATGGAGGCATACCAAAACTATCAAAATAGTCTATTATATTTTTTTAACACAGACAGCAACCCAATGGGTACCACCCCCCCTCCCGCTATCCATATTTAAAATATAAAAAAACCCTCTTATACTCCTTAAGAGTATCTCTAGAGAAGACACCATTAAAATTCTTTACTTTAAAATACTTTAACCACTCAATTATATCAATATTTGATATAGGTTCAAACTTAAACTGCGGCTTTAATAGTTGCCTATGATTAATCCTTTTCCTGACTGATACTTCATCATGTTTTTTTTTTACTTCCACCGCGATAAGGCTCTATCTGCATACCACTACCGCGATAAGGCTCTATTTGCATACAATTACCAGTCAAAGCTTTTAACACCATAGGGATTCCAATACTAGCAAGTAGTGTTCCTAAAAACCCACCAGATTGTGTTCTTGTAAGAGTAATCTGTAACCCAGATCCGGTTTTAAGTGATCTAGTAAGATCTGTTTTTTGTGCGGGTGTAAGAAGCCTTGAATAGTTGTATAGTTGAGGCAAGTTTGTGTATGGAACAGTGAATCCGTGACCAAATATTTTATTCATAACATTAGATGATAATCCAGTGGTTGCTCCTAAAGATAATCCCGGAAGAACATGCTTGGTTGCTAGAGGAATAAGTTTACTAAAAAGAGCACTAAATAAAGAACCACCTTTTTTAATAACTTTTTTAATTTGAGTCTTAGAGATATTAATATTAGTGCCTTTTTGTGCTACAATAGTTTTTTTAATCTTATTAATTTGTGTCTTTGTTAGCATAAGAGAATCAGGCCCTTGTAATTGATATGTAGACAAACGAATAACTAAAGAGGCATTATTTGTGTATGCTGCTTGTAGAGATTGTTTTTGGCAATTTGTAAGCTGTACAGAGTATGAACTATAATTTGTCATTATACTATATAATTAGATAGAATCAAACAATTAACATTGCTTTTCCACTAGCAACTTCAACAGATAGATTTTGTTCATACATCACTAAAGACTGAATACGAAAACCAGGACCTCCAGGGGCTCTACTAAGATTATAAGAGAACTCAATTGATGGCGATCCTCCCTGTATTTTAGTGTCTTGGTGTGTTAGATTAAAATAAATTATTCCATATTGGTTTATAAAATTAGTAAAATTAACAAAACTACTACCCCACCTACCAGAACCAGCAAAAGTGTTAAAAGCATTGTATACTTCAATAGGATATTCTTCAGGCCTGTATGGTTGCAGGGGATAAAACACCCCATTTGATACAGAAAGCTGGCATGAAACAAGACTAGCAGGAGCAGTACCTACACTAAATGTATTAAAAATAAATTGATTTATAAGCTGTGCATCACCACCAGTTTCATTTTTAAACCAAACAAATACATGTTTTGGTGCTGTGATACCAGGTGAAATCATATATTTACCAGATTGATGGGTTTGTACATCAGATATAGAAACCAGGTCTTTTAAATACTGCCATGTGTGGTTGGTAAGAAATTTTTCTGAATATAGAGCCATTCCCACAGGATTAAAATCAAACATAGGAATATGTAACTCCATATTTTCTATAATTAACTTTCCATCTCCGGCTCCATCATTTGCATCAGTAGCCCTTTGTAAAATAATATCATCTTCTTCAACAGTAATATCAAGTTCAAGCCTGCCTGGGGGACATAATTCAGTCTTAAAAGATCTAAACCAATCATATCGATTTAGTGGAAGATAAATAATATTTGTTCTACCTTCAACAATTAAATTTTGTTTTATTCGTAAAGAATCATCATCTTCACCCCCCATTGATGGATAAAAGAAAGACTCACTTGCTTGGCCATGCACAAATAAATAAGGGTACTCAGCAATATTTTTAACAGTTATAGCCCGGTTAATGTCTGGAGTGTCAGATACCATACTATTATTATATTTAACTAACAATCGATTAATAAAAGAAAACCCATCACCAGAAACATATATTTTATTTGCAGCAGCAAAATTAGTACCATCAGCCTTTTTTAATACTTTAAACTTAATCATAAGCTTGGCATTATAATAATCAGAAGGGTCTGTATTTGTTGTGCCATCTGCAATACATTTGAATTGTTGTTTGTGTTGTGTTCTATCGGCTGCAGGCTCTTCAATGTTCTTTTGTATGGAGTATTTGACGTACTCATAACGAGCAATATTACTTGGATTTCTGAAACTCATGTATATACTATAGAATTAGGCAGAATTTAAATTAAAGCTCTAACTCTATCTTTAATATGTATGTTCTTTTTAGGTTCTTCTTCACTTTTTTCTTCAAGAGCTTTTTTATATCTACACCTCTATTTATTTCTCTTAGTGGAATCATTTCAATTTCATACTTTTTAGGCTCTTCAATAATTGGTTTTTCTTTTGGTTTGTTTATAAGTTTCTTATCAATTGTATCAACTACTTTAGTACCAATAGCATCACCTAGTTTCTTACTACCCGATTCAGCAGCACTTTGAAATATTTTTTTAGCCACACTACTAAGCATGTCCGTATAAACACCACTACCTTTTTGATAATACTCAACATCATTCGAATAAACTTCTTCTTCTTCACCAGCATACATTATACTATATAATTAGATAGTTTTTATTGCTTTAAGAGACAGTGTAACAGAGCTTTGTACTCCATTTAAATTTAGCATTCTACCAAGTGAGTCTGTAAAATAAATACGAATTTTTGAAATAGTGTTAGTATTGATTTCATTGTATTGTTTCATTCTTGGTTCTCTTTCAAAAGGATAGCTTTTATTTAATCCACTAGTAGAGAATTTAACAAGATTTAACAAGATTTGCCATCCAAGCCAAAGGCCCAGATGGCAAGTGGACAAGGAAGCCATTGGCTTATCGAGAGTCCAACAATGTTCATCAATGTTCATAACCCGCCCTCCTGAGATATGTGTCAACCTTGTTTTTAAACATATTCACCCTGCTAGCAGTTACACAATCTGTAGACAATTTGTTCCATTCATTTATTGTCCTCTGTGAGAACGAGTGCTTCCTGATGTCCAATCTACATTGATCCTTTACTAATTTTACCTCATGTCCTCTAGTTCTGCTATCCTTCCTGAGTGAGAAAAACATATTTCTATCAATATTTTCATACCCATTCAATATCTTAAAAACTTCAATCTGATCTCCTCTTAACCTCCTTGTCTCTAGAGTTGTTAAACCACATTCTTTCAGGCGTTCTTCATAACTAAGGTCTCTAAGTTCTGGAATCATTTTAGTAGCTCTCCTTTGTATGCGTTCAAGCGTATCTATATCCTTCTTACGATATGGTCTCCATGCTTGTATACAGTATTCTAAATGAGGTCTAACTATTGCTTTATAAAGAGGTATAATTAACTTTTTTCCCTTGTATGTTATGTTTCTTCTAATCAATCCAAGAATTTGATTACCCTTTGAAGCTGCAATACCACACTGCTCTGAAACTTTCATATCAGCGCTTATTGTAACTCCTAAGTCCTTTTCTTTTACAGTAGTACCCAGAACAGTATCTCCCATTTTATAGTTTACATTCAAGTTCCCATGTCCTGTATGTAGGCATTTACATTTCCCAAAATTGAACAGCATCTGCCATTTCTCAGACCATTTCACTAATCTGTCTAGATCGTTTTGTAAATGTTGTTTATCACCATCAGTATTAACCTTTCTAAACAGTTTTGTCATCCGCAAATTTCAGTACGTTACTTGTTATACTGTCGTCCAAGTCATTGATATAAATTAAGAATAATATAGGTCCTAATACTGATCCTTGAGGTACCCCACTCAAAACCGATTTCCAAGTTTAAACTTCTCCATCTACTACAACTCGTTGTCTTCTGTCAGTCACCCATTGTTCTATCCAGTCAGTTATGCTATCCCCGATACCATGGGCTTTTAATTTAAGTAGTAATCTTTGATGTGGCACTTTGTCGAAAGCTTTCTGAAAATCTAAGTAGATAATATCTACTGGCGATCCCACGTCTATCCACTTAGTGATTTCTTCCAAAAAACATAACATATTTGTTAAGCATGACCTCGCTTTAAGGAATCCATGTTGAGATGAATTTAATAATTTATGCTTAACGAGGAAGTCCACCATATGGTCTTTAATTAACCTTTCTAATAATTTACAAATCACTGACGTTAAACTCACTGGTCTGTAATTCTCTGACTTATTTCTCGAACCCTTTTTAAATAATGGTATGATGTTTGCTTCTTTCCATTCAAACGGAACAACTCCCTCTTTTAATGACAAATTGAATACTCTTGCAAGTGGTATACTGATTTGTTCTACTGTTTCCATTAGTAATTTTGGAGGAATCCCATCCACTCCCGGTGATTTGTTATCTTTCATTGCCTTTATTTTCTTAGCTACCAATTCTGGAGTTACAACTAACGGACCTAAATAGTCAGATTTAGCCCCCTGAAATTTAGCATCAGCAACTGGTAAAGAACTAATATATTCTTTGGTAAACACTGAACTGAAGTAACCATTTAGGTCTTCCGCCATTAAAAACCCCTGTGATATTATATTTCCAGCACTGTCTTCTAGAGGTCCAACCTTGTCTTGTACGTTTTGTTTACTCCTGACATATGCATAAAAACTCTTGCTGTCATTTGTTATGTTACATGATAGTTTTTGCTCATAGCTTCTTTTAGATTGTCTGATTTCAGTTGTAGCTGCATTAAGTGCCTCTTTGTATTTTGCATAGTCTTCTTCCTTTCTGGTACGCCTATAAACCCTCCACATAGTTTGTTTTAGCATTATTTTTCTAATAGCCTCTTTTGACAAGTGTTTCTTTCTACACCGTTTTCCTTGTTTTTGGAAGGGAACAAATTTATCGATGATACTCTCAATTTCATATTTTAGAATATTCCAACATTCAATTGCGGTCTTATTCATCAGCATGTTATTCCAATCTAGCTTTGCTAAGTATTTTCTCATATCTTCGTAGTTACCTTTGTCGAAGTTTCTCTTGTACGTTTTCTTATTTTTACTTTCTGATTTTACATTGATGTCAAAATGTATTTGATTATGGTCACTATTACCCAATGGTTCAAATATGTTTACATTGTCCACTAATTCTTTTTGTGATGACAAAACTATATCTAATACATTTTCTCCCCTGGTTGGTTCTAGTACGTGCTGAGTAAGAAAGCTATCCTGGATTAAAAATAGAAATTGTTGGTCCTCAATCCCTGTGCTCTCTAGAGAATTCCATTGTATGTGTCCATGGTTAAAATCTCCCATTATGATACATTCCCCTTTACTAATTTCCTTTATAGCGGTTTTTATTTTTGTGTTGTCCTCTTCGTTTATGTTTGGACTTCGGTAAACTAATCCAATAGTTAATTTTGAATTTCCTGAAACAATTTTGCACCAAACAGCTTCATCGCAATCTGCTTCCCTTTCTAGTTTTATTTCATAAGCCTGAATATATTCTTTAACATATAAAATAACTCCCCCGCCCCTTCTTCCTATTCGATCTTTCCTAAACATTACATATCCTGTCAGTCCTAATTCAGCATCTGTTATATCTATGTTGGCCCATGATTCAGTTATACCAATTATGTGAGGGTCAATATCTTCTACCATAATGTTTAATTCGTTTTTCTTATTTACTATGCTCCTTGCATTTAAACATACGCATCTATAACCTTTTTCAGAGATGTTTTTCGGATGATTTAATATTGGTTTATCTGTGCTAGTGGCCTCTTGTTCTGCTTGAGACACCTCTAAGTAACCCCCCTGCACTTCTAGTTTAAATAATTGATATAATACATCTGTATCTACACCTCCAACACTTGAAGATGAGATTAAAGAACAATGACACTGAATGTTATCAACTGAGTTTGTAATATCTGGAGAAAAGTCACCAAACCGTGAATTAAGTACTAGTCCCCGATGAAACCCAACAAGAAATCTAAAGTTTCCACTATTAAATGTAACAATATAATGTTCTTCTAAACTAATAAACGTTCGTAGTCTTACTTTATCAAAATGAATTTGTATGCCAGTGGCTGAATTACCAGTAGCAATTAAGTCTTTAGATATAATATTATTAATATCATCATATGAATATATACCGTCTTTAAATGTAAGAAAATTATAACTACTTCCATCATTCACAGAGTATTTAAATTTATGATTATTGTATTCTGATGTAACATTATACCAACTATATGACATATTTAGTGTGTCTAAGCATATATAGTGCTTCCAGTTCTTATTAAGGCTTATTTGAGGGTGGAATGACACAATAAAATCATGTGAACTACTTCCTTTAGCACCATCTACACTACTTAAAACAATTGGGGTTTGCATGTATATTATAAGATTAGGCAGGATTTAAATAGTATTTATTAGAATAGTCATTATATGTTTCTTTATCAATTTCTCCTGTTTTTAATAGTTCATCTAGTATTTCTACAATTTCATTTCTCATTTCAATATTATAATTACCTGCTGCCCTTACTCCTGTTAATACTGTTAGTCGATCTACTAGTTTGTCTGGTCCGTGGTAGTATGTAATTCCTTTGCCTATTTTGTATTTTCTTGATGACATATGTTTGGGTATTTCTGATAGAATATTCAAATCATTAAACACCTGTTTAGCTAGTTTACTGTATTTTGTTTTAGGATTAAATCGTTTTGTAATGAGGTCAATTAAACTTCTATCAACCATTCGATCATAAACAAGGCTTCCCCCTTTATATGCTTCTAGCTTCATGTTTTTTATTCCTTTACCCCAAGCACCATCTACAGACACATCACTAAAAAAGCTGCTTTTATTTCTTTCTAATTATTTTCGTCTAGCAATTAATCTATCTCTATACACTGAAACAATTTTAGTCTCTTTCCTAAGTGCATCAGCTGCTTCTGGCCTATTTGTTCGCACTTCTTTTGAAATCTTTGAACCTATGCGAGCCTTATATCCAGCCACTTTGTTCAAGACTGCTACTATCTCTTCTAAGGGTTTTTTCATTATTTCTTCCATTGGTGGATAACCAAGTTTTTCTATAACAGCAGGATCTATTCCTTCATTTATATCATACGTAAAAAGTATTTTTCCATCTGGTTCTTCTTCATCTGGTTCTTCTTCGTCTGGTTCTTCTACGTCTGGTTCTTCTACTATTGGTTCTTTTGTTGCTGGTTCTTCTACTGCCGGCCCTATAGCCTGTTGATTATTATCCATTATTTGTTTAACTAATGCACTCATTATCATATTTTGTTTTACATTAATTCCTTTTTGTGCTTCAATAAGTGGTTTATATTGGTCTTCTAATTGTTCAACATAACCCCTCTTTGTATTTTCAATATCTCTTTTTTCTTCTAAAAAGCTTTTGCGTATAGCGTCTGCTTTAAGTTCTAATTGAACATTTTTGTTGTATTCTTGTAAATCCATATACTATAGAATTAGATAGAGTTAAGTATATAATTAACTATGAAATCGCACTTAATTATAAAGATAACTATGAAATCGCACTTAATTATAAAGTTTACTATGAAATCGCACTTAATTACAAAGATAACTCCGAAATAGCACTTAATTATAAAGATAACTATGAAATCGCACTTAATTATAAAGATGACTATGAAATAACACTTAATTTAGATCAAGACAACTAATAATGTTTTGATATTTTTGTATTGCTTTTTTATACATCTTTTTTACTGGTATTGTTATATTCATCTGGTGGTGGGATATAATTTTAGAAATTAAATAATTCAAGTTAATTAGTCTATATTCATTAGGGAATATTTTTTTAAACTGCACAGATGCTTGTTGTACTACCCTAATAATTGTGTTTCTATCAGCAAGTGAAATATGCTGGTTAGATTTATTAAGAATGTCTTGTACTCCATATTTTATATCATAGGGTAATCTTTTTTGTGGTTTTTTATAATAACAGTCTTGAACAACTTGGCAACATAAAACAGCTCCACAGTTTATACATGTATCAACCCCATCAACTATTTTAACATATTTATTGTTGCAGCATGAGTGTGGCTTAAGTGTAGTTGGATTATGAATTACTATATCACAAAATGGACAAATCACCTCACCAGAACTTATTAAATAATCGTGAATAATGTTATCGCAGCAGCTCATTGTATAATTATTATATATTTATTTCTTTAAGTATTAATTAATTCCTTAAATGGCACCCAAGTATTAAAATCTTTTGAATATACTTTCCATTTAACTAGGGCTGCTTTCTTTTTATAGTCTCGCTTAATAACTTTTTCAATACGGAATATAGTTTGGGTGGTTTTTAATAACTCTTCTTTGTAAAATGATCCCTGAATTTGTTCATCATGCAGGTCTTTAATTATATATGTTATTGGATTTGTATACTGAATCTTGCTAATTATGAACACTTCTTCAGTCCAGTTGGGTGTATACCCTTTATCAAATACCTTTCTCTTATACTTTGAAATCCGTACTTTGTCTCCTACTTTGAATGCGGGAGCTTTTGTTAGCTGTTTAGTATTACCATATAAATTAAAGTATACTAATCCCTCATTGTTTTTATTTGATGCTTCATTAGGAGTCATTTTAATACTAGTGTGTTTTGTATTGTTGTATTCTTCAACTATTTGAGGTAATATATCTAAATAATATGTTGTATTCTGAGCTGTAAACTGTTTCCACATTTTGTTTTTTATTGTTCTATTCCATCTTTCTACTACACTACTTTTTTCCTCATTCTCTGTAGAGTATAGTTTTATATTATAGTGCTTAAGTAGCTCTTTTAAATGTTTATTATAATACTCTCTACCTTTATCTGTCCATAAGAATTTAGGGGTTCTACCCTGTTCAAATGTTAATTTAAAAGCTTTGGTAATAGTTTCGCCTCGTTTGTCCTTTAGTGGGATTATCCACCCATATTTTGAAAATACATCAATAATCATAAGAAGGTATCTATAACCCTTATTCTATTTACTAAACTGCTGCATCTCAACTAAATCAGAAGCCCATATTTCATCTATATAATTCACAGTTAAGCGCCGTTTATTAAATTTATGTTTAATTGGTTTGTGTAGTTCGTTAGCCAGACGAGTCCAATCACCTTTCACCTGGCTTTTGTGTTTTTTTGTGTTAGTTCCCAGTCCAAGTGTGTGTTTTGTGCCCATTATTGTTGAAATTAGAGCTTTATCAAATCTTTCTCTTATATTTTTGGGTTTAATGTTTGAAAGTGTTGCAAGCATTTGTTTGTCACATGTTCTCTTTCCTTCTTTGTTATCATTGTCTCTATAGCAGATGTCGTGAACCATTGCAGTTGCATCTACATTGTTATATGGTTCTTGTCCTTCTATGGGATTATCATTTTCGTTTAGCTGTTGTTCTAAGGGATTATATGGACCGGTGTATTTATGCCCTGGCAGTGTCCACCCTCTTTTAGGTTTTGGTAGTTTTCCAATTAGTTTGTGAATGTCAATATTCCCACTTTTTTTAATAAAAACAGATAGAATCATATGGCGACCATTCTTTGTAACTATTCTTCGCTCTTCTTTGGACTCTGTTTGTTTCTTCTCTCTCACACAGTATTACAGCATTATATTATATACTTAGATCAAAATTCTTTTTAACTGTTTTATTTACTTTATCAATGAACAAGAACTCATATTGCTTTAAACAGTCACATAGCTCAATATTTACTTTATTATCATCCGCAACTGCTTTACAGTCTCTTTTATCTGTTGAGGGGTATAAAATCATGTGAGAACAATTTATTCTTATCTTTTTTGGTGTATCATAGTATGATTGTGATAAAAAAATTGGAGAAATATTGTGATGGCGCCCATCTGTAAAGTGGTTAGCTATTTTCTTTTGAGTTGCGTCTGGAGCATTAATTAAATCATCAGAAACAACCATTATTCGGCTGTAGTTTGGGTACTCATTTGTGTTTTTTATTTCATCTTCTGTTAAAATTTCTAGTGCTGGGTGTTTATATTTTAGTTTTTTGTTAATACTTTCCATAAGCTTGCTTAAATCTTGTAGCTTTGATTGGTGTCCGTTTGGAGTATAAATATATATTTTATCATAATAAACTAGTGGTTTTCTTATTATATGAATCATTGTGTTTGTCTTTCCACAGTTACTCTTCCCAGAGATTAGTAGTCTATAGTCTTCACCAATAAAATCATAATAATGCCTGTCTTTAGGCTTATCCTTATCGTTGTCATAGTTTGTGATCTTCATATATTATATAGTTAGTTAGTTCTTATGTTTGTTTTATATGTTATTTGTATAGCTTGTTTTATAAGGCTTGTTTTATATGTTAGTTCTTATGGTTATTTTTATAGCTTGTTTTATATAGTTTGTTTTATAGCTTGTTTTATGTTGATTTTATAAGTTAGTTCTTATGGTTGTTTTTTATAGCTTGTTTTATATAGCTTGTTTTATGTTGGTTTTATATGTTAGTTTTATGTGTTGGTTCTTATGTTAGTTTTTATGTTAGTTCTTATGTTAGTTTTATATGTTAGTTCTTATGCTAGTTTTTTATATTCGTTTTATATGTTAGTATTATATGTTAGTTCTTATGTTTTTTATAGCTTGTTTTTATAGTTTGTTTTTATATGTTAGTTCTTATGTTTGTTTTTATAGCTTGTTTTATATAGTTTGTTTTATATGTTAGTTTTATATGTTGGTTTTATATGTTAGTTTTATATTTGTTTTATATATTTTGTTTATTGTGTTATTTGAAAGTGGCCGTACGCATACGACTTTATACCATCTTCTTGTAGGTATCGTTTATCATCATAACAACTGATTGATACTTTGTTAATTTCATAGCTTCCTATTTGATGTTTATCACTTCTAATACTTTTCATTGAGTGTCTTAGTTGTTTTTTATTTAACAGAACATCTTTATAGTTTTCATGTTGTATATTATTGTTTATAATGTTCTTTTTAATGCATTTAGCTGTTTTTCCTCCCATTTTGTTGTCTTTAATGTATGAGTACATCTTAGATCGTAGACCCACAAACTCTACAATGGGGGTTTTGTTTTTGTAGAAGTCTTTGTATACGTCTTCAGTCTCAATTTCGTACATTAAGCTGTCTGTGTCTGTGAATAGCAGTTGTGCTTTAGACTTATACTTTTTTGTAATGTAGTTGTAGTGGAAGTCGTACATGAGTGTTTTTGAGAGATCTAGAATACACATTCCCACATATGCCGGTCTGTTAAGCACTAAAAACGGTTTAATACTATGTACTGCTACAAGGTTTTCGTTGAATATTTTACTGCTAATAATCGTTGGTTTTGAGCTGTATTTAATTAGTTTTTTCTCGTCTGTAATTAGTTTTACATTAACTCTTTTTCTAAGATTCTCCATGGTCTTACCGAATACTAAGTTGTTAATTAGCTTAAAAAAGTCCTTTTCAAAATCATTCTTAGCAACAGTCCTTTTAGCTGTGTTAAATGAAATATACTGTTCAAGCCATGGAGATTGGTTAAATTCTAGTGCTCTGTGTACTTTCTTTATCTTTAGCCCTAGTTTTGCGTACAGCTGTAGGTTTCTATAGTGAAGAACGTACTTAGTTTTGTCCATTAAGTTTGGAATTAGTTTCTTAACCAGTCCTGTGCTCATTTGGAATTTTTCTTGTATTTGTTTACAATAGGGGGACAACATATCTTCTGTTACTGCTATGTGTTCTGGCGCTAGTGGATAGTTGTTGTGAGCATTGTGAAGTTTTACGGGGTATTCTAAATCAACTTCTAGTATAAGCCCTTTGTAGTCGTCTTTTTGACCGTTTAGTAGAGTTTTATCATTAATTTCTTCTTCAGTAAGCCATCTAAACCCGCCTGTTGGAAGATATTGAGACATAGCCCATCCATAGAGATTATTAGCATCCATGTACATAATGTATTTGGATGGTTTGGATTTGTCGTGATTTTGCATGTACTTATTATTAGCAGAACCATATATGTGAGCAATGTATGAGGTTCCTCCACGCATTCCTTTTTCAATAAATTGGTACATATCAACGTCAGACATAAGATCAAGTTTAACATCAGTCATTCTTAGCATAGCATCCCAAGATAGTCCAGGGCTTGTAAAGTAGTGGCATGGGTCTAGTTTATAAGACTTTAAGCAGGTTTTTCTAAACTGTTCAAATACATCAGCTAATAGTAGTACGTCTGATTTGAGGTACAAGTCGTGATATTCGTCCATATTCTTTATTTTAAATATTTTCCATACGTGTTTGGCGTGATCATATTCTTCGTTGCTAATGTGTTTGTCTATTAGAAGACTATAAAACTCATCTTTTTCTGGAAGTGTTGTTTGTTTAAACTTTTTAAAAGAATCCATGTAGTCATATGGGTACGATCCTTTCTTCTTCATAAGAGTAGCTTGATTTTTGTTCTTAAACTCTGCATCTATGAACTTAAATGCTGTTGGTGGCAAATTGCTAACTAGTTTGTCTAGGGAGCTAGACATAAATTGGAAGCTGTCTAAGAAGGTTAGGTGTTTGCCTAGCATAAAAGCCATGTACTTTTCCATGTTGTTTGGAATTACATTAACATCCATATTAAACTTACCAATTTCTTGCATAATAAAGTGAGAATCATACCCCCGTAAGTTGTGGAAGATGACTGGTATTTTATCTGAGATTCTATAATTCAGATTACATAATTCGTGAGCAGATCCTCGATACCGTCCTGTTATATGGCAGTGGTCTCTTACTTTTTTTATCGTGTGCAGTATATTTTTTATTACAGATATGGCACTTAGTTGATTTTTTGAATTGCCGCTCTTCTTTTGGTGTTATTATCATCTCTCGGTTAAAGTGTTTTTCTTTTATTTGTTTACAATATTCTGCTTCTTCTATCATTTTAGACAAGAACTTGTTTACTGCATTTTTACCTATATAAATTTGAACTGGTTTACTAAATTTATCATCATAACAACAAACAAGTTTATATCCATAACCACAGTCTGTGTGTTGTTGGTACTTAGTAGTTGATGATGAATTTGGAGATGGGCGTGTTGTATCAATCTTTTCTGTTATAGCTTCAAAGTCTGCATATATTACAAATGGGGCTTCTAGTTGCTTGTTGTAGTTTGTGAATTTTACTTTAGACCCTTTGTCAGGCATTTTAATAGCTTGTTCTCCATTTATTGTTAAACAGGTTGGAGTATGATTATTTAAAACTCTTTCTGAACTAAAGCATTGTAAACAAGACTTACAAAAATGCTTCTTTTCTTTGTGTTCTGTTTGATTATACATAAATCTATTAAAGTCTTCAATTAAGCAGTAGTGGTTGTTCTCTTCTTCTGTTAATAATAATAAATCTAAATGATCACCAAACTTCTCTTTATAAATATAAATTGGGTATGGTTGTTTGGCTTCATATCCAAAAACATTAATACGGATGTTGTTTTGTTTTTCTATTTTGTTGTATTGGTTTACAGCTACTGGAAATTTAATTCCATCATAGTTTACATTATTAACTGTTTGTCTTAGTAGTTTTGTAACGCGGTTGGGGTTTTTAATAACTGGATTTAAGTGTCGTAGATGACACCATCTAAAGCATTCATCATCGGTGTTTTTCATATTAATAAGTCCTTTTTTCTGGTGTTGAAGTTCGTTTGGTAGTTGTATATAGCTTGATCCGTTGCATGGTTTGTATTTAATAATGTTAATAAAGTGTTTGTGAACTGCGTCTACAATCCAGCCAGAGCCTTCTGACAGCCATTTTCCAATGGAAGCTAGTATGTGCTCTGCTGATCTATTTAGTGCAGGAATAATTTCAGTAGAATTAACAATGGTTTGTGGGGCAGAATTAAAATATGCTTTTTTGAATGTCATGTATTCTTTGTTCACGAATTTATAAAACTCTACTTGAATAGTTTCAACAAACTTCATTCCTTTCAGTTCTGTTAGTTCAAATGCGAGTTTATAACTGGTTGCCGGTCTAGTGCTGTTGAGCTGTTCTAGTGGGCTGTTTTCTTTTATAATTTTTATGTTGTATGATTTTGTGTAGCCTTTAAAAGCCTTGGTTTGCACCTTAATAAAAGAGGGTGTTTCCACCGTTCTTGTTGGGGTGTCCAAGTATTGGCTAATATGCTCTGGCGTTGGCCGTTGATGAGACATAATGTTTAAATATTGACTAACGTGTTTAAGCGGTTACGCGACACGAGTAGACAAAAATCTGTTTAGGTTCTGTGTTGAAATAAGCTTTTTGATTAGCTCTTCTTTCGTTAGGGTTTTTAAGTGTTCCATCTTACAATAATATACTATATTAATTTCTCTTTAAGTACCTTTGTGTTTTACACAAGATGTCGTTAATTATAGTAGTAGGATTTTTAAGTGTTCCGTACACAATAATATACTTTATTAATTTGTCTTTAAGTACTTTTGTGTTTTACTCAAGATGTTAATTACAGCAGCAGGATTTTTACGTGTTCCTTCACAATAATATACTATATTAATTTCTCTTTAAGTACTTTTGTGTTTTACTCAAGATGTTGTTAATTATGGTAGTAGCGGTGGTTAGTGGTGGATTGTTTAGTGTCGTTTTGGATTTGACCTCTTTTTGGATTTGACCTCGTTTTGGATTTGACCTTGGTTTTGGACTTGACCTTGGTTTTGACCCTGATTTTGGACTTCACCTTGATTTGGGACTTGACCTTGATTTGGACTTGACCTTGATTTGGGACTTGGCCTCGTTTGGGATTTGACCTTGATTTGGGACGGACTATAAGAAGGGCTGTAGAGTGGTTTGTGGGGGTAAAATGTTGAGCACAGTTTGAGTCGGCGAATACAGGTAAATCCGCTAGTTCAAACTGTGTCTATAGCCCCAACTACTATACTACTCTTGTGTGAGGTGTGAAAGTGTGCGTCGCAAATCAGGGCATTCGGCTTGGATAGCTGGCCACGCTGATCTGCTGGTGAACGGAAGTCGAGCCCTCCCAGATGTCACATCGTTGGTAGTGACGCGTTGCAGGACAACCGACTCCTCCATTTGCCTGACGAAGGTGCATACTTGACACTGTTGTTCGAGACATGTCGGTGCGTTGCGACTAGCAAAGTCTGATGGGACATTTGCTGAGCCGGCGAGGTGTCGGACAGTTGCCTGATAGCGGCTGACTACCGACAAGAATGCAGAGACTCGCAGGCTCACAGAGAACTCGCCGCGACACAGTTTTTCATGAGCTTGTGCGCAAGGCTTGCTGTCAGTGGGGATAGACGCAGTGTGACTCGACTGTACGATGTACGGGCTGAAATGCTTCACTGCGGCTGCAATGGACAACGCCTCTATCTCGCAAGGCAGCCACGTAGTTTGTCGCCCGCGTAATTTCGCACTGAAGAATCCGGCCAGCTTCAATTTGCCAGCACGCATCACGTACAAGGTAGCCCCTAATCCGTACTATTTGGAGGAGCCATCGGTCACAAGCCACAGCTTGTCGGAGGGTCGAGGCAACGTGATAGCCTTGTTCGTATGTAGACTGTCCTGTGCATGCTTGAAGGCCTTCCGTAACGAGTCTATCCAAACGATGTGTTCAGAAGACTGGCGTCCGCCAGTTGCTTTATCGAAAGGTGCGAGTAAGGCAGAGCAACCGGGTATTACATGCGCTAGCATTTTGTAAGTTCCAACGAATGCGCGCTTGGCCTTCACAGTCGTGGGAGCCTCACAGCTGGCTAGGGTAGCAATACGGTGAGGACTCGCCTGAATGGTACCCATATTCCATATCCAACCAAGAATGGTAGTTGACGTCGGACAAATCGTTGTCTTGGTGGCTGATAGTCGCAAACCACTGTTGGCGAAGCATTGTAACAGCCTTTTGACGTCTTGTTGAAGTTCAACAATGGTGTTGCCGCCGAAGTAGATGTCGTCTGCAAGTTTAGCGACACTGCCTTCTTGCAGCAGACCCCGAGTATGCGACATAGCAATTCTTCGAGTGCAGTTTCTGACCCGGGCATCCCCATTGCAGAGAGCGCATACACGCGTACGCCGCGGAACGGCGTGACGACACCGCAGTACCTCATTGATTCACGGGAGAGTGGTATTTGATAGAAAGCATTCGATTAATCTGTTGTTGCGATGTACTTCCATTGTGCTATTTTACGCAGGGTGCTATCAACGTCGGGCATCAGGGATGGTTGTGGTTTGCTATAGCGTCCCACGTCTGTGAATGCAGTGACTAATCGGTGTCCACCGTTTCGCTTTTTAACGAGAAACGACGGATTGAGGTACTCGACGTTCACAGGAACATCCTCAGGTCGGACGACAACGCCCATCGTCTCAAGTTCGTCGAATTTGCTCTGCAGCTCAACGAGCTGATTTCGAGCGTATTGTGGTAGGCGGCCTTTCCGTTGAGGTGGTTGAACAGGGCCCATGTTTACGACCGCTTCGAAAGGTCCAACATGGCCGTTATAGCCAGTGTAGTTAGGGTCAAATACATCGTCGTATTCTTCGATGATGGCGCGGAATGATGCACGTTCATCGGATGATAGTTTCATGTCAGGATCGATTTGGACAGAGGCAGAGTGCTTGCTAGGTGTAGATCTGCGAGGTTGTAGGTCTATGGCCTTACTGATAACGTCAGAACGTAAGGGAGTGTTTGTTGGAACGCCCGGTACAAACACGTCTCGAATTTAGCAAAAGTGTTCGTTTCGTTTCAGCAAGCGAGTGGTGTTTGTCAGGTTGGGTATGCGTACCACGCCATCTACGCTGGTAACGAGTGAGGGTTGTGGCCACAGGTCACTGTCTCGTGTGAACTTGTTGCCTCTAGTGCCAAGGCGTGGCTCCAAAGCGAATGTGGAGTCCGTAGTAATCAAGTCAGTGGGGAGGTTTACTTCCACGAACTCGCCAGGCCAAACCGTGGTACTGGTGGGGGGCGCTCGCAACACGTGGGTGCGTCGGACCGCATATCGGTTGAGAGATTCATCGGTTGTACCATACGTGTAAGTCGTGCCATCAGACAGCGTGATGATTCTCTTAGCTGGACGTATGGTCACGTCGTTGACTTCCATAAATGGAGTGCCAGCCAGAATTTCGACATCCAATTTCTTCACAACTAACCCACAAAACGAGGTGTGGTTTTTGCCCGTTAGACGCACTGTAGTCTCGCCAATTATGGCCAGGGGCGATGTCCCATCAGCTTGATGAGCCGATTGAGAAGAGCTCTTGAACTTACAACCGAGTCTCAGAGCAGTGGAATGTCGGATCATGTTGCCTGTTGCACCGCTGTCAATGGTGACTCGGACCGTGTGATGGCCACAAAACGTGTCCAGATAAGGCGACTGACGTATGTCGATGCGTTGTGCCGTGGTGAGGCCTAACGTAGGCTGGTCAACGATTTCGGGTTGATGGAGCTCATGGCTGTACTCATACTCGTCGTCCTCTTCGTGTACGTCAGTGACTTGACGGATCTTAGCCATGTAGCGACGATCTTGTTCGGGAAGATATGGGCATTCACTCAAGAAATGCTGCACGTTGTTGCGGCCAGCTTGTTTGCTGTTGTTTGTTTGAAAATGGAGATGGTTGACGCCTTGAGAACGACTGTCTCTGCCCAAATTTGTACTGTTGATAGTGGGCCGTAGCTGTACGCATGATCTTTGCATTATCGGCGGAAGTGATTTCTTCAAGAAGTGAGTCTAGGGCCTGGGAAATGTCAGGCTTAATCGACGGCAGTGTTCTAGCTCTCAGTTCAGTGCCGTATCGTTGCTTGACGAGCTTTGGGAGTGCCACGTTAATTAATCTCAACCATGTGAGCACCACCATGTCTTCGAGAGAAGGTGTCATTTCTTCGTCGACATTTATGGCGTCACCATGGTGAAGAATAACACTCCCTCGCTGGAGCATGTTGTCTTTAACGAAGGCCACTAAGCGCTGATACAGATCTTCAGGACGTTCATCAGCGTGGAGCTGAATGTCGGCAAAGTCAAGAAAATGGGCGCCCGTAGACTGAAATCCGTAGTGTAGACGAATAGTTTGCCAGATGCAAGATAAACTAGTTGAATTCTTGACGATAGTGTTGCGCGATATAACTGGGCAGTAATTGGCTATCTGGCCTAGCATCAGCTCTAGCATGTAGACTTGCTGGAGAGCAGTACGACCGCCTGACGCAATGACGTCATCGTCAGTGAACCCTCTGTTTGGTTGAGAGGCACACTTCTTCCCCCACGTGGCGTCAGTGGTAATAAATTGCGTGAAGTTGGTGTCGAGCGATAAAGTATAAGGTTTTGACGCCAGTTCTCAAACGAGTTTACGGTTTCGGTTTTCGTGAGACACCACTGTCTCGGTGCACGTTGTGTGTTGGCCATGTTAACGTTAGGCTACTAAGATTTTACTAGTGCGACAAAGTCAAAGCCGTCGTTCAAGGCTAACTGCTTGCGCCGATTAGTACGCTAGAAAGTCAATGCGATTCAATTTACTATTGTACACAGTTCGGTGTGTGAGTTCGTTATGAACACTGCCACCACGCCACTAGGGTGAAAGATATCGCATATCCAGCCTTACAAACAGACACTAGTATGATCGTGTAACATGAACATTTAATGTAGAACAACACGAATACACAAACCAACCGCAATCAAACCCGGAGAGCGAGAGCGTCCTTGACCCGGGGAACCGGGGTCACCAACAAACAGCCATAGACGTAAATCATAATAGATCGTCTATTGGCGCCTAAAGATGGCAGCACCTATCGATGTGTGTATCTCTCATAATGGCATGTGATGATCTGGGTCATCTACCTTTGACTAGAAGTTATCGTCACTGTGTGATATTGTTATATTTAGTCCTTTTTTTGGCTCCCGTGAATATGCGGTTTAGTTTGACATGTTTGACGCCGGCCTTCAGATGGTTCTCCATCGCACGCGGTGACCAGCTCAGAACAGTTGGTGTCTAACCAGGATAGCCTCAATGCTGGCGGTGCATGCCTGTTCAAGAATGCTAACATATGTTGCTGATCCACCAATCTAACAGCGTTAAATGAATATCCTTGCCCCAAACACTTTGTTCATTATTGTTTGGTCAGGTGGAAAGTGTCTGGAAAATTCTGTACTGTCCGTAACAATGTAGTTCTGATAAGAGTCACATTGTGAGGAATGTTAAATCATATATCATATAAGTCCATTGTACTCGTGTACCATGACCAATACAAAATTGTATCCACAAACCCATCCTACCCCATTAAAAATAGCAATTTCATATTCTATAGTGTCCGTAACATTTTGTAGTGTCTGTAATGCAGAGTCTTTTTAAATTTATTAAATATTTATGAACTTTTTAGCAACAAATTAGATTATTAAGATAGGTATATTTATGTTTCCTGGTGATTAAATAATGATATTCACACAGAAATAAAAAATATAGTTGTACAGTTAATCAAATTTGATCTTTAGCAAGGTCATTGTTTCAAACAAAATTAGATGAGCGTTACACAAAATGAGAATGGTTCCATGGTAAGTTCTTGAGATACAGCAATTTGAAGTTAGTTGGTAGAAATGTTGATGCCATAATATCTATTGATTAGGTTCTGAAAATTGTTCATTAACTTCAAATTTCTGCATCCCAAGAACTTATATTTGAACCATTGTAACATTTTGCTTGAAACCTGTTGATACAATGACCTTCTAAAAGTTAACATTTTATCAAAATAAGAGTTTACTGTCATGTGATGCATATCTGTGGATATGACAGTTTCTTAGTTTTATTTTATTTTTATCATGACCTCTTTTTGCAATATTAGGGTCCAAGTTGACACATATATGTGTTAAGATATAACGCGAAATTGCGGGAAAATGGCCATAAACTAACTTAAAATTACTATATCTCAAGATCTTAAAAAAACTCCCACTCTAATTGTTTGTATGAACCTTGCTGATAAAATGACCTTGCTATCAACATACTATCAAAATCGGGGTTTATACATTTTGTGTATATCAGTTCAAAAGTCAAAGTGAGTGACCTCCACTAAAACGTATTTCTCAACTGCCATATTTGTGGATAGGACAGTGTCTTAGCTTCATTTTAAGAACAATGTCAGTCCTTTCGCACCATTAGGGCCGACGTTATGTCTATATACGTGTTAAGAGGTAACACGATTTGTTTTTCATTTTGTATCATTCATATGCAATAACTCAAAAACTATTTCACTCACTCGTCTGGAAATTGACAAATGTAATTGATATTTCAGTACAGGTCAAATGTGTGTACAACAAATTGCGGAGTTGTAGAGAACATTTTGACCTTGTTTTAGTCGATTTAATTATGAACGACCCCAGTGTAATACTACAGTTTCTCAAAACATAAAATAGCGCATCAGGTACTGGTATTGTATTCTAAATAATATTATCTTCATTAATATGTTATTATAGCATTAAAACACTTTTTCATCCATGTGAATTTTTTATTTATTTATTTTATGGAAGAGGTCTCTTCACAACCATTCCGTAGTGTCCGTAACATTGACTAATATTCTTATGATCAAAACGAATACCCAAACAATTTTCAAAAAGAAATTAGATCGATACAATTACTTTTTTTTTTTTTTACCAAAACGCTAAGTTTTTAACACGCTGATCTTGACTCAGCCGTGAGCGAAAACAGCGCAGTTGTTCGCGTACTGAAGGTCACGATGTTCTCAGTTTCGATTTGGCCATGGGGCGGCTTAGTTTAAACAGGCCAACATCGGTACGATATGCGATATCCACTCCCTTGGCTACATCGATTTTCGCTTGTGACAGACAGGCAGCCTGAAATATAGAAAAGACTGTGGGCGCAATTACACAGCCGTGTTTCACCCCAGTGTTGATGCTAAAGAGTTCCGATTGATCGTCATCATGCAGGACACACACACTTGTTCTCGTGTAGTTGTCGACTGACATAAACTAATTTTGGTGGATATCCAAGACGGGCAAGGTAGCCACACAAAGCGTCTCTGTTCACTAAATCAAATGTTTCGGTACGATCGATAAAAGCAAATAAAATAAAATCGTAACATTAGTTGTTGCTCATGACGCCGTTGTTTTAAACAGGTGAGTCTTTAAAATGTGTTTTTTGTTCAAAACAGCTCATGACGCCGTAAAATGTTCCAGAAAACAAATGAGCCTTAAGATGTTGTTAGTGTCGATGGGTTGGCTAACACCGTGTGACACAATTGTTGATGTAATCCGGTGAACAACCATTCAGTGCTCGATGCACGAGTAGTAAGATTTTAAACTCTACTAGGGCCCGAGGTTATAAACCGCGCTCAAGCTCAACTAAGCACGGTTTCATGCTCAAGCCTCGCCTTCACACTAAACTCAAACTCAGGCGAGGTTATAAAACATCTTGAGGACGAAATCTTGCTCAGCGTTGAGCATGACATGCTGAAATCCTGAGTATGCTCAGGACCGTGCATAAATAAAAATTGTAGCTCACGCATAAATTTATTGAAGTCCATTGAAAGTTCGTCCGTTTTCGAAAAGATGCGCTGTCCGATTTGACTCGTCAACCTGGCCAAGATTTCGCATATTTTTAGTCGCAGTAATGTAGCTCCCTGGATGGTGACAGATAGAACTCTGTCACTCAGGTATGACGTAAACCATTTCAGTGCCTATTGGACCACACCTACGTCCTGTAAGAGCCTCTGCAACATCATTTTGTGGTCGATGGTTTCAAATGATGCGGACAAATTCAGAAGCAACACGACGACAACATTTTGCAAGCATAGAGACAAGGAGGTTAAGAGGAGATCAAATTGAAGTTTCTAAGATATTGAATGGGTATGAAAATATTGATAGAATATGTTTTATCATTCAAGAAAGATAGTAGAACTTGAGGACATGAGGCAACATTAGTAAAGGATCAGTGTAGATTGGATATCAGGAAGTATTCGTTCTCACAGAGGACAATAAATGAATAGAACAAATTATCTACAGATTGTGAAAATGTTAGCAGTGTGAATATGTTTTAAAACAAGGATGACACATATGTCAGGAGGGCGTGTTACACGTAGACGGAACATATTTTTACTCTCTCCCAATGGCTTCCTTGTCCACTTACCATCTGGGCCGTTGCCTTGGATGGCAATCTTGTTAAATTTGGATATAGGCCTACTGGGTATAATCAAATATTACATGTCCATGCGGAGAGCCATAATCAAGTACTCGTCACACAACATTCTCTGATTAATTAACTGTGGCGTTTGTCACGGCCTTACATTAACCATGTCTAGTTGCAGGGCAATGGGCACATGATTAGGCCAAGGGTATCTGCCAAACCAGGCAATGACTGTGGATCAGGCCAACAAGTGTTTGGCTGGTTTTGGGGTAGAACCAGGTGTACGTTGTTGTTCATGCCTAATATTGTTTCTCTTCGCTTTGTGGCGTGAGCCAGCGAGGGCAGAACAACGCCTGCACTGTTGGCTTGTGATTAGGTCCGGCCAGTGAGATGACGTTTTCCACTTCTGCGTGAGTTGAACCTTGTTGTGTGAACGGACTTGGTGTGATGGACCACCGTGTTGGTTGTGTGAGCGCACTATGACGCGATGGACCGCATGTGTTGTGTGAGTGCACTATGACGCGATGGACGGCACGTTTTGTGTGAGCGCGCTATGACGCAAGGAACCGCACGTGTTGTGCGAGTGCACTATGACGCGATGGACGGCACGTGTTGTGTGAGCGCGCTATGACGCGATGGACCGCACGTGTTGTGTGAGTGCACTATGACGCGATGGACGGCACGTGTTGTGCGAGCCGCGTCAGTGCAGTGTTGGCCTCCAGTCACTCCTTGCATTAACTACCTTTCCTACATCATTAGTTACGTTGCACGATTTTGAGGTAGACACAACTGCAGTTGCGCCTGTTAGTTGCGCCTGTCTCAAGATACGTTAGTGGAAGCACGTCAGAAGATTAATGCACTATTGCCGGAAGAAGGCTTCACTACACGCCTTGCAGTCACTTATCGGCACTCGGCTTGTCGAGTAGTGGTGCCGGTGAGGGCTTTTTTGAGGAGGCTTATTGTGGTTCGGGGGAAATCTCATTTGATCCGCTTAAACCGGGAAGCTAGAAAAGATCTGGCCGCCTGGAAACGTTGTCTTGACAATTTCAACGGTGTATCTCTCTGTCATTCCAATACATGAATATCGTCGGATTGTGTTCGGTTGTTTTCGGATGCAGTGGTTCAGGGTTTGTTGCAATCTTTGGAAGACAGTGGTTCCAGGGATCCTTCCCCAATGCTTGGTCCGCGAGCAACATTGCAATCAAAGAACGTTTACCTATAGCTTTAGCCGTTCGCTTATGGACCAGCTTCGCCAACTCACGCTTACTGTTTATGCGTGACAACATGAACGTCGTGTCTGTGATTAATTCACATACGTCGAAAGACTAACTATCGTGAACCTGGTTAAGGAACTGGTCGTAATGTCTATGCGACACAATATTCGATTTGCATCTAAGCATGTCCCCTGGAAAACCAATATTATTGCCAATGCCCTGTCTCGCTTTCAGAACGATGCAGCGCATAAGGAGGCCCCTTGACTCAACCACGACCCGGACCTCTTGCCACCGGAATTTCTTCCTTTTTGAACAGTGCTGGCGGTTTCCTTGCCACGTCTTTGTCTACTTCCAACCGTACGATGTATTCCCAGTCGGTAATCCAGTTACATGAACTTGCTGCGACATTTTCCCGGGAAGCCATGGTTTCCTGCCGCAGTCCCATTAACTTGTACCTGTTTTGCCCATCTCCTTGGCAAAGACTAATCACCTGCCTCGGTAACTTATCGTATGTCGGTCGTCACTTTTTTCCACAAATTGTTTCAGCTCCCAGATCCGACGGGTGATTTTTTAGTCAGGCGCATCCTCTTAGGACACAAAGAATTGCCCTATTTTGACTCTAGGCTCCCAATTACATTACTCATTTTATATGCATTGTACGACTCTGCTTAGCATGTGACTCAGATAACTTATTATGCTCGTTTAGTTCGAGCTATCTACCTGCTTATGTTTCATGCCTTCCTGAGCATCGGTGAAGTCACCAAGTCTCGGAATAACATCAACATGTCACAAATTTATATACTTTCGAATTCTCCCACCCCCCTTATTTTTACTTCGACTTACTGGCGTGCCTTCTGCCTATGGTCCGTATCTAGGTAAATGTATACATTGTGGCATTACGTGAGTGCCAATGCGAGGGAGGTGAGGAGTGCTTGTCTGCATATCCTGCATTGAGCCCTATCCTAGCCCAGTAATATTTTGCTCTCTCGCAGGGCTGATTTGCCAGTCACTTCTACTTCATACATAAACAATGGAATTTTGCCTGCGTTTGTTCCATTACGTGGCTATCCCTGTGAGTCTTGGAGGGGGTTAGTGCACCTATCGTGTTGTGGGCGGAGTCTTCCGAAAAGACTTGAATTCTTTGGATTTGGTATTTTGCTTCTTTTCTCTAATTGATCTGGTTTTATTAACTATTCAATTTCTTTCTCGTAGAAAGTTTCTTTCAGAAACGTCTTTCTAGTTTGTATTTACGTGGGCACGGTCAAAGGAAATTAAAATTGTATATCCATAAAAGGCATTGAGAAGAGTTAACGTTCATCTAAGCTAAGCCGCTAACACCACAGTAAAGTTGTCCGCAATGCCCATTGTTATGCCTACAACTGTTTTACTATATGTCATTAAACTGCTTTGCCTTTTAACAACCATAATTGCTGTATAAAATAAGCAATGCACAGCAGGTTCCATTGCACACTGTATTATAATAAAACACGTTCCTGCTTTTACCTTATTCCCAAGTGCCTTTATTTACCATAGAACGGTCAATCGTGACGTCAACTTTTACCACATGCTGATATCTTTACATCTTCCCTTTTTTCTTTAGGTAAAGTACAGTTCGTAAACCATCGCTCCTTCAGTTCGTAAAACACTAGTCGTTCAGTTAAACGCACCTTAAGGTTCACATTGACTACCATTGACTAGCAGCTTAGATATTCAAATATCTTACTAGTATTTATGTTAGGAAACTAGGGTAGACTACCCTGTGCTTCGTCACAAATGGGATTATTCTATCCACTAGTCAGTCGTGAACAAAACGACCCGGCACTTTGATCACCTGGCCACTGCGTGTAGTTCTCACATCTGCTGTTGTTGATAGCACAGGCTGTGGCTGTGCTGTTGCGGCGGGTGTGCTTTTTTCATTTGGCTTCGCTGCCTCTAGATTCACTGCTGGCTGCTTTGCTGCGATTGTGCATCTGGCTTCGCCCGATGAGTGGTCTTGACTAACCACTGCCTCTCTGTTGTCTTCTCCTTGTGCTGAGACGAAATGCTCCTGCATCTTAAGCAGATTTTGCCTGTTTCTTCTCAGACGTCTACCTCTCTCGAGCTCCATCAGGTACGAGTTGGATGCTACCTGAGTAATAACTAGCGCCTTCTCACACCATAACATATCCTCTCACCCTGACCGTATCCGCAGTCTCAAGTGGTTTGAGTTGATTACTACCGTGATCGTAATATCCCTTTTGTTTGATGTTTGACATCTTGGGCGTGGTGACGTGCTCTTCTGCGCTGGGCAGCTTCGTTCTCAATTTCCTGTGCATAAACACCTTTCCCGGAGACTTGTCACTGCCTGACAGTGGTGAAGCTCTGTAGTTTAGCAATGCCAAATATGGGTTCTCTTCATTCTCCTTGGCTTTCTTAACAACCGCTTGACGATTTATACCGCCTTTTCCGCTTTTCCGTTACTCTGTGGGTACTCAGGACATGATGTTACGTGTTTGAAACCATATTTGCAAACTGTGGGAACTCTCGGCTGTTGAACTGTGTGACAAAACCACTCCAGGAAGACTATGTCTTGCAACGACAGCCCTCGTGTGACTTATAGTGTTCGCTGATGATAAATCTTCCAATTTCGCCACCTCCGGATAGTTTGAAGTGTAATCAACAACTACCAAGTCTGGCCTAACAGGATGAATATGTCTGCTCCGATTTTGAGCCAAGGTTTCTCTGGTACTTCGTGTTGTTCCATTGGTTCCTTTGCCTGCTTGTACATGTGTTCGTGGCATGTACTGCATCGGCCGATGTGATTTTCAATGTCGGTGTTGATGTTTGGCCAATACACTACTTTCCTTGCTCGGGCCTGGCATTTTTCTAGTCCTAGATGTCCTTCATGAATCTTCATCAGCATTTCACCTTGTAGTGCTTTAAGTATGATCACCTTTGGTCCTTTGACTAGCACTCCGTCTATTTCGGCGATATCACCTCTAAAGTTGTAGCACGGTTTGAGTGACTGAGCACGGTCACTTTCCCACCCGAAGTGCACTGCGTTTAGGACATCTTGTAACTCATCATCTTACTATGTGTGGGTAGCAATCTTCTCCCACATCGGATCACTCACTTGTGCGTTATGTTTGATCAGATCCACATGAGTTTTTACCTCCTCTTCTGTGCTTTTCTTCTGTGCACTTCTGTCAAATGCTCGTGACAGTGTCGGCGACTATCAGGTATTTGCCCGCCTTGAATTCCAGTCTCAAATCATACCTTCTCAACCGAACATCATACGTTGTAGGCGTGGCGTTAGTTCGCTCAGATTCGTTTTGTATATCGTAGTCAGTGGCTTGTGGTCAGCTTCTCCTGTTACCGAAGTACCATACATATACTCGTGGAACTTTTCACAGGCAAAGACTAGCCCTAGTAGTTCCTTTCTGCAGAGGTTATAGCTCTAGATATGAAAGCAACAGGAAGCCAACTTCCATCATGCTCTCAGTCCATCGTTTGAGGCATCACTTGAGATCTTGCTTTTTGTAGCCGGATCATAGAACTTCAGGAGTGGTTCCGTTGTAAGGAAGTCCTTTATGTTCTGCCATTCTCTTGCCTGCTCTGCCTCCCACTGCCAGTCGTTCTTCTCGAGTAGCAGTTGTCTCGGGGCCGTTGTCTTCACCGACAGGTTAGGCACAAAGTTGGCCATGTAGTTGACCATGCCCAGTGCTCCTTGAACGTCCTCTTTGGTTGCAGGACATGCGGGCCAAGAAGTTAAGTATGGATCATTAAGTCACTACTCGTTTGGCTAATTATCCGAGTTAAGGTTGGTGTTGATTGTTTACAACGAATAGTTGATTGGGTGGAAATCTGAAATAATGAAGAATATGGCTTTTTTACGTTTTGACATCTTCAATGGTGTTAATATGATGCCTACTTGAGTCCAGGCGTAAACTTAGCAAAGAGCCTTTGGTAGGAATACAAGGTGTTTAACACAGATATGTTTATTTTCTTACGGGTTTCACAATAAATTCCTATAGCGTCAGTAGGGCAGGTGCACTGAAATCCATCAGCTTCGTCGTCACAAGTTCCACTGTGACATTCGACATCTCTGCACAATGTAAGTTCTGCAAAACCACATCACAAAACAAACTGAAAGTAAATTAATTGATTATTAGCACAACTCATATTAATTGACAGTAAACAACCGACTAAGCAGACAAGTGCTACCATGATCAATTTGTGAGAGTCTAAATGCAAGTGGAGCATGTAGTAAGCAGAATACACAGAAATGGAACGCTTAGGTTGGACGATGGTTGAAACTTAATAAAAACCACATTACAATACTAAAATAAGTTATTTCATTATTAGTGCTACTCATGCTTTATGAAATATCCACTGTAAATGACTAGGCAAACAAGTGCTACCATGATCAAATTGCAAGAGTCTGAATGCAAATGGAACATCAATGTATATGTAGTAAGCAGAACTCTTAGGTTGGGGGTGCATGGGCGGATCCAGGGGGTGTCCATCAGGTGCCCGGGTACCCTCTTTATTTCAGCCTGATTTATTTCATCAAGTCAGAATCAGTTGTCGAGACATCGCAAGGTGGCACCCTCGATCCTGCACTTGTTCCTCAGATGAAGATATTTCTAACATATAGACTAGAGGCATTACCACCAGTACTACCGTTTTATCCAAGATATTCTGATTTGTTCCACCCACCCCCCATCCTGCCGAATCTTCAGAGTACCCATTATTAAGTACACATTGATTCTTGGTGTCAGTGAATTTGGTTAGTGAATTTCCACTGGCAGCTGTTTCCTGGCTTTCAAACAAGTGTACAAGATAATCGCCTTAATCTGCAGCTCACTGCAGTTATTCTTTATGAAGAGAAGAATATCACGTTGAGAAGCCACCACCATGACGTCACCCATCTCAACTCTGATGAGAATCACAACGATGTCGTTTTGGAGATGCATTTGGCGACACAAAACAATAATGCCAGAGATGTTAATACAGAACGAAATTATTTTCATAATCGGGGAGCAGATCCAGAGCCGAGCCAAGAAGACGAATGGTGTGGCTTCTTTGATAGTTTCAAATATAATACAATGCTCATACCCAGTGGATTCATATAACACAGTTTTACGAGAACCTGCTTACTTGTCTCTCCAGTTGCAGTATTGGTGCATGTTCCACCATTCTCACAAGTTGTAGGCTGACATTTCTCGGTTTCTAAACAGAAAATGTTCTAACTAAGGTAGTCCTACGTACAAAACATAACATAAATATGCAATATGAAATTTATTACAGTAGGATAAAATTCATTAATTTTGTTCAGAATTAAATTTTTAAACAATAGACATATAGCACAACCCAGAATCTTACATAATATTTCACTTCAAATGTATACATACTACAACTTACTTGTATATTGTCAAAGATAGTCACACTATAAAAAATCAAACTATTCGGCGCCAACGGCATTGTGCTATCACAACTTCACCATGAGAATGCCAGCCCCTTGTATTCGAAAGCCTCACTGTACGGTAAAATGCAATACTATGTACTTCAAGGGGCCATTCGATATAATCTTCATACAATTACGTCCAATTAAGTTAAATATGGTCCAAAATTCCTAAACCTGCACATTTGGTGTTACTAAGCTCTGTTTGACCAAATGGTGTTAGGTATACCAATTAAGTATACCAAGTTTACCAAGGATGCACTATTGCAGATATGTGGGTGGATAAGGATATGTCCTGAAAACAAATATAAAGCCCTTTCCAACGAAACTTTTTGATGTGGTAACAACCCAATGAATGTTGACAAAATGAAGAATCTTCTGGAAACCATCGTCGACTGCATTTGTCAGGTGCAGGATCATTCACATATCACTCTCCTCATGATCACAAGGGCTAGGTGACTAGTGTCTCCTGGAGGCGGCTGTACAGAACCTCCAAACCGTTTGTGGTGACTACTTACTTTTTGGTCACCACATGCGAAGAGTCGGCTTTCAAAACACACTAATTCAATTTTTACCATTTTGAGTAAACAACGAAGAAAAATACCACTACTTAAATGAAGCATTTAAAAAAAAAAGGTTCAAGGGTTTAAGTGGTGAATGGGTGGGCCCTGTATTACTACGGCACCTCTATGTAAATACTGCCCCAAATGGCCAGATAAAACAGATTTTGCGCACCCGGCACTGCATATATGAACGGAAGACTGAGAGTGTTTTACAAAACCGTCTCGGGTGAACTCAGCCAGTTTTACAAAAATCTGCCAACTTAGCAGGCTCTACACATGTGGCAACAGGGATCAATCATTATCTCTTTTTTTAAAGAGTTGTTGCATGTGATGTGCTTCAACAAGAACACAAACAACTCATGGTACAGGTGCCAGACTATGTCCACTTGACTGGCATGTTGCATATGAACTTGTATGAATGAGAATACTTTCACTGTATAGTCATCACAGGTCTTGGCAGCAAATGGTTTGAGGAAGTTGACCTAATTGATCGAGGATGGTGACATCAGTGTCTGCTAGTGGGGCATCACATTTAAGCAGCTCTCCATACATCACAGGAGGTCAGATCTGGTTCATAGTCTTAGCGTGCCAAGCTGACATGTTGACATGGGACATGCTTGGTTGTCATGACGGAAAAGTCGTCCACGTTATCATCTCGTGACAGACAGGCAAATGTAGTGTTGAAAATAGAGAAATGTCACACTTCATGGAAATACACTGGCAGGCTTGTCCTGGATAATAATAGTTTGTTCTTCTTGATCGCTATGAAACAGGTGTTGGTCGTCCGAGCAGTTGAACAGCCATGAAGGTCTTATGCTACATGCCCAGCGAAAAGAAAATACCACAGCTGGCTCAGTGATGTATCTTGTGTCCAGTCTCAATAGGTCATTGCTCTGATCCAGGATTTGGCTGCTTTATTCTTCCATCACTTCAACCAGACGTTTGTTATGTTGAGCAAAGATCACCTGGGAACTATTTTTCTGCTTGTGCCGTGCCGTGGCTCTTGTGTTATCTTCTTGTGCATTCCCTTGATTGGTGATGGTTCAGGTGACTCCATGTAGTGGGCGCAGGACTTTTTCAGCAAGATCGTCAAATATCTGCACATATATGCCTGGATACATGAAGGATTTATTATATCATCTAGACTTTAAAAGGAAACAATGTGATCGGAACACAGGTCGTCTCAACCTATTGTCTGACAATGTAAATCAATGTTTCACTGGGCTACCACACTTTGTCGATCATTATAAACATACCAAGTAACACTCACCAGTTCCACACGTCTTTCCAATGAAGCCGAACACGCAGTCACACTTGTAGCCAGTCTGTGTGTCTTCACAGGTGCCACCGTTCAAGCAGCGATCATGCATATCTCAGGTACTGTAATTTAACACATTTGTAGTTAAATATGCTTGTCTAACCATGCACATTCATTCCTACAGGACAAAAGAAATTAAGTAAGAACAAATGTAGCAGGAAAATATTAATTATAGTATATAGCTTCTTCTTGGCAGATTCATCATATCCGAATATTAGGAAACAGTTCGACCGGCTTGTCATGCTCTTAGATGTATATGAATTATAATTACTAAATATGCCTTAAGTTTAATTACTTTTGTAATGCGTGTATGAAAATGCATATGTACCGTATTCGACCTGGTAAGTGTACATGCCCTAATTAGCGTATTCTTCCTCTTTTAATCAGCAGGATCCATAATTATTGTAATTTGACTAGTATTGAACAACTGAAAAGTGTCACCATCTGGTGTTAAACACTTGGCACCACTTTTCAGTTGTTCTATGCCATTCACCAAATAACACCACTAGTGTTAAACAGTTACCTTATTGTCTAGAGAACACCATTTGGTGTACGATAAGAACACATTCATCAACATTTTTTTATGGCCCATTTTCTTTCAAGCGTACTGTGTGCTTATTAGGTCGAATACAGTATTACAAAAAGTTCTGTATTGGAAACATCTTGTACTAAACAATCATAACATTCAATAGTATGTTATACCAATATTTTTACATATAATGTGTAACAATTAAAAATGTCTTCAGGGGATTAATGCACACACTCACATAAACAAACAGGGACAGTTGAACAGTCAGTAGGTATAATAGCTTGTCCATTTGATGGATCATATACATGTGTAATAATAAAAAATGTTTTGTAGACATACACGCACACATGCACGCACGCACACACTCACACAAACAAGCACACCCACACACACAAACGCAAACGCACGCACCTACGCATGCATGCGTGCACAAACACAATACCTTTAGGGACAGTTGAACAGTCAGTAGATGTTCTAGCTTGCCCATTTGATGGATCATATACATTTCCACCTTGAACAGTATTCAAGGCAACAAACTTGTTGCTGTCGCACTGGATGAACTTGTGACAGTCGTACGGGAAGGCGACTGTGTTGTATTTGTCGTCGTCCTTTGCGGAATCCTGGCAGATGGTTGTCTTGTCTGAACCATTCAATTATTATTAAGTGTCATTACTCTACCAAAGGTAATTAATTCAGCCATCCACTCATTTTAAATATATGCAAGTGTTGTTTTAAGGCAAGGGTGTACTCGGATCAAAATGTGATTTTACGAATTTTTTACAATAAAATGAGTTTTCAGTTATCGACACTTTCATATAGAAATATTATTCAACTTGCTATTCATGTACGTTGTACTGTCGAAATAAACAAGTTTTTATTATAAAACATGCCTTTTGTGAGATGCCTATCATTGCTAAGTCTTTGTTTTTGTCAAATCAAGCGTGAATAATCGGACATTATGTGATTTTCCGAGATCGATCAAGGCCCGAAAACTATGGGAATTCCAATTAACATGGCGCATATCAGGTGAAAGCCGTTTTCGCTCTACATGATGGTAGAAACCGTTCAAAAATAGCACCGACGGTGTGCGAGAAATCTCGACTACGAAAGACCCCCATCCAGCGTCTCGTGAACAAAGAATTGGGGGAATCCCGCGACGATTGGCCAAACGGCATCACGTGATGTCGGATTCCCCCTCTGGCCAATCGTCGCCGGCAAGCGATCACTGTGATTGGTTGTAATGCTAATTTCCAGCCTGTCGCGTCATACGTTCGATTGGATACAGGTGAATTCGGCCCGCACTCTTTGGTGATTTCGGCCTCGAGCACAATGGGCTTAGTGATTTCGGCCCGAACGATTGTATGCCGAGCACATGTGGCTTAATGTTTGTTTTACTGTGAATAAAGCATATTCTCTCATTTTTTAATTGATTATTTGTTTCATTTGTTCATCTAATCCCACATTAATCCAAAATTGTAAAAACAAAATACAGACTTCGTTTCGCATTTCGAGTGCCCATGCACCCAAAAATACGGCACTATTTTTTAACACATAGTCAGTGAGAGAGATCATTATGACTTATACAATTCGTTGTGTTGTTAAAATTAAGATCACATAATATGTGTAATATAGTATTACAAAAACATGTACAGTTATATAACTTAAAAAATAAACGTACTATTATCGTAATAGCCTGTCTCTATAGTTAACTTTTTCATGCGTTACCTCCCAAAATCAGGTGAAATTTCACCCAGAAATGTGCTCAATTAACCCTAAATACAGAGCAATGACAGTGATAACGGACTGTTGTTTGTGAATGCAACGAAACCACCTGCGTAGGTCTTTGGGTCTTTGGTCTATGCAGCATTTTTCTGTTATTCACACCTGCCCTTGTACCAGACAGACATAGCATTGTACTTCAGTAGTATCTAATTGAAACTCCCTTTGATGACCAGCACGGGAAAAACAAACCTTTAAATTAAGTGAGGGCTAATCCATTACTAGCTCAAAATATACAAACACTGTTATCACATGGTTACTCCTTGATATATTTTCTCTTAAATAACTACTAGTGAAATAATCGGTCTGATTTCTGTGAATTAAAGCTGTTGATTGTGATTTCGTAGGGCCGCCCGAAACATCCAACGGACACAGCATTTCACCTGCTGAGTGAGTACATATCAGACGGTTTCCTGCAGCGGGATATACTTACGCCGAAATCGCCAAGCCAAAATAACATGGGCCGAATTCACCACCCCATTCACGCCATTATAAAGTGGGCCGAATTCACCTGGTAGTTGGGTCGAATTCACCGTGGGCCGAATTCACCTGTACCCGTTCAATTCGTTTGCCAGCATTGCTACCTTCCACGTTACGTTCAATTATATTGCTTTCTAAAACAACATTATGCGGTTTAGTCAAATGCATTGGGTAGTTACGGTGCTGAGAAGTGGTGGAAGCTTGCACAGCTGCAGTTAGTACGCGATAGCAAGGAATCTCATGTTGAATCCATCAATGAACCGGCTGTGTCCACAACTTCGTCTGCGACCACGCCCACGATGCCGACGAGAATGGCAGGCGGAGTAAGTTCAATTACGGATGTTTTAAATATTCCCGATGTATGATTCAGATATATATGTGTGTATTTATGTTTTCTTCAAATATGGTTAGCCTTTGTGGCATATATCTCGCTGGAGAAACGTTGATGTTGCTATTCGTCCTGTGTTGACATTCAAGCCCAGCCCCAGGGTCCAATTGCACTGCATACACACCACAGCCTGCAGAAGTACATACAAGAGTTATGACTTACAACTATATTTATGTAACTGTACAGGGGCTCAGATGATGCTGTTGTTGAAGGATGACATTTCTACTCAGCACGTTATTCAGTGGAAATGTTGTTTATATTACAACTTACCTCTATTATTAGACTATATTTATGTGTACGGCAATGAAATAAATTGAACCTAACATGGACCTTTTTTGTTGTTGAACATGTTATGAATACTTGTGCTGTTCATGACATACATTGGTTTTGTGCAACTGTTTCCAGGAATCAAATCGGCCATTAGCATCACAATACGAGAATGTCTGCGACTGAACGGAACTTTGGTTACACCAAACTTCTGGAGGGGATGAATGTCTGGTGCTTACCATTTGAGAATGTTTACATGAACAAGATGCTGGTGCAAATATCTCAACAGTGATCGTAATTCATGCAGTATTGCTGCTATGCAAGAAGCGCACTCACTCCGTCCAAGCTGTCGACCGTACCCTCGGCACGGGGGTGTTTTATAGGGGGTACCAGTGGCACGTGCTGTACTCCAGTGAACTTTATCTGTGCTCCAGTGAACTTTTTCTGTGCTCCAGTGAACTTTATCTGTGCTCTAATTAACTTTATATGTGGACTGGTGTCATATTTTACATATACGTTTTTCTGTTTTGCAATTTTTTTTTATGTTGTTATTATTTTGTAGTGGAAATCATTGTGAACTCTACCTATTGATAGATTATACATTGGCTAACATATGTGCAAAGTTTCAGTCATCTAGATTGCTTTTTATATGTTGAAATGTGTGTTCCCATGTACCCAAACTTTGAACGCGATTATCTCAGAAACATGTTTTTCTTAAACATGCACCTGCTGTCTCCCGTGTCATTTTCCCGTGCTTTACATAATTGCTTGAAACTTGCCACAGTATATCTTGATAGTATGCTCTTGAAAACCACCAAGAGACTTTCTGGAAAACATGACGTGGTTTTTACACTACGAGTCACGAATGGAATTTTTCACCTCCGTTTTTGCATTTTCGCATACAGTAAAACTAAAAAATCATTAAAAAAAGTTTTTAGAAAAAAAAAACAGCTTGGTGGTTTTTACAAGGGTTGTCTAGAGTAACTACACAACAAGTAGTTACTGACATGTTTGACACGAAAAAATCTATCCAAGATGGCTGCCATACCGTGGGAAAACCCCCTAGAAAAATTCTGGAAAAATGCACAGCTATGCTGTGAGGTGATCTCACAAACTCTGAAAGTTTCGGCTCTGTGTTCAATAACAGTGAAATAATAAAATAAAGTACGTTTAGAGTACACCCTCGCCTTAATAAAATGTAACAGTATTTGCATTTAAATGCTACATAATTATATTTTCATTTGAATATTGTTTTAGACATAATATATTGTTAGCTTTTTGATCAGAGATACAAATTGTTGCTAATTAAATGCCACATTAGATCAATTTAACACTATGGTTAGTTTTCCTTTGAAAATAATTTCCTTATAGATGGAAACATAAAACAACAGTACAATCTTATCTCAGCCTTCCAGTTATACAAACAATATATACAACACAATACAATACAAAAAAACTTCTACTGCGCTTAAATCTTTTGGAAAAGTTCAGTAGTAAAAGGGTTGGACAGTTTCTAGTTGGTTTAACAATTCCAGTCGTAAACAGTTGGATCGGTATGCTGTGGAGGTATGGAGGATACGTTTAAACAGTTGGGTTTTTAGCTGACTGCAAAATGTTATTATATTTCCTGCTGACTTAACGCTGATGGGAAGCGAGTTCCAAGGAGTTGGTGCGGCAACTGAGAAAGCTCTAGTTCCGACGTTTGTTTTAACACTGCGAGAAAAAAATTGATTAGAATTAGATAGATGAAGCTGTCTGTGTTGTTTTGTCAGTGTGAGCAATGAATGTAAATATGCTAGTTATTTGGATGAAAGCATTGTGTTAAAATGCCAATGCAATGCTACTTTCGTTAAACATAGTAATTAATTGCTGCTTGGATAAATATAGACACATACACAAAACAACACTATGTATTGCATACTGCATGTGTGGTCCCATTACTATGTGTGACTCACCGATGTCACAAGTTACAGTGAGATGAGGTGAAGTGAGACATCCACACGTATGACACACACAGACAAACTCTCTGTCAGATTTGACGACACAGCGGCCACCGTTGTTATACTGCTAATAGTAGGCTATGCGGCAGGTGTACTTTACGTGACAGACCATCGACATTTTTGAGTCAAATACAGCACCAATGTTTCTGGCACTAGGACTTGGCATTTTGTCACAGTCGCCGATTTTGATCACGGTGATGTGATGTTTTGCTTGATTGTTTCGTGCTCCTAACACAAGTGCGACTGTTTTGTCATCATTCATTTTTAATAGATTTTCAACCATCCACACGCGGACATCGTTGATGCAATTCTGCACAAAGACAACAGTCTGTTGGTTTCATCAGTCATCTCAAATGTTATATATAATTGGGTATCTTCAGCATAGAGATGGAAGCTCAAGTTGTGTCGTCTGATGATATCACCAATAGGAGCTGTGTACATAGATAATAATAGAGGCCACAGCAACGAACCTTGAGGGACGCCGCAAGTGACGCTGCTGTTGCTGGAAGCGCCACCTGGTACATTTACTGACTGCCACCTGTCGGATAGATATGATCGCATCTACATCAGCGCGGGACCAGACATTCCATGTCAAGTAGTACCAGGATAACGCCATGCCGCTGGTCGAGCGCCTCGAGGATGTCGTTCTGAACCAAAACTAGAGCAGTTTCCTTAGAATGATGTGATTTGTATGCTGATTGGTAGCGTTCAAGAAGATTGCTGTCATTCAGGTGCTTGATCAGACAGCGTGTGACGTATCGTTCAAGTAGCTTAGACACAAAAGGCAGATTTGAAATTGGTCGATAACTGTTCATATTGTTGTGATCGAGATTTGCTTTCTTAAGCACAGGGATGACGTTGGTATGTTTCAGGCAGCGTGGAACAACACTAGATGCGATTGATGAGTTGACGAGTCGCGTCAGAAAAGGGATTAAAGTGTCACTGTCACTGGATTGTTGAGCAGGTTGGGGATGTCGGATGTTGTTTCAGCCGGAAATGAGTGAAGTTGTGACCCGCATGGTGTTGGATGTTGGTATGTGATCTTGGTGAAGGTGAGTGTAGACTGAGTACGTTGCGCCACACGAATCGTATCGATCTTCGCACAGAAGAAGTTATAGAAACTTACTGTAACGTCGTGCATGTTGTCATTAGCAGGAAGACATTGGGACTTTCTTCGCTGCAGCTGTTTAACAAATGATACAGTCGCCTGTTGTCACTCCCGCACTGTTCTATTTCAGAAGCGTAGTAGTCAGACTTTGCTTCTTTGATGATAATCTTTACTCGTGCACACTGTGTCTTGCACATTTCGCGATGCACTTAAAGTGATGTATGACGCCACTTCCGTTCAAGTTGTCGTCGTATTTGTTTGGCATTGATCAGCTTCTCATTGTACCACGTACGAGTTGACGATCGGCGACACGACACGTCTGTAGTGGTGCGTGCTTCTCGATAAGTCTTGTCAAAACAACATTGTACTGATCAGCAAGGTCAGTCGTTGTTTGCTTAACAGACGGCACTGTGGTCAAAGTCGACGAAGCGATATCATTATGAAACGCAGTCTTGTCACTGATTTTATACTTTCGGTATATGATCTTTTTCCGCGGAACGACCGGTTTCTCCATGTCGACAACACATTCCACTCACAGGTGATCAGACAGCAGCAACGACGTTTTTGTTGAAGTAATACCGTGGTTTTCGGATGGTGTCAAGATGAGATCAATGGTGTGACCGTTGATATGTGTTCGAATTTGAACGTGTTGAATGATGTTAAATGACTCAAGTAGATCAGCGAAACGTTTAACACTGTTGTCGGATTGCACGTCCCAGTGAATGTTGAAATCGCCGACAATCGCGAAACGGCAGGTCATCAAGGCGTAGTGTTCAACGAAACCGGCAAACTCAGCGAGAAAGTCAGCATATGACTGTTTGTTCTTTTTTGACGGAGGTGGATGGTAAATGATTATACGTTTGATGGAGTTTGCTGATATCCATGAACTCAAACGATTTCATCTCATCGCATCGGTTAACAGCCAGTTTGAAGGTCGATCGGTAAACAAGGCCGATACCACCACCTCGGCGGTTTTTTCCGAGGAACGTGTACAAGTTTATAATCAGCAGGCGTCAAGTCTTTTATGGTTTTGATGTCTTTGTCACCGGTGCTTAGCCATGTCTCCGTGATGGCTACGAGATCCATGTTCTCTTCAGTCAAAGTGATCGGTGAAAACATCAGTCTTGTTATAAACTGAACGAGCGTTGACAATGCTCAATTTGACAGGTACCACAACACGGCTGACCGCTCCCACGTTGTTGATAGGCGACTTGGCGGATACACCATTCCCGGCAACTGGATGAATCGGGGCGATCAGCTGTATAAGATTCGCCTTGTCAACACCTGTTTGTTTGCAGACAGAAGTCAATTCAGTCCTATTGTTCCATCTGCTGGCCACGGTGGTAATTGGCCTGAGACGCCTCGTTCCAGCTTTCGTCCCTCGTTTGGTTGGTGGTCGGCACAAGTTCAGCGTCTCTATTGTTGCCGTCCACGGTTGGCTCGGCGGCTGCCGGTAATGTCGTAAGCCGAGAAGGAATGTCCTGGGCAATGCCATGCTCCGCCGGTCGATATGCGTGAAACAGACCACGGTCCGGCAGGCTGAGCGTAGACGTCTTGGTAGCATGCGATTCTGACATGATGGTTGGAAACCGGTTCCGGTCAAGCTTGGTTAATCACAGCTACCACACCTCTGAGTAAGTCTATATGAAAGTCAGTAAAAACAGAAGATCCACGGCACAAACATATGATTCAAATCACCGATAAATAGACATAGTTTACAATACAATCCGGGAGCAGCGCTACAACCTGTAGTATACCGGTAACATTATTTATTCTGCACTGATGTCTGAAAACAAACAATACAATATTGGTAATATTGACGAAAACAACACGCCCCTAAGATTTGATAATAATATTTTTTCTATAGCCCTAATTCCCACATGGCGGATCGATGGGCTGTACAAGAAATATAATAAATGTATATTAATAAATATAAATAGATAAACTGTAACTTATTAAAAATATCTATATATGAACACTGGTTTTAAGACGTACAATACTAAAAAGAGGAATGTAAATTATATAAATAAAATTAAACTTTGGTTTTAAGACGTACAATGCTAAACCTGTGTATGTAAATTATATAAATTAATTTTAAACAAATTAAACACTGGTTTAAAGACGTACAGTACTATGTAAACTAATATTTTAAAAAAATACTGTACCAAAAATGTTTATGTAAATTGTATAAACTAAACTAAACTAATACTGTACTAAAAAAATGTATGTAAACTATATAAATTAATATAAAAACTAAACACTAATTAAAATGTATATAACAATAAAAAGAAATTATAAAGCAATGTCCATCATTTCAAAACAATTTGAATTAATTAAAATGTCTAATAAAAAGATATCTTTAAACACTTTCTAAACACAGAAAGTGTCCCCGATGCACGAATGTTCACAGGTAATTCATTCCATAGTCGTGGTGGTGCTGCTGCGCCAAATGCCGAATCGCCAATACACTTCTTTGTTATGCCTTGGTGCAGTGTTGGCGCATAGTTCTGGCGTAGGTGTCCGTCACGTTTTCGTGGTTGAACAAGTTCTGCAAGATAAGACGGCGCCAAACCATTGATGCATTTATAAGTCATTACCAACATCTTGCAGGCGATTCGGCTCTCAACCGGTAGCCAATGCAGCTCCTTCAACACTGGTGTGATGTGGTCGTGTCTACTGGTGCGTGTTATTAGCCTGGTTGCATTGATGACGAAGGTACGGCACTTTGACACACTAGTTGACGTTAATAACACGTTTTTGTGGACCTAATATCGTCATACAAATAAAACTACCAGCTTTGCATAATGCATGATTCCGTCATAATATATGCTTTGATGAATGGCACAATGTTATGACCAGAGAGCCACAGTGTATAGGAAATTAACTTCAGCATGAAGGCAACTACATTCGCTCTGCAAGTACACTGGTGTCAAGGCTGCACTATAGAAAAACTCTACAACGAATAGGGGTACCACCTTTCACAACATATTTTACATGGGAATACAGGTTTCTACCGTTGTTCTGCTTATACATGTAAAAGGGTAAACTCTCCCGAACTATTCTGCGCCATCCATTGATTCCTCCGATCACGTGGGACGTAGCAATATATCATTTATACCACGATGACGATATCACGACCTATTAATATATCCAATACTTGTTTTTTCCTTAGAACATTTCATCGTCTTGTCGAGGCGACTTTGTCAGTCCTAATGACGTCATCGTACACGTGAGGAACTTCCTCACGTGTACAACTACTTACGTATATATAAAAAGAATGACAAACAAATACTACCTTCCCCTATATCGGCAGCTGGAGCAATTGAGCAGCAGTCTTCTCTTCCTTCCTCTTCACTTGCTCGTCGCTCGTCTCAAGCTCAAGTTCTCGCAGCTCCGACTGAGCAAGCACATTCGTCTGCTCCACCTTGCTCCACAGTTTGCTGCAGTTGTTCTTCTGGTTCACGTCCATTCGTCTCTTTCTCAAGTGACCCATCTGCTCCGCGATTCCCTCATCCATATCAGCAGTCTCCCTCTCGTATATCTTCATCATACCAACCACAGTCTCATGTTGCTGCCTCGTCAACTCAGCCAGTTTGTACTCGCTCTCAGTTTTTTTATATCATTCAGATGGTTCTCCCTAAGTTCACTCGTCACCTTCTCAAAGAGGGTGATACATGAATGAAACACATTATCAGATGATTGTGTTACTGCTAGCAACTTGTAGTTTTGGATAGCAATCTTTTTCAGTCTCAATCTGGTGCAATCTTATTAAATAAAAACTGAGTGTTCTGGTAACGCTGAAACGTTATTATTCCCCCCCTCGACTTAACGATAACACAGGATGTTACAGAGTAGGTGTGGCAACCGAGAGAGAGCGAGAGAGAGAGCGAGAGCGAGAGCGAGAGAGAGAGAGAGAGAGAGAGAGAGAGAGAGAGAGAGAGAGAGAGAGAGAGAGAGAGAGAGACATAGTCCCGACCTTTGTTTTAATTGCGAGAACAAAAGGTAGACCAGAACTAAAACCTAAATACCTGCCTAGGCTCTTTTGCATGAGTGAGCAGCGATTATGCATAATGCCACTTTTAGGCCATAAAGACGAATCGAGTACAAATATATTTGGTAAACGCAGTGATTAGTTTGTCGAAAACTGTGAGAAACCGCATATATACATTTAATCAAGTTAAAATGTACGTGATGCCATCAACAAGTTAAAAGAAACCAAGCCCAAGACATTGGGCTGTCACCACCATCAAAGACAATGTTCGGCTAAAGAAATTAGCTGCAATAAAATACTTTTTATGTGACTTGAACAATGATTCGTATAACTAGTATTTCCCATTTCGTAAAACAATAATAATACATGTAGCTATATAAGTGTAAATATAATAAAGCGTGAAGTATTATTAAAACAGATAACGTGAATTAGTTGGTATTTAATATCAATGCTCTTATTACAATTTCTCGCTACAAAAACAACTGGAATGCAGATGGCTTGTTACTCAGTTTGGTTTGCTCCCCATCACATGGCGCCACTGTTATGGCAAATGTCGTCACTAAAATCGGCATCGACATGTTAACATAACACAAATATTTCACACAACAGATGGATACACTTGCAAAATCCATAGTACAAGGTACTGCTTAGTATGGCATTTAATCTTTATTAGAAAGGCGGAATTTTAAGTAAAACGGGGATGTTAAATGTGCATTCATACGTGACATTCCATTCAATCTCACATATGGCTTATTTATGCAAATGTAAAACTTGTTGTGAGGCCTATTTATATTTACTTGACGGTTAACAAATGAAATAACAAATGATATCAAAACAGAATACTTAAAAGTACATGCGTATTGCGTACCAAGTACACGTACACTATTAATTCGGTCTGATAGAAGATCTGCATCAACATTTTAACAATACCCCTTTTAAAAACTGTACAATGGTATTTCATTACAAATAATGTTGTATTCTTTCAGACGCCTTTACGCTGATGTTCTTGTACATAACAGGAGTTGTGTGTATGTCCTCAATGGAGGTTCGTTTCGCTCCTAAGGACTCTGTGTGCACTTGGAAACATCGCTTGCGCAAGGTTTATTCTTGTCTTTATAGTCTGGGTTGAACTTTTTACCAAAACATCCCAATTCATGACCTCTCTGTCCAAGCGAGTAGCACTCGATGTATTTGTCACATTTGTACGGGTGGGACAAGAGAAACGTGTCATTGGTATTTCCGCTATTTTTGCATGCGTTATCTGCATCTACAAACCAGCATAACATATAATTAATATTCTAAAATCACACAACTGATAAACTGCTCTGCATATGTTCTGATAGAGTCACTTCACAGTTTCACATCTCCATAACTCTATACATGTAATAACTGGACATGTAATAGTGAACATTCTAATTACTTATATTAACCAAATAAGTAAAACTACTTACTGAAATTAGGCAATGTAATATTCACACACTACTGAAACATGCAATGGAGCGTATGTGTCTTTTGCTTATAAAGATGTTATAAACGATTTTATCGTAATATATCGAGTGCACCCGTTAAGCTGAGGAGATTATAACCTCATTTGCCAGCGTTCGTTATTCAATTCAATGTATTCCTATTTTATAAAAAAAATATATAATTCATGGTGCTTAGTTGGCTAATGTAGGAAATATTAATTTCGGGTGACATAGTGAGAGTCTCTGAACTGTTACTACATGCAGACATGCGTATTCGTCAGAAGATAGCTATATGAAATTTTATTTAATATGCAGATATCTTTGTTTGCATGATGGACGCATGTAGACAATTTTACTTGTAATTCAACTGAAACAAGTCGCAGTTTTCGACTTTTAGACAATTTTCTTTGTACGTTCTACTGTCAGGCAATTTGATTACAATCAATCAAATCCAAACTTCGGCAGAATCAACGATAATAATGCCATGCTTAGACTACTTGTTTTATTGGATATAATAATTTTAATTGTTGCAAGATATACACATATTAAAATGTGCCTAGTCTTGTTTGTAGATGAGCCATCAAGGACATTTGTTTAGGCTTCATTACGTGAAATGGGATGCTCTTATTTGTTTTTACAGTTCGCTTCATGCCGATTGAAAAACCTACAGTATTGTTATGCCATGCATGTTATCAGTCTAGAATACTTATTATGCATTATATATGGCCATATAAAGGTTATTATTGTCTATTTCTCCCTATTTGCATTTCGTTTTTTACTTTACTTTACTTCATTTAAAAATTACTTTCTGTCAGTTTGTTGGCAAGAGAACAACTCATTTACAATTAATAAAGTATAAAAGTATACATTTTATATGAATATTGTTTTTTCTGGGCTAACTTGATAAACCTAGATGTTGAATATGCTAATTTGTCCATTGCGTTTCGTTGGTTACAATAAACATTTATAGTGGAAACAAAACAAAATCAACTTCCTGGTTTTTTATTTATCATATCCAGCGCACACAAAAATATAAGACTAAAATTGTTTAAGTTGTGTATTATCTACAGATACATAGCATACACTATCGGTAGTATTGGCATTAAAGAACTGAAGAATATGACTCACCCAGCTTGCATTCGGCAGTCAAAACAATAGAGGAACAGCTGCATGAACGACATGTACAATTATAGCCATCCACTCTGTCCACACATGGCAGGACGCTGTTATCTGGATCACATGGGTTGCTTGCACATTCGTCGATATCTACAATAAGGAATAAAAAAATGACTCGAATAATGTTTACGTAACTATTCGGGCAACATGAGTACTTCCTGGTTGACACTATCTGACATATCACATATTTTTTGTTTTACACATTTAAGGTTCAATTACATCCACGTTTACGGTTTCTTCTTTCTTGTATATGATAAAGTAGTTTGTGACTCTGTCTGTCTGTTCTCTCATATGTCCGTCAGTTTCGCATGTATGCGGTTGAAATTGTGTAGTTTTGCCCGGGGGCCCATGCTGATGATTCGTACCGTATATTTCAAAATTCCACCGGGTGTGGGGTATTATGTTGAAGGAACCAATGTGGTCGTTTAACGTAAATTACGTAACTATGCTATTTACAATTGTTAGCAACGTTATGTGTGAAGATGTCATTGTCACTGGTACCAAAGTACACGAGTTGTCTATACACAGTATAAAAGGACGTTCCACTCACGTAATACGTGTAGTAATAAATCAATTATAACTATCATTGTCAATATATATATATTAGTTTCCAAATAAATATCAGAAAAAATGTGAAACATTACGATTCGTCGTCAAGCTCTTCAGAGCTATATGAACATGTAACCGCCTTTGAAAACCCAGACAATTTCCATACAATGTTGAAAAAGCGCATTGACACATTGACAATTCATAAAAAATATGTAAATTTTTATGATGTACGTTTTTTAAAAGTTGGCACAACACATGTTGTAAGAATATATATGGATAGTGTTAGTCTGTCGTTGGCGGTTGTCGTTTTGTCCATAGACCCAAACAACGGAATAAGCTGGTTTCCGGCCAACCATACGGTGCCACTATAATTGTGGCACAGCGCCCACTGGGACCAGAATATTTCTTTGTAATCATGATGATGATTACAAATCAATCATCGATTGGTTACGCTATTTTGGGGAGTTCCCGTGCAACAAAGTTATTGAGTTTCTTTCTTTTTAACATGTCCGCATGTAACCATGTTTCAAGTCAAGAATAAATGCAGTTTTGGAGTGGACGAAGCAAACACGTTGTGTTTATATATTCATTGGTACAACATATTTGAGGTAAATGACGTGACACATTTCTTTTCCTTATGTCTAGCCTGCAATCATAGTGTAGGTTCCATTGTCACATACATAATAATTATATGCACCAACATTAAGTTTGCATACATGACTAGATTTATTAGGCTTTCATCCGGGATTTGGCTATATCATTAATTAAGAGTAAACTTTTATCAGTTTTTACAATGCATTCAACAGTCCAAACATCTTTTCTCATCTCGGCAAGTTCACAAAGGCGAGCGAGAGTTGAATAAGCGAGACTAGCCACATTAGTGGCAGTGTAATGTGGCAGTGGCCACAATATAATTAATATATGGTGGGTTGGGAACCAACCAAGTGACAAAAAAATCTTTAGAATGATAGAGCCATCTAGCCATCTAGTGGCAATTAGTGGTTATGCATCATCTAGACTCCGTGGTACACGGTCATACTTACCTGTCTCACACAACGATCCAGTGAAACCAGCCACACAATCACATATGTAGCCTGTGTCTGTGTCATTGCATGATGCCCCATTCTTACAAGCAACTTCACTGCAAAGAATCTTTTCTGAAACAACATAAATCACCATATTATTGCTGTCGCTAACAACTGTCACATTTTCTTGTGGCCAATGTTGACAAAGATTAATTTCAGGGAAGGTTGCACTGTTTATATGTTGCAATAAAAAATTCTTGGATGCGTACTGCTCTGCGAAATGCCATACAGCATGCAAAAAACAACGAGAGACAGCCGCAATAATAATAGTAATATTAATGTATTTTTTCCAAAATACAATTTATGTCAATTCAACAGAGGGTTGAGTGTGGGTCATTACGTCATTAACAGTGTAAGTAGTAACCCATGGTAAGGTATTGTTGACAACGAATACTTTACTGTGTGGAATTGTTTAATCTCAAGCAACCAAGAATACTGCTTCAGTAGTAATATGCATGCGTTCATTTGTGTTAACAGGAGGCATATTTGAGCAGTGGAATACAACGGAACCCATCGGCTTTGTATCACAAGTCGACATCTTGACAATTCAATACGACAATATATATTGAGATATTGAGGCAAAACCGTCCGAAACCAAAGCATCAAAATCACAAGGTGGGCCATCTCAGTATTCAATGCTAAAGTAGTCAACAGCTGGGTGATCGCATCAACGAGCTAAGGAGGGTAGGTATGATTAAAACGGTAAGTCTTCACATGATGGCGAAACGTTATCAAGGATAACTCCAAACTTCCGTGCTGAGGCTGCTGGTATGATATTTTTGCTTAGGATAGGGGTTGCAGAAATAAAACAAATTATCACGCTGCTTCTATGTACTGATTTAGCTTTAATGTTTCCACGGCCATTCAATGGAACATATCATGGATACATTCCCTGAGCTGGTATAGGGAGCAATTGGTACATGTAGAACTGTTAACCTGTGTCATCTGGATTAGGGTATTGACTCAAGTTGTGACTTTTCACAACTGAGCATGAGAGTTGAGTGTGAAAAGTAATGGTCCAAGAACAGAACTCACATCTTCTGTCTTCATTCTTTGGTATTTAGCAGGAAAAAAACACTACTCTACCGAAATAACTTATTTGAGTATTACGATGTTTTTTGTTAAAAATTGCCTTTTCAAATGGCCATTGTACATGAGTAGGGAAACAGGTGCTACCATGATCTAATTGTATAATAGTAGAAATACAAATGGTGATTTTTTTATAATGCTGACAATTGCCAATATAATCTGAACACTTATACTGCTATTCTAATATTACACTATGCGCAATGGCAAGAAACGAGATGACCATATGCCGTACCATAACATATATTGGTATTTTTCGCTGATGTTGGGCTTGATCCAGATATATATCAGCTGTTTGTCCACATTTCTCCGACGTCAACATGCATACAATAAGAATGATGTATTTTACAACACCCACAAGCTTTCCTACTTGAATATAATGTTAAGTTACTTTAAAATATGATATTTTTCCAAATAACATATGGCAATATAATGTTCAGTAAATGCTTAATTGCAGAGTTTTAAATAGCGGCACTTACTTTTCTCGCAGTGAGTTCCAACATATCCGGTTGGGCACTCACAAGACACTCCAGTTGAAGTATTGGTGCATGTTCCTCCATTCTCACAAGTTGTAGGTTGACATTTCTCGGTTTCTAAAAATAATATTGTTATAAATTAAACGGTATATCTGTTTTATGACCGTTCATTGTGGGTTTTTTCACTTCATACTTGGCAGATCTTTTCTCTCAATCATTCTGCTCGATTTCACTATGAGGTATTTAGCCACCCAGCTTATTATTACTTATTATTACTATATGAAAGATCTTCACACACATAACATCGATGTATTTTGTCATGCAGTAAATCATACGTTGAATGGACGATAGATCAACGATTAATGAAATTTTAATTATATTATCCATGCTTTGAAATATAGCAATATGATCTCAACACCTGATCCGACGATCATTATAAACAAACCTAATAACACTCACCAGTTTCACACGTCTTTCCCATGAAGCCGAAGACGCAGTTACACTCGTAGCCAGTCTGTGTGTCTTTACAGATGCCACCGTTCAAGCAGTGATCACCCGTGCAGATCTCAGGCACTGTAGTGTACCGTGTTATAATATTAACTATAAGACGTTTTCAAAAGAGAAAGTGTGTGACATTCACAAGACATTCACATATTAATACCAACATTAAACTTGCATTATTTGAAACTCGTTATAAATGGTTGTTGAATACAACTGTTGACGACACACACTTTTTCTGCTAATTGTTCCACATGTCATAGGTTTCGTTCCCTAGAAAACAAAATCATCCACCTTACGATAACATCATATGTTATATTAATATTTTACATACAACACATATCACATAGTGTGTCTAAACAAAAACATTTTTGATGTGTGTATATATATATATATATATATATATATATATATATATATATATATATATATATATATATATATATAATATAATATGTACACTACCTTTTAGGTCTGTCGAACATGGCAAGTCTGTAAGACCAACACAATATCCTTTTGATAGATCAAACACTTGATCAACCGTACAGTTGTTCACACTACCAAACGTATGACCGCTGCACTGAATGTACCGATGACAGTCGTATGGGAAGGCGACCGTTTTGTACTTTCCATCGTTGGGGCCAATCTGGCAGACAGTTGCCTCATCTGAATCATGCACATATTATAAAGTGGCATTATTCTGCAAAAACGTTAATAACTCAGTCATGCAGGTTTTTTTCAACTATTTTGTTTTATTATGATATTCCAATGTTTTTCCAACCAGTCAATTAAATACCACATTATTATAACCGCACGATTACGTTTCGTTTGAATATAGATGGATACATAAAATAACTTATGACTTACTGATGCCACAAGTTGGAGTGAGAGGTGGTGAAGTGAGACATCCACACGTCTGACACACACAGACAAACTCTGTGTCAGATTTGACGACACAGCGGCCATTATTGGCACACAGCTTCTTCCACTCACATATGTTAAGTTCACAATGGTCGCCTTTAAAACCTGTTTTGCAACTGCAGTTGAATCCGTCTGCTGTGTTGTTGCATGTTCCGCCATTTTTGCAAGTGTCGTCGTCACAAAAGACGATCGCTGAATCAAAAGTCATGGGAGAACAGCGCTCATTCACCAGACAATATCTGAACAATATCAGAAGCATCACTAAACAGTTTATGTAATTCTAGTCAGTTTGCTAGATGGCGCTATTTCTTTATTAATTGTTCTTCTGTGTGAACAAACCTTTTATATATTACGTTCTGTTTGCCTTAAAATGTTAATCGATTAGTTGATGGGGACCCGTAGGGTGCTGCAGGTCACAACGATATTTATTTGACTTTAACATGCATAACATCCTATTGTTGCAGTTTGCAACATTCACTCAAACTACTTACTAAAGATATATTTAATTGCCAAGTTTTAAATAGGGGCCCTTACTGTTCTCGCAGTGAGTTCCAACATATCCAGTTAGACACTCACAAGACACGCCAGTTGCAGTGTTGGTGCATGTTCCACCATTCTCACAAGTTGTAGGTTGACATTTCTCGGTTTCTAAAAAGCCAAAATATGAAATACATATACGTTTACATTGATCACACTATGACAAACACCAAATAACTTGTTCAGTGTCCTGTAATTACATGTTTGTATAGGCATGTGACACAATTAAAATATGATATTTCACATCAAGGTCATACATGCTACACTCACCTTCCAGTGTAGGACCTACAATGTTTCACTTTGAGGTAATGCTTTTGTGACAAAATAAACATTATTTGAACGTTTATAATCATGAATGGCAGTGAGATCGAAAACATTTTTAAAGCTCATTTTAGAAGATGCCTCACTGACTCGTGCCCTTTTCGCCTACTCCCATTTCGCTTACAATGGTTTAATGGCTAATTCTAACAGGGTATCCCAATTCACCTACTGCCCAATCAATGCCTACTGCCCAATCAATGCCTACTGCCCAATCAATGCCTACTGCCCAATCAATGCCTCCTCCCACTTCACCTACCTACTCTTAGGTCACTTGGTCAAGCATGGTTAGGCTTCACCAGGATCAAACTTTAATTGGGTGTGGCTTCTGTTAGCAATTCTGAACAAAGTACTACAAACAGCATTGCAGAATCTGAGTTTTTCTTGAGTTAAATCTAAATTTAACCCAAAAAAACTTATTTCTGCAAAATGTATTTTACATTTAGCATTTTTTACAAGTATCAAATTGTTATTTAAATGAATAATAATTAAGAGGACTCCCTAAGATTTAACTCAAGATAAACTATGCTTTCTGCAAAGCATATTTTATATTTACCAATACTGAAAGACTCAGCTTGCTGTTCTTAGTACCTTTGTGAGATTGACATTTTTTATGTTAAGGTGCTATAAATACATATATATCTGTTTTATTTTTTATTTGTATGTTTCACCAAAATGCTTGAAAATAACTTAATTCAATCCTAATGACAAAGTGAGAGATGAGCTATCCTAATGCAGAGTAGGTGAAATGGGAATAACACCAGTATTGGCATACCGAGAGGGTGAATCACTGAGAGTTGGTGAAATGTGAGAGCTATCCAAATATAGAGTAGCCAAATGGGAATAATATGAGTAGGCGAAATGGTAGTAGGTGAATGGGGACACCCCACCTCATTTATATACAGTTATACAATGTTACAGAATATACATATCACACAATTGACAAAAGGTAGTATCACACAAATTATGCATTATTGTTCATTCATTTTAAATGGTCATAGTAATCAGAAGCTACGTCATAGCTGATATTTAGAAGAAAGCAAATTGTTAAAAGGAATGTTCTGGCACTATATTTGGTCATTATGACAGTTCAAAATGTTTTTTTATTCAAACTTGGCACACGTGTTCATCAAACAGGGTTGTTAGTGGGAATTGTTCTGTCTATGCTGCAGTTGCTGCCCGGAAGTTATGTCATTCCACTGATGTATTTTTGCCATGTACTAAATTATACACCCATTGATTGATTGAATGAGTGCATTTATTCCGCATAATTTTATACATGAATAGCAGTAAAATTGTATGATTATATAAAATAACACTGAGGATAAAACACAAAAGTACACAACGGTACATTTATTTAAAATGTGGTCATCAAGCGAAATTATTCGGTATTCATAACACGTTTTATGTTATCCAGGCTTCGAAAGGGACCAAGATGATCCGAATACGGGTCCTCTCAAGCAGATGTCTGGTCATTTACAGCTGGACTACTATGCTACATTGATCATTATAAACAGACCAAATAACACTTGCCAGTTTCACACGTCTCTCCAATGAAGCCGAACATGCAGTTGCACTCGTAGCCTGTCTGTGAGTCTTCACAGGTGCCACCGTTCAAGCAGCGACCATTGGTGCATATCTCAGGAACTGTAAGGTAACTCAGTTGTGTTACTTTGTCTTTCTATGCAGAAGCATGGGTCAGTGTTTTACCAAGAAACAAATACATGTGAACAAATATACCACCATAATTATGAAGTTGTTATCTACTGTCACATTTAGTAATGGGTTCGATATGTATAAACAAAACTAAACAATAAGTAGATACACTAGAGTTTTCATAGATGCTGTACAATTAGTGATATTACTTGAAACTTTACATGTTCTTACATTAATTATTCAAGTAAATATTTACTTATTTAACTTATTTACGTCTGAGTATTATTGCTTTAGTAAACAGGGGTGAGATTTAGCGGTCGCCCGGTCGCCAATGGCACCCAAAACTGGCTTCAGGCGACTTCAATTTTTGACTACAGTAGCCCGGATGGCGACTCGAAATATTTACGGACCTGCAATATTTTAGACCCAGCAAAAATAAACGGAATGTCAATAAACATCTCAGAAGTATAGTCCTGGATATATGTTAACCATAAATCGTGTGTTTGTGACACGTTTGACATTGCAAGAAATGTTGTCAAACCGTAGCCGTAGCGATATCAATAGGGATCATTCATTGTATTTTTAATCAACCACATCGACACTCAACGTGTAACTGAACGGTCATTCTACATTGAAATAATAACCGGTCATGTTAATAGTCTTGGTGCCGCGTGGCGCCACTTTTATATATACAAGAAACATGCCCGTCCCCAAGTCGGGATTACGTGTTAGTTTATACGTGACAGTCATGATAGCAATGTTTACCAAATGCCTCAGGCAATATGCCATCAATACGCTCGAACGTATTACCGAAACAACCGCGTCACATACGTGATGCAATACTCGTTGAATGTTCAAAATATAAAAGATCGCGTGTATACTTGTGTTGGTTGATGAATAGTAGAATATCTGCTTTCTACTGTCTTTTTATTGTGTATTGGTCTGCGACCTCGGGCCAAAACGTGGGTGCGTGCTTTCTACTATAATAATATAAACCGCCCAGATGGCGCTACGTACTCTCGAACGATTTACGTACCGAAGTATTGGCCGTGGCGCGCGTGGTTTCTGCGATTGTTGGAAGTTAACGTTTTATGCAGTAAACATTTGATTTACCATAAAAACCACTAAGAATCCTTGATATATGGGGTATTTCGAAACAATAATGTCGTTACGTTTCATTAGTGGGGTCGTAGATCAATCCCTGATAGTTTGGCGCCCGAGGTGCAAGCCCTCTAGAAAAAAAACGTGAACGTGTTTATTTATAACCACATATAAACGTACATACGTAAAAATATACGCTATCTCGATTATAGTTAGATTTAATTATCTCCATGGTGCGCGGAGTGCTTCTGGTGAATTAATCGGGAGCCTGGTTAAAGTTTCTCTAGGCTATGGTAAAATCAGGTCCCGTAAAAATCAGCGAAACAGTTCAGTTCACAGGACCTTATGTCCTGTGGCTGTGACGCTTGGAGACTTTTCGCAAAGACTGTTGATGTATCATCCTATGAAAGAAAAACAACCTGTGTATAATTGTATACTGTATTTTATTCAGTATTATGTATCACATTCTACTGAACCTGCCTTAAAAATAAATGTTTCAAAACTGTTTGTTTTTGATGTTTTTTATTCGTCGTTGATATTGTTCATACATTTTATCTTCAAAGTATTTACTTTCTATCATCAAAGTATTGAGTAGCAAGTGGGCTACCTAAGAAGCTGTCGGGCTACTTCACTTTGCAAGGTTGGTAGCCTGACTGGCTACCTTCCATGACTTGCTAAATCTCACCCCTGCTTTAGTGCATACACTAATATAATATAATTATCTCAGTATTATTGATATTTTCATATACCATTAATTTCTTGATATTATATATCCAGTACAGTTGGGGAGATATATATATATATATATGTATGTATGTATGTATGTATGTATGTATGTATGTATGTATGTATGTATGTATGTATGTATGTATGTATGTATGTATGTATGTATGTATGTATGTATGTATGTATATATATATATATATATATATATATATTATATATATATATATATATATATATATATATATATATATATATATAATTCTAAAGGCAGCATACGTCGATCAGTGGCTGCAAGTGCATACCGCACCGCTTTAAGAGGACCTGGCATATATTTGATTTAGTAGATTTTCCAACGATGTGAAGTTGGAACATTATTTGTAAAACTAATTTAGAACATATACTAAAGGTTCATTGGAATATTTCAAAGAATGACATATGTACAAAAAATGCGGTCTGCTTAAAAACTTTATGCACAGATGCCGACTTACGCCAGAGCTAATCCAGGTTGGATTTGCGCATGCGTCGGATGTCATTGTATCTTTTGCTTACCGCTACGTTTATCGACTGTATTACAAATCTTAAAGACTCTTATTAACCTAGACTTACAGGCGTGAAATAGTATCATCATTACAACACGTTCATATAAATACATTTGCGAGTAATCATTCTAAAGCTATGTTTTACTAAACTAGACTGCTTAGCAACCCCCCACAGGCACAGATCCAAGACAAGATGGCGGATTCGTGAACAATAAACATAAGGCGAATGAAACCTAACCACCCCCAAAACAACTCAACAAATTGTAGCATTATCTCAAACTAAACGTACATCACGTACAAGACATAATATATGCACTAGTTATATGTCCCAATCATAGGCTGTCAGAAACCAACAGTAAACACAATATACTGAATATACAATAAACTGTCTACTAACAGGCCTTTCACCAAGACGTTCTTTACCCAGTATCGCCCTGGGACCCAACCAGGGTGAAGACCTGCACTTCCATCGCACTGCACAAAGCGTCTTGCAACCCAATCACACAATTACCTATAGTTTATAAGATAATACTGCAGCCTATAAAGTTTATGCAACATTTTACTGCGATTTTATATTTATAACTACTGTGATTTATATTTACTGCAATTATACATATATTGTGATTTTATACTGATAACTACTGTGATTTATATTTTACATATATCGTGACTTTATTTTTAAAACTACCGTGATCTACATCCATTGCGATTCCAGTTCTTAAAGCCAAGATGAATTATTGTCTCATCTTTGCACTTTTACTGTGTGGCCTACCACGTAGGGTGGAACAAAACTACTGCAAAAACTATGCTGATCCATGCTATGAAACATTGAGTACAACTGCCAATCCTCAACTACCCCTACTTATGTCTCCAAACTTTGACTACAAATATTTCCCAGCATCCACGAACATTACAGTATGTTGGAAACCCAAGAACTTCTATCAGCTAACATCATTAAACCAGAAACACCCAACATGCTTTGCCATTCTAGTCCTCATGCAAGCCGGTGATCTGAACCCAAACCCTGGCCCTTACAAGCCCAAATTCCCTTGCGCCATCTGCGAAAAAGCAGCAAGATGGGATCAAAGAGCGACCTGCTGTGACCAATGCAATTCCTGGTACCATGTAGATTGCATGGGAATGTCCACATTTGCATATAATGCCCTCCAAAACAGCCAGGTTTCTTGGATTTGCTGCCAGTGTGGCATTCCAAATTTTGCAAGCTCGCTTTTCTCAAACTCATCCATAGAGCTAGCAAATAGCTTTTCTATTCTGTCGGTCTTGTCCACGTCTGACTGCAGTGAGCCACTAAGTCCACCATTAGCAACTTCTTCTCCCCGCAAACAAAGAAATAATAACAGTAACTGCAGTAGTACCAGAGCATCTAAAACGAGTAGAACCTTTACTAAGAAACAAACCCAGAAAAAACCTACAAAGAGACAATCTCTAAAGACCCTGGTCATAAACTTCTGCAGCATCAGGAACAAAGTTTCAGACCTTGCAGTGTGCATTGAAAATTACAGCCCTGATATAATCATAGGCACTGAAACACACCTAGACAGTTCCGTTAGCAGCAGTGAGCTGTTCCCCTCTAACTATTCTATCATTCGTAAAGACAGAGACTTTGACAACTCCAAAGGAGGAGTCCTGATAGCCATAAAAAATGATCTCATAGGAACCCACAGACCAGAGCTCGATACCAATTGTGAAATCATCTGGGTCACCATCAAAATACAAGGATCTAAAGATATCACAATTGGGGCATTCTACAGATCACCACAATTTGGCAACACTAATGGCTATATGAATGAACTACGGGAATCCATAAACAAAATCAAACGTTCAGACAACGAACAAATATGGCTAGCTGGAGATTTTAATCTACCCGACATAGATTGGGATATACTCAGCACAAAACCAGGCGGAGCTGCTCCCGGCCTATCGAAACAATTAATTGAAATTACTAATGACTTTGGACTAGAACAAGTCGTCCGTGGACCCACCAGAATAAATAACACTTTGGACCTATTCTTCACAACAAACCCCACCCTTGTTGAAAGATCTACAGTTGTACCAGGAATAAGTGACCATGACGGCATCCCAGTAATCATAAACAGCTGTAAGCCCAGGGTTATCAAACAAAAACCGCGCAAAATATACATGTACCACAAAGCTAACGTACAGGCTCTGAAAGAAGAACTACTCAAATGGAATAACGAATTCACATCAAGGGATACATCCATGAACACAGTTAATGAAATGTACACGGAATTCCAAACTATTCTTGAATCAATAATGAACTCTCACATACCAACTAAAATAATATCTAAGCGTAACCAAACACCTTGGATCAACAGGCGAATCAAACGATTACACAAACGTAAACAAAGAGCTTTCAACACACACAAACAACAGAAAAATCAAGCCAGTTATGAAATTTTTCGTAAAGCACGTAAGACCACACACGAAGAGACAAGAACTGCACATAGAAGATATATCTCGTCCATTTGTTCTGACTCACCCAAACGATTCTGGTCCTACATCAAAAGCCTGAAAATTGATACAATCGGAATACCAACCCTAACCAAAGACAACAGGCTAGAGTCAGATAACAAACTGAAAGCCGAAATTCTGAATAACCAGTTCAAGTCAGTCTTCACAAGCGAAAACACCAACTTACCACAAGAACCAAACACAAACATACCAGCCTTGCCAGACATCATCATCACAACAGAAGGGGTTGCTAAACTACTTCACGGCTTAAATCCAAACAAGGCAACAGGACCCGACGAGGTGCCCGCCAAAATCCTCCAACTTGCCGCCAACGAATTGGCTCCAGCCCTCAGTCTAATCTTCCAGAAATCACTCACCACAGGGGAACTCCCACTCTCTTGGTTACGAGCCAACATCACCCCCATATTCAAGAAGGGAGACCGGTCCCTTGCATCAAATTATCGTCCCATCTCCTTAACATCGATATGTTGCAAAATCCTCGAACACATTATATTCTCTAACATCATGAACCACTTTGACCAATACGCAATCTTAACAGATAGACAACATGGCTTCCGCAGAAAACACTCCACAGAATCTCAATTAATACTCACCACACACGATCTAGCTAATTCTTTAAATAACAAATCCCAGACTGACATGATAATAATGGACTTCTCAAAAGCATTTGACACCGTCCCCCACAACCGGCTTCTAAATAAATTAAACAGATATGGCATCCACAATAATACACACACCTGGATCTCAAACTTCCTTAAACGTCGCAAACAAAGAGTTGTAGTCGGCGGAGAACACTCGACCTGGACCAACGTTGTTTCGGGTGTACCCCAGGGCACGGTACTGGGACCGTTACTTTTCCTCACATACATCAATGACCTACCAGACAATATTCACTCCACAGTCCGTCTGTTTGCAGATGACTGTGTCCTCTATAGAGAAATAAAAAATGAGTCTGACTCACATGAACTCCAGAAAGATCTAAACCGGCTGGCACAATGGGAACATGACTGGCAAATGCATTTCAATACACAAAAATGCTTCGTCATGAGAATTACACACGCAAGACATGTAAAACACTACAGTTACACACTAGGAGATTCAACACTACAAGAAACTGACAGTCATCCCTATCTAGGAGTCTGCATCACCAAAGATCTCACCTGGAACAAACACATCCATCGGATCACAGCCTCAGCTAACCGCACACTTGCATTCATCAGACGGAATCTCCACTCATGCCCCCAAATCATCAAAACAACCGCCTACACAACCCTTGTTCGCCCACTCCTAGAATATTCATCATCCGTATGGGACCCCCACACCCAGGTTCTCATTAACAAAATAGAGATGGTACAAAGACGGGCGGCTCGCTTTTGCCACAACAACTACACATCCCGAGAAACTGGGTGTGTGACAGAAATGATAAAAAAATTACACATAGAACTATTAACAACCAGAAGAATAAACAGACGGCTCACCATATTCCACAAAGCCATCCACAGTCATCTATCATTGCCTGTTGCAAACCTCCTCCAACCCACCAAACGCCATTCACGGCATCTAAATAGCAAAGCCTTCAACACTATACACGCGAGCAAAAACTGTTACAAATTTTCTTTTTTTCCCCGAACAATAAAAGATTGGAATTCATTACCAGACGCAATAGTCAACATCACAGAACCACAGCAATTTAAGCAAGCACTCACACACCTAGCCCCAAACAAACATGACTAAATAGCATTCAGACCCAACCCTGACCGTTTGACTCCATAGGAGTGTTGGCCAGTAACAATACAAGACAAGACAAGCTAGTGTATACCGAGCTGCGTCACTCCGACCTGCGCCATTTTGTAAATTGACGTTCAGCGCCACCAAGTAGAGGGCAGCTATAACTTTCACATTCAGCTTCTCCGGTAGTTCGATTCCGCATGCGCCAACTCTCTAGTTACATTTCCGGGTGAGAGGGCAAACTTAAATCGCTGTTGACGATGCGATTATGTCTCATCCTATCGATATACAATAGGTTAGTAATAAAAAATATTCGAGAAATGTTTTGAGTATGTGTAGTAGATTGGATGAAACCCAATCGACAGAGGTTTATGCAGATTGCCCTTTCACCCGGAAATGTAACTAGAGAGTTGGCGCATGCGGATTAGAACTACCAGGCGCTGGTGAAAGTTGTAGCTGCCCTCTACTTGGTGGCGCTGGACGTCAATTTACAAAATGGCTTCTCCATGTTAATTCGTAGAGTGACGCAGCTCGGTATACACTAGCTCTGCTTACGCAGACCGGAGCGAGACCGGAAGTTGTATATATTTTGTTAGCCTTTTTTGTGGTAGTGTCACCTAAACACTTGCGAAATGTAAACGAAGACGAAAACCGACACCAGTAAAGTTCTGTTTGAACACGGGATGTCTCAATACGATAACAAAAACTATATTTAATATACAGTATAGTACAAGAGTGATATTGGGGCATTGCGGATAGAGCAGTACTTTATGGGAGGACGAGTTATTGGGAGAGGACAACATAAATAATAATTAATCTGTCTGTGGTTATTATCAATTCGCTAGCCCATAGGAATTGCCGGAGTGTTTACATTATGAACATTTAGTATATTATGCATTATATGAATATAATTATAGTAAGTGAACAGTATATTATATTGTTGTTATTAATTATTTAATATGCAAGTAGTGATTGATAGAACTACGCGGGACGGTCACTCGGCCTCGGACACTTCCTAGCCTGGCCGTGGCTGTGTAGATTGATTCTTCGAAACAAATTCGGTTGGCTGCGATCACATCGGATGGTATATGAACTTTAATCCTACCCTAAATTATTAATTAATAGTTTTCACCATTCGTAAAATGTTACCTTGTAATATAAGTCTGCTGAGCGATAGTTACATGACATGTTTACGTACCTATACTAGTATACTATAGCAATAATCCGTAGTATACCTGAAAACTTGAGTTTCGAAGTCCAGGAGATTTCAGGCCCACCGAAAGCCTCCAACTGCACCCCCCTTGAGGGTAACCAAAAACTTCCAACTGCACCCTATTGGAACATCCAACTGTTCCTCTCATTGAGGCTCACCAGAAACTTTAAACTGCACACAAAAACCTACAATCCGGGATTTTCTTCTTTTCTGGGAGTTTAACAACAAATCTGGGAAGGTTGTCAAGTATACCAGTGATATTTTTTTATTTCGTTTACATTACATTTTGTATAATTCATTAAGTTAAGTAGTGGTAATAAATATCAACACTGGTTAGTAAGCGTGTTGGCTTGTGCAAAATTATGTGTATAAACACCATGCCTAGCCTATGAACCCATGTTACTGAATTTGTAACCCAGCTAGCACAGCTTGGTTGGGCCAACATTGTAATAAGCTCGCGACGGTCGCGGTCTGCATGTTGACCTACTGTCAACGTTGGGCCAACGGTGGAAACTTGTAGTGGGCAGTAGTGCCCTGCGCCGGCCGGGCTTTTGGTCCAAGCCCGGCCCAGCCCGCGGGCTGGGCCGGGCCTGGGCCTACATACTGCGGGCCCGGGCCGGGCCTGGGCTGAAAACAATTTAAACACATCGGGCTTGGGCCGGGCCTGGGCCTAGTGTGAGCGGGCCGGGCCGGGCCTGGGCTGTGCCTGGACATAATAAAAATATTCATACAAAACACCGATTATTACTTTATTTTTTAAAATAAAAACTGATTATAAATTGTAATTCCGTTTAATGAATGCTTAAAATTATTTCTTTAGTATTATATAGTTGCAAATTGAGACCTTGCATGGAATCTAATGACCCCATAAGTTCACTTGGCTGGAAGTAGCCAGCCCCAAATGTTTACTTTAGAAATATTTGCAGAGGCAATCAAGCCATGATTAACAATCAACTTATCACCCTTTGACCATACCAGTGGACATTCTATTGTCTAGGTCTTCCCTCCAAACATTGCCCACCTGAAAGACCTGCCCACTGCCAAGTGCACACTAGGCCACTAGCCCACTACCCAGTACCCAACCCAGTTGGTAATTGGTATTTCTCCCCAGTCCTAATTCATTCACACTTGTACTAATTCACACATGTCTGAACATGTCTGTCTCAGGCTAGTGACTGCAGGCCTGCTGGAAATGCCACTGGGTGTCAGTGCCAGTGGGTAACATTTAATTGAAATATCATATTAAATTATGTTAACTTAGTTGAGCTAATTCAATTAACAATATAAATTGGGATTATGGCTTGCATATGGATTAAGTCAGGGTTAGATAAACAAATATCCTACCCTAACAATAAACCAATACATTAAAGCCAAATATAACAAATGTTACCATATTTAATAGTAATGACACTAAGAAGTTTTTCTTTATTTTTCTTCAGGATATTTGTAAGTTTGAAGAAGTTGGTGGTGCTGGATTTTTAGAACTCATCCAGCACACTATGGACCTTTTTTATTTAATAAAACAATAAGTATGTTTTACAGTTTATTTGTTTTTCGTCTTTGTTATAAGATTATAGGTTTATCTTCTCTAAACTTAGCGGGCTTGCGGGCCGCGGGCTTACCCATCTTTGGCCCGCGGGTATGGGCCGGGCTTGGGCCAAACATTCACGGTCTGGGTCGGGCCTGGGCCGGGCCTGGGCCTAAATTCTAGTTTGCGGGCCTGGGCCGGGCCGGGCCGGGCTTGAAAAATTATTGCGGGCCTGGGCCGGGCCTGGACTCTAACTGCTAATTGCGGGCCGGGCTTGGGATCAAATTCTAGGCCCGCGCAGGGCACTAGTGGGCAGACGGCAACACGGCGACGTCATGCCTACGTTACGCCAACTATTAAAACATCGCAGCGACACCTAGCGAAGAATCTCGCATATGCTCATTGGTTGGGGTTCCGTTGTGAAATAGTCGCCACCGTCGCGATCTGCATGGTAATGTTTCGCCATCGTTTTGCCAACGACATCCAACATACGATTAATCATGTAATCCGAAGAGCGGCTCGCCAACCGGGGATACCACGTATACGTAGCGATACAGCGTGGGAGAAGAATGTCAGAAATGCGGTATGTAAGAGAATTGGCGGTTTAGTCACCCATTCGGGCGGCAAATTTTTATATCGTTGAACCGTTAAATGTACCAAGCAGCAGAGAAAACGTTATTTGTAGATAGCAATTTGAGGTAATGTTTTATTATAGTAAAATATAGCGATTGTCACATAAAGGTTGTATTTCATAACAGATTAGTACCATATAAAGCATAAACGGGTTATTGATTTTTAATTGAGTTTATTGTTGGGCGAGCGATAATAGAGACGGGCCTGTATATTAGCCGGAACGAGCCCGGAACGAGATTGAATTGCTAAATGCGTGGATTACGTGATCTGTATAATGATTTCACTTGAATGTGTAGTTAGATAACGTAATAATGCAACTTTTCACCAAGTGGGAAATAATTACACGTACATTAAGATATGTTTTGGGCTCCCGGAACGATGACTTATTAACGATCGGCGGCCATGTTTTGGCTGTTCCGTCTATTGAACATCACCTAGTGGGCGGCCTTACATTAGTGGCTTACTGTTCATACACCATCTACTGCAGTAATACTGGTGATCACTGATTGGGATGTGTACTGGTATATGAAATAATTTATATCTAAATAAAATGGAGTAAATCTGAAATGATACAGTTTAACTACACCCTTCTATACAACATCATTATGTATATTATATAATATGACTATGTATTATAATTTATTTTATAATATGTATTACAGGTAACTATAATATTACACTTCTTCTGTTAACCTTTTTCCAATACACTATTGGTCAATAAAACTTTCATTCCACGTATTGAATATTGGTGTTATATTACATTATTATGTAACGCAACATTGTTTTTGTAGAAAATAAAATATTTATTAAAATATTGTATACTACATGGTACTGGTTTTTTTTATTATTTAGTGTTACACAATGAACACTACAGCTAAATTCTTTTTTAGGAGCGGCCTTTTGTTGTTGTGCCTAATGCAATTTATGGAATAAATTATGGAATAATTACTTATGTTAGATTCTGAACTTGATACATAATTTATATTGGGCCTCTCTCATGTTGTGTACATAAGGCGCCCGTGTAACTATGCATAGTTGTTATTTATCATTAAGGAAATTAACTTCACACCATGTTCTTTGTAAATGTGCTCTGTAATGGTCAGGTTACTGAATCATTGTCTGACTTGTGAATCCACTTTCACAAAATGTTCTTTGTAAATGTGCTCTGAAATGGTCAGATTATTGAATCATTGTCTAACTTGTGAATCCACTTTCAAAAAAATTTCTTTGTAACTGCATACTAGTACTTTCATTTCTTACTTATTGTTTAATGGACCCCTTGTTTATTCAGGGTTCAGTACCTACTGCAATTACAACTCAATCAACAGGATTAGCACCTTTACAATGAGCTGCATTATTTAGTGAATAGGGGTGTGAATGTAAAAGTTATTGCAATAGTACTTTACTATGAAATCACTAGTGTGTCCACATGCAAAAGGACTCATTCTACAATAGAACTACCAGTATAATGGGATTAAACTCACAAAGGTAATCTTGTTGATTGCCTCATGAGAAACAAAACATTTCTAGGCAGAATGAAATAAGAAAGATGTGTTCACTACATGTGCTCACCCACTGTTCCCCACAATCAATGGCATGCAACTGTGTACCCTGGCCCCATGTTTCAGTGACAAGATGCAGCATCGGGAGATCCCAAAGAAGTCATTCCAGCGTACTGCTCCAACTTCTGTTCAGGTGCCCTATACATTGCATTCCCATTGGGTCACTTCATTTCAGAGAGCCGGAGACAACCGTGTGTTTCTGCTTGATAGTTTATTTGCTGGGTACTCAGAGTTACCAGCATCCCTTCAAATCCAGCCGGCCCAGATCTACGGATCCAGTGATGGGCAGCCGGTTGTCGTGGTTCTCTCTCTCAGCAAACAGATAAATGGTGATGACTGTAGCCTGTATGCCATTGCCAACATGTTCGAAATCTGCCAGCATGGTTATGATAATGTCCCAGAAGGCGAACTTATATGGGAATTTCAACCCGATGACTTGAGAAGCCATTTGATCAGTTGCTTCAGCAGTGGAAATTTCAGCAGGTTTTTCCGCGAAAAGATAAGAAGACTCCCAAGGAAATCCTTTCTACCACACATGTGATCCCGATTCTATGTGACTGTGGTCTTCCCAACTTGTACGCTGACATGGTTAGCTGTGATCTCTGTGATGCCTGGCATCACAAGGTCTGTTTTGGGTTCGAGAATACAGCTCTCCCACAGCAGTGGTTATGCCCACAGTGTGAATCGGCTTAGATGCAATATCATACAACAGAACAGTCCTCGGTGTTGTCACAACAGTTGTTTATCTATTCTTATTTCTCGTGTATTTCTATCTCCAACTGTGGCATGTTAAACACTGTAACTATTGGGCGGCCCGTAACTATTACACAGGGTGGTGTAGCAATGTTCAAATACTAAGACGCTAAGCTACAACAGCCCTGCTGCCAGCAGGCGTCTAAATCGGTATGCCAATGCAGCTAAATCGATATCACTAGGGGCACATGGTCATGTTTTGTATTAGTAACCAAGTATACTATATACTGTGATCCACTGGGTTTTTTTTATGACACTACCAGGGTATGGAAGATGTAGTAGGTGGCGCTACTAGGTCTAGAAAAATTCCATGTAAACCCAATGACGATGTTACAACATGGCGAGTGCAGGTCGCCATCAAATAAGCCTGTGCCTTCCCACTGCCTTGGATCATGGATGTATGATTTTATATTGTTTTAAAATTGTCATAATTGTTGTACGAAATAATACATGTATGCATGCTTTATAAAAAATAAACATCCAGATTTTCTTTTTACATTCTTGCTTTGTGTCGTTTTTATAAGTGAGGTTGTGTTTAACTACTCACATTTAAATTGGTTTTAATTTAAACTGGTAACTTATGCAGTCATTAAATATTATTCAGGAAATGTAAAATATACAAGGAAATTACTAAAATATAATAATGTCTATTGATGACCACACACACCTATACTATCAATCAACTCCCCCCCCCCCCAACGGAGCAACCATTACATGCAGGCCGAGATCTCTACAGGCCGAGATCACCATGAGTAACCCACTAATGTCAGGGGTGATGTTCAATAGACGGAACAGCCAAAACATTGCCGCCGATCGTCAATAAATCATCGTTCCGGGAGCCCAAAACATATCTTAATGTACGTGTAATTATTTCCCACTTGGTGAAAAGTTGCATTATTACGTTATCTAACTACACATTCAAGTGAAATCATTATACTGATCACGTAATCCACGCATTTAGCAATTCAATCTCGTTCCGGGCTCGTTCCGGCTAATATACAGGCCCAATAGAGACTTCGAAGTGGTCACTCAACATAGCAAAACATGTTTATCTGTTCTTTTTTCTGTAGTTTTTAGTTATTACGGATGCTATGAAATAATTGTTTTCATACAGATCAAAACATAGGCGGGATCATAACGATGTTGTTGACAATTTTGCAACCGTTTTATCTAGTCCTGGCGGGGTTGTGGAGGTTGGAGGAATTGTAGAAGTTATTCTGTTTGAGATGTTGGTGAAGAGCAACAGCTACATTTGACTCTATAGTCTGTGCTTAAAATATTCTTAAGCATGTATTTAATTTATGGAGTTATATATATATATATATATATATATATAGTTAGTTTGATAGCATTTTGCTTATTTTATTTGTTCTATGGAAATGTAATATATACCCCACATTTAACAGAAATGCACTATTGTTGGATGCATATTTTTGTTCACCATTTTACTCTGCATTTGCCTTTAAAATGGTAGATATTTCAAATATGTTAACATTTTCAACAGGTGCAGTGCGTCGGAACACCGGTCTGCACTCAGGATGCAAACAATAGAGATGTTGAGTGGACCCTGAAACAATGCCTGCGATTCCTGTACACCAAGATGGTGGAAGACATCAGAGGCAACATAGGAGGAGGGAACAGAGGAGGAGAGAACAGTTACAACTGCAACACATTTAGTTTGAGGAGGAACTGGTACAACACTGACACTACATCCAGACCTGGGGTCAATATTATATTACACACATCACTGCAAGCTTACAAAAAATATATTTGCATCTTATACCATCTGTTACTATATTTGGTAACAGCGAGAGAGCAGTGTACTTTGCAGACTTCAATTCAATGTGTTTTTATTTTTTTCAATTCCAATAAGAAATTTTTTTTATCAATTCTAATTCAATTCAGAATTGACCCCAAGTCTGATTACATCACCCTACAAACTTAATTAAAGAATAGCTGTTGTTTGTTAAAAGTGACATATATATTTCCAAACAGAAACACTTATGGTGCAGCAATGACAATAGTGTTCAGGTGTTGCTGTAGTAGGACCTAAATTTTATAATCTTGACAATCCTGTTGACACCAACAGTACACGTGTTGTGATTGTTAAGGAAGTAGTGTTTGTGCTGTATTTACAAGTATAATATAATGTTTAGTTTATCGTCATCTATTTGTCCGGAGGACGTATTCTATGAAAAGTTGTTCATGATATTTCTCCATTCCTGTCTGTCCTGCAAAACTTTTTCAAGTTTGGAAACTGTTGTCCCAAATTCAGACGAGTAGTTTTGGATAAGTTAGGCATACAAATTGGGCTCATAGCAGATAGTGGCATATTGGCTGCAAAAATCTCTGATCATATGGCAATATTTGCGGCACTTAATTTTAATATCAATAAAACGTATACTGTAACTGATAAAATTAGCATGAGATCATTCACAAGAAGAAACATTGATAGCTTTACAAATGAATTAGAAGATATAAACTGGCATCAAGACTTTGATCACAATTCAACAGCAGATCCACCCATATCGTACGCTAACAAATGTTCTACCAAACTAGAACAACCACTTCCCATTGAAAGATGTAGAGTTTAATAAATACAAACACAAGAAGTCGAAATGGATGACTTATGATCTAGCTAAAATAAAAAAGAGACAAACTATACTTAGAAGTACACATGACATGTCCTAACTCAAATATAAACAAACTAAAATCAACTGAATTGAAAAATAAAGCAAAAGAAGTAAGGAAATTAAAATGAGAAGCAAAGGCTACTTATTATAACCTGCTATTCAGTAAATACAGGAATGACATCAGGAAAACATAGCCGATGTTATCAACAAATCCAAAAACAATTTCCGACATATTTCAATGTAAATTAAACTAACATTAGACCACATATAAATATTAGACCACACCTTACAAACAAATTAAACACTAATGGGAAACCAAGTTTCAAATCATATCTAAAAAAAGAACAAATGATACTAACCAATTTACACCTGTCAATAAAAATGACACCAAAAATATAATAAATAACAAAGTCAAAAAGAAGTATGGGAAATGACATTGTGAAACCCCTCACCAGTATAATTAATGAATCTCTACTTAGTGGAAAATTCCCTAAAAAATTGTTAAAGTTATTCCCGTCCACAAAAAAATATAATCATAATTTCAACAACTACAGACAAATATCTCTTCTGCCGTGCATATCTAGTCTTTGAAAAATTAGTGTATACTCAATTATTCCACTATCTCACTCTTAATAAGCTCCTCCACCCAAATCAGTATGGTTTCAGAGCTGAGTATTCTACTGAACTGGCAATATCTGAATTAGTTGACAGAATATACTTAAATCTTGACAAAAAAGGTTTACCATTGGCAATATTTCTATATCTGTCGAAGGCTTTTGACACAATCGATCATACAATCCTTTTAAAAAAAAATCCCACATGACAAAATACAACAATGTGAAAATTGGACAAAATCCCACAGGCCGTAATACAAAATTTATTTGTAGTTCTTCCTTAAGCATCCGTTCTAGTTTTGCAGACATTAATTTTATCAATGTGCATTTCTTACATTTTTCTTCGGAAAATAGTAATAATAGGGTATGATGTGTTTACTTTGAGGTTGTAGCTCCTGCTCTAAGCTGACATTCTTAATTGGTCTGCCCTTTGCTTTGTGTGGGTTGGGAATAGGGAGAGATGCCAACGTTGGCGGATGGTTGGGGCAACGTTGGCTGATGGTTGGGGCAACGTTGGCAGATGGTTGGGGTAACGTTGGCTGATGGTTGGGGCAACGTTGGCTGATGGTTGGGGCAACGTCGGCTGATGGTTGGGGCAACGTCGGCTGATGGTTGGGGCAACGTTGGCTGATGGTTAGCTGTTGACGTAGGCGCAATGTTGGCCCAACGAGCAAAGTAACGTTGCGCCAACAATAGTTGCTGCTGTTGGGCCAACGTTGCGCCAACGGTTGGCATATGGTTGGCTGACTGTCACTGTGCTAGCTGGGAAACCACCATGGCATGCATTGTCATTCACATTTTACTGTTATGTTTTAACAAATGAATACCCACAATGATTTTAATGGTGCTACTGTTGTTTTAATAAATCATCCTGGTAAAAATGCTAGTTTGTTCTTTCATTTAAACTCTTTTTTATTCCAAATATATGTTATGCATGAATACTACAGGTCTACACAATCCAATTTCACTTGTCTTGAGGTGGTCAGGAGGGGTATGGCTGGGGTATCAACATCCCATCTCCCTCCTATTTTGAGGGCCAACCTCTCTACAATTATTAGGACACAAACATCATTTAAAAACAAACAGAGCACCATTTAATCCATGTTTGTAGTACCACCAATTACAACAGTAGGGAATTTATGAAGTAATATATTGAAGAGCCATATTATTTTTAATAACTTCAATCAATCATCAATTCAATCAGTCATTTATTTCATACAAAACAGTACAGCAATATACATCATGTCAACATAACAATAAAACATGTAATAATACTACACTGTACTATATTACAAGAGTATATAAACTGCAAGTACCCATTTCATGCAAAGTACAGAGGAGTTGTACTCATACCTATTTCCAGTACTTTGAAAAAAGTTGTTCGTGGATGCAGATACCCTGCATAAAAAACAGCTTGCACTAATACTTTTTATAATCTGAATATTACAACAATCAATGCTTGGATACCAAGCATAAGACTAGCACTACATTTCATATAGGTAGGCTGTACAAAATGCTAAATGTAATGTAATAAGAAACGATAAAAAGCTGCACAACTGGCTTTTCTATAATTAGTCCATAATGAACAAAAATACACTGTATGGAATTTACTGCAATATATTTAAGTTGCAAAGAGCTTGTTCTTCACCTTCGTTGTACAGAAGTAGAATTGCCTGAGTAGAAACGATATTACATCTCCACTAAAGACTTTGTATTTTATATAATTTTCATCACAAATTATGTCCAAGATTTTCATAATTGCATTCAATACTACGTCACCAAGCTTAATATCAATCATAGAACATTATCCTAGACTGTACTCTGTTAAAGGGTATATCATTGTCAGTGTCACATCCTTGAGTATAAGAAACATCTAACAATCTTTGCATCCCCTTAGTTTATGGAACAAGCATTGCAATGTCATCAGCATGAGATGACTAACAAAATCCACTCAGGTCAACTCAGAATCTGCTTTTCTTTCGAAATTACACATCATAACAAGATGATATTCTATGCAAATTTATAATAGAATGTTTAGTAAATTCAATATGTTTATTATGAACTTAACATAAATAAATTTAATTGATATATGTTAAAATTCTGCCTGTGAAATATTCACTTGATTGTCACTTGTCGGTAGGTATGTTTCCAGTTCTCTGCTGCCTTGTCCATATAAGATCATGTACACAAGATTGCTCTCTCACAGCAAGTGTACCCACAGTCGTATTCAATGCGATGAAGCTAGGGTTCTCTACATGCTACATACACACTGTGAGAACAGGTCTTCAAACAAGAGTTGAAGACAATGTGTTTCCTCATCCCAAAGTTCATCTGCTGCAGCGATACTGTAATATAAAATGAAAAATATATCATCTACTTAAAAAATGTATTACTGTGTTCACATGTGTTTTATTTTACAAATGAAAACATTCAAATATAAAATATGCATAGATAATTTGCTATTTGAACCCAGTGACTGGCTAAGAACTAAGGTTTTAAAGATGAGTCATGCTGATTAATACAATGTTGTATTCATGACACTTGAGAAACCCACATTACTGCCACCTTACAATAACATTCTAGAAAATACCTCAAAAGCAGAGGTAATTCCACAAAATGGGCATAATTGCACATTGTTGAGATAATATCATAATTAGGTGATGCAACTAAAACGTACAAACACTACTTTAAAAAACTGAAATAGAGGACAACAAATTGTCAGTGCAAGTGTTGTTTTTTTGAGGCTGTGTGTAGTGTGTGTATATCAGACAAGGAACAATTAGCTTAAAAAAGTTAGTTACATTACCATTAATTAAGATATTTCCCAATAAAAATATATTAACCTCACACCAATTCATGAAATTTAAACTTCAATTTAATTAAAGTTACAGATACATTTATGTTGGTAAAATTGCTGATTAGATGCAAGTGGACTGTTATTTTTTTATTTTATAAGTCTATGAACTTGAGTTGATGGACTGTTCAGGAAGTAAGTTTAATAAATGCTCTAATTTATTTTTGTTGTACCTATTTATGTCATCATTATTTATTTTATCATTTATTTGGTAATTTATCACAAGTTAACTGCTTGAAGGCATGGGTTGCCAAGCAAGTCCCGTAACCAGAATTTGGGTTAATACCAAAAAGGTTATAAGAAAGTTAAAAAGTAAAGGCATGTTCTTATATAGCGCTGTATCTAGTCATTAGGACTGCTGAAAGTGCTTTACACTTCACCCCCTGGCAGACCTGTTCGTTAGAACGCCATCTCAACTTCTCTGGAAAGCATTCAACGTGGAGTGAACGAACTTGCCCAAGGTTCAAAACGGCAACAAGAGGATTCAAAGCCGGAATCTCTTGACTGAGTCCGAAGCTCTAGCCACTACGCTACCACGTTCTCATATATAACTGGTTTTGTACACAAATTACTGGCATTATCATTTTGGGAAATGTTTGAGGTCCAACAACTCAGTAACGAATACTTCCTGAAATGTTGTTTTTGCTCTCCCTCATTAGTACCAGCTGTGTACATGAGTACCTGGGGGACATAGGAGTGAAGGAGACGGGAGGGAAGGAGACGAGAATGAAAGCGATGGGAGTGAGGGAGACAGGGGGAAGGTGACAGGAGCGCAATTTAGCCAGGAAACGGGAGGGAAAGGTGACCGGTTGATGGGTGAGAGAGAGAATGATAAGTCTGCCAGGTGACAAGGCTGCAGGACAGAATGTGATGGAAGGGATCCAATGGAAGAGGTACCAGTTCCAGATGCTAAATTTCAGGAGGGTAAATCTGACTATTTAGGGCCGTTAATCGTAACTCCAGAAATGGTAGCTAAGAAAATAAAGGAAATGAAGGATAATAAATCACCAGGAGTGGATGGAATTCCTCCAAAACTACTAATGGAAACAGTAGATCAAATCAGTATACCACTTGCAAGAGTGTTTAACTTGTCATTAAAAGAGGGAGTTGTTCCATTTGAATGGAAAGAAGCAAACATCATACGATTATTTAAAAAGGATTTAAGAAATAAGTCAGATAATTACAGGCCAGTGAGTTTAAAGTCAGTTTGTAAATTATTAGAAAGGTTAATTAAAGACCATATGGTGGACTTCCTTGTTAGGCATAAATTATAAAATTTATCTCAACATGGATTCCTAAAAGCCAGATCATGCTTAACAAATATGTTATGTTTTTTGGAAGAAATCACCAAGTGGATATACGAGGGATAGCCATTAGATATTATCTACTCAGATTTTCAGAAAGCTTTCGATAAAGTACCACATCAAAATACTACTTAAATTAAAAGCCCATGGTATCGGGGATGGCATAATTGACTGGATAGTACAATGGCTGACTGACGGAAGACAGCGTGTTGTAGTAGATGGAGAAGTTTCTGGAAATAAGTTTTGAGTGGGGTACCACAAGGATCAGGATTAGGACCTTTATTATTCTTTATTATATCAATGAATTAGATGACAATATAACAAGTAATGTACTGAAATTTGGGGATGTCACAAAAGTGTTTAGAAAGGTTAACACTGATGGTGTTAAACAACATTTACAAAACGATCCAGACAGAATAGTGAAATGGTCTGAGAAATGGCAGATGTTAAATTTTTGGAAATGTAAATGGCTACATACCGGACATGGGAACTTGGATGTAAAATATAAAAAAACAAGATTTAACAAGATTTGCCATCAAAGCCAAAGGCCCATATGGCAAGTGGACAAGGAAGCCATTGGCTTATCGAGAGTCCAACAATGTGCATTTACTTATAAAACAAAAAAATATATAAAATTGGAGATACTGTTCTGGGTAATACTATAAAAGAAAAGGACTAAGGAGTTACAATAAGCGCTGATATGAAAGTTTCAGAGCAGTGTGGTATTGCAGCTTCAAAGGGTAATAAAATTATTGGGTTGATTAGGAGAAACATAACATACAAAAACAAGGTAATTTTACCGATGTATAAAGCAGTAGTTAGACCTCATTTAGAATACTGTATACAAGCTTGGAGACCATATCGTAAGAAGGATATAGATATACGCTTGAACACATACAGAGGAGAGCAACTAAAAGTATTCCAGGACTGAGAGATCTTAGCTATGAAGAACGCTTGAAAGAGTGTGGTTTAACAACTCTAGAGACAAGAAGGTTAAGAGGAGATCAGATTGAAGTTTTTAAGATATTGAATGGGTATGAAATATTGATAGAAATATATTTTTCTCACTCAAGAAAAATAGCAGAACTAGAGGACATGAGGTAAAATTAATAAAGGATTAGTGTAGATTGGATATCAGGAAGTACTCTTTCATACAGAGGACAATAAATTAATGGAACAAATTGTCTACGGATTGTACAGCTAGCAGCATGAATATGTTTAAAAACAGGATTGACACATATCTCAGGAGGGCGGGTTACACGTAGATGAATATTGTTGGACTCTCGATAAGCCAATGGCTTCCTTGTCCACTTGCCATCTGGGCCTTTGGCTTGGATGGCTATTATTGTTAAATCTTGCTAAATCATAGATAGAATATCAACGTATGGGTACATTGACTTTATTTAAAATTAAATCAGATAGTTGTGCATCCAGAGCCTGGAATATTTGTAAAAGCACAGTTGCTGTTTTGCAAGGTACCCTGTATAAGGGCTACAAATGAACACTTATGTACATGGTAACTCCAGAAGATTTCATGATTCATCAGGGTGTATAAATATAAAATTTGAATTTTGGATGGTAAATACTGTAGTTATAATTTATCAAAAGTGAAACACCACATGGTTATGTGCTCGTGAATACCTCGTGAGTGCTAAAATCATGTATCACTGAAGAATTAAGTTCACCAGGAATTCTGAATGGATCATGACATTTGGCACACAAATTACATACCATTATCCTTAAAATAAGACTGGTTTCATGATTTTTTAAATGTAGCCACACTGGGTTTTGCTCCATTGAAAACGTCCCCTAAATAATTTTTTCTTAATTCACAATGGTGTTGCTCCATAATTAAAACTTACCAACGAATCAATGATGCACTCAATTTCATGTTTTAAAATATTTCAGCATTCTATTGCTGTCTTATTATTCAGTGTGCTATTCCAGTCTATCTTTGCTAAATAGTTCCTCATATCTTTATCTACCTTTGTGGAAGTACCTCCTGTACTGCTTTTTATTATTCGTTTCTTATTTTACTTTGATGTAACATGTCCTTATATTTATCTTAACATTTTCAATTATTTCATTTAGTAAGGACAAAGCTATATCTAATACACTCTCTCCCTTGTTTGGTTCTAGTGCATGCTGAGAAAGGAAACTATGTTGTATTAAAAATAGGAATGTTTGATCCCCACCCCTTGTACTCTACAGATTTCTATTGTATAATCTGTGGTTAATCTTGATTAAACATACTTCAAACCAATTGATGTGATCGGTCATTTTAAGAGTGGCCTGTTTATAGCATTTTGAGGGCTTCCACTGATTCAGGTGTTAAATGAGAATCATCACCTGTGTTTGATTAACTGATGAGGTTTCCATGTCATCGTCCTCTTGTGATCCATCTGGTATTTCAATGTCATCACACTTCTGTGAAAAAAGTTTTTGAATATGCATTAATGTCAGAAAGAATGTAATTTCAGTAATGCAAACATGTAAAAGGATATTCTGTAGGATTGACATTATTTTTTTTAAATGACAATATATGTGATAAACATAAATCATTTTGTTTTTGGTTGAAATTACTTTAAATTAATATATTTCAATGGTTTGTATATTTTCTTTAATTAACTCTTAATAGTGTATCTTATCACAAACATGTCAGGACTCAGTTGCTGCATAGCTTTGCCAGCAGTTGTTGATATTTTGACTTAAACAAGAGAAGATCTAGGAAACTATTGCACTATACTACCGGTATACACTATTGAGTATTCAGTGCCAGTGGTTGATGGATAAAGAACTTAACGTACGACAATGTGCACAATTCTTATTTTCAAAAAAGTACAAATGTTAGAAATTGCACTATACTATACACTACCAAGATTTCCATGTCAGTGGTTGATGGATAAAAAACGTAATGTACGACAATGTGCACAATTCTTATTATCAACTAGTAGAAATGTTAGAAATTGACAAACGTGTAGTGATATGTTCAATTGGAAGCGTTATACTACCTTGCCAATATTAACATATTTACAAGGTGTCCATAATAATAATAATTACTGATTCACATTTCATTGATTGCTAAAAAGACCCCAAGTAGCATGATTTACGATAGACAACAGAAATGGATTAAACTAAATAAAAAAAAATATTCGTAGCTTTGAGTTTTATATTCTTAGATAATGATGTTGCAAATTAGTTATCATACCAAGTTATACTCAGTGCATATTTGAGATGAGTATCATTATACAGTCCATCTTTTTGATAAAGTAAAGGATCATATCTGCCACAGTATCTATGTGTCATATTTGTTACACTAGTTAATAACATGACAAGATACCTTTACGCTTTGATGGTTTTTCTGATGGCTTGCAGCAACTGAAAAATAAATGTGAATTAAAACAACAAATTTATTTTTATTATTAAATGAGTTTCCAGGTCTACAACAAATGTAGGGCTGTAACGATATGATACGTGTCAGAATACTTGCTAAAACGGCATTGGTTGTAATGGCTGTTATAACTAAGAGTTATTATGTGTAGTATGTTTGAAGCATTTACAATAAGTTGAGTGTGCACACACAATAAAAATGTGTATAGGTGATAAGGCGGCAACAAATTATCAACCATCAACAATACACAATGTGATTAAATTGACAAAATAAGTTTTCAGCATGTTTAAAACAAGATCTGCATCCATAAGGTCGCTTCTATTAATGTAGTTTGACTACCATATAATATACATGTAAATAAATATATATGTTGTTATATAATTTAGCTGTAACTCATGTTGCATGATACTCAAAGTTGTATACATGTTGTAGATACTTGAAATAGATCAATTATAATAATGGCATTATCTCAGAACCAGAATAAACTACATGTTGTAGTTACAATAAAGAAAGTAATTACAATTACGTACGGCATTAATTCAGAACCTGAATCAACTACATGTTGTAGTTACATAACAAGATTTTAACAAGATTTGCCATCCAAGCCAAAGGCCCAGATGGCAAGTGGACAAGGAAGCCATTGGCTTATCGAGAGTCCAACAATGTTCATCTACTTATAGCCTGCCCTCCTGAGATATGTGTCAACCTTGTTTTTAAACATATTCACGCTGCTAGCAGTTACACAATCTGTAGACAATTCGTTCCATTCATTTATTGTCCTCTGTGAGAACGAGTGCTTCCTGATGTCCAATCTACATTGATCCTTTACTAATTTTACCTCATGTCCTCTAGTTCTGCTATCCTTCTTGAGTGAGAAAAACATATTTCTATCAATATTTTCATACCCATTCAATATCTTAAAAACTTTCTTTCAAGCGTTCTTCATAACTAAGGTCTCTCAGTTCTGGAATCATTTTAGTTGCTCTCCTTTGTATGCTTTCAAGCGTATCTATATCCTTCTTACGATATGGTCTCCATGCTTGTATACAGTATTCTAAATGAGGTCTAACTATTGCTTTATAAAGAGGTATAATTAACTTTTTTCCCTTGTATGTTATGTTTCTTCTAATCAATCCAAGAATTTGATTACCCTTTGAAGCTGCAATACCACACTGCTCTGAAACTTTCATATCAGCGCTTATTGTAACTCCTAAGTCCTTTTCTTTTACAGTAGTACCCAGAACAGTATCTCCCATTTTATAGTTTACATTCAAGTTCCTATGTCCTGTATGTAGGCATTTACATTTCCCAAAATTGAACAACATCTGCCATATCTCAGACCATTTCACTAATCTGTCTAGATCGTTTTGTAAATGTTGTTTATCACCATCAGTATTAACCTTTCTAAACAGTTTTGTGTCATCCGCAAATTTCAGTACGTTACTTGTTATACTGTCGTCCAAGTCATTGATATAAATTAAGAATAATATAGGTCCTAATACTGATCCTTGAGGTACCCCACTCAAAACCGATTTCCAATTTGAAACTTCTCCATCTACTACAACTCGTTGTCTTCTGTCATTCAGCCTTTGTTCTATCCAGTCAGTTATGCTATCCACGATACCATGGGCTTTTAATTTAAGTAGTAATTTTTGATGTGGCACTTTGTCAAAAGCTTTCTGAAAATCTAAGTAGATAATATATACTGACGATCCCACGTCTATCCACTTAGTGATTTCTTCCAAAAAACATAACATATTTGTTAAGCATGACCTCGCTTTAAGGAATCCATGTTGAGATGAATTTAATAATTTATGCTTAACGAGGAATTCCACCATATGGTCTTTAATTAACCTTTCTAATAATTTACAAATCATTGACGTTAAACTCACTGGTCTGTAATTCTCTGACTTATTTCTCGAACCCTTTTTAAATAATGGTATGATGTTTGCTTCTTTCCATTCAAACGGAACAACTCCCTCTTTTAATGACAAGTTGAATACTCTTGTAAGTGGTATACTGATTTGTTCTACTGTTTCCATTAGTAATTTTGGAGGAATCCCATCCACTCCCGGTGATTTGTTATCCTTCATTGCCTTTATTTTCTTAGCTACCAATTCTGGAGTTACAACTAACGGACCTAAATAGTCAGATTTAGCCCCCTGAAATTTAGCATCAGCAACTGGTAATGAACTAATATCTTCTTTGGTAAACACTGAACTGAAGTAACCATTTAGGTCTTCCGCCATTAAAAACCCGTGATATTATATTTCCAGCACTGTCTTCTAGAGGTCCAACCTTGTCTTGTACGTTTTGTTTACTCCTGACATATGCATAAAAACTCTTGCTGTCATTTTTTATGTTACATGCTAGTTTTTGCTCATAGCTTCTTTTAGATTGTCTGATTTCAGTTGTAGCTGCATTAAGTGCCTCTTTGTATTTTGCAGTCTTCGTCCTTTCTGGTACGCCTATAAACCCTCCACATTGTTTGTTTTAGCATTATTTTTCTAATAGCCTCTTTTGACAAGTGTTTCTTTCTACACCGTTTTCCTTGTTTTTGGAAGGGAACAAATTTATCGATGATACTCTCAATTTCATATTTTAGAATATTCCAACATTCAATTGCGGTCTTATTCATCAGCATGTTATTCCAATCTAGCTTTGCTAAGTATTTTCTCATATCTTTGTAGTTACCTTTGTGGAAGTTTCTCTTGTACGTTTTCTTATTTTTACTTTCTGATTTTACATTGATGTCAAAATGTATTTGATTATGGTCACTATTACCCAAGGCAATGGTTCAAATATTTTTACATTGTCCACTAATTCTTTTATGACAGAAAGTAATTACAATTACCCTAACCCTAAACAAATGTTAATCCATTGAGTATGAACAAAGTATTAGCAAAGTTGATTTTGAGTGAAATACTTACGAATACACATCCAATGGGCAACGACGCATTTCGCAGACACCACCCAATGCCGGAAGTCGTTTCGCGATGTCGATTTATGACAAATAACATTTGTCAAAGTAATCGAACTACACATCATTAATTAAACACACATTATACAAATTACTTGAACATATGTTTTCAGCAAACGTCAGTACGCGCATCACTTTCAACTTTATATACTGAGTATTTAGCTCATTTTTTCGACACGAACGCCAAGTCGAAACCGAAGTCGAAGACGCGAAATCGGAGGCCAAGAACAAACACAAAAACGCATATTTCTTAATTTACACATTATTATAAAACATTGTACATTGCTTCGACGCATATTATACAATAAACACAAAACGGTGACCCCTCGTTCAATATATAGCAGGAATATTAAGTTATAAGCATTTTTACCCCGTCTGCCGTACGCGACAAATTTGGCACTTCAAAATATACAAGGCTCTGGAAAAAACATGCTCAAAATCACAGAAAATTTAATTTATTTTGGAAATAATTACACATGCTATTTCATTTTCGGCTAAACTGTGTCCACTATCAATGATAATAGTAAACTCACACGTATTAGTTGTGAAATAACACATCAAAACTTTAAGCAGACCGGCTTTGGTCTGCTTAAAACAGCGGTCTGCCTAACGCGGCAAATATTGGATCAATGGTCGGCGTATGCTGCTGTTAGAATTATATATATATATAAATATATATATATATATATATATATATATATATATATATATATATATATGACAGAACAACACAACGACTCATGTAATAAAAGCTTCATATTTATTATTCATCTTGGCAATAAAATGGGACAGTCCGGCCAGATCTCTCTGGGGCCAACTGTGACACCCTGAGAACTGGATGCGAGACCTGGATATTTCACGTGACCGGACTGCGGTCCTGGGCCAGCTACTTGATCATGATCATGTGACTGCGGGTCTGCTGGGGTCTGCATCCCTCTGGGTGTCCAGCCAGCCCAAAACAAAGTGTTTAGAACGAATGCCCCCCAGGCGTTTTGAAATGCTGGCCATCCTATAATTTTTGGAAAGGTGGAGAAGGCGGGCTGGTTGGTGGGTGACGTGTTTCCTTGTCTGTGCTACGAGACAAAGATGGCCCAAGGAAGGGATGCTGCCAGATCCCACTGCTGGGATAATGCTTCTAATTGGTCAGACATCCCCGGCAGTGAGGGAATATAAGGGGTGTTGCCAGCTCCCATAGCATGGTTAATGCTTGTAATTGGTCAGAGGCCCCCTGCCGTGAGGGGATGAACCTTTTAATTGGTCAGCTTTTGTTCCCCCTGGCCCTTGGTAGGTATGGTCCTTGGCTTCCGGTAGGCTCCCAAGATGCATCGGTCAGTTGTTCTGACATAAACTACTGATAACATAATACTATGCTTCAATATACACATATACATATATATGGGTTTAATTATATTAAATATATATATTTATAATTAAAACAATTAGTTAAATAGTTCTAGTGCCAAATATACTAGATACTCTCTTGATACTAAAATTGTGTAACTGATTCCTGTACATTTAGTCGGTTTCCTTTTTGTAAAATCATCTAAACATTCATTGTATGCTCTGAATAAATAAAAAACATTACACCTCCACCACTAAAAACATACCAGTGCCAGACATGGACCCTGACCAAAAGCCTTGAAAGAAAGATCACCACCTGCGAGATGAGATGTCTAAGAGTCGTCAACAAGACCAGACGAGACGTAATAAGAAATGAGCACATCAGGGAAATTGTCAGAACAATACCAGCCACCACTACATACAACAACAGAGAATCAAGTGGTTTGGACATCTGACACGCATGACCACCAACCAACAGGCCCTCAAGGTATACAACACCAAAATGGCAGGTTTCAAAGCGAGAGGGAGACCAAGAAGAACTTGGATTGCAGGTGTCAAAGAGACACTGAAGACATACGACATCCCCCTCTCCAGGCATTCCGGCTTGCTGCTGATCGTCAGCTTCATCTCCCCGCGACACCCCCCGGTACAAGCGGACAGATAAAGTAAGTTGTTATGGTACTAAACAACAGCATGACGATGACGCAAAACGAACTGAAACGTACCTGTAAGTGTTGCACATGCCAACGTGGGGACAGCTTTTCCATCTTTCTGATTATAAATCCCACTGTTGTCAACAGTCTTCACTTCAATAAATGCAGTGTCATAACACTTAATGTACTTGTGACAGTCGTACGGGAACGCAACAAGGTTGAATTTGACATCCGGTGAAGAATTCAGGCAGATTGTGTTCTCATCTGAAACACATATTGCTTTACATTTACTAAATTGTCACACACGAATTTCAATAGTATATAGTTACTGCATTGTGTTAAATATAACAAGATTCATTATGTTTATGCTAAATGTCCTAACATGTTTTCAAAACGTTAATTAAATAATAGGGCAACATAATGCAAAACGGATAAAGATGTATGTATTATACACTGCTGATACACTGTACTGTCATTAGGAGAACCTATTCATTCCATCGCCAAATGAGCATCTCTGTAAAACATTCAGTCACACACCAATCAATCATTTCATTCACACAATTGTACCACTATGTATTGTCAGGTACTCTTTACTACTGCTGAGAAAACTAACTATGGCTACAGGGTATGAATGAAACAACAATAAAATCTGTCCTCTTGACTGACAGTCATTAGTCCTATAATAAACATTTGATGTGAAACAGATACTCTCACGTGTTGCACAATATAATACTTTATTACTTCACCCACTGGCAGAGTACAACTCACCAATGTCACAAGTTTCAGTGAGAGGTGGTGAAGTGAGACATCCACACGTCTGACACACACAGACAAACTCTGCGTCAGATTTGACCACACAGCGGCCACCGTTGTTACACTGCTGCTTCACTTCACATAGGGTCAGTTCTGTGAGACGAATGAAAATGTAGCAATGAATATGATGGTTAATAATACTGTGTATGTTACTGTACGTATGTGTGCATGAAGGTAAGCATATATGTATGTATTACATGTATGCAGGTAAGCATATATGTATGTATTACATACATGGAGGTAAGCATATATGTATGTATTACATGCATGCATGTGTGTGAAAATATAATGGATAATTTGCCATGCAGGTTTTAGAAGACACCACCTACATAGAAACAAGTGATGTTTTAATGCTTAAATTTCACAAATGTATGGCTTTTACTGATATAAACATATTTAATCAGATATAAGATTTACATTTAACATAATTGCCATCCAGGGCACCCAGAAGCTACTAGCTTATTGAAAGTCCTTACTATTTCATCTGTATCAAACATATTCGAATTATCTTTAAATTTGTTATTTCACATTTACATTTGAATCATGTTTGCCTTCGACTGCCCACCCAATGATTTATTAAAATAAATACTAATTTCATCTAGGGATATGTCAATTATGTTAGTAAATATAATAACACTCCTAGCGTTTACTCAGTTAATAGTAATTGCTTTGTCAGTTAGTTAGTAGTAATGGTTTGTTATATATTTATGATCATAGATAGCAATTGGTGCTACATAAATTAATAAACATTAAATTGTCATTGTTGTAACTAAGAACTACCTCACGTTCTTATAGCGAAGGCTTAGCGGAGACCAAAACTAATTTTAGGGGACGTGGACATTGCTAATGCATTATGTTTTGCAATAGTCTTGAGGATGCACGGAAGAAAATGAGCAGCATTAATAATAATAATACTGTATGTTATCAAAATATAAATTATGTCAACACAACATGAAGTTGAGTGTGGATCATTAAGTCACTACACGTCTGGGTAATTATCCAAGTTAAGGTCGGTGTTGATTGTTGAAAATGAATAGTTGATCTTAAATAATGAAGAATACAGCTTTATTACATGTTTTGAGATATTCAATGGTGTTAATATGATGCCTATTTGAGCCCAGGCGTAAACATGGCAAAGAGCCGTTGATAGCCATAGAAGGTGTTTAACACAGGTATGGTTATTTTCTTACTGATTTCACAGTAAATTCCTACAGCATCACCTGGGCAGGTGCAGTGAATTTGTTTAATGAATTTCCACTGGCAGGTGTTTTTGGGCTTTCAAACAAGTGTGCAAGATAATCGCCTTAATCTGTAGCTCACTATAAAGAAGAACAGTTGAGCTTTGTCCTGAAATATACTCGAAAAGTATAACATCCGTGAGGATTTCTTGGAGGTTTTTTTTATGCTACTCAAGAGTTACATGAGCAGTCATCGGCGAAATGGTCGAGCAGCTCGGCTTGAACATCCGAAAGATGCATCACCAAGCTGATGGTGCTGTGAACATGGCCAAGAAGACGAATGGTGTGCCTTCTTTGACAGTTTCCAATACAATATAATGCTCATACCCAGTGGATTCATATAGTGCTCATACCCAGTGGATTCATATAACATAGTTTTAAATGAACCCGCTTACTTGTCTCACAATGAGGTCCCGTAGCTCCAGTTGGACACAAACAAGACACTCCTGTTGCAGTATTGGTGCATGTTCCTCCATCCTCACAAGTTGTAGGCTGACATTTCTCGGTTTCTAAAAAGAAAATGTTCTAACTAAGGTAGTCATATGTACAAAATTGTCGCATTTCTGCGAATTGCTATTATGTAAACTATTTTCTTGGATATGCTGAGGTAATTGTTAGAGTGTATATAGACGGATGACATAAACAAGTTATGTAATGGTATCTAAGTGTTGTATGGGAGCCCACATTGGAAGTTTATTGTTAGGCGTGGGGCATGGTCATGTTATGTAATAATTGTACCCATGATGTTTTAGCTTTTGGCGTGGTACATTTTAGTAAAAGGGGTATCAATGTAATGGAACCATCGATAGAGGTTTATTAATTTTGATTGGCTGACACCGACCTTATGATCTGGTGGGAAAGTTACCAAGCGATGGGTATACGATGCGAAGTATAGGATATTCGAAAGGGCCAGAATACACAAATGCGGCATTAGGTTCCAACGATGATGTTCGGCAAGACCCGGTATGAAGAGGGCACGATTTATCGCGACATCGAAGAACCCTCTACAACTTTGCTCGCATTGACAACAGCGAGCGAAAACCCAGACAACACAATGCCATGCAAGTAATATTGTGTATTGTTTGACTGTATGTGTTGATCATCTGCCTTGGCTGCATCTCATTTTCTGCTGCCTACTGACTGCTTGAGACTATTCAGCTATATCTCAATGTACGACAACTGGGCGTCTGTATGAGCCATCTTTACGACACGTTCATCGTCTTCACGTTATGATGACGACCGAATTACACAGCGTTCCGCCGACTATTCCACTGCCTTCCATGCGCGCGCACGACACCAGTGTGCCCGCATGCGCCATCGTCAAAGGTGTTGGCAGTTAGTAGTTTGAGGAAGTTGACCAAGTTGATCTAGGATGGTGACATCAGTGTCTGCTAGTGGGGCATCACCTTTAAGCTGTGAGCAGCTCTCCATACATCTCAGGAGGTCAGATCTGTTTCCTAGTCTTAGTTTGCCAAGCTGACATGTTGACGGGGGACATGCTTGGTTGTCATGATGGAAGTCGTCCAGGTTGTCATCTTGTAACTGACAGACAAATGTAGAGTGTTGACAATAGAGAAATGCCACTCTTCGTGGAAATACACTTGCAGGCTTATCCTTGATAATGATAGTTTGTTCTTCTTGATCGGGTATGAAACAGGTGTTGGCCGTCCGAGCAGTTGAACATAAGGTCTTATGTTACATGCCCAGCGAAAAGAAAATACTACAGCTGGCTCAGTGATGTATCTTGTGTCGAGTCTCAACAGGTCATTGCTCTGATCCAGGATTTGGTTGCTTATTTCTTCCATCACTTCAACCAGACGTTTGACATGTTGAGCAAAGATCACCTGGGAACTCTTTGTCTGCTCATGTCGTGCCGTGGCTCTTGTGTTATCTTCTTGCGATCTTGCTCGATTTGTGATGGTTCAGGTGACTCCATGTAGTGGGCGCAGGACTTTTTCAGCAAGATCGTCAATTATATGACATATATGCCTGGCTTGTAACAATTGAATGGAACTGTTGCCTTTATAGTCGCCTTCCTCACGGTGATAGCACCGTCGTGTCAATAATGAGAGTGGCCTATGGAGGTCTCTGAGTTTGATATCTCACTGTGTGACTGTCTTCAATAACACTAAGCAATAACTGGTTTATCAATTTTAATCCGTACCGCACCACATGCCATTTCCGAACATATCACCCAATTTACACGAATGTAACATCACACAGTTTTAAGCACTATTTTGTATTCATATTAAAATGCCACACAAGAGTTCAGTATTAGAAGAACATGACGCTCAGCTATAGTAAATTTTTATGCGAAAGGAACAATATACAATAATGTTCTTATACAATGGTATGTATCTTTTTACGACCATTCAAAGTAGTGTACACTTCAAACTGACATCCTTGTTTTTTTTCGAACAGGCCTACTCAACTTCTGTGGAAACCTTTAGCCACGCTGTAATTACTACGCGAAAGTAATCCATACACATAATGTCTTTGATGTAGTTATATTGCCAGGTACTAAATTATATGTTGAATCAACGAAATCATCCAGGATTCATGAAGGGATTCATTATATTATCCAGACTTTGAAAGGAAGCAAGGTGATCCGTACACCAGTCATCTCAAAGTAGAGTATCACTGGGATACTACACTTCGTTGATCATTATAAACAGACCAAATAACACTGACCAGTTCCACACGTCTCTCCAATGAAGCCGAACACACAGTGACACTCGTAGCCAGTCTGCGTGTCTTCACAATTGCCACCGTTCAAGCACCGATCATCCGTGCATATCTCAGGCACTGTAATTTAACTCAGTTTTGTTATGTGTACCTTTCTATTCAGACAGCACAAGTATTCCCTTAGTTTATATAATTAGTTAGCTAAATGAGAAAGATTAGTTTAAATAAATGCATTTGGTGGGTTTCCATCTACAAAAACATTTATAGTGTGAAAACATATTTTCTTTTATATTGATGAGTCATCAACTTATTTATTACTATATGACAAAGCTACTATCTATAACTCAATCATTGTAAACATTGTACGTTGTGACTCATTTAAAACATGGTCTTTCACTACTCTGGCTAGTTAATTTGACTAATAACTATCGTTTGTGTTTGTCACTATAAATAGAATGCTTATATTTAAAAAATCCATTTAATCTCAACCATATTTGTATACGAAAAATGAAGTATACAAGGTTTATTATAATTAAGATACATGCTTTACTTTAGTTTTATAATAATTAACATGAAAAATTGGCATTAACAATTAATGCCAAGTCGGCAATTTCCATTCAATGGAAGTGTTTACTAATATTAACTATTACATGTAGATGAGAGAAAATATCCATTAACAGCAGTACATTTCAATCAGCAAATACATTATAATATACTGTGATGTGATGATACTAATCAACAGCATGACGATGACACAAAACCAACTACAACGTACCTTTAAGTGTTGCACATGACAACTCCATGACAGCTTGTCCATTTTCTGGATTATAAAATCCATTGTTGTTGGAATGAAGTGTCGTCACACTGAATGTACTTGTGACAGTCATACGGGAATGCGACAGTGTTGTACTTGTCATTCTTTGACGAATGCTGGCAGATTGTGTCCTTATCTGAATCATATATTGCAATAAATATAAAGCAGATAGAGGCATGGGTAGGTTACAGTGCTTATCTTATTTGTAGTCAAATTCATTTATGCCATCACTAAATAAACTTCTCTGTGAAACATCCATTCACCTAGCAACCAATGCACGAAAACGTTCATTTCATTCACATAATCTGATCACTGTGTACAGCCAGGTACTCATTTCTAAAGCCGGATGATTCAGCTATAGCCACAGGAGTAATGAAAGCATAGTAAAATCAAAGACTTCTTGGTTAATATTCCGATATTCTGATTATGCATATTTGTGTATAGCAAAACGGTTACATTATGGACACCTGGTGGCAGTTAGTGTACAACTCACTGATGCCGCAGATCTCAGTGAGAGGCGGTGAAGACAAACAACCACATGTGGAGCACACACACACGAAGTCTGAGGCCGACTTTGGTACACAAACACCACCGTTGGCACATTGCTGCTTCTCATCGCATATGTTTCTCGCTGTAATATAAACATAATGCATGTGTAGTCTATACATATATACATACTCATACTTACTTATATGCATACATACAAAGATGCTCATGTATACATATACATATATGCACATACACCTACATATGTATGTACATACACGCAATGCACTAACACATTAATATATACATGTTTCATTTCTAAATCAACATACTTATTTGATATTAAATTCCTCATTCAAAGATAGCATGTGTCAAAATGATAACATAAATGACTAATTTCTCAGTAAAATGTATTCAAATGTATTCATGCACGTGCAGCTGAACCCCTCGGTTGTGTTTGAGCACGTTCCTCCATTCATGCATGTGTCGTCTCCACAGTAGACGATCACTGACACAAAGAAAGCCACATCATGTCATGAAACAATGACAGCTACATCACATCATGAAACAATGACAGCTACATCACATCATGACACAATGACAGCTACATCACGTCATGACAGCTACATCACATCATGACACAATGACAGCTACATAACATCATGACACAATGACAGCTACATCACGTCATGACACAATTACAGCTACATCACGTCATGACACAATGACAGCTACATCACGTCATGACACAATGACAGCTACATCACGTTATGACACAATGACAGCTACATCACATCATGACACAATGACAGCTACATCACATCATGACACAATGACAGCTACATCATGTCATGACACAATGAGAGCTACATCACGTCATGACACAATGACAGCCACATCATGTCATGACACAATGACAGCTACATCATGTCATGATACAATGACAGCTACATCATGTCATGATACAATGACAGTTACATCGTATGATTGCACATTGACAGCTATGTTGTATCATGGCACAGTGACAGCTACATTGTGTCATGACGCAATGACAGTTAAAATCACAGAGGGTGATAAATGAATGGAACAAACTGTCAAATGAATGTCTTAATGCAAGTAGTGTGAATATATTAAAACATAAAATTTACAGATATCTGATAAGGGAAGGCTATACATAAATGATAAAACTGTTGGACTCTCGATAAGCTAATGGCTTCTTTGTCCACTTGCCATCTGTAACTTGTAGTTTTGGATGGTAATCTTGATAAATCTAATGATAACAAACCAACAATAGTTGAGAGTAAATCAAATATGTCATCATTTATACAAGTAAAACCAAGTAACACTTGTGGAGGATATGCTAATAAAGTATGGTAGTTAAATTACATAAAATTTAAGCAACTAACGTATCTAACACATGCAGTGGTCATCAGGCAAATGAAATATGCTCACAGTCTTGACATCTATCTCCAGTGAACCCAGATGCACAGTGGCACTCATAGCCAGTCTGTGTGTCTTCACAGGTGCCGCCATTCAAGCAGCGATCATCGGTGCACATGTCAGGCACTGAAAAATGTCTCTAATATTATGTACTTATGTACAGATTATGCCATTTACAGCAGAAGTGTTAAGATAGTTGAGATGGTTATTATATGCTTGTTTTGAATTGAGTAGTTTCAGTAGATGTTTTTAAGATAAATTAACCATTTCTTCATACATTGTAGTCGATTTTGATTAACATAAAAAAATTATGTCTGATACACCACCACGAATAAGTTAGCAAAACCTTACATGACAGCCTAAAATGGCAGTGTATTTTTTATACAAACCCTTCACCAATCATAATTCAAATTCATGTAATGTTGCCTACATGTAAGATGCGTTCATATGCTAAATTGCAGCATAGTAAGTGTGTAGTTGAAAAATATGAATTAGGTAATGTTTCCTGGTTGTTAGTTATAGCAGAAATGTCAATATCATGTACATGAACACATTTACAACCATCACTTATTAAATGATCTACAGTCTACATATAAACGATTCCACTCTACCGAAACAGCTCTTCTCAAGATACACAATGATATAGTTGATAACATGGACAATGGCAAAGTCACAGCACTCACTTTACTTGATCTCTCAGCTGCTTTCGATACAATTGATCATTCAATCCTTTTACAACGCAACGCCTCCATAGATATTTTGGAATTTCTGGCCCAGCTCTTCGGTGGTTCAAATCATTTTTATCAGACAGATATCAAAGTACATGTATTAACATATCTGGCACATTATCTAGCCCACAACATCTACCATTTGGAGTGCTACAAGGATCCGTCCTTGGCCCTGTTCTGTTCAGCTTATATACTACATCACTCAGCCAAGTTATTGCTAATCGTAATCTCAGTCATCACCTTTACGCTGATGACACACAGGTTTACATATCACTTTCACAATCAAATGTACAAGAATCTCTTTCGACTTTAAGTGATTGTCTTACTGATATCTTGTCGTGGATGGAATCAAGTAAACTAAAGCTTAATCCAGATAAAACAGACATTATTATTGGCACTAAACAACAACGAAATAAAGTCATCAACCATTTCCCAGTTAAACTGCTTGGCAGTGATACATTCCCATCAGATACTGTTTGCAATCTAGGTGTTATCTTTGACAGTGACTTCAACTTTCGCCAGCATATCTCTCAAGTATGTAAATCCTGTTTCTATCATATTCGTGATCTTCGTCGAATTCAGCGTCACATATCTATATCTACTGCTAAAACAATATCAACGGCACTAATTAGCAGCCGCCTTGACTATTGCAATTCACTACTAAATAACATTGCTAAAAGAGACTTGGCTAAACTCCAACGAGTACAAAATTGTCTGGCACGTGTGGTTCTCAGGGTGCCTCGGTTTTCACCGTCACTACCACTACTTAAACAGTTACACTGGCTTCCAGTTTCTTAGTGAATTAATGTTAAGCTGTCCACTCTTGTATATCGTGCTCTATCTACACAACAACCATCCTACTTGGCTAGTCTCCTGCATCTTTCAAATATCCCTAGGCAGCTAAGATCATCAATTTCACAACAACTTATTGTACCTAAAACAAAACTTAACTTGGGTAAACGTGCTTTCTCTGTCGCTGCGCCTAGGGTCAGGAATGAACTCCCTATCATTTTGAAAACATCTGAAACTATTGCTATTTTCCGAAAAAAAAACTCAAAACATCCATTCCAAATTGCATTCCCACTATAAATGTTCGGTTGTCCCTCATTCTGATACTGACTTTTGCGCGTCCCTGTTTACGATTACGCTTACTGATTCTGTTTTGTTGCGCCTCTGAGCTCAGGTTCCTGAGGATATAGGCACCATAGAAGTCAATTATTATTATTATTAGTAGTACATCATGCTTAAAATGTGACGTTTTTTCACCAATTTTTTACGCATTTTTGACACAACATAACGGCCATTTCCAATATTGACATGTCCCCTTAATTTGCCGCCACAATGCCCCTTGAATCTATATTTGTATCATGTTGTTGTCTACAATATCAGGTTATGCCAGCCATCTGACAATAACATGGCATGGAATGTTTACGATAATTTTTTTTATTGGCCCGTTATCTGGCAGGGTCACCAGGTCACTTCTATTTGCCATTTCCATCATAGCTTCAAAGGCGCAATAAACTATGTTACGGCTGATATTTCCCGGTTTAAGAACAATTTAGTTAGGTAGATATAATACTGATATGTACAAGAATCACAGTAACCAGAAGATATGTTCAGTGTTCATGCTGAATGAATTTATGCTGGTTCGAAGTGATCATTACTATGGAAACATCGTCAGTGTTTCCAAGAAGTCGGGGATTTCCAAGACTGTTTTTTTGATGGATGGATTGGTGAAATACGACGATAGTGTTGGGTGATAATTTGTGGTGTCAAGGTTTAGTTCAGTATTTCCTAGCATCAACTAACATGTTAGCCACCCTAGCAACCTTAAATAAACATACAACAAATAATATATTGGTATACTACGACACTAATGATGATGCAAAACCAACTGCAACCTACACCTAATTGTTGCACATGACAACGTTGAGACAGCCTGTCCACTTTCTGGATTATAAAATCCATTGTTGTTGACAGTCTTCACTTCACTAAATGAAGTGTCGTCACACTGAATGTACTTGTGACAGTCATAAGGGAATGTGACAGTGTTGTACTTATCATCCTGTGATGAATGCTGGCAGATTGTGTCCTCATCTGAAACACATATTGCAGTAAATTTACAAAATGTCACACGTGAATGAAAATAGCATTAATTACTACTTTGTTTCATTATGTCTATGTTAAATTTCTTAACATGTTTCCCCACAGCTAAATAACAGGGCAACGTGATATAACACAGATAAAGATATACGTATTATACAATCTTGATCTTGTCCTTAGGAGAACCTATTCATTCCATCATCAAATGAACATCTCTAAAACATTCAGTCACGCACCAATCAATCATTTCATTCACAAATTGTACCACTGTGTATTGCCAGGTACACTTTTCTACTGCTGGCTGAGTGAACTAACATTGGCTACAGGGTATGAATGAAACAACAATCAAACCCGTCTTCTTGACTGACAGTCCGTAGCTCTGTCATAAACATCTGATTGGAAACAAATACACTTACATGTTGAGCAATATACAACTTTATTACTTCACCCGTTGACGGAGTACAACTCACCAATGCCACAAGTTTCAGTGAGAGGTGGTGAAGTGAGACATCCACACGTCTGACACACACAGACAAACTCTGTGTCAGATTTGACAACACAGTGGCCACCATTGTTACACTGCTGCTTCACTTCACATATGGTCAGTTCTGTGAGACGAATGAAAATGTAGCAATGAATATGATGGTGAATAATACTTTGTGTATGTTACTGTATGTATGTGTGCATACGGGCATGTGTGCGCTCAAGCGTGTGTATGTATGTATGCATGTAGGTAAGCACATATGTATGTATTACATGCATGCAGGTAAGCATATATGTACATATTACATGCATCCATGTGAAAATATAATGGGTAATTTGCCATGCAGGTTTTAGAAGACACCACCTACATAGACACAAGTGATGTTTTAGTGCCTAAATTTCACAAATGTATGGCTTTTACTGACATAAACATACTAAATCAGATATAATAAGATTTACGTTTAACATGATTGCCATCCAGGGCACCCAGAAGCCACTAGCTTATTGAAAATCCTTACTATTTCATCTGTATCAAACATATTCCAATTATCTTTAAAATTGTTAACATTTACATTTGAATCATGTTTACCTTCAACTGCCCACCAAATGATTTATTAAAATAAATATATTAGTTTCATCTAGGGATCGGTCAATTATGTTAGTAAATATATTAACACTCCTAGCATTTACTCAGTTAATAGTAATTGCTTTGTCAGTTAGTTAGTAGTAATGGTTTGTTATTCATTTATGATCATAGATAGTTCATATATAGAACGAGTACTTTGCCATATCCAATCCACACTGTCATTTACAAACGGAACTTTGTGTTCTTGTTGACTTGAGGCTGCAATGAGTGCATTTACCAATGCATTATATTTATTTATTTTCCAGTCCATAATATTTTCTAAATAAAGGAAGTTTATAATTGGATAATACAGCCATTTCATCTGCCGCCAGTCCTTGGGAGCTCTTGTCATTTTGCTGCATCCATCTAATATCATTTACACAGAAATTACACTATTCATATGGGTTCTTTTTGGGTGGATGCGATAACATAATACCATTGGGGCAATGTCTCGACACGGCAATTTAGGTTGTTGAAACTTAATCTTTTACTAAAAGAATAATTGACTTGTAACTTAGTTATGAAGGCTCTATTCGTTTGTGGGTCATTATGTGAGGGAGCTAGAACTTCCATTATGCTGCAAACAGTGGCTGGACATTTGTTGTCTTGTATGTTCCATATCGAGTTATATGTACAGTATACCTTTCATTGTGCTACTGTATGGCTAGGGTAAAAAACTATGTTTATCATACAATGGCGCTATAATACTTATCTTACAGTAAGCTAAGCTTGTCTAAGTTGTTAAATGTGGTCCAGACATTTGCACTAACAACTAACAGGTGCACACAGAAAATTGTCTCACAACAATATAAGTTCACTTAGGATATGGTAACCTATACGGTGTCAGCAATATGTTGGTGATTAATGCAATCATTAACTTCTGTGGCATTTTAGCAAGTGCGTACATAGTTCTGGCACAAATTTTCTAACTGACCACACTTGGAAGTTTTAGAGTTTTTTATATATTATTAGTTGGCGTTTCAGTACATCTATGGGATATACTTTGAAATTAATTATTATTATTTATTATCGTGTACCTGTTGTAGTAGGTTCTACTGATGGGGCTTGTGTCACAGGTGGTGCTTGTGTCACTGGTGGTGCCTGTGTTGCTGGAGGTGCTTGTGTCGCTGGTGGTGCTTGTGTCGCTGGTGGTGCCTGTGTCACAGGAGGTGCTTGTGTTGCTAGTGGTGCCTGTGTCGTAGGTGGTGCTTGTGTCGCAGGAGGTGCTTGTGTCGCTGGTGGTGCCTGTGTCGCAGGAGGTGCTTGTGTCGCTGGTGGTGCCTGTGTCGTAGGTGGTGGTGCTTGTGTCGCAGGTTGTCCATGTGGCTTAGTCGCTTTTGTTGATTGGATTACAGGTGGTGCCTGTGTGGCAGGTGGGCCTTGTGGCTTGATTACAGGCTCCATAGACCCGGGTGCCTTCTGGTAGTCGTCAAACAGACCACCTTTCTTCCCTGCCTCCTTCACAATGTCCTGTGTGATCACCTTCGCCAGATCAGCCGCGTCTTTCTTCATCTTTCCAGAGTCCCGTGCACTGAACTGCTGGATGACTATGGTGAAGTGGACCTTCACACTCCCCTTGCTGTCAAAACATGGACAGGACTTAGATATCAGCTGTAATGAGTGATAAAACTGGACAGTTCCAGTTAGTTTATGTCATTATTCTGAATGTCCAGTGTGCATTGGTTACATGTTAAAATGTATTATAAAAATGAATTATCATAATTAATCGGACTTGCACTGTGTAATTTGTGCACTCTGTTTTAATGATGATAACAATTACATAAACAAGAATAAAAAAGTTTATTAAAATATTGTAAAAGTGATCCACCGTTCAAATATTCGTATCAAGTTCAGTCAATCACAAGGCATGCATGAATGCGCACATGCATGAAAAGCACGCAGGCACACAAGCAGACAAGTTGGACAAATACATCCATACACTGCTTGCTCTCTGCATACTGATTATGGTTGCACACTAGTTGAACACTTTCTAAATGATAACTGACATGTTGTTTTGTTTGGCTAACAGGGCAGAAGGTAACATATCTTTAAGTGAGGTTTAAATGATAACTGACATGTTGTTTTGTTTGGCTAACAGGGCAGAAGGTAACATATCTTTAAGTGAGGTTTTATTTGGCTAACAGGGCAGAAGGTAACATATCTTTAAGTGAGGTTTTTTAATGATACCAATGAATTTCATGAAGACAGTTGTTTTGAAAAGTTTTTGTTTTATGGAATACTTTTACTATGGAATACTTTTATCAGTTAACGAAAACAGCCATTGAATTTTTGCCATATGTCATGGGACATGTATTTGGGATAGCTTGTGGTATTAAAAGCCATGCTAGATATTATCAGCTATTCTAAGAACAGAACCTAGCTACAATTTTTAATACTTTTGTATGCATTCTGTAGCTCGCCAAATGAAAATCATAGCTAAAATCGCATAGTCTAGTAGAATTTTTCGTATTATTGTTTAACAATATTCTAGATTCTACATACATGAAAATATACTTACCCACGGATAACACATAAACTCACTGGACGATTCTGGACATAACTGCCGCAAAACACTGCATTATTGAAAACTCGTCACAAATTAAAATATATCACCACCTTGGAAAAAATTGGCGATTAACAATTAACAGTGTGGTGTTTTCGCTAACATTGTAACAATTCACTGACACCTACGTGAAGTTGTACACGCGACATAGCTGGGCGTCTTCTCCCAAAGATCCTGTCTTGAGTGTGTCCATCATCTAAGAAACATGATGTGCTGTTGTACTTTTATCTGGAACTATTATCAGTTGATTTTATTGAACTTGGTGACAAGTTACACCTTTAACAATGTATTGTGTACGTGTGTTGTCAATTATGCGGTTCTACATTTACAACGATCATTGATGTTGCAATTCATTCTTGCCTTCATATGCACATTGTCTAAAAACAAACATTGGTAGGTGTATACATAATCAGACACCGCCTTGTGAGAATGGGAAAGGCCAATATGCCTACAGACAAGACAATGTGTATTTGTTAAGTTAATCACCAGAGGGCACCTGTACCTGGCGGCCAGCATCAGTTGACTGGTTCCCAGCCCACCTAGTGGCGCCACCATTATGGTGAAGGCACAGCCAGGGGCTACGCTCTCGGTGAGAAAATAACCTTTCGGCACATGAAAAGCTGCTTGGCACACTTCATAAAGCAATGACATATTTTCAAGACCATTCAGCTCAATTCTCCTTATTTCACCTCATTTCACCTAAATTAATCTCAGTGTGTGGACTTCAATTCCAATTAAATTACTCATGAATTAAATGAAGTCAGCCAAACAACTAATCTAACCCTAGCCCTAGCTAACCACTGTCAGCAGATTGTTTCACATCCCACTCACTATGTGTCGCTACCTATCTCTGTTCAAGTCCACGCAACCAACTTAGGTTGATCCAAGGGCGACCAAGTAATCCAACAAAGATCGAGTGGGCACTGGCATTAAGGTATTTTATTTGCAATATATAATGATGTTTGCTATGAATAAACAGGACATCATAAAAGAAGTCTACCAACTTTAGTGCAGAAATCAGATGTCAGTTTCTTGGACTCAGGTGAGTTCAGGCTGCCATAAGTTGCATTGTTGTACTCCAGATTGTTCAACGTCACTTCTCCCTTGAATTCCTCTGTAGATAAAAAAACATAAATATATAACACTGCTGGAATACAAAACAATGTTTATATAACAATTAATGACACAAAATAGGAAATGTTTTTAATGTTATAAGACACACTTAAATAGGCATTATATTGCCGCAAATGTCTTCCTTTTAGTGTCATTGCCAACGGTTTGTGAAACTAGATTATTACTATTATTTAGAACTGCACCGCCGAGTCTAAAGCTCAATGCAATCTATCAGCACAGCGTATTAATAGTTTAACATATGCACACAATTGTTTGTAATCAACAATACGAAAATTAACAAATAAAACAATTAACTGATAACACGACAAATTGATTTTAACATTTGCACTGGCAAACTTTTTGACACTCAACTCTTAACATCATCCTTTAAATTCCTTAATTTTTGAGTGTTTGATTTCAATGACTCACCTGTTTCTGGTGCAGTGGGATTGTCCTCTCCTGGAAGAACAATGTTAAAACCAAAATTAAAATACATTTTCTTTAACTTACTTCATCTTACTATGACACTTTGGATGACAATTAAGAACAGGGCAAATCAGAACGACTGGGGGAAAAATGTTAGTACTGGTGGCAACGTCCTGAGTTTGTATGTTAGAAATGTCCTTATCTGAGGAACAAGTGCAGGGGAGTGCCACAGTGTCTCGACAACTAATTCTGATTTCATGCAAAAAATGTTAACGTGAATCTGATATATTTGTTTCATGGTCATTTTGTTTCTTAAAATTTTTAATAAATATAATGATAACATTATGTTTGCAATTTGCAACTACATTGGGACCAAATGTGAACAAAGACTAAACCAAGATAATGAAGATCAACAGCAAGAACAACAGCCTAATTACACTACAAAGAGAAGTCCCACATGAAGTACAGTCTTTCACATATCTAGGAAGCATCATGGACACAATCAGAGGAACAGATAGCGATGTAAGGGCTAAGATTGTGAAAGCAAGCACGGCCTTCATCATGCTTAATACAATGTGCACGTGCAGAGAAATGTCAATACCAACCAAGCTACACATTTTCAACTTAAATGTTAAGGTTGTGCTAATGTATTGATCCTAGATATGTGAAAGACTGTACTTCATGTGGGACTTCTCTTTGTAGTGTAATTAGGCTGTTGTTCTTGCTGTTGATCTTCATTATCTTGGTTTAGTCTTTGTTCACATTTGGTCCCAATGTAGTTGCAAATTGCAAACATAATGTTATCATTATATTTATTAAAAATTTTAAGAAACAAAATGACCATGAAACAAATATATCAGATTCACGTTAACATTTTTTGCATGAAATCAGAATTAGTTGTCGAGACACTGTGGCACTCCCCTGCACTTGTTCCTCAGATAAGGACATTTCTAACATACAAACTCAGGACGTTGCCACCAGTACTAACATTTTTCCCCCAGTCGTTCTGATTTGCCCTGTTCTTAATTGTCATCCAAAGTGTCATAGTAAGATGAAGTAAGTTAAAGAAAATGTATTTTAATTTTGGTTTTAACATTGTTCTTCCAGGAGAGGACAATCCCACTGCACCAGAAACAGGTGAGTCATTGAAATCAAACACTCAAAAATTAAGGAATTTAAAGGATGATGTTAAGAGTTGAGTGTCAAAAAGTTTGCCAGTGCAAATGTTAAAATCAATTTGTCGTGTTATCAGTTAATTGTTTTATTTGTTAATTTTCGTATTGTTGATTACAAACAATTGTGTGCATATGTTAAACTATTAATACGCTGTGCTGATAGATTGCATTGAGCTTTAGACTCGGCGGTGCAGTTCTAAATAATAGTAATAATCTAGTTTCACAAACCGTTGGCAATGACACTAAAAGGAAGACATTTGCGGCAATATAATGCCTATTTAAGTGTGTCTTATAACATTAAAAACATTTCCTATTTTGTGTCATTAATTGTTATATAAACATTGTTTTGTATTCCAGCAGTGTTATATATTTATGTTTTTTTATCTACAGAGGAATTCAAGGGAGAAGTGACGTTGAACAATCTGGAGTACAACAATGCAACTTATGGCAGCCTGAACTCACCTGAGTCCAAGAAACTGACATCTGATTTCTGCACTAAAGTTGGTAGACTTCTTTTATGATGTCCTGTTTATTCATAGCAAACATCATTATATATTGCAAATAAAATACCTTAATGCCAGTGCCCACTCGATCTTTGTTGGATTACTTGGTCGCCCTTGGATCAACCTAAGTTGGTTGCGTGGACTTGAACAGAGATAGGTAGCGACACATAGTGAGTGGGATGTGAAACAATCTGCTGACAGTGGTTAGCTAGGGCTAGGGTTAGATTAGTTGTTTGGCTGACTTCATTTAATTCATGAGTAATTTAATTGGAATTGAAGTCCACACACTGAGATTAATTTAGGTGAAATGAGGTGAAATAAGGAGAATTGAGCTGAATGGTCTTGAAAATATGTCATTGCTTTATGAAGTGTGCCAAGCAGCTTTTCATGTGCCGAAAGGTTATTTTCTCACCGAGAGCGTAGCCCCTGGCTGTGCCTTCACCATAATGGTGGCGCCACTAGGTGGGCTGGGAACCAGTCAACTGATGCTGGCCGCCAGGTACAGGTGCCCTCTGGTGATTAACTTAACAAATACACATTGTCTTGTCTGTAGGCATATTGGCCTTTCCCATTCTCACAAGGCGGTGTCTGATTATGTATACACCTACCAATGTTTGTTTTTAGACAATGTGCATATGAAGGCAAGAATGAATTGCAACATCAATGATCGTTGTAAATGTAGAACCGCATAATTGACAACACACGTACACAATACATTGTTAAAGGTGTAACTTGTCACCAAGTTCAATAAAATCAACTGATAATAGTTCCAGATAAAAGTACAACAGCACATCATGTTTCTTAGATGATGGACACACTCAAGACAGGATCTTTGGGAGAAGACGCCCAGCTATGTCGCGTGTACAACTTCACGTAGGTGTCAGTGAATTGTTACAATGTTAGCGAAAACACCACACTGTTAATTGTTAATCGCCAATTTTTTCCAAGGTGGTGATATATTTTAATTTGTGACGAGTTTTCAATAATGCAGTGTTTTGCGGCAGTTATGTCCAGAATCGTCCAGTGAGTTTATGTGTTATCCGTGGGTAAGTATATTTTCATGTATGTAGAATCTAGAATATTGTTAAACAATAATACGAAAAATTCTACTAGACTATGCGATTTTAGCTATGATTTTCATTTGGCGAGCTACAGAATGCATACAAAAGTATTAAAAATTGTAGCTAGGTTCTGTTCTTAGAATAGCTGATAATATCTAGCATGGCTTTTAATACCACAAGCTATCCCAAATACATGTCCCATGACATATGGCAAAAATTCAATGGCTGTTTTCGTTAACTGATAAAAGTATTCCATAGTAAAAGTATTCCATAAAACAAAAACTTTTCAAAACAACTGTCTTCATGAAATTCATTGGTATCATTAAAAAACCTCACTTAAAGATATGTTACCTTCTGCCCTGTTAGCCAAATAAAACCTCACTTAAAGATATGTTACCTTCTGCCCTGTTAGCCAAACAAAACAACATGTCAGTTATCATTTAAACCTCACTTAAAGATATGTTACCTTCTGCCCTGTTAGCCAAACAAAACAACATGTCAGTTATCATTTAGAAAGTGTTCAACTAGTGTGCAACCATAATCAGTATGCAGAGAGCAAGCAGTGTATGGATGTATTTGTCCAACTTGTCTGCTTGTGTGCCTGCGTGCTTTTCATGCATGTGCGCATTCATGCATGCCTTGTGATTGACTGAACTTGATACGAATATTTGAACGGTGGATCACTTTTACAATATTTTAATAAACTTTTTTATTCTTGTTTATGTAATTGTTATCATCATTAAAACAGAGTGCACAAATTACACAGTGCAAGTCCAATTAATTATGATAATTCATTTTTATAATACATTTTAACATGTAACCAATGCACACTGGACATTCAGAATAATGACATAAACTAACTGGAACTGTCCAGTTTTATCACTCATTACAGCTGATATCTAAGTCCTGTCCATGTTTTGACAGCAAGGGGAGTGTGAAGGTCCACTTCACCATAGTCATCCAGCAGTTCAGTGCACGGGACTCTGGAAAGATGAAGAAAGACGCGGCTGATCTGGCGAAGGTGATCACACAGGACATTGTGAAGGAGGCAGGGAAGAAAGGTGGTCTGTTTGACGACTACCAGAAGGCACCCGGGTCTATGGAGCCTGTAATCAAGCCACAAGGCCCACCTGCCACACAGGCACCACCTGTAATCCAATCAACAAAAGCGACTAAGCCACATGGACAACCTGCGACACAAGCACCACCACCTACGACACAGGCACCACCAGCGACACAAGCACCTCCTGCGACACAGGCACCACCAGCGACACAAGCACCTCCTGCGACACAAGCACCACCTACGACACAGGCACCACTAGCAACACAAGCACCTCCTGTGACACAGGCACCACCAGCGACACAAGCACCACCAGCGACACAAGCACCTCCAGCAACACAGGCACCACCAGTGACACAAGCACCACCTGTGACACAAGCCCCATCAGTAGAACCTACTACAACAGGTACACGATAATAAATAATAATAATTAATTTCAAAGTATATCCCATAGATGTACTGAAACGCCAACTAATAATATATAAAAAACTCTAAAACTTCCAAGTGTGGTCAGTTAGAAAATTTGTGCCAGAACTATGTACGCACTTGCTAAAATGCCACAGAAGTTAATGATTGCATTAATCACCAACATATTGCTGACACCGTATAGGTTACCATATCCTAAGTGAACTTATATTGTTGTGAGACAATTTTCTGTGTGCACCTGTTAGTTGTTAGTGCAAATGTCTGGACCACATTTAACAACTTAGACAAGCTTAGCTTACAACATATTCACACTACTAGCATTAACACATGTTCCATTCATTTATCACCCTCTGTGAGAAAGAGTACTTTCTCATGTCCAACTTTGTTCTTGGGGTGATGCTTCCACGAACAGTGGTGGACAGTAACGAGTCAGAGGTCAGCTTTTGGTTTGGAGTGCCCCTGGTATTAGCTGCCTTAGTTTTCAGGTCCTCACGGATCTTGGCAGCTTCTGTCTGTGCCGTGTCATCATGGTTGCAGGCAGTCTTGTTGATTACATTCTGGATCTGGAGATCAGATCAGTGACCACAGCACCCTTGCATGATCAGGATCGATGCTGGCTTCACTTCCATCGAAGAGTAATCTTGTTGGTCCCCCTTCTTGGTGTAGGCATGACACTCAAAACATAGCTTCTGACCTCCTCAGATGCTAGTAGTAATTTCCAAGGTGAAGTTATAAGTGAATTCTGACAACTCTGGCTTGTGCATCCAGTTTTATAGGAAAATGGAGTCACTCCAACTCTCCATGGTAAATGCATTTCAAAAGAAACCTTGTTGACATGGCTTTTTTCAAATATCCTCAATTGTAATAACATGTCCAGGTCCTAATGTCACTGGCTTCTTCCACAATTTCAATAAAGATAATCCTTTGATTACAGGATCATTTCCAATTACATCAAGTAATTTACTTGGCTGATCTCGCACAAAGAACATTAATTGCAATTAGGGTAATCTATATCTTGAATTCATGTTCAGAAATAAAAAATAAGTTAAAAAAATATTTCTTAAAAAGTTACAAATAATCCAGAAGATACGAACAGGGGGCAAATGTCCAGATTTTTAATAAGGCAAGGGGCTAATGTCTGGGGGGCATGTGTCCTGGGGCAAGTGACAAAGGGGTGAAAGGGGCAAATGTCCGGGAGGGGGGCAAATGACCTGAACCCGATATAAACAGGGGAAACTGTTCAAAACTCAGATTAACGACCCAACTGTCCAGGGCTGTCCAAAATGTCTGGTTTTGTTAGCAAAAATCCAGGAGAGGTGTTGCAGCAGAAAGTACATATGAAATGGCTGAATGCCATTTTAAAGATTTATGGCAAACCTGATATATATATATACATACATACATATATATATATATATGCATTTAAAGAACAATAGTTAATTTTTTAATCATATCTGATTAAATATGATTGTGCACACGTGAAATAAAACTGTGTTAAAACGAATTGGATTTGAATTTTTCCTTAGCCTAGGATTTTAAAAGTTGGAATTGGAATTGATAAATTGGAACTGATTTTTTGCAAGGCGGAATTAGAACTGATTTTTTGGAATTGACAAAACAGAATTGACCCCATGCCTGATATACTTCCTTCATATGTATAGCTCGTACTAATACTATTGTGGGTTGCCGACAGTTGCCCCCTCCCCCCACGATATTCATTACAATGTTATCAGTCGACTTAGAATCAAATGTAATTAATACATCTCTTTATGAACTTCCGGTTATTACATGTGGGGTTTAATCTGATCAATAAAACAAATCAATTTTATATAATTTTGTCTTATTGTCGAGTCACAAGAATTCAGACAGAAATTGTAAAGTGTCATTATAGAAAGCAGACATGTAATCTGACAGTGTTCAACTGGGTAGATGACGATGCCTTAGTTAGTTTCCTTTCCAGCTAGACATTGGGTGAAATACATTTTATTTAAATACTTTAACAATTTTGTTTAACTGCATTTGCACTTAATCACAATGAAAGTATTTGTATATTTAAATATTTCCATAAAGAATTTGAAATGTAAACAGCAACAGCAGGCTTCTCTTGCACTATAGTCTATACTGTCTTTTGGTCATGTTTCTCCCTATGTAACCCCCCCCTTAGCTTTATGCTTGCCGCTTGGTCTCAGACTCAGGTGTTTCATTTAGAACACAGGAGTCTGAGACTTATTATGACTGTCAATAAATAATATCAAATTATTTTCTTGAATAATTTTGCCTAGTACATACGCCATGGCCCATGTTATGAGGCTGCTGTATATCCTGTAGCACTTATTGAGTCTGAGCTTTTGTTATTGTTTTGAGTACGGCCACATTATGTCTGATCACGTCGAAAATAAATCAGCGGATTGGAAAACACTCGTAATTATATCAAACTATTAGCACTTACTCGCACTTTACTGTGTTCATACATTTCGATTTACTATGGGTCATATATATGCTGACGTTGAAGCACCACTGTGCTTATTGTGTGTTTACTAACCTGGTTTCGGCCCGTCGCTTCCTACGCATCGCTCTGCCCTCTGATATCTGCCGTTTCCTGGTCGAAGAATAGTCTGTAGATGCATGGTCATATGCGGGAAAAAAAGATCTAAGATGGAACGGTGTCTTTGACCAAGAATGACATCTTGATGCTCACCGTCTGTCCATGCTCATCACATACGTCTTTTGTCTTGTAATCTGCATCGGAAAAGTGGTCTCTCGCAGAGCCTGCGGCTGGTGGACATGCCAATTTCCGCATTTGCACCCACCTTTTCCGCTGCAAATTCTTCCTCGGAAGTCGATAAAAAGTGTTTTCCTTGCATTTGTTGATATATCCAGGAGCCGTCCAGTGCACACCAGTTTTCTTTTTTTTTTATTTTCCATGCGTTTCGGCCGTTTTTCCGAGAGGTAATGTGTCGTCGCTCATATTGATTTACTGTGTGAACGCGGTGCCAGGAGCTCGTACTCAAACAACTCTGCCGCTGAGCCCCCCCCCGCATAGCAATTGCGCTACCCAGCGTAGATAATGGCAAAGTTAAAAAGGATATTACAAATTTTATAACCAAACCCACAAACAGCATAATTTGAAAAACAGTTCAGTAGAGTACTAAACCTTATTTTTGGAACTTACTACCAAACATGCATTTTGCAAACAATGTCAGTTATACTGATCCATAGTTGTGTGCCAATCCGAAGCAGAACACATGCAAATCAAACATTTCAAAGAGATGATTAAGGGTATGTTTCCCCTGGTGTCAATTATTATTAAGTTAGTATTGTGTTTCCCCCTTGTCCCATTTTGCATATCCTATATGTTGGTACTACACGAGTAGTCGTGTTGATTTGGAAACCATTTGGAAATCAATAAAAAATCATTATTTTGGAAAAGAAATTAAGGTTTTAGAAATTTGTACTGCGGGTGTGACATTGAAACTCAACTTTTTAAAAACTATATAACTTTTTATAATCAATATTGTCATACATTATTTTTCATTTCATTATAAATTCGTGTGAGTTTTCCTTTTGTAATATCTTCAAACATGATTCATATTACTAATATGTCAACTTATAACAGTTGCTAGGCAATGTTTTGTTTTAAGGTTTATATACAAAGTATTCAATTCCAATTATTTTCACATGCAATGTAGCCCACTGTTTTGCGGAGCCAAAAGTAATGTGTACACATTGCACCAGCAATGGTGCTGCACTGTAATAACCTTGGGATGGAGTCGAACATACAAGACAGTGTGCATCTCAAATATTTCAAGGTGTTGTATACATAAAATCAACTGATAAACACATGACACACCTAAACAAAACACTTCTTCCAATCTTGAAGATTTCTAATGTCCTGACACTTCCTTGCAGCTTAACGTTTATCTGCAGCTCTCTTGTCAACGTCTTAAATGCCTCCAACCAGCCAACAACCGCATTGTCACACACACACACACCCACCCACCCACCCACCCACCCACCCACCCACCCACCCACCCACCCACCCACCCACCCACCCACCCACCCACCCACCCACCCACCCACCCACACACACACACACACACACACACACACACACACACACACACACACACACACACACACACACACACACACACACACACACACACACACACACACACACACAATTTATTCCAGAACTGAGACCTTATTTATGGAAGCCACTTATTAGAATATGGTTTGACAACACTAGAGACATGGAGATTAAGAGGAGACCAAATTGAAGTGATTAAAATAGTTAATGGTTATGAGGATATTGACAGGAATATATTGTTCAAACTTACAGAAGGCAGTAGAACCAGAGGACACAAAGCAGCATTAGTTAAGGAACAGTATAAGTTGGATATGAGAAAGTACTCATTCTCACAGAGGGTGATAATGAAGGAATAAACTGTCAATGATTGAGTTAATAATTGCAGTGTGAATATATTTAATAATTAAATTGACAGATATCTGATCAGGGTGGGCTATACATAGATGATAAAATTGTTGGACTCTCGATAAGCCAATGGTTTTCTTGTCCACTTGCCATCTGGAACTTGTAGTTTTGAATGGAAATCTAGTTAAATCTCGTTAAAAATAATTTAATAGCATCATCTTTATAAGGAATCCTACCCTCCAATCACATCTAGTTTATAGATTATTGCATACATTATTCTAACCTCCTGAAGTTGCCACAGAATAAAAATAAAGACTAAATATATATCTAGATATGACAGCAACATGCTGCCTGTGATGCTTTCTCAAAACTTAAAGTTGTACATCCAGAGATATTGATGAAACTGTTCATGTGTGCTTAGACTACTTAGGTGGCGGCCAACACAGTAGATTAACTTGAAAAGTTAATTAATTAAATTACAATTAACTCAGAAATTAAATTAACCTCACACATTTCTCAGCTCAGTTAAATTAAATGAAGTTAAATTAACCTCCAAAATTCTTCAGTTAAGGTAGCTGGGGCGACAATTATATGGTTGCCTTGACTTGAGTAGTCTCAGCAGAAGTTTTAAAGATAAATTAACCATTTCTGTTGTTTGCACATTTAAAACAGTTTTAAAATAACAAGACAGAAATGTGTTTTGTAACTCTGTTGGGAAGAGATTTGTTCATACAATATTTGTATGCCAAGACATTTCTTCTTGGGGCATTTGTACACATTTTAAACGTTGTAGATACTTGTTAAAAAATAATTATTTTATCTGAAAGAATTTAAAAGTTGTGGCTGTAGATCTGCTGGTGTGGTGTGTTCTCCTATATTCAAACACTAAATTAACACAACCGGGCAACTACATACATAATTTCTATGCACCAAGTTGTTACTTCTGCAGTGTTTTATACAAAATCATTATGTTTGCCCTTTACACACTAGCATTTATATATGTATACACTATTGTTTATGCATCACTAGAACTGGCATGCTTTTGATTAAAGTTGGCCCTGTAAAAATATCCCAAACTGAAGCTATATTACCTTTCTCTACATATTCCCATTAACGGTTATATGTACACATAAAAATATAGATGCCTAGGTCTAATGGCCCCATAGGTCCACTTGGCTGCAAGTTGCCAGCCCTAAATGTTTATTTTAAACAGAGATTTGCATACATGTTAAGTCTCCCGGATTCACCGGGAGACTCCCGGAACTCCGGACTCCCGGAATTGCGCAGAGTGGACAAGGGAAACTTAGTTAAACAGGGTACTGCCTGATATGTAAGGGATTTTTGTCATACCTTAATATATTTCAGGAGTTGAAACAAACTTTGTACTGTAACCAATGTTATGTACTTTACTAGTCCACAAAGAATTTATCTACTGCCAAAATGCTACCTGCTTAAAAATACACCAGCTCTAACTCAAATAACTACAAAGTTGGGGCCAATTGGCCACTGGTCACCAACACATGTGACCACCCCACCAACTAGAAGGATTATGTGCTGTGATGTTCTCCTCACATTCACACATGCCTGCACATGATCTCTCTCATGCTAGTGATTGGAATAGTGTCTGCAGGCCTTCTGAAAACACCTGGATAACATGGCTGTGAACTATCCAGTAATATTGTTAACTGTTAAATGAGCACTTAATTGAGAGTTAATTGGAAATTTGTCAATTAAATTAAACTAACCCCTTTTGGTAAAGTTAATTAATTTAATTAAATTAGCCTTTCTGGAAAAGTTAATTAATTAAATTAATTGTGTTAATTCAATTAACAAATTAACAATTGAAATTAACCCATGCCTGGTAAATGACAGTAAGATTTAAGGGTACAAACTACTTCTTTGTGTAGAAAGGTGATAACTTTCTGGTGTTGGCTTCAGTTTTGTTAAGGCCTTTCCTACGGGAAAATTGCACATGTGAAATCCTGGGCTATCCATGGAAGATTTTATTTTCCAGACTAATTAATAAAACCATTTCTTCAGGACATTGATTTGCGATCTTTGGAGCTATATAAATGTGTAGTTTATCTTTATTGTCTAATAAAATTATATTAGTTTTATTATTAGTTTAGCACTGCCCATGAAAGACATGAAAACACTGTGGGAATGAATGTATACCACAGCCACAGCCACCACCGCCACCACCGCCACCACCGCCACCACCACCTAACCCTCATTCATGTTTCATCTTAAGTTTTTTTGGGGAGGTGGGTTTACACATTTGTATGCTTTTCAACTAAGTTATACCACTAAAATGTATCTATGACACAGTCAACCATATAAGGTGCTGTGCGTAACCCACGCATGTTCCAGTGCCATACCAGAAAATGGTACGTTTGCTGTACCTAATAATTATGTCCCAGGCACCAGATGTCCGATGCAGGTAGCTATCACACCTGAATTATTTCACAACACCTGCAATTAAATTAAATCATTGCATTGTCTCCTTGTCCGATATCAAATAATCTTTCAAATCTGTGCGATTACCTATTAAGCACATTCATCCAAGCAAACAGCATATTTCCATTCACTGCTCAATCTTGCAAGACAGCCCAGACAGCTTTGATCATCTATAATTCTAATCTACTACTCTTTGTTCCCAGTGTTAAGACAAATATCAGAACTAGAGTTTTGTTAGTTGCTGCACTGACTTTGTGGAACTCACTCCCTGTCAGTGTTAAGTCTGTAGGAAGTATAACAATATTTCGCCACAAACTAAAACCCATGTGTTTAAACTTGCTTATCCTCCATAGCTCTCCAGAGTAGCAATCCAACTGTTTACAACTGGAACTGCTTATCAATTAGGAACTGCTTAACCCCTTTTGTTTTGGTATGCTGCCAAGCTTGGGTCTCCCAAGAATTTTAGCGCAAAAGAAGTATTTTCTATATTATATTATATAAACAATATGGCAACTGTAGGAAGCGATAACAAGAAGTCAGATCGATGATATGTAGATTTTTAGTTGTGGCACCGTGAGGCGAGTGCAAGGACAGGAGATAGAAACAATTTGAAACTATACCTATGATCAGTCTTATCAAAATGAACAGAAAATATGGTGGCCAGTTGGGGCAGTATAATATGAGTACTTGTAGCCCAAACTGGCCCGACAGCCCAAAAAAGCTGCCGGGCCAGCAGGGCAGTATTAATGTCAAGGCCTGGATAAATTTGTATACATCTGTCATAGAGATAATCTCTATTAATGTGACAATGGGGGGTACTAATTAAGAATATGCTCACAATCAAATTGAGTTTACTACAATAAATTTTTTTTTTATTTACACTACAGTACAAATAACACATTCCAAACATTAAACCAACTGACAATGAAACACTTAACTCATCTTGTCTCACAGACAGAGTCCCTGGCACACCCCAAACTTTAAACAGCTAACAATAAACCTCAACTACTATAACACTATCTGACAGACTCCCTGGCCAGTTATGACACTGCCTGATTATACACAAGCCTCCCACAAGTCCCAGAGTCTCCTCTCTACATAAACTTATAATATTATTACCTTTTGACAGACCCCAGGAAAGATGAATTAGCCAATGGGTATCACCCATAATTCTTGCCCAACCTCTGGATCATAGCTCTCTAGCTGTACATGATTTGAATTGATAGCGCTGGGTTTCTCTCAAGAGAAAGTGTCAGGTTGTGATGTCTTGTTTATGAAATCAGTGACTCCAAAGGATCAGTGGTCATTAATCTTGCATTAGGACCACCCAGCTTATCTACCACAGACATTTGATAAAGGGCCTAGCCATCACCCTACCCTGTCACAGGCCCTCAAGGGAAGTGATATTACACACAATGTTGCTACACCACCAACCTACCCTTCTATGTAATTTCTACCATTCCTCTATATATATTTAAATAACCCTTACCACATCATCTTCTGATAAATGTTTCTCTAGAACACTGCAGAATTATGCCTCACAAATGAATTAGTTACCTGTGGAAGGTGCTCATATGCAGAGATGACCTGGTAAACAGGTTGCCGTCTGTCTCTCTGTAGTTCCTGCATAACAAGAGAATTTGAACAGATGAATAAACACATTTATGTCTCCAATTGCACAGCTTGGCAGTGGAAATGTAATAGTTTGTAGACCACAGCCCATTTGATGAGTACTTTATCATAGAAAACAACATTTTGCATAAACTGTTGGTAAAAGGTAACTGTTATTGACCAACTACGTACTATTAATGCATCGTACATACATATCCACATAAGATACTTCTATCAAGAAAACACTTCCATCTTGTTGCATAGCAAACGTAGCTTGTAAATATAAAAAACAATTTACATTATTGCATTTTCTGCCTATATTTATCTTTTTTATTATTTATTATTTGTCAAAATTACATTATATAACTCCTTAATATTGCCACACTTCAACATTGGAATAATGGCATTGGGATTTAAATGTGACAGAATAATGAAATTCCAAAAGAAAGCAATGTGTATGATAAATTTAAGTAAATATAATGCACACACTGAACCTATCTTAAGTATAAAATTCCTAAAAGTATCAGATATCTTACAAATTCAAGAATTTTTTTTATTATAAATTGATACATAATAAATTGCCTGGGTACTTACAAGTTAGCTTTACATCAAAATCAAAATATCCATAATTACAAGACACGCATACAAAATGAAACACATATAAGTAGAACACATCACATATTTGCTATGAGATGTATTCAACATAGCATACCAGTTTCCACACACAATAAACAATGCTGTCAAATAACATACCAGTTACCACACACAATAAACAATGCTGTCAAATAACATACCAGTTTCCACACACAATAAACAATGCTGTCAAATAACATACCAGTTTCCACACACAATAAACAATGCTGTCAAATAACATATACTCACAGTCAACGTGGTGTTGTGGCATACACCAAAAAACACTACATACAACAATATAATGACAGGTGTGAAATTCCAAGTTGTCATATTTGTCAAAATATATTGTAATTTTTAACCCAGATAATTATGTATAATAATTTTTTGGAGTATTTATGCAAACATATTATAAAAAAAGTATTGCTAAATTAATTAAAATAATATTTAAGACATATAGAAAGAAAAACACGGGCGGCTCCTATGACAGTGACTAATTTTGGTCTTAATAGGAGTCTCCTGTCCCATACATTAACCAGTAATTTTATTTCTATGCCACATTGTTAAAAGTTGTTTAACTGATTGTGTTTGTCTTTTGCTTGTTGTTAATATGATTTATTAGTTATAACTGTATTTTATGTTGGCATGTATACTGGGACAAACAAAATATTGTCCGATTCTGGTTCTGTGTTGTATGGGATGGGACGGCGAGGTTAATTATTGACTGACACATCATAAAAGATTAATGGAGGACCAAGCATCATAATGATTATGCCCAAATCGTAATGGTTGGCTTCTCTGCTGACGCACTCCACTTTTAAATGTCACATAAATAGTATTATCTAACTAAATTTGCATTACTATTTTATTTGAAATCTAAAACTATAGGTTATTAACTTACCTGCACTGATTTATAGCACCTTTTAATAATTAGTTTCATTATATATTATGACATCACAATTAGCAACATTACATATGCAAGATTAATATTTTCATTAAATTAATATATTGATATACTGCAAGCATGCCATCATACATATGAACATACAGTTAATAACATACATAACAGTTAATAAATTACATAACATACCTGTAGCTGTTCATAGTTCACCTGATTCATTTCATGGGTACCAGTATTAGCACTACTACCCTGTTGGGCTCTTGAAGTTGATGTATATGCCATCAGTGATTGTGTATGAACTATAAGATTACAGTGAGTGTGGCACAACTAACACCTGCTCCACTCCTGGTTGTTCACTCCTCAACCTAAACTCTACTGGCGTATTCCTCGACAGGCCATGTCAACAGCACGTCTATCACCTGACTGTAACATTAACTTCTTGGTTGGTCAATATATAGAATGCCTGGTTGTTGGTTGCTGCAGTTACCTCTGTGGATGATAATATCTGTTGTATTATTGAAGACCATTCATGCAAGACGCGAGAACAGTGCTGCTAAGAATGTGTCATTCATACCCAGTCAGTGGGGCGAAGGAATGTGCCACACTACTACAATCACACCAGGAACTGACACTGTACATAATTATGACTTATAAACTGTTGGACTGAAGTACAAAGTTATGGTAAACTTAGCTATTTGTGCCCTAGCAGGTTCCTGGAGTGTATGGTGGGCATTGTTGTGACACCTAGTGGACAGTCCATGAACCTTTGGTCTATATCGATCACATATCAGCATGTCAAAGTGTAGTGGCTATGTATTTGCGATAGCCAATATACATCACGCAGAGAAGAAGTATCACTGTGCAACCCTAGTAAAATGTACACTTAAATGGAGGCGTCCTTCCTAATTCATGATACCTTTTCAAAAAGTCTGCATATCATCGCTTGTAGCAATGCCAAGCAGGAATATGCTTATCAAAACAATATGTTGATCGTAGGAAGCGATAACATGAAGATTTTGTCTGTTACACCAAGGGGAAGGCAAGGATAAAAATTATTTGAAACAATGACCTGTGATTAGTATGATCAAAAACAATGGTGGCCCTTCGGGCCAGCATATGAAAACTTGTGGCCCAAACTGGCCCGACAGCCTAAAAAAGGCACCAGGCCAGCAGGTCAGTGTTGATGTTGAGACCTAGATAGATTTTGATACATCATGATCATAGGCTACTTCTGTTAAATATTTCTCTAGAACAATGCAGATTTATGCCTCACAAATGAATTAACCAGTAGTTACCTGCGGAAAGTGCTCCTATCCAGGGATGACCTGGTAAACATGTTGTCTTCTGCCTCTCTGTAGTTTCTGCATAATAAGAGAATTTTAACAGATGAATAAACACATTTATGTCTTCAACTGTACGTTTGGTAGTACAAATTTAATACTATTTTGTGGACAATAACCTGTTTGATGAGCACTTTATTATACAGGGTTTTTGTTAAGTGTGGCTATAGTAGGGACCATGAACCCCCAAAGCAGGGACCACTTATCATGCTCAGCCTGTGGCCTAGTCACTATGTATCGCAGAGTACTGTGGTTACACCAGGAACTTGTATATAATGTAATTGTACCTGCATTTTAGGATGTAACATCAAGTTACGCCAACAAATTATTGTAATTAATTTATGTGACCATTTTTGCAAGTTGTGCACATTCCTTTATTAGGTAAACAACATTTTAAAATTTCAGGAGTTTAGTTTATATAGCAATAGAAAATTACTGTTTTGTCTAATCGCCTTTTTCTCCCAAATAGGACAATAATTCCCATACACATGTTCATGACCATGTAACACATTAATGAAAACATTATGAATTATCGCACAGCAACAAATAGTAAATGTTACTAATAGTACCTTGTTAACATGAACATTGGAAATGGTCGTGTGTCCGAAGTTCGTGCATTTCCAAAACAAATTGTTAGAAAAGTTGTTTTTAATGAAAAAATCACGATTATTCGAACGACACAAATTATATTATGTACTAGTCTATAACCTAGGGCCTAGGCTATAACGAATGGTGCAGCAACCAATATACAAGTCATTTTTATAAATACACAGTATCAAATAGTCCGTAGAATTGTGGAGACTAGGTCACTAGTAGTTGTTTGCCACGTGTCAGCAGCGTACGTTAACCAGTTCCACAATAATGGAATACTCAGATGCTATTTAAGTTTAATGTTGGCCAAATTCAGTGCTTTAACATTTCGGAGTATGCTTTAACAAACGTTACCTTTTCTTATAAGTTTGCTTTTAAAAAAATGCCCTATGGACGACTGTCTCTTAGACATCTTATTTTGCTGAACTAGAGCCGCTATGGCACGGTTGCTCTTCTGTCTGCTATGTGTGACATGGTTGCCAATCTGTCCGCTAGGTGCTTGGCAGACTGTCTACTAACTACGAACCACAAGTAACGCTATGAATTGTGGGAAGTAAATATGCTTTGGCGATGCTTAAAATGTCTGTGCGAATGATTTAAAAACTGCCGTTTATTAAAGCAAAATGACATTCGTTGACTGGCACTGCTTTGCTGCCACATGTCGTGATAATCAACAATTGCTGACCTGTCCATGGGACGTCGACACTGCAATGTTTAACGCAAAAGCGGGTCGGTCATTAGCCGATGCGAGGGATAATGAAAATCAGCCTTCCTCTATGATAGCCGCCACAGCCAGGGAAATTACCCAGGTACTGGCTCTTAACAAAAACCATGTCATAGAAAACAACATTTTGTATAAACTGTAGGTGATAGGTAAATGCTACTGACTAACTGCTTACTGTACATCTGAACTATATAAAACAACATGAATATTACAATTTTCACCTAATTTGTTATGGTAGATGAATCAACAAGTTGACTGGTCAGAATTTTTTTTTCATCAACACTGCATCCATATTTAATGTAAAATTATGACACAAATGGTTTATTAGTAGTGCCATATTTAAAAAAATGTGGTGCACTAATAACGATTAGGTAAACATTTTAGGGCACTGAGGCCTTTGGAGGTGGTGCTTAATCGTGGTTTCCCTGGCAACAAGATTTAAACCACGCGGTCAACTTGATTACTAGTCCAAGAGAGGATTTGAACCCCAACAGCTGTGCAAATATGTGCATTTCTCCATATTTTATAAGCCTTCATTTGCTTTCTATTCTTCACTGTGCTGCAAACTTTTAATGCTTGTGTCATTAACTGCCAGAATGTTGCAAAGAAATTATAATCAATCTCAATTCATTGCTGATCTTATAAGGTCCTCCCGCAGTAGCTAACACACATATCCACACATGTCCATACTCTGGAAATATCTGTACTATAGTCAGCTTCTCTCACCATCGTTAGATCTTTGTCTCTCCTACTCCCTCCCCACAATCCTGCATGTGGCAACATTTCACAATGGGCTAAATTACTAGTTACTAATTACAAGAGAGTAAGTCAACTGCATCACCAGGAGTACATCACCAGATAATATATATTGGAGGCTGGACCTGGGAGGGTATTCTTCTTTTTCTTCATATATTAGAAGAAATACTCCAAATCTGATCTTCAAATATTATATTTGCAACCTATGGTGCATTCGCAACAATGGCGTTTTTTTAGAGATAGTGAGTCCACAACATCCATTGCACTGTGTGGGATGTTTTACTTCCCCTGGCAGACACAAGGTAGATGGGATAAGGCCATTAGTGCGTTTTCCGAAAGACACAGGCAATGTTGGACACAAGGTAGATGGGATAAGGCCATTAGTGCGTTTTCCGAAAGACACAGGCAATGTGGGATAGTAGGTCACGGTAAGTAACTGGGAGACGAAATTTACTAAGGGGTAAGGGACCAAGTGGTATGTCATTAGGCTGTATAAGTATCTAGGGGTAAATCTCTGGGGTACGTCATGTACATACATAAGAAATAGAAGGCAAATACACCATTGCTTACCTGGTCGGTATCATCGTCATCAGGTACAGTTGCTTAAGAAATTGAAGATGTTGCAGCACCAGAGATATTATGTTATATTTTCATGTATATGTGAATATGAATCAGATGGTGAATTGGTCGTGGGAGGCATAACATGTGCATCATTAATTTATGTAAATACTGTTAGAGCAACAATGCTTAGGGAAATCCCATTTTAATTCATACATGTCAAAAAGGCCCAAGTTAGAAAATTGTGTAATATTTTCAAAATGCCTGGTTTACGCTATTAAATATTACAGCATATATTATATTCACTCCACTTATTGAATGGTTCTGCACATATATACAGTGTGGCTCAAAATAAATTTCAAATGTTGAAGCATCAAATATGAAAAATAGTGACTACCTGGTACACCATAGCCACTACACTACACTCACTAGCCTAGGCCCAACAGTATATAGCCCTAGCCTAGGCCTAGCCCTACTTAGGCAGGCTCGTCCGCCCCACTCTTGGTCTCTGGGGTGGGCATCTGGAGAGGGATTTGTCAACTCGCCGATTTGGGCTTTCCGTAGCCAAATGGCTACGGAACTAATAACTTAAGTTTTAAAACCAATACGCACTAACCGTTTCACGTGTATTCTGTGACATACAACCGACACTTGGGCGTCAAGAAACTGAAGAAATGTGCTCCAAATAATTATTTATGAGTACATTTATCGGTCACACAGAAAAGATTTCATAAATAGCCGCCATACTGTGCAATGCGTATGATTTCGCCGAATGAGATCTTCGCCTATACAACAGCAACAGCCAGATAGAAAAAATAGTATGGCGATTGACTTTGCCTAAGCCCTACTAGGCTAGGGCCTAGGCTAGGGCTAGGCCCGGGCAGCAGCGCTAGACTACAGAAATGTCATCGGACATTTCTGTAACCATGCTGGGAAGGATTGTCATACGATACGGCAAGACACAATTAGTAATTATTCATAGAACTCAACCTAATGAAAATAAACATCATGTAATACTTCTTTTTACAAGAGCAATTCGGTAATCGTCTGGCATTATCGCCCATCCACCCCCGAATTCGTGAACATTTGGGGTTAACCGCCCGCCTTCTCGCATTACAGCCCACCCCATCTCGGCCACATCCATAAAAATAGCCGTGATCAAAATGTACCCAATAAACATGCAGATATGCCACACAGTGGGCAGCAAATTGTCGAACATTCTTCGTGTCGTCTGCGTCGTTGCTTCTATCGATGGATGGCGCTTCGATCAGCGTGCAGTGAATCGCTCTCAAACTCGCAACTTTTGTATTCTTTTTATATAATTTAACTGTATCCATATAATAGATCATGTAATCATAAATATTTCCTCCAACTGTAAGACTTCAAAGGTTAAGAAATAGTGAGATTTGATCGACGGCAGGTATATCAAAACGTACCACAAACGACAACACCAACGCCAACGGAACGGTTGACTCGTGGCGGCCTCGTGCGGTCTGACCGTGGGGTCTAGTCCCTAAGATCAGATAGGTTTATTAAGGCGTTCTGACCACGAGAGCAGTAATGCGCAAACAGAAGAATAGTTTAATTGACAAACAACATCAATTAGGTATATGTCTGTAGCCGGTTTCAAATGACGAACGTCCACCCGTGACCCAAACTCCTCACCAGTAACTATATATCATTCGGCAGGTGGCGCCATGTTACGGTCTTTGAAAAATGTAGAGGATAACAGCTATAGTGTTAGTTGAGCCATTTTTCATTCTTTTTTATGTCTAGGGCGCAATCATATTCATAAGTCAAAATTATTTTACTCACATAAACTAAGATTGTAAGCAGATCACTTTATACCAAGATAATATATCTATCATGCATAGATAATTGTATATAGGTGGTTCAAAAAGGATTGGTAAGCTTGCTCAACTAACACACGTTTGATGTGGGGTAAGTTGAGCCACAGTGTTTCGTAAATGCTTTATGTGTATAATTTACGTAGGCCTTTTACAACATATTCATAGCAACTCAGCCAACACTTCTGCCCAATGGGTACAACACGTATCTGACAAGTCTGCACTCTTAATTAATAAGTCGACACACTTAATTAATATTGACTTAATCATAGGCCAACCGCAACCAGTGTAACTAAATGTCAATATGTTGCCTTGTGGCTATCCGATGTCCCAATTTGATCGTAACAAATAATTTCTTGATGTATTTTGGGGTAAAGAACACTCGATTTCGTTCTTTAACCGCTGCTCAACTAACCCTCCCCTAGGCCTTGGGGGGCTCAACTTACCCCGTTTCGAAAATTAAGCTTATTTAATTAACTTCTAATTAATGCGTGAAGTGACGTAAATAATCTTCTTCTATGTGCATGGTTAAACCATTTGTAAGTTCACAAAAATAAAGTCTGGTCACGTGCGTTGATATAGTTTGTGGGGCGCGAAAGCGTAGCGGTTAGAACGTCGGCTCTCAATTGAGAAAACCCGGGTTCGAATCCTCTTACTGCTGTTTCGAAGCTTTGACAATTTCATTCATACCACGTTGCCACAGTTCACCCAGCTATAAACATGAGTACCTGGCTATAGACATAGATGGATATCGAAAATAATAGTCTTCGCGCAGTAATTGCAGCGTGGCTGAAATCTTCCCAGATAAGTCGAAATGACGCTGGAATGAACAGGTTTGCCAGGGGTGAAGTGTAAAGCGCTTTGAACAGTCCCAAAGACTGGATACCGCGCTGTATAAGAACGTACCTTTATAGTTTACACACCAGCAGACTTTAATCACAATTACCAAAAGTTTCGAAAAACATCAGAAAACATACTTTTAGCTCACATGTTATACGTCAGTCGTGTTCTAATAACATGTTCAATCGCTGGGTGGTACCATGTAACTGACGCTGCTGTAGTTTCTGGGGAAATTTGGGGGGCTCAACTAACCCAGTGACTTAACTAAAACTGCCTTCCCCTATATTCCGTTAAATATTGCATTGGTGGAATCACACTCCTCAAAAGTCCTATTCAAGTTCCAGCATCTCAGTCAGTTCAGTCCCAGCCATCAGACGTCCAATACACCAAAAGAAAACCATTTTTGTATGAAAGCCACCAAAACGCAACACTATTTCATGTACGTTGCTTCCAAAATTTTTGCTGATGCTGATAATTATGATCGACGGCTTTCCACCAGAGAGGCTGGACAAACGTGATGACTGGTGTCGTCGGCGTGTATGTTCACACACATACTTAAAAGTCGAAAAGATACATGTGACTTCACTCGAACTCATGTCAGTCATCGGAAGAAACATCACTGATGACTTGGTGGGGTAGTTGCCATGACGAACCATGCTTGTGAACGAAACGGGAGAAACGTCTTCCAGAGAATATCGAGATGGGCTGTTAGGTCACGTGCCTTCATGCCGACTAACTTATGAAATTCAAGGCCATGTCGTTCTGTTCTGTGGAAGCGGACCTATATTCGTCCGATCTAGCGTCTGTGCCATTGACATTTCCTCTTGGAACAGATTGTCATTGTAGTAATTATTCCAAACCGTGAAGTGGCTGTTGAAAGTGTCTACTAGGGAATGTGACGCAACGTAATGATGAACCTGCACCCCAATCGAACATGTAGTGACGCAAGTAGAACTCTGTGAGGAGTTGCCTGCATAATCGCCTGTCCAACATATGCTATTTTCAAATGGGCATATAACCCAACAATTATTCCTTCTAGCAGATGCTTCAGATTTTTGTTGGAGGACGTTGACACATTCCATACCAGATTCCATTCCGTGGTAAGATGAATATTACTCAGGCAATGTTTTCACTTATTTGATGTCGTTCCGAATCAGTTATGCAGTAGTTTGTAGGTCCTACAATGTTTATTTTGTTAAAGTCATTGTCATCCTTTTGACGAACAGAACATTTGTGAAGTACATCGTCAGCAGTGGTCTTGAATGTGACTATGTTGGCTTTTCCATTGGGCAATTATTATAATCAGATTACCAAATGTGTTCTTGGAGGTTTGTTTTCGTGTACTTTTCCCCATACGGTTCAATTTCCGAGTCATTCATAAACACATGCGTTGTGTCAACCATATCATGAATGGTAACTTTCTCATCGCCATTCCATTCCAGAAAAACGGCAACCTTAATAAATGCATTTTTTCTTTTTTCATCAGCTGGTCTTCGACTTTTCTTCTTCTTTTGGATACTTATGCAGGCCATCCTCGGGCTTTTGAAAAAAAAGATTCGAGCGTATACAATCTGCCGGGGATTTATTGGATCATTCTGAAAAATGTTACTTGACTTACTTTGACTTAAGAAGCCTTTTTAAATAACCCCGGCGGAGCATACACTATCAACGACTCCTTTCCACCGAACACGGTTTTGGGCTTAGGATTCCAGTGATTTCCATGTGTATTCTGCTTTTGACTTACATCATATATGTCGTTTTGATCATCGATATGGACTTCTATGTTATTCTGCAGTGTCTCATTAACTTCCATATTGTCTCATGGTCTAAGCTATCAAAGGCTTTTTCGAAGTCAATAAAATGAATGTAAACAGGAGAGTTCCATTATATAGACTGTTCGATTATAATGCGAAGTGTTGCGATATGGTCGGTGCGTGATTTTTCCTGACGGACGTCTGCCGGATGATCCGTTAGTTTTGAGTCAAATGCCATTTTCAGCCTCTCCAAAAAGATTCTGTTTAGGGCCTTCGCTGGTACAGAGAGAAGCATAATTCCTCTATAGCTTTTGCATTCCCTAATTTCTCCTTTCTTTGGTAGTTTGACCAAATATCATTCTTCTCTATCCCTCTGTGTCTCCTTTTCGTCTCAGATTTTCTGATTGATTTTATAGAGCATGTTAGTTGACATGCTTAAGTCTGCCTTCAGTGCTTCCGCCAGGATGATGTATGAAGCTGGAAAGGCAACACCGATTGCACGCGAGATGACCAAATACAAATTAGCTTTACTAGGTCTGTGTGAGACTAGATGGACAAAGTCAGGACTGACAAAGCTTTCATTTGGAGATATGGTAATATACCCAGGACACGAAGAGAACAATGCCCCGCACACACAAGGAGTGGCACTTCTGCTATCAAAGGAAGCACAAAGAGCATTAATTAGCTGGGAGCCAATCAACGCGATGATCACCAAGGCCAAATTCAAGACAATTCAGTGCAGAATCAAACATAACATCATACAGTCCAAAGAACGATCCCGAAGAAGAAACAAAGGGGAACTTCTATAACACATTGCAGCAGACTGGAACAAAGAAAGAACAAATAAGTGACCATAGTGAAGGGTGACTTGGACTAGGACAAATGAATGAGAATTGAGAAACGTTTGCGGATTTCTGTGCACATCTAGAATCAAGTACAGTGTAGAATTCCTAAATGACAAAAGAATAACCAAGACACTCTCCAACCGATGCCAAGCACTACGAGACATGACTGAGGAGGAAGACAGCTGTACCTTAGACTTTCGATCCACACGTCAAGGAGGTGTGGACAAAGACATGCGAAGAAAGATTAGGACACAAGAAGATGTAACACAAGCCGCGGATGTCAGCTTATATTGGAGAAGATTAACGAAAGGAAGAGAAAAAGGAGATACCTTGTGATGTTGCACTAGAACACCAGAAGCTACAGTTCAAGAGAAATACACACAAGCTAGGAAGTCAAAGTAAGTGTCAGAAGAAACAAAAGAAACTATACAGAGAATCTGGCGAAACAGGCAGAAGAGGCTGCACCCAAAAGAAACACGAATGAACTCTATAAAAGCACCTAAAAGTACAATTGAACAAAATCGTGTCTTCCATCTGAGAACGTGGATTGCTTACATATATACTTATGGAAAATACACGCCACGCATGTAACATGATGCACAACTGAACTTGCTTGAACGCATACAGATGAGAGCAACTAAAATTATTCCAGAACTGAGATACCTTAGTTGTGAAGAACGCCCGAAAGAATGTGGTTTAACAACTCAAGAAACAAGGAGGTTAAGAGGAGATCAGATTGAAGTTTCTAAGATATTGAATGGGAATGAAAATATTGATAAAAATATGTTATTCTCACTCAAGAAAGATAGTAGAACTAGAGGACATCAGGTAAAATTAGTATAGGATTAGTATATATTGGATATCAGGAAGTACTCGTTCTCACAGAGGACAATAAATGAATGGAACAAATTGTCTACGGATTGTGTAACTGCTAGCTGCGTGAATGTGTTTAAAACCAAGGTGGACACATATCTCAGGAGGGCGGGATACACGTAGATTAATATTTTTGGACTCTCGATAAGCCAATGGTTTCCTTGTCCATTTGCCATTTGGGTCTTTGGCTTGGATGTCAAATCTTTTTAAATCTTGTTAAACTGAAAAATATGGCATTCGATCAAAGCTGATAGAAAGGTGAATGTTTCCCGTCTTACCGCCTAGGCCAATGGGTCAACAAAGTATATACCAAGAAAATTCTCATTAATTTGTCAATAGATTTCACTTGCAAAAGTTTCTTCAGATTTTTGTGAGACCGGCATATTCTACATATGGCAGAAACCCCCGACCAATATGCGACTTGCCATACATGTGCGAATAGATTTTGTACAGTGGCAGTGGCATCTTTTCGTTCGTCGTGAATAATCGAAAGTATTTAACTAAAAGTAAAAACAACAATTTGTTTGCAATCACTCGATAAAATACGTACAAAACCTAATCCTAGCCTAGTATTGGAAATACTTAACATCGGTAGGTATAGCCTTATACTATGATATAGCTCTTTATACTCATAGAACAAAATCTGAAGAAACTTTTGCGGCATAGATCTAGTGACAAATTAATTAATACTTTTTAGTATATACTATGTAGTCCCATTGGGAATATTTCCTATTGGTAATTTTAGCCATATACTATGATATAGCCCATTCTGCGTATAAACACCAACTTCGTTTACCTTAGCACTATTTCAGGATTTTATAAAAAAGAAAATCTGAATATCAAATATCTTTACATCCAACGTATGAAGTTTGGTGTTTTGAAAATGTCAATTGTACAACACGATTAACATATGTCATAAAGGAACGATGCTCTGCATGCTAAGATAAAAATATTGCAGCAGAAGTACTGTCGTCTAAAAGAGTGACAGGATCAACAAAGAAATCAAGCAAGAAAAAGGAATATTGTAGCAAAATAGCAGCTTCTGACCGATGAATTGTCAAAACTTCTTTTTGGTCCTGCTCTGAATTTTGTTTCGACTCCCATTCAGATGGTGTCAAGGAAACCAAGAGGAGCACGGCCGGTGGACTGCAGTTGAGGAAACCAAGAGGGGCACGGCCGGTGGACTTCAGTTGAGGAAACCAAGAGGAGCACGGCCGGTGGACTGCAGTCGAGGAAACCAAGAGGAGCACGGCCGGTGGACTTCAGTTGAGGAAACCAAGAGGAGCACGGCCGGTGGACTGCAGTTGAGGAAACCAAGAGGAGCACGGCCGGTGGACTGCAGTTGAGGAAACCAAGAGGAGCACGGCCGGTGGACTGCAGTTGAGGAAACCAAGAGGAGCACGGCCGGTGGACTGTACTTGAGGAAGGAAGAAAACAACGGGTTTTTTTCAGTGCCAATCAACACTTCCAAAAGAGATTGCTGTTTATTCATTAGTGAAACACTAACTTGATAAAAGATCATCAATATGAATTCCAGTTAAACACCAATTATAAATTCAACCTCAAAAATACCAATTCCAACATACCAATTCCATATCGAAATAACAGTATCGTAACAAAGCAACCGTATACTCAACGCCAAATAAATGATATATGTCTTAAAGCTTTATTTAATTTCTGCATAATATATATTATTATATCACATAATGGGTAACAAATGTGATATAATACATACACGCACGCACGCACGCACGCACGCACGCACGCACGCACGCACGCACGCACGCACGCAACACACACACACGGACGCACGCGCGCGCGCACACACACACACACACACACACACACACACACACACACACAATATGTTCTTACAAAACTACATGATGTAATTGAAATGTGACACCAATTACATTTTCATCAATTCCAATTACTTTTAAAAACAACATTCCGTTACTTATGTTATGTCAATTTTATGACAAAATGATAGAAGTTGTAAGGTGACGTTTATCGGTCGCCAGCGTAGGTCAACTGCTCTTTACCACAACGGTTGTTTAGACTGGTCGGACAGAGACGGCGGTTGTATCATAAGACCGGTGTGTTGTTCATTGACGTCCGTCGACAACAGATAGTGATCCACGTGCCTCGGCTAGGCCTCGAGTCCACAAAAGGAAGTTTTTGCTTGACGGTTATATGAAATGTTACATTGTCGCTGTCTGACATTGACAAATAACGCGAATATACGAATGACGCAGCCGAACGGAAGGTTCGGTCATGCAAAGGCACCTGGTTCTTGTTATCAGGAAATTGATCTAGGAAATCCGCTCCGTGTCTAACCGCCCTATTAATCATGTTAATTATGTGCGCACGAGTGCTCTCGGACGTATGCTATAAACACCAAGACATGAAAAACCCCTAGTGTCGTGGTTATATACAAATCGGGTTAATGTGTTTGCACTGTACATGCTGTCAAGTTTAATGCCACCCTCCCATTTGGTGTCAAGGTTTGCTTTCTCCAAAGACATCTCTACAACGGCATAACGATTTAGACACAAAATATATTTATTCCGATCTTTTCATACCAACGTAAAACCATAATTATTATACATAGGCATTATGTGGCCGCGGTGGCGCACGGATGGTTCTGTCCTGTGATTATCCTAGCAGCGCTACCGCAGGGGAATTTCAATGGGACGGCCGAGGTTAGTAACGATTCAGCCGTTAGCTTCGTGAATCGGTTGTGTTCGTCCAGTTTTTTCTAACAAGATTTAACAAGATTGCCTTCCCAAACAACAAGTTCCAGATGGCAAGTGGATAAGGAAGCCATTGGCTTATCGAGAGTCCAACAATTTTCTCATCTATGTGTAGCCCGCCCTTATCAGATATCTGTCAATTTTATTTTTAAACATATTCACACTACTAGCATTCACACAATCATTTGGCAGTTTGTTCCATTCATTTATCACCCTCTGTGAGAAAGAGTACTTTCTCATGTCCAACCTACACTGCTCTTTAACTAATGCTGCTTTATGTCCTCTGGTTCTAGTGCCTTCTTTAAGTTTGAAGAACATATTCCTGTCAACATTCTCATAACCATTCACTATTTTAAACACTTCTAATAGGTCTCCTCTTAGTTTCCTGATCTCTAGTGTTGTCAAACCACATTATAATAAGCCGATTTCGTAACTAAGGTCTGTCAATTCTGGAATTATTTTAGTTGCTCTTCTTTATATTCTTTCTAGCTTGTCTATGTCCTTTTTACGATACAGCCTCCATGCTTGAATACAATATTCCAAATGTGGTCTAACTATTGCTTTGTACAGGGGTACAATTAGTTGTTTCTCCTTATACGTGATAGTTCTCCCAATTAGCCCTACAATTTTATTTCCTTTCGAAGCAGCAATCCGACATTGCTCTGAAAGTTTCATGTCAGCACTAAATGTTACTCCTAAGTCCTTTTTTGTGTGGCTCTACCTAGTACAGCATCCCCCATTTTATATTCTTCGTCCATGTGGCCATGTCCTATGTGTATGCATTTACACTTCCCCAAATGTAATAACATTTGCCATTTTTCTGACCATTTAACTAATTTATCTAGTTCATCCTGTAAACTTTGTTTATCTGTATCATTAGTAACCTTTCTGAATACTTTTGTGTCATCTGCAAATTTGAGTACTTTGCTAGATATGTCATCTTCCAAATCATTTATATATATATATTAAAAACAGTATAGGGCCTAATACTGATCCCTGTGGTACCCCACTCAAAACAGATTTCCTGTTTGAAATCTCACCATCTACTATTACTCTCTGTCTTCTGTGTGTTAGCCAAGCTCCTATCCAGTTGATTACATCATTACCTATACCATGGGCTTTTAGTTTAAGTAACAATCGTTCAACAGTATGTTCTCGTGGCAAAGACAAGATCGGCAGGTGGCCATCTATAACGGTATCGACGAATATGACGTCGTCGCACCGGTAAGTTAGTAAAGTTTTTCATCAGCATTTAAAACATCTGAAACAATAGCTATTAGCAAACATACTGCTGGCTCCGTTTGTTGTAGCCTAAGCTTTCGAATAAAATGCCTGCTGGTTGTACTAACATTAGTAGGGAACATGTATGTGATATACATTGATCCAACATAAGGCAGGTGAGGGCCGCTCATAGAAATATCTAGATACGTATTTAGGCAACAAAACACTCTCTGTAAGTCTATGACGTCTTTTCCGGCTTGTCAACTGTGCTCGTTTGCTTTAATGACAATCGGGTTCAATCGTACTAACATAAGTTTCTTTATAAACCTTGGTCAACAAGGAAGTTATGGTTTGTCAAGTCATAGAATGCATATTTCACGGAAAGACTCCGACCGACCCAACTTGGCAGCATTCCATGAGTGTCGGCATCGCGTCGGCATAAATTAGAAAATTCCCCGATCCTGGGAATGGGAATACTCTTAGCAGACGAAATGGGAGTAGGCGAAATGGGGACACCCCAATTCACCTAGTCGGACTAAATGTTATTCAAACTAACTCTGCTGAAACAATGCCACCAACTAGTATCAACTGTTATCACTTATGCATGTGTTGGCCGGCATCAAGGGTGTAGAGTACATACGGGCTTAAGTCCGTATATAAACACGCCTTCCGTTTAAACGCAGTCACGTCGAATGCTAGCTAATCCGTAATTAGTCATACCAAAATATTGTCATATTATTTCATGATTCTCTCGAATTTCGAAAAATGTGCATTAACCAATCGTCATACAAAGCAGTTCACTTCAGTGTTCGGCCGGTGCCAACGACATTTTCAGATACTACGGAATGCTAGTCCGAATTACCCAATGTGAACACAGCCCAGGGCTTTAACAGAGGCCAGCATCGCATGCGCTATACACGACCAAACTTCGGTCCAAAACAGTTTCAATTTGACTATTAACATTTGTACAAGTATTCATGTTTGCATAACCACCCCATCGACTGACCAAAAGAACACTGGGAAAATTTGTCAGGTGTAATGTGTCTATTAGGGGAGGCAGTGTTAGTAGAGCCACTGGGTTAGTTGAGCCACCCATGTTTCCCAGGAAACTACAGCCGCGACAGTTACCTGGTACCACCCAGTGGTTGTACATGTTATTAGAACTCGATTTGCGTATAATAGTTTACGTTTGTCACAACAGTCAGAACATGTGAGCTAAAGTATGTTTTTTGATGTTTTTCGAAACTTTAAATAATTTTGATTAATGTCTACTGGTGTGTAAACTATCAATGCACGTGACCAGACTTTATTTTTGTGCACTTACTAATGGTTTAGCTATGCACAGAGAAGACGATTATTTACATCACTTCGTGCATTAATGAGAAGTTAATTAAATAAGCTTAATTGTTGAAATGGGACTACTTGAGCCACCCAAGGCCCAAGGGATGTTTAGTTGAGTGTTCGTTACCCCAAATACATAAAGGAATTCATTTTATCCGAGCAAATTGGGACATCGAATTGCTACAAGGCAAAATATTAGCAGTTAGTTACACTGATTGCTATTTACCTGTAAGTTTACATTAATTAAGTGTGTTGACTTATTAATTAAGCGTGTACATTTGTCAGAGACGTGTAATGACCATTGGGTAGATGTGTTGGCTGAGTTGTTGTGAATTGTTTTGTACACGGCCTACGTAAATTATACAAATAAAGCATTTACCCAAATTATGCTGCACTGTGGCTCAACTAACCCTACACCAAGTGTTAGTTGAGCCAGTTTACCAATTCTATTTAAATCAGCTATGTATAATTATTATATGCATGCATTCTGAATATGACTGCGCCCATCAAAAAGAATGAAAAATGGCTCAACTAACACTGCCTTGTCCTATTAATTTTCTAATCCACAATCGTTCGTAATCGTAACGCAATCGGTTCGTATCTATTCAACCAAACAAATTATGTCGCATGATTTACATAGTTAATTATTATGTTATTTTAACGTCAGTAGAAAGTGTACACGCATGGGTAATTATTTATAACATCACATTAATTTTATACAAAACAGGGCAAAGTGACTATATCAGGATGGAAGGACGTGTTACGTAAACTGGCTAATCTAAGACGCTAAAATGTACCTTGCATGCATGCATGCATGAATGTATGTATGTATATGTTATATACATGCATACTTACAAACATACATACGTACGCACGTGCGTGCACGTGTGCATGCATACATACATACATACATACATACATACACACACGCACGCACGAACGAACGCATGCACGCACACACGTACACACGCACACGCACGCACTCAATCCAACTTACTACGAAGCTACGAAGAGGCGAATGACAAGTCTAGGTTAGTGCAACACGGTTATTAGCCACAAGCAGCGACATAATTACTGATGCTCTCTGGTGATAGCACGCGAAGTAACAGCTTGTACTACTGACGCCAGACGACCGCTGATAGCGGCCAAACAGAGTGTTCTGTCGGCCTGACAACTAGAAGGATATTGGCTAGAACGTAACAATTTCCACTTTCAGCAGTATTGTTAAAATGCGCCGTTTAAGTGAATCAATCGCTTAATAGAATATACTATAAATGCTCTGTCCAGAAATAACTATATTAAGCGGAGTCTACTGTACTACAATTAAAATGTTTGTATTAGTAATAAATCTCCGTGCATTTTAATCTTATTTCCCAATATTTTTGCAACATCCAGCCCAATGACACCTGCGTTCATTCGCAGTTGTAACTGACTTTTAAGTACTATAACTCGACAGCTTTGACTCCACGCTGCACACACACAAAAATAATTTTATTTTTCACACTCAACCCTACACAAGTACATAAAAACATTCACACATCGTGTCCAATAAATGTGTTTATGTAATGACGTGGATCCTAGTTATAACTACCACAATAATTTCAATGCACTGCATCATATGTCCGGCAGGTGGCGCCACAATCTGTGAAAAAACCAAGAACATGTACTCCATTAAGAAAATTCATTACCGTATCCATGATCTTTCACATACGGTCCCTTATTTTAATTATGCGTTATTACAATTTCCATATTTGGCAATATACGTCAAATCTCACTCAGTCAGTCCTCTTCGCTCCCACTGGAGCATAAGGCGCCAACAAATCTTCTCCAGCCAGCACGGTCTTGGACGAGTCAGTTCCATCCATGTCTTCCCACCCATCTTCATCTCTTCTTCAACCATTCTTCTCCAGGTGTGCAGTGTTCTGCCTCTTTTCTCAGGTGGAGAAAAGAGGCATGACATGCGGAGAATATGACCAGGTCATCTCCACCTTCTCTTTTTCACCTCATCGACGATGTTATTGGTGTTGGTTCGTTCATATATGTCTTTGTTTGTCACGCGTTGTTCCCAACTCAATTTTAGGATTCGTCTGAGGCACATTCCCTCAAAACCTCGTCCAACTGCACATGAACGTCTTTAGTTAAGTACACAAAAGGCCGCCAGGCTTATATTATACAGGCATTCCTGGTCGTGACTGCCCATTCTTTGAAGTGACGAGTGCGCACGAATGGAATGCACTTGCTGCTTTGTGAATGAGAACAGTCACAACTGGTACTACAAAGGCTGTAGAAATGTTCGACAGTCCGCACTGTTCGCTGTGGAAACTTGAATATCGGGAAAGCCCAAATATCCATGTTGTGCAATTCCATGTAACGAACAGCGAGACACGAGAGGGGATGGTGTATGCGTGTACTGTCTGTTATAGGCACATATCTTCAACACGCTGACAGTTCTTTGACGTTGAATTTGTGAAACAATTTGACATACATTAATCGTTCAGGATGCGAGAGAGAGAGAGAGAAAGAGAGAGAGAGAGGGCGCGTTACGTTTTATGCGGTGGGGGATACAGAGTAAATATCTGTATTTTTTACTGGCATTTACAACTATGCTGCGCCAATTATGACCTACATTCACAGAACACTATACCAATGCCAATAATGATCCCAAACTAGTGGACAGCAAACAATGAAGAACATTACGACGTCGCAGTATTTCCAATATAAACCTTCCTGCTGTTATACTGCTATAGCGCTGCTGCGGTCTACCTAGAGCAGACTCGTTGTGGAATATCCTATGTTAACGCCGCCAATCACATGACAAATTAGGATGCATAGAAACGTGTAAACAATAACCAACCAGGAAGTGTTGTCCGTATACCTGACATTATGTGGCCGCGGTGGCGCACGGTTGGTTCTGTTCTGTGATTATCTCTGCAGCGCTACCGCAGGGGAATTTCACTGGGACGGCCGAGGTTAGTTACGATTCAGCCGTTAGCCTCGTCAATCGGTTGTGTTCGTCCAGTTCAACAGCATGTTCTCGTGACAAAGACAAGATCGGCAGGTGGCCATCTATGACGATACCGACGAATACGACGTCGTCGCACCATTAAGTTACTAAAGTTTTCCATCAACATTTAAAACATCTGGAACAATAGCTACTTTCCGAAAAAAAACTCAAAACATATTTATTCCAAATTGCAATTCCACCATAAATCTTCAGTTATCCCTCATTCTAATAATGACTTTTGAGCGTCCCTGTTCACGATTATGCTTAATGAATCTGCTTTGTTTGCCTCTGAGCTCAGGTTCCTATAACATAGGCGCCATAGAAGTTTATTATTATTATAATTATTATATAGCGTGGTATCCAGTCCTTGGGACTGTTTAAGGCACTTTACACCTCACCCTCTGGCAGACCTCTACATTACAACACCAACTCGATTTCTTTGGGAAGCATACAGCCACGCGAAGACTATTCGTTCACATATCAACAACTGTCTACAGCCACGTACCCATTTATACAGCTGAGTGAACTGGAGCAACATTGAGTGAACGAAATTGCCCAAGCTTCGAAACGCCAGCACGAACATTCGATTCTCTCGATTGAGAAGACAATGTCACCGCGCGATGTACATTAGCAATTTGTTAGTTAACATTGGGCCACTGGTATTACTACGTGCCCACAACATAAGACTAGATTCCGTGCACTGACGTGTTTAGCGTCACAAGAGGGAGGAGCAATGGTGCTCAACTAGTCAATAGTCTTTACTCGGTCTTATACATAATGCTAACATTTTATTTCTAAGTCAAACGTGTCCAGTATAAATAATTCGCTACTACCTCTACGTTAGACTACCTTTGACTTCGGCTTAGACCGAGCAACAAAGGCGCACTGAATAGTTGCATATCAAATTCCGTCAGTGATTTATCAGTTCTTAGTAACATGTACTGTAGGCCACAGTTAAACCTGGTACCGTGACGTCTTTAGAGCTCTTGTTATATGCTGGTAATGGATCTGTCCACACGACCAACGTCATTGTTTGAAGAATCGACTGATTAGAAACACTCATTGAAGCCTGTTTCAGTAAATACAGTGATAAGCATGCAATACGCCAATGGCATGTTGTCACTAATAATTTCTCCACAAACGTATGCATAAAAGTGGAAAATAGAAATATTACCCTCCCTCACCCGACCACAGCATACGATCCGACAACGTAGGGAATTGACGTGTTCCTCTCGCGTCGCCACGTACATCCAATCAAGTGTCTTTGTCACCATAATATGTTTTTGAATTGGGTCTGTATGAGGGAACAGCAGTATGGTTGCTTATAAAATTCTGGATCATATATTAAATCTATGTTGTTGAAATGTATGCTGGACATGGTTTGTTTCACGAAATTCATATTTACTTGAACAATTTAATCCCACCTCTCTCGTATTTTCTGCCATTTTCCCCACACCCTGCTGCCTTTCCCAGGTGTTTCTTCACACTATCACAACATTGTAATGTTGGTCTTCCTCTTCTCCTTCAACTATACCCTGTTGTCCCTGCTTTCGTTTTGCTCTCTTCGAACCCGGTTGTTCCCAGCTACCTGTATCTGCTACTCCTGTCTCTGTAAAAAACATCTAAAGGAAACAGAAGACGACACATCTGCCCACAGAGTTTAACTAAAAGAGGGAGTAGCCTTAGCACTGTGGAAATTATTACATATGTTATTTATAGACAATGTTGTTCAATCTTAATAATACATTAATGCATACAACTCAATAAGGGTACCTAAACGCATGGTCATGCTAATAAAGATAATATTTATTTGAATACATAACTAGGTACGCAGATGAATGAATCTTCTCCAGGTGCGCAGTGTCCTGCCTCTTTTTCACGTGGAGTCCATTTCAAAACGGCGTATAGAAGACTATTTCTGTCCATGCGGAGAACATGGCCAAGCCATCTCCATCTTCTCTTCTTCACGTCATCGACCGACGATGTTGTTGATGTTGGTGCGTTCAGATGTGTATTTGTTTGTCACTCGTTGCACCCAACTTAATTTCAGGATTCGTCTGAAGCGCCTTCCCTCAAAACCGTTGAGTCGGCTTTCTTTCTACGTCAAATAACTCTTTCAAATAGGTTCTATATTAAACACGTACTTACGCACTCACGTACGCACGCACACACACAAACACACAAACCCACACACAACCCCCCCCCCCCACACACACACACACACACACACACACACACACACACACACACACACACACACACACACACACACACACACACTGTGGAAAATTTAATATCGGGAATACCCAAATGTCAATGTTGTGCCATTCCTTGTAGCGAACAGTGAGACACGAGAGCGGCTGGTGCATGCGTGTACTGTCTGTTATTGGAACATATCGTATACACGGGAGAGTTCTTTGACTTTGAATTCGTGAAACAATTTGACATACATTAATCAGTCTAGATGCATATTACTTGTGCAGAATTCGTTAGTTTAGACCCATATTTAACAGGGCGACTGTTCGTATGCACTTGCTATCGTTCGGTATGTTTACAAAAAGTAGCTCACGGGTTGAAAATAAGTTATATTTTGAATATAGTACACAATTTGCATTATGAAGGTGCTGGCCAATCAATAATACTAATAATAATAATGACAATAATAACAACAATAACAATGGTAGCAATAATAACAACAATAATAATGATGATGATAATGACGATAATAATAATAACAATAATAATAATCAATTGTACAATCAGAATAGTTAATAACATTAAATAAAAATATTAAACAGTCCTGTTACTAGGCTGCCTGTCAAATATCAAAGAACAGTTTGGACATGTATGTGGAAACATCTACAGGGAGAGACAGATAGAGAGAGGGGGGGAGAGTGAGAGACAGAGAGAGAGAGAGAGAGAGAGAGAGAGAGAGAGAGAGAGAGAACGAGAGAGATGAGGTAGAGAGAGAGAGAGAGAGAGAGAGAGAGGAGGGAGAGAGTGAGAGACAGAGAGAGAGAAAGAACGAGAGAGATGAGGGAGAGAGAGAGGAGGGAGACAGTGAGATACAGAGAGAGAGAGAGGGGGGGAGAGAGGGAGAGAGAGAGGGGGAGAGTGAGTGAGAGAGAGAGAGGGGTCAGAGAGAGAGAGGAGGGAGAAAGTGGGAGAGAGAGAGGGTGGGAGAGAATGAGAGAGAGAGAGAGGGATAGATTGGGAGAGAGAGAGAGAGAGATAAAGGGGTGAGACAGAAATACATAGAGAGAGGATATATATATATATATATATAACAATACCCCACTTATGACCTACATTCACAGAACACTTTACCAATGCCTATAATGATCCCAAACTAGTGGACAGCAAACAATGAAGAACATTACGACGTCGCAGTATTTCCAATATAAACCTTCCTGCTGTTATACTGCTATAGCGCTGCTGCGGTCTACCTAGAGCAGGCTCGTTGTGGAATATCCTATGTTAACGCCGCCAATCACATGACAAATTAGAATACATAGAAACGTGTAAACAACAACCAACCAGGAAGAGTCGACCGTATACCTGGCATTATGTGGCCGCGGTGGCGCACGGTTGGTTTTGTTCTGTGATTATCCTAGCAGCGCTACCGCAGGGGAATTTCAGAGGTTAGTTACGATTCAGCCGTTAGCCTCGTCAGTCGGTTGTTTTCGTACAGTTGAACAACATGTTCTCGTGGCACAGACAAGATCGGCAGGTGGCCATATGTGACGATACTGACAAATGTGACGTCGTCGCACCGGTAAGTTACTAAAGTTTTCCATCAACATTTAAAACTTCTGGGAATATAATCATCGCAGTGTAACTGTCGATATCACAATCAACTGAACAACGTGATCCCAATCTATACAAATATTAGGATTCGTGTCTTCGCCATGGAAATAAGACCACTTTTCTGATAGTACGTTCGTAATCTTAGCTAAACTGCAACAAGTAAAAAATTGTCTGACACGTGTAGTACTCAGGGTGCCTCGTTTTTTATCATTAGTACCAATACTTAAACAGTTACACTGGCTTCCTTTTACTTATCGAATCAATTTTAAACTGTCCACTCTTGCATATCGTGCTCTATCTACACATCGACCACCCTATTTGGTTAGTATCATGCATCATTCAATTATCCCTAGTCCAGGGCAAAACGCCAGCAAAAGGACTCGATCGCGGATTCTCTCGATTGTGACGACAAGGTCACCGCGCGATGTACATTAGCTAGTTTTTTTAATTAATGTTGTGCCACTGGTATTACTACATGTCTACAACATAACAATAGATTCCGTGCATTGACGTGTTTAGCGTCACAAGAGGGAGGAGAAACGTGGCTCAACTAGTCAATAGTCTTTACTCGGTCTTGTACATATTGCTACCATTTTATCTCTAAGCCAAATGTGTCCACCATAAATAATTCAGTGCTACCTCTGCGTTAGACTACCATTGACTTCAGCTCGGATCGAGCAACAAAGACGCACTGAATAGTTGCTGATCATATTCAGGCAGTGATTTATCAGTTCTTTGTAACATGTACTGCAGGCCACAGTTAAACCTGATACCGTGACGTCTTTAGAGCTCTTGTTATATGCTAGTAATGGATCTGTCCACACGACCAACGTCATTGTTTGAAGAATCAACTGATTAAAAACATTCATGGAAGCCTGTTTCAGTAATTACAGTGATACGCACACAATATGCAAATGGCATGTTGCCATTAATAATGCCTCCACAGATGATTACATAAAAGTCGAAAATAGAAAATATCAATATTACCCGCACCCGACCACAACATGCAACTCAACACCCCACGAAAATGTGTCAAGTGTCTTTGTTAACGTAATAACTTTTTTAACCGGGTCTGTATGGGGGAACAGCAGTTGTTTTCTAATAAAATGTTTGATCATATATTACACTGATGTTGTTGAAATGTATGTTGAGCATGGTTTGTTTCACGAAATTCCTATTTACATGAACAATTTTATGTTTCCATTCGTCTTTTCATTCCACTTTATCCCACCTCTCTCGTATGTTCTGCCATTTTCTCCCACACCTGCTTTTCCATGTGTTTCTTCACACTATCACAACATCGTAATGTTGGTCTTCCTCTTTTCCTTCAACTATACGCTGTTGTCCATGCTCTCGTTTTGCTCTCTTCGAACCCAATATTCCCTGCTACCTTTAGCTGCTACTGCGGTCTCGCTGTATCCCAAGCGATCCCAACCCATATACGCAAGTCGATATCAGACATATCTCCAACAACGTTTGCTCTTTCTTCAACTATGCGTCCCACACAACGCCTTTCAACTTTCTACGTTATGCTACTAATCCGTTCTTACACACTCCCCCCAAGTACACCAGTCAACATAGCAATAATAATAATGCTAGTAACAATAACAATAAACTTATGTAGCACCTGTACCATCAGGGACCGCGCAACAAACCAGAATCGTTAATTTATGGTTGTGTGTTGTTGCCCTTCAATTTAGTGTACGTACACAACATGCTTAGAAAAGCTGCAGCATAATTATTACTGACGTCAAAGACCGGTATCTGTAGTAGAGCTGCAACATAATTATGTTTGACGTTAAAGGTGCAATAACACTGGACAATGAAGTTGCGATAGTCGATGTGCCGTATTAGACGGCAGTGGTATTGATCAACATGATTTATTTAATAAAGCATTTATACAAAGCATAACATTGTTAAGAGTTTGTAATAGTATATGCCTTACTCATCGTTGTAATGTAATGGGTTGAATTAAAACATGCATTGTTTATTCTGGATTATATAAATAGAGAAGTTGCATTTCGGGTAAACAAGAGTGTAATGAAAGATGAACGTACATTCGTACAATAGCTGGATTCTTAAGACAGGTTATATTTGTATGTGATGACCATTTAGAGGGGCTGGATCAGTTTACTTAGACTTTTATATGAAACTCTTGATATTAGACAAGAAAACAAAGAATATGAAATATAACAAACCATCTGAAGGCAGAAAGCAGAAGACGAAATGTCTGCCCAGAACAGCGTTTAACTAAGAGAGACATATTATATGCAATATGGACATTAAAAGAGACGTTATTTATAAACACCGTTGTTCGATGTTAATAATACATTAATGCCTACAACTCAATACGGGTTCCTAAGCGCATGGTCATGCTAAATCAATATATTATTCATTTGTATAAATAATTAGGTACGCAGATGAGCGAATGGTAAGTTTAAAGAAGATGTAAATGAAATTGTAAATGGCAAATATTGTTTTTTTTGGAAAATGCAAATATAACATATTATTAGGCTATTATTATTAGGTTATGGTACACAGAAATGTAGGGGAACGTGGCTACGACGCAATTTCAGGATGACTGACAACCTAAGCTTATTGTAGTTACAGTGGACTGCGCTTAACAGAATCGCAGTCCGCGGATAACAAAATCGGCCGTTTAGTAGAATCACTTTGGTTAGGACGTAATCATTTCCAACTTATGCGCAGTTTAAATTAATCAACTGCTTAATAGAAGGAAATATTAATGCTCTGTCCGGAAGTGATTGTATTAAGGGGAGTCCAATGTACTAAAATTAAAATTGTTTATAGTAGCAATAAACTTGCGTGCATTCGATTCTTATTAATGAATGCTATATGCAAGGCTTATAAGTGCTATTAATTGACAGCTTTGGTATAACGCTGCACAAAAACATTATTTTATTTTTCGACCTCAACCCTATACAAGTACTTCAAAAAATTCACACATAAGTGTTTTTATGTAATGGCGTGGATCCTGACTATGGCATGTGGCCGAACTAGTACACAATTTCAATGCACTGCATCGTAGGTCCGGCAGGTGGCGCCACACTCGGTGAAAACACCCAAGGACACTCCTTCATAGAACCAAAATTCACTACTGTATCCAGCGATTTTTTTGAGCTTTCGCATACGGTCCCTTACTTGAATTTGCGTTATTACAAGTCCCACATTTGACAATATACGTCAAATCTCGCTCACACAGTCCTCGCTCCAACCGGAAAATAAGGCGCCAACAAATCTTCTCCAGCCAGCACTTGCGCACCCATGTACTCAAGCACGCACACGCACACAGACACATAAGCATACACACGCATGCATGCACACACACAAACACACAAACACACACACACACACACACACACACACACACACACACACACACACACACACACACACACACAATCTTGGCAGCTGGGAGCGACGCCCCCGTCCAACTGCATAGTCATTTCATTAGTTAACTACACAATAGGCCGGCAGGCTGATAGTATAGAGGTGTGCGCACAAATGGAATGCACTAGCTGCTTTGTGATTGATAGCCGGTACAACCGGTAGTACAAAGGTTGTAGAAATGTTCGACAGTCGCCACTGTTCCCTGTAGAAACGTGAGTGAGTGAGTGGTGCATGCGTCTACACACTGACAGTTCTTTGACGTTGAATTCGTGAAATAATTTGACGTACCTTAATCTGTCATGATGCATATTACTTGTGCAGAATTCGTTAGGTTAGACCCATGTTTAACCGGACAATTAACTCGTATGCACTTGTTATCGTTCGGTACGTTTAAAAAAGTAGCTCACAAATTGAGAAAAGTTAAAGTTTTGAATATAATACACAACTTGCATTATGAAGGTACTGGCCAATCTATAATAATAATAATGACAATAATTACAATAATAAAAATACTTATAATAATAACAGTAATAACGATAATCATAATAATGATGATAATGACGATAATAATAATAACAATAATAGCAATAACAATAATAGTGATAAGTTGTACAATCAAAATAATTAATAACGTTAAATAAAGAGAGAGAGAGAGAGAGAGAGAGAGAGAGATAGATAGAGAGAGAGAGGAGAGAGAGAGGAGAGAGAGAGACAGACAGACAAACAGACAGACACAGAGACACAGAGAGACAGAGAACGTGCGCTGTCAATGTTTTATACGGTAATATATATATATATATATATATATATATATATATATATATATATATATATATATATATATATATATATATATATATATATATATATATATATATATATATATATATATATATATATATATATATATATAAATATATGTATATATATATATATATATATTTCGGTTGTGTTCGTCCAGTTCAACAGCATATTCTCGTGGCAAAGACAAGATCGGCAAGTGGCCACCTATGACGATGCCAACGAATATGACGTCGTCGCACCGGTAAGTGACTAACTAAAGTTTTCCATCAGCATTTAAAACATCTGAAACAATAGCTACCTTCCGAGAAAAAAAATCAAGACATATTTATTCCAAATTGCATTTCCACCATAAATCTTCGGTTGTCCCTCATGCTAATAATGACCTTTGAGCGCCCTGTTCACTATTACGCTTAATGATGATGTTTTGTTTGCCTCTGAGCTCAGATGCCTATGACATAGGCGCCATAGAAGTGTATTATTATTATTATATGGCGCGGTATCCAGGAACTGTTCAAAGCACTTTACAATTGACTCTCTGGCAGACCTGCTCATTACAACACCAACATGATTTCTTTGGGAAGCATACAGCCATACGAAGACAATTCGATCACATATCACTGTCTATAGCTAGGTACTCACTTATATAGCTAAGTGAAATGGAGCAAACGAAATTACCCAAGCTTCGAAACGCCATATATATATATATATATATATATATATATATATATATATATATATATATATATATATATATATATATATATATATATATATATATATATATATATATATATATATATATATATATATATATAATAACCACAGATAATCCTCAGTTCTTTGTGACAAGTACTGTAAGCCACAATTAAACCTGATACCGCGACGTCTTTAGAGCTCTTTTTATACGTTGATAATGGATCTGTCCACACGACCAACGTCATTGTTTGAAGAATCAACTGATTAAAAACACTCATGGAAGCCTGTTTCAGTAATTACAGTGATAAAGACACGATACGCCAATGGCGTGTTGCCACTAATAATGCCTCCACAGATGTATATATAAAAGTCAAAAATGGAAAACAGAAATATTACACGTACCCGACTATAATATACAACCCGACCCCGCAGGGAAATGATGTGTTCCTCTCTCGCCTCGCCACATGCAGCCAGTCAAGTGTCTTTGTTAACATAAGAAGTTTTTGAACCGGGTCTGTATGAGGGAACAGCGGTAGGGTTGCTCAAATTCTGGATCATAGATTACATCTATGTTGGAATGTATACTGAACATAGTTTATTACACGAAATTCCTATTTAACTGAATAATTTTATGTTTCCATTCATCTTTTCATTCCACTTAATCCCACCAGTAGTATAGGCGCGGTTTTGAGACACCAAAAATGTGCAGATTTTTTAGCTTATTCTGATTGGTCGAGAGCAACACGTGACCTGGTTTCGACGGTTCTGTTTGGTCGAGAGCAGTCTCACCGCCAGGGGCGCTACGGGTCATCCCCTATTATCGCTCAAATGTGCAGATTTTGGAGCATTACCTGATTGGTCGAGACCAGTCACGTCACTCCTTTGCGGTGATACTGTCGCCAAGGGGCGCTACGGGTCAAGTGTCGACGGTTCTGATAGGTCGAGAGCCGTCACGTGACCTATGACATCACAGTTCATTTGCATAAATTAGCAAAAATTGCACCCTTTGCGGTGAAACTGTCGCCAGAGAGCGCTACTGGTCAATCGTGTCGACGGTACTGATTGGTCGAGAGCAGTCACGTGACCTATGACGTCTCACCTCTTCATTTGTATATCACGTGACCTCTCTATGGAGGCTGCCATCTTGTTTTGTTGCCATCTTGTTTTCCGCTTATACGATCACCTAATGGCGCTACGGGTCAAGGTCAAGGTCCTAAATGAGGAGATTTTGGGTAAGCATTTGATTGGTCGAGAGCAGTCACGTAACATCTCTATAGAGACTGCCGTCACCCTTTTGTGGTGATACTGTCGCCAATGGGCGCTACTGGTCAAGTGTCAACGGTTCTGATTGGTCGAGAGCAGTCACGTGATTTATGACGTTACACCTTTCAATTTACATATCACGTGACCTCTCTATAGAGGTTGCCATCTTGTTTTGCGCTGATACAGTCACCAGGAGGTGCTACGGGTCAAATGTGTCGACGGATCTGATTGTTCGAGAGCCCTATGACGTCACACCTCATTTGCATAAAATCCCCTATTATCGCTAAAATGAGGAGATTTTGGGACACTGTTTTGCACTGATACGATCGTCGGGGGCGCTACAAGTCAAGGTCAAAGGTCGATAGCGAGCGTTCTGATTGGTCGAGAGTCCTATGACGTCACACCTCATTTCCAAAAAATCCCCTATTATCGCTAAAATGAGGAGAATTTAGGGCACTGTTTTGCGCTGATACGATCGCCAAAGGGTGCTACAAGTCAAGGTCAAAGGTCTGTGGCGAGCGTTCTGATAGGTCGAGAGCCCTATGAAGTCATCTCATTTGCATAAATTCCCCTATTATCGCTAAAATGAGGAGATTTTGGGGCATTCGACGTATGTCGTTTCGCGTCGACACCTATATATCGCCTATAATGACAAGAGTCTGCATAAACACCGCGAGGTCAAAAGGTCAAGGTCAAAAAAAAACAAAGTCGCTTTCTGGAACGTTCGAACAAAGTCACGCCAGCAAGAGAAACACGTCCCCACATTTTCACCCTGCTAACAGATTGTAACCTAGCGGACGAATGTTCGTTCATGCAGCGGGAAAAACATAGCAGTGTATGTAAGCTATACGAAGCATATCGCATCATTGCATTATATTGAGAACTTTTCGACGTATGTCGTATCGCGTCGACACATACATATTGCCTATTTCTCCACGAGTCTGCAAAAACACCGCGAAGTCAAAAGGTCAAGATCAACAAAAAAACACCGCCGCTTTCTGGAACGTTCGAACGACGTCATGGAATTTTTCAGACTAACAAGAGAAAGACGACCCCACATTTTCATCCTGCAAACAGATCGTAACCTAGCGGTCAAATGATCGTGTATGTAGCGGGAAAAAATGTAGCTGTGCATGTAAGCTATACGACGCATATCGCATCATTGCATTATATCGAGAACTTTTCGACGTATGTCCTTTCGCGTCGACAACTATAATTATTGCCTATAGGATCACGTGTCTGCATAAAAACCGCGAGATCAAAAGGTCAAGGTCAAACCAGTTTTCCCGCGAAATTTTCGGTTCAAACCGACAAAAACCCAGGAAAAAAGTTCACCACCAGCAGTAGCGACAGTTGACAACATGTGATATGTATGGAGACATTGACCACCGTGTGATATGTATGGAGACATTGACCGACATGTGATATGCGTGGAGACATTGACCGCCATGTGACATGCATGGAGACATTGACTGCCATGTGACATGCATGGAGACATTTACCACTGCGTGATATGCGTGGAGAAATTTACCTCTGTGTGATATTATGGAGACATTTACCACTGTGTGATATGCGTGGAGATATTGACCGTCATGTGACACGCATGAAGACATTGACCGCCGTGTGACATGCATGGAGACATTGACTGCCATGTGACATGCATGGAGACATTTACCACTGTGTGATATGCGTGGAGACATTTACCTCTGTGTGGTATGGAGACATTGACCACCATGTGACATGCATGGAGACATTTGACACCAAGTGAAATGCATGGAGACATTGACCACTATGTGATATGTATGGAGACATTGACCACCATGTGAAATGTATGGAGACATTTGACACCATGTTGTATGCATGGAGACATTGACCGCCATGTGACATGCATGGAGACATTGACCGCAATGTGACACGCATGGAGACATTGACCGCCATGTGACATGCATGGAGACATTTACCGCTGTGTGATATTATGTGTGGAGACGCTCACCACCATGTGATATATGTGGACACATTTACCGCTGTGTGATATGTATGGAGACATTTGACACCATGTGATATGCGTGGAGACATTGACCATCATGTGACATGCATGGAGACATTTACCACTGTGTGATATGTATGGTGACAATGACCGCCATGTGACATGGATGGAGACATTGACCGCCATGTGACATGCATGGAGACATTCACCACCATGTGTATCGCCTCCGCCACTGCCACCGTAAAGACGGTGGCAGTATCGGCGGCGGTACGGAAAAAGGTGTAACCCCAACCTGTTGTCTGTTGTATAACCCTAGATAGACTGCATCGAGAGAGTGCTGTTTGCACAACCCTACCATCACATAGTTGTTGGCTCGTAGATAGCCTGCATTGAGACACGCTTATCACATGGTGCCAAATGTCTCTATACATATCACACAGAGGTAAATGTCTCCATACATATCACATGGTAGTCAATGTCTCCATACATATCACACAGTGGTAAATGTCTCCATGCATATCACATGGCGGTCAATTTCTCCATGCATGTTACATGGTGGTCAATGTCTCCACGCTTATCACGTAGTGGTAAATGTTTCCACACAGATCACATGGTAGAGAACCTCTCCATGCATATCACATGGCAGTCAATATCTCCATGCATGTCATATGGCGGTCAATGTCTCCATGCATACCATATGGCGGTCAATGTCTCCATGCATGTCACATGGTAGTCAATGTCTCCATGCATACCACATGGTGTCAAATGTCTCCATACATATCACATGGTGGCCAATGTCTCCATATATATATATATATATATATATATATATATATATATATATATATATATATATATATATATATATATATATATATATATATATATATCACACAGGGGTAAATGTCTCCACACATATCATATGGTGGTGAATGTCTCCATACATATCACACATCGGTAAATGTCTCCATGCATGTCACATGGCGGTCTATGTCTCCACGCATATCACATGGTGTCAAATGTCTCCATACATATCACACAGGGGTAAATGTCTCCACACATATCATATGGTGGTGAATGTCTCCATACATATCACACATCGGTAAATGTATCCACGCATATCACACAGTGGTAAATGTCTCCATGCATGTCACATGGCGGTCAATGTATCCATGCATGTCACGTGGCGGTCAATGTCTACATGCATGTCACATGGTGTCAAATGTCTCCATGCATGCCACACGGTGTCAAATGTCTCCATACATATCACACGGTGGTAAATGTCTCCACACATATCACATGGTGTCAACTGTCGCTACTGCTGACGGTGCACTTTTTTTTCCTGTGTTTTTCTCGGTTTGAACCGCACATTTCATTACAACCAGTACACACAGAGCTGGTATCCGATGATGACGCGGGCAGTTCCCGGATATCTGCCGAAGCACCAGTTGCCCGCCGCCATACCCGACGTTCCAAGTCCGTCTCCCAGTCCACCGGCGAAGCGACGACCGAAGAAGTGGCGACTACCCACGCAATGTCTACGCGGCTACCGCGGAGTGGCCTTATTGGTCGTGTTCCTGGCTGTGGCCATGATAACTGCTATCGGCTACGCCATCTACCTGGCTGGTAAGAATTTACTGTTATCGTGAACCACTGCTTAGACGGTCAGTTCATATTTCGCAAAACTAAACTGAGTTACATGTAGGTCCCTCTGGCGATCAAATTATACATAATAATAATAATAACTTTCATATATGGTTTATGTATGCATAGGTAAATATTAATAGTATATATCATATATTAATAGTGTATATATAATAATTGTTCCGCACCCGCACACGCACACGCACCCGCACCCGAACCCGCACACGCACCCGCACCCGCCCCGCACACGCACCCGCACACGCACCCACACCCGCACCCGAACCCGCACACGCACCAGCACATGCACCCACACATGCACCCGCACCCGCACACGCACCCGAACACGCACACGCACACTCACCCGAACCCGCACATGCACCCGCACACGCACACGCACACGCACCCGAACCCGCCCACGCAACCGCACACGCACAATCATAACACGCACACTCGCACGATTAGATCATTAATAACTATCAATGTAATATGCTCAACATAGACGTTTATTAATTTTAACAAGACAGCTCCATAGAAAAATGAAGTAAATTAAAGAAAATGTATTTTAATTTATTTTGGTTTTAACATTGTTCTTCCAGGAGAGGAAAATTCCACCGCGCCAGAAACAGGTGAGTCTTTGTAATCAAACACTCCATTGTTTCCACGAAATCCTAGTTTCAGTTATAACACCACCCTAGAAAAAATACAGGGTTTTAAGAAATATTTTTTTTTTTAAATAAAGGAATTTAAAGGAAAATATTAAGAGTTTCAAAAAGTTTGCCATTGCAAATTTTAAGCGAATTTATTGTGTTATCAGTTAATTGTTTTATTTGATAATTGTCGTATTGTTGATTAATATACAATTGCGTGCGTATGTCAAACTATTAATACGCTGTGCTGGCGGACTGCGTTACACTTTATATTCGGCGGTGCAGTTCCATTTGAAAAGGAAATAATCCTGTTTCATGAACTGATGGCAATGGCACTAAAAGGAAGACATTGTGGCAATATAATGTCTATTTAAGTGTGTCTAATAACATTAACAACATTTCCTACTTTGGTAATCAATTGTATCGTTGTATTGTTATGGAAACATTGTCTTGCATTGCAGCAGTGTGATATATTTATGTTTGTTTAATTGTTTAATCTACAGAGGAATTCAAGGGAGAAGTGACGTTGGACAATCTGGAGTACAACCAAGCAACTTATGGCAACCCGAACTCACCTGAGTCCAAAAAACTGGCATCTGATTTCTGCGCTAAAGTTGGTATACTTCTTTTAAGGTGTCCTGTTTATTCTTAGCAAGCGTCGTTATATATTGCAAATAAAATATCTCAATGCCAGTATCCGCTCGATCTTTGTTAGATTACTTGGTCTCCCGTGAATCTTCCTAACTCGGTTGCATGGACTTGAACAAAGATAGGTAGCGACATATATCGAGTGGGATGTGAAATAGTTTGCTGACGCCGTTTCACTAGGGCTAGAGTTAGATTAGCTGTTTGGCCGACTTTATTTAATTCATTAAGTAATTGAATCGGAATTGAAGTCCACACAATGAGACGAATTTAGACGAAATTAGGTGAAATAAGGAGAATTGAGCTGAATGGTCTTAAAAATACGTCATTACTTCATGAAGTGTGTCAAGCAGCTTTTGATGTGCCGAAAGGGTTATTTTCTCACCGAGAGCCGTAGCCATTGTCGGCGCCCTCACTGTAGCGGTGGCGCCACGAGGTGGCGCCAATGCCGGCCGCCAGCTACAGGCGTCCTCTGGCGATTAACCTAACAAATACATATTGTCTTGTCTGTAGGCACATTGGCCTTTCCCATTCTCACACGGCGGTGTCTGATTATGCATGTACCTACCAATGTCTATTTTTTAGACAATGTGTACATGGTGGCAAGACCGAATTGCATCATCGATGATCTTTGAAAATGTAGAACCACATAATTGACAATACATGTACACAATGCATCGACAAAGTTGTGTCATACCAAATCATGTTGTAGAACATTTTATCTGATGTAGATAAATACAAATACCAGCAAAATCAACTGATAACAGTACAATAGCACATTATATTATTCTTTCTTAGATGATGGACACACTCAAGAAAGGATCTTTGGGAGAAGACGCCCAGCTATGTCGCGTGTACAACTTCACGTAAGTGTCACTGAATTGTTTCACGACGTCAACGAAAACACCACACGATGTTAATTGTTAAGCGCCAACTATATTCTTGTCGGTGATACATTTTTTCGTGACGAGTTTTCGATAATCCAGTGTTGTGCTGAATTCTCGCGTTGACACCAGTTATATACAGAATCTTCCAGTGAGTGTTTGTGTTATCCGCGAATATATTTTCGTGTAAGTAGGATCTGGAATATTATTAAACAATATCACGAAAATGTATTACTATGAAACGCGATTTTAGCTATGATTTTCGTTTGGCGAACCAGAGAATACATACAAAAGTATTAGAAGTCGTCTGTTTCAAGAAAGAGATTGACATATAAATATAAGTAGCATATAATGTCATGTAGCTATAGGGTCAGTTCTTAGAATAGCTGATAATATCTAGCACGGCTTTCGACATCACGAGCTGTCATAACTAACTGTCCCATGACGTCTGGTGGAAATACAATGGCAGTTTTCTTTGATTGCAAGTATTACATAAACAAAAACGCTTCAAAATAACCGTGTTCGTGAAATTCATTGGTATCACGAAAAATGTCACTTAAATAAATATATGTCATATTCTGCCCTGTTAACCAAACAAAACAACTTGTATATTAGCACTTAAAAAGTGTTCAACTAGCATGCAAACATAATCGGTGTGCATAGAGCAAGCAGTGTAAGAATGTATTTGACCAACTTGTCTGTTCGCGTGCCTGCACGGCTTACATGCAAGTGCGCATCCATGCACGCCTTCCGACTGACTGAACTTGATACGAATATTTGAACGGCGGATCGATTTCACGATGTTTTAATAAACTTTTAAATTTTTGCTTGTTTTTAAACGAAACTGTTAATTTTTTTGCCATTTTTGTCATCATTAAAACAGAGAGCACAACATACACAGTGCAAGTCCGATTAAACATGATCATTCATTTTAATAACATATTTTAATACATGATCATAGCTGATATTACATTTAAGTCGTGTCCATGTGTTGACAGCAAAGGGAGTGTCAAGGTGCACTTCACAATAGTCGTCCAGCAGTTCAGTGCACGGGACTCTGGAAAAACGAAGAAAGACGCGGCTGATCTGGCAACGGTGATCAACCAAGAGATAGTGAAGGAGGCGAACAAGAAGGGTGGTCAGTTTGACGACTACCAGAAAGAACCCAGGTCTATGGGAAAGTCTACAATAGTAACAGCAACTTCTACCACAACAACGGCCAAACCTACAACAACTACTTCTACTACAACTACGACTACGACCACTACTACGACGATGACAACAAAACCAACAACAACGACAACCAAAAGAACACAAACAACATCATATGTGACTGCCTCAGAAGTTTCATCTGCGACAGCCCCACAAACACCATCAGTGATATTATCAGAAGCACCATCTACAACACCATCAGAACCAACTGGAACAACATCAGTGACGAAGCCGACAGAAGTCACACCGACTACAGCAAGTGAAGCACCGACTACATCATCAGTGACTGAAACATCAAGAGTTACTACATCGAAACCAGAAGAAACTACTGCTACAGGTATAGTGACGATCATCAAGATTTGCTATTGTATTTTTATGGCACACCTGGCCAATTTCAGTTTGTCTCGTAATCATTGGAGGTAGGTTACGTAATTATGGCAAAGTGGAACATATATGTATATATGATGATGTTGCCAAGTATATATATATATATATATATATATATATATATATATATATATATATATATATATATATGTATGTGTATATATATATATGTATGTATATATATATATATATATATATATATATATATATATATATATATATATATATATATATATATATATGTATATATATATATATATATGTATATATGCATATATATATATATATATATATATATATATATGTATATATATATATATATATATATATATATATATATATATATATGCATATATATATATATATATATATATATATATATACATATATATATATATATATATATACATATATATATATATATATATACATACATATATATATATATATATATATATATATATATATATATATATATATATATATATATATATATATATATATGTATATATACATATATATATATATATATATATATATATATATGTATATATATATATATATATATATATATGCATATATATATATATATATATATATATATATATATATATATACACATACATATATATATATATATATATATATATATATATATATATATATATATATCACTGTTTCTTGGCTATGTTGCCAATCAGAAAGCAGACCATTTACGTCTGAAACCACACCAGAAACGACACCACGTCGTCAATACATGTGTACACATCTGTCTGGATCAACAACAGTTGACCCACGTGGTACGTTTCTTTACAGGACTGGAGATCTGTACGGAAACTACGTGTCAGAACAATGGCACTTGCGATGACACTGAAGGAAGTCCAGTGTGTACCTGCCCCAACGACTACACTGGTGGCCGATGTGAAACTGGTGGGTGACATATTGATATTACTTCTTCTTAGATATACCTATATGTTTTTTGCTGATATTTTTTCTCTTATCATATTTATTAGTTTTAAGACGTTGACATATTCCCTTCAGCGCTATTAGCGTCAATACAGTTTTTGTTCTCCAAATATTACATCATATAAAGGATACAGTTGAACTGTAAATGTTCGGTTGCTTTTTGGCGCATCTATTTGAGTCTTGCTGTCAACATTTACAATATTCCGGATACGTCCGGTATTTCCGTATCACTCAAAGTCAAGCACTATTCATTACTTTTAAGATTCACGCTAAAATGGACTTTATCAAAACATAGTTTGCAACATCATACCTACCGAGGGAGGTATGTGAATTTAACATCCTTCATCAAAAATGTGATAAACTAATTTTAAGTGATTTCCTTGCAACCATGATTTAAGTATTTTTATTTGATTTACGAGGGGCTGTGACAAGATGTGGGATATGGGTGATTGGTCCTAAATATTGAGAAGCTGGCCTCAGCAATTTGTGAGAAATGGGGTTGGTGGGAGGTGAACTCTCCAAATGGTGGAGTGTGGGAGATTGGCAACAGAAACGTATGGGAGATGGGAGGTTGGCCTCCAAAACATGTGGGAGGTGGCAGGTTGAGACCCTTCCCAAACCCACCGCATTTATTGGAGACATGTGTTTGCGATTCTGCCACGTTGGATATATGTAGACATTTGTTTATAAATTCAATATGTAATAGCAGATGTTTTGAGCATTGGTTCAGGCAGTGATGTGTGCACGGAGAAGCCAATTAACAACTACCATTACTCGCCGTGCTCATTACCATTACCTGGTCTATGGCTTATTCCATTTTTATATGGCTTCTATTACAAATTCCATTATGCTTAAATGTATTTGTTGTTTATTGTGACTAGACATGCTGCAGAGATTTTAGTCTAGTAATATTATTCTTTGCTCATTTAGTTGCTGTAACATAACTTAGTTTTATCTGTTCATAGACGTAACCATATGTGACACAGAACAGCCATGTAAAAATGGTGGTCGATGCATCGCCACGTCAACAATGGAATACATCTGTGTCTGTCCGACGTGTGGCTGTCTGTCATCTCCGCCTCTTACAGCAACGTGCGATATCGGTGAGCATTTCTGTGTCATAACCAACGACTTTATAAACAACACACGTGTACATAACAAACATTGTGTGAGAGAGTGTAAATGTGTAACATATTGTAATTTTTCAACGAATACAAGTCTTAATATGAAACTTAAACGTGTCATCAAAATTTTTATGATTTACGTATCCAAAGTAAAACATAGCTACATTACATAGCTACATTATGTGTGTGTGTGTGTGTGTGTGTGTGTGTGTGTGTGTGTGTGTGTGTGTGTGTGTGTGTGTACGTGTGCGTGTGCGTGTGCGTGTGCGTGTGCGTGTGCGTGTGCGTGTGCGTGTGCGTGTGCGTGTGCGTGTGCGTGCGCGTGCGCGTGCGCGTGCGCGTGCGCGTGCGCGTGCGCGTGCGCGTGTAGTGTAGTGTAGTGTAGTGTAGTGTAGTGTAGTGTAGTGTAGTGTAGTGTAGTGTACTCCGCCTCAGACTTCGTATGTGCACCACATGTGGTTGCTTGTCTTCACCGCCCCTCACTGACACCTGTGACATCGGTGAGTTGCACTCTGCCACCGGGTGTTTATAACGTAACCATTGTGCTATACACAAATGTGCATAATCGGAATATCAACCAAGAAGTATTTGCTTTTAATATGCTTTCATTCACTCCGTGTGGTTGTAGCTGAATCACCCGGCTGTAGAAATGAGTACCTGGGCAAACATGCAGTGATCAGATTATGTGAACGGAACGAACGTTTTCGTGCATTGGTTGGTGGATGAATTTATGTTTCACATATGGGCTATTGTCACAAACTGTCTGACAATGTGGGTTGAACTTTCCACGACTCATTAGCTCTTCAATTATCTCTTAAAATTTAAAATAGGGGCACCGCTGGTTTCGTGTTGACAAGGTCTTTCAGGAAATATATACATTTCCTATCAAATTATTTAAAATTAGGTTTAAAATACGCTTTAGAGTAAGATTTCATGGTATATTTTGCTTTCCAAATGCTGCCATCAATTACAAATATATAATTTAATATATTATGCACACGCATAATTCACATCTCTTGTTATATTATTAAAGACAACATAAACAGCTATATTTATAACTCAAAAGTTTATATGTTTATTAATGTTTAAAAGTTTTCTTTCATGAGTAAACTTTGTTAATTTTTTCTTATTTTACTGTTACACCAAGTACCAAGCTTCTTTTAAAATATTCAAAATAACAAAATTACCGAATCACAAGGTTTATCTGGCCCATAACAAGCAGAAAGGAACCGTCGTTTAGGCTAATGTATTACAACGAGGCAGCCATAGCTTATACTGCATTACGTGTTGATATGATGACAAGTGCTAAATTGTCACAGCTTTTCTTGTTACATACGGTACCAAGCATCATTGGCTTTTGAGCGATACCCACTTACCAACGTTCACTCCCATCGCTGATTATATCAATGACAGTGTTTTTTCTCTATATAACATTTAATTTCTGTGAGGATGGTGTCAATGGAACCTGAAATGAGATGAGCATTGTGCAGGTGATCAAAATTGTTACAACCGTTACCAAACTATATATGCAGTGTACCGGAGCTGTGGTTCGCCATTTTTGTTGTTGAAACTGTTTGGTTCCTCCATCTGGCGATCATTATATAGAACCTTCTATAGCACGTGAAAACGACCATGGTTTACCGAAAAACAGTAAGTAATACTTCATTTTTATGACGAGATGAAATATTTTCTTGATTTCAAGTCGCGGATTACGTGCTCTAAGTATACAGGGCACCCTCATGCATAATGTAAATGCCATATACTAACTAGCTATTCCAACGAGAGACATGCAGTATGTTGATATGCCTATAGGTGAGTAGGTCTATAATGTTAGTGCTGTGAGCTTGGTATCATACGTAACGATACTTGGTATCGGACGTAACGAAACTGAACCCGATCACATTTCTCTTCACAGGAACGACCGATAACGCGTAGAGAGATCAGCAGCAGACAGCGTCAGAGGGAAAAGAATAACCCAGTCATTAAGAAAAGGGAAGCGCTGCGGCGAAAAGAAAATCGTAAGGCCATGATACCTGATGCAAAGAAGAAGTCCAATGAGAAGGCAGCTGCGAGGATGAGGTTATATCGAGAGAGAAAGTCGCAGAAAAAACAACCTTCTGAAGCGCAAGATACACCGGTGCCAAGCGAGTTTCAGATCCCAGTCCAGTGAAGCGGTTGTTCAGAAGCTCCAACGTTAGCATAGAAGACCAACCCGGCACAAGGTGCGTGTGTTCGTGAAATTGCCATCATTAAAATTAAATTGATTGAAAGTATTTTGTCAATTTTAACACCTTGAGTTTATTTAGCCTAATTAATAATGTTCTAAAAACGTACAGTTTGCTTTTCTTGATTTCAGTGGGACCCAGGAAACTTCTGAAGTCGATGAGTGTAGAACCCTAGGCCGGAAGAGACTTGTCGTTGATTTTTCGTTCGAGAAAAAACGACAAAAGATTACACCAACTCATTCACGAACACGAAAGGAGTTATGAACTGCTAAAAAGAACTGTGTTAATTTGCAGCGTCAAGTATGGCGGTTACAGAAACAGATAAAACGCTTGAAATCGAATTCCGGTGAGAGTAATACCAGAAATGACAGCGCCACAAAGACAACAACACCACGGGCACATCGACTGACCACACCTTTAAAGAGAGCTCACGATTTGATGAGAGAACAGGGCGTTAGCCCCAGAAAGTATCCCAGAATAAAAAAAATGTCTGGCACTGTCGGAAGTCTTTCTGAGCGATGGTGCGATCAACTCGTCAGAATATTCGAAAAGTAAAATAGCAATCTCGAAGCTGGGCAGGTTTGCTTCAGTGAGAGGGGGACATACAGGGGACAATTTTCAAAGGCTATAGCGGTAGCTACAATACACAAAAGGCAGGCGATGCTGAAGAAGAAACACGTACAAGTTTTTTCTGCCGATCAGACAATGCGACCTGTCTCCCAGGCAAAAAGGACTGCGTAAAGATGGCAAAGGAGAAGAAACAGGTGTATGTTTTGAAAGAGTACCTGCACAACCTCTACCACAAGTATTCTGCTGAAAACCCGACGAAGAAGATCAGTTTGAGTCTTTTCTGTAGGAGCAGGCCGAAGGAAGTAAAACTGGTCAAGTATGCCCAGAAGCTATCGTGTCTATGCTTCAAGCACACAAACTTCGTCCTAAAACTGAAATCACTGGGTATTGTTCTCGTCGAAAGTAACCCTGACCGCTTTGTCCAGACCCATGTCCAACAGCTGCTGCAGCAAATAGAGGATCGTACAGTGACGATGTCCGAGTGGAAGCGAGTTGAACTAGAGAACGGATACAAGAAGATCACTCTCGTGACAGAGGAAGTAGCAGCCGATGACTTCAAGGCGAAATTCTGCACAGAATACACTGCATTTGTGAGACACACGGAACTTGTCAAAAATCAGTACAGCATGGTGCAGCAGCTAAAGGGGAATATCAACGAGCAGACATGTACTGTGCAAATGGATTTTGCTGAGAACTTTGTATATAAGAAATTCAGTCAGCATATTTCAACAAAAACTCGGTTACACTGCATCCGTTGGTAGTACACTACAAGAATGCTGGTGCAGAAAATGACGACAAAGAATTAGCATGCAGATCGTACGTGGCCATAGTAGACAGTAGTTCACTCAGTGCAAGTACGGTGTTTGCAATTCATGCCCATGTTGAAGGAAGGTCTACCACACATCCGTCACGTGCATTACCTTACAGATTCACCAACAAGTCAATACAGGAATGTCTCCATCACCACCATGCTACTAAAACACGAATCTATGTTTCAGCTTAGAGCCGACTGGCTGTTCTTTGAGGCCGGACACGGCAAAGGCCCCTGTGATGGCATGGGCGGTGTATCAAAACGGCGCGCCGATGAGGCCATCAAACGGAGGCAAGTCGTGGGCATTGACTGTGCTGAAGACTACTTCAAGTGGGCACAGGGAGACATATCTAGCACGATCAAATACATTTTCGTGTCAAGCAATGATGTCAGCAAAGCAAAAGAACAAATGGATGGTTGGCAACAACATAGAGTGCCCAACATCATGAATGTACACAGCATAATGGTTCAAGGACCATACTTATACACACGAGACAGGTCATGCTACAAGAGCTGTTACTTCGATTCTACGACAAACAGATTAATCGGAAATTGCGCTGGGTGGGTGAGAACAACAGCCAGACGGCAAACGATTGGTATGCAAGAAGATCCTGGCCCAAAGAACCGAGATCGAGAACGCAGGTCGATTCATGGGAAAAAGAAGAAATAATCCACTAATGTCAACACGAGTACAGTTGACATACATTGTACAACTCATAAATGCGTGCCCCAATCATGATTGATATCAATTGAACACCAGGCCCGGACATTACAGAAGTGATAGCTAGTGGTTACGTCCGGTATCAAAATCACATTACGTTAGATACCAAGTGATTACGTTTACTGCACCATGGCTGCGTATTTAATTCAATGTTTTTGTATTGCAATTTTGTTGCCAAGTAACACAGCAGTGTGAGGGATCCAGCATTATTTTCTTAGTGCAGCTAATCAAGCTGCACAGGTTCGATCTGTGTAATAATTGTACAATTTCGAGCCAGCTTTTAAGCATGCTTTCAAAAGGTATCTCATTTCGTTAATTTTAGGTCTGCTGTCACACTTTTTTCTTTTATGTCAAGGATGGGCATCGCGTTTGTCGAATAACATTATTGTAATTGTATTTTATTGGTGCTGTTGTTTGTCCACGGCGAAAGTACTCATTAGGGACCTTGGTACCAGGTGTAACATAGCATAAGTGCACCGATGGTTGCTGTGCCTGTAACTATAGTAGTTGTACGATTTAAATAAAACAACAATTTCATTCTGTATGGTATGTGCTTTATCCTCATAATAGTTATCGCAAGTTTGATGAGAAAAAAAATATGACCTCCTTGCAGCCAACTGTCAGAGATTTTGTGAGAATAGCCCATATCAGTTTATTTAGTGATGGCGTGAATACATTTGACTACAAATAAGATAAGCACTGTAACATTCCCATGCCTGTATCTTGTTTATATTCGTTGCAATATGTGATTCAGATAAGGACACAATCTGCCAGCATTCATCACCGACTGACAAGTTCAACATTGTTGCGTTCCCGTACGACTGTCACAAGTACATTAAGTGTGACGACACTTCGTTTAGTGAAGTGAAGACTGTCAACAACAGTGGATTTTATAATCCAGAAAATGGACAAGCTGTCATGGAGTTGTCATGTGCAACACTTAAAGGTACGTTGTAGTTGGTTTTGTGTCATCGTCATGCTGTTGATTAATATCATCACATCACTGTATATTATACTGTATATGCAGTTTGAAATCCGTTGATTTGAAATCTGCTGTTAATGGAAATTGCTTCTTCTGCCTTTAAGAGTTGATATTAATTAAAAAAATTCCAGTCGAACAGGGTAAATTGTTAATGCAGATTTTGCATGTTAATTATTAACCATAGTAAAACATGTATCTTAATTACAACAAACATTGTATACAATAATTTACATATACTAATATGTTTCAGATCTAATTTATAGTGGCAAAACAAATACAATAATTATCAATCAAATGCACTGGCAAGAATATCAAACTACATTTTTTGAAAAGAGCCACAACATATTTATGTTTTACTTTATTCACAGCATAAATGTTTATATGATTTTACAGAAGGAAACCCGTCAAATGAATAGGAAACATATTTAGTATCTAGAGAGTGTCAAGTATATCTTTCACTAGAACTATTTAATTAATGGTTTTAATTATATATATATATATATATATATATATATATATATATATATATATAATATATATATATATATATATATATATATATATATATATATATATATATTATTTAATAAGTTGTATGACAGAAATATGTGAAGTTTCAAGTAATATCACTAAGTATACAGCATCTACGAGAACTCTAGTGTATCTACGCATTGTTTCAATAAAACATAGAACCCATTATGAAATGTGACTGGAGATAACAACTTTATATGGTGTATATTTGTTCACGTGCTACTTGATAGAACACTAACGCATGTAACCATATGAATAGAAAGATAAAGGTAACAAACCTGAGTTACATTGCAGTGCCTGATATTTGCACGGATGATCGCTGCTTGAACGATGGCACCTGTAAAGACACACAGACTGGCTACGAGTGTAACTGTGCCTTAGGCTTCACGGGAAAGACGTGTGGAAATGGTGAGTGTTATTCGGTTTGTTTATAATGATAATCGGATCAGGTGTTGAGATCGAACTGTTTTATTTCAAAGCCTGCATATAATAATAATAATATAATACAATGGATTCCTTTTTACCGTCACACATCCCTTGACAGAAGTGGGCATTGGGGCACTGCTTCTTGCGTTTTTCGAACAATTGAACTCCGATTTCCCCAGCCCCGTCCATTCCCTTGACGTCATCAACCAAACTCTTCTTCTGGCTGCCTTTTTTACACTGTCCACGCCATGTTGTAGAATTGTTGTCTTTTCACAAAAGCGATACCTCAAAGTGAAACATTGCAGGGCAAGCCAGTTTTTGTTTATTGTAATATAAGATGGGTGTAACGTGTATAACCTTGAAATGAAATATCATATTTTGGGTCACACGCCTATACAAGCATGTAATTACAGGACACTAAACAAGTTATTTGGTGTTTGTCATAGTGTGATAAATGTGAACGTATATGTATTTTATATGTTTTCTTTTTAGAAACCAAGAAATGTCAGCCTACAACTTGTGACAATGGTGGAACATGCACAAATACTGCAACTGGAGTGTCTTGTTTGTGCCCAACCGGATTTATTGGAACTCACTGCGAGAGAAGTAAGTGCCTTTATTTAGCACTTTCTGTTAAATATATATTCAGTAAGTAGTTTGTGTGAATGTTGCCAACTACATCATTACGTTGTTATGCATGCTGAAATCAAATAAGCATCGTTGTGACCTGCAACGCCCTACGGGTCCCCATCAACTACTCGATTAACACCAAGGCAACAGAACGTGATAGATAAATGGTTTATTCACACAGAAGAACAATTAATAAAGAAATAGCGCCATCTAGCAAATTGACTAAAATTACGTAAACGGTTTAGTGTTGTTTCTGATTTGTCCAGATATTGTCCAGTGAATTCCAGTGAATGAGCACTGTTATCCCATGACTTTTGATTCAGTGATCGTTTATTGTGACGACGACACTTGCAAAAATGGCGGCACATGCGACAACACAACAGACGGGTTCAACTGCAGTTGCAAGGAAGGATTTGGAGGCGACAGTTGTGAACTTAGCATATGCGAGTGGAAGAAGCCGTGTGCCAATAATGGCCGTTGTGTTGTCAAATCTGACTCAGAATTTGTCTGTGTATGCCAGACGTGTGGATGTCTCACTTCACCGCCTCTCACTGTAACTTGTGACATCGGTGAGTCACAAATAGTAATGGGACCACACATGCAGTATGCAATACATAGTGTAGTTTTGTGAATTTGTCTATATTTATCCAAGCAGCAATGTAGTGCTATGTTTATCTAAAGTAGCATTGGCATTTCAACGCAATGCTTTCATCCAAATAACTAGCATATATACATTCATTGCTCAAACCGACAAAACAACCCAGACAGCTTCGATCATCTAGTTCTAATCCACTTTTCGTTCACAGTGTTAAAACAAACGTCGGAACTACAGCCTTCTCAGTCGCCGCACCAACTCTGTGGAACTCGCTTCCTACAAGCGTTAAATCGGCAGGAAATATAATAACATTTTGCCGTCAACTAAAAACCCAACTGTTTATACTTTAAACGTATCCTCCATACCCCTCACCGTACCGATCCAACTGTTTACGACTGGAATTGTTAAACCGACTAGAAACTGTCCAACCCTTTTGCTACTGAACTTTGGTTTCCTGAGGATTTTAGTGCAATATAAGTTTTTTGTATTCTATAATATTGTATTGTATATAGTGTTTATATAACTGGAAGGCTGAATTAAGATTATACTGTTGTTTTATGTTTCCATCTATCGTCAAAGGAAAACTAACCATAGTATTAAATTGATCTAATGTAGCATTTAATTAGCAACAATTTATATCTCTGATCAAAAAGCTAACATTATATTATTTCTAAAACAATACTCAAACGAAAATGTAATTATGTAGCATCTAAATGGCAAATACGGCTACATCTTATTAAAACAACACTTGCGTATATTTAAAATGACTGGATGGTTGAATTAGTTACGTTTGGTAGAGTAATGACACTTAATACTAATTGAATGATTTAGACAAGACAACCATCTGCCAGGATTCCGCAAAGGACGACGGCAAATACAACACAGTCGCCTTCCCATACGACTGTCGCAAGTTCATTCAGTGCGCCGGCAACAAGTTTGGTATCTTGAATACTGTTCAAGGTGGAAATGTATATGATCCATCAAATGGACAAGCTAGTACACCTACTGCCTGTTCAACTGTCCCTAAAGGTATTGTGTCTGAGCACGCGTGCATGCGTGCGTGCGTGCGTGCGTTTGTGTGTGTGTGTGTGTGTGCTTGCTTGTTTGTGCGAGTGTGCGTGCGTCCGTGCGTGCGTGCCCGCAAAACATTTATTTATTATTACACATTATGTTATATGTAAAAATATTAGTATAACATACTATTGAATGTTATGAATGTTTAGTAATGTTGAATTACGTAGTATTGTTTACCTTCACGTTCACTGTACACGTTAATTACAAAACGTTTCAAATACAGAATTTTTATAATATATATTCGACCTAATAAGCGTACAGTACGCTTTAAAAAAAAATGGGCCATAAAAACAAATCGAGGAATGTGTTTTTTATCGTCGTACACCAAATGTGTTTCTCTAGACAATAAGGTAACTGTTTAACATCAGTAGTGTCATTTGGTGACTAGTGTAGAACAAATGAAAGCTGAAAACTGCTGCCAATTGTTTAACATCCAATGGCGACACTTTTCAGTTGTTCCACACTTGTCAAATTACAATAATTATAGATCTTGCTGATTAAAAAAGGGAGATTACGCTAATTACGGCATGTACACTTACCAGGTCTAATACGGTGCATATACATTTTTATACACACATTGCAAAATTAATTCAACTTAAGGTATATTTAGTAATTATAATCCACATACGTCTAATAGTATGCCAAGCCATTCGAACTGTCTCCCCCTAATATTCGGATACAAAGAATCTGCCAAGAAGAAGCTATATGCTATAATTAATATGCTCCTGCTACGTTTGTTCTTACTTAACTTCTTTTGTCGTGTAGGAATGAATGTGCATGGTTAGACAAGCATACTTAACTAAAATGTGTTACATTACAGTGCCTGAGATATGCACCGAAGGTCGGTGCTTAAACGGTGGCACTTGTGAAGACACACAGACTGGCTACGAGTGTCACTGTATGTTCGGCTTCATTGGAAAGACGTGTGGAACTGGTGAGTGTTATTTGGTCTGTTTATAATGATCGACGAAATGTTGTATCCCAGTGATACGTCGTCATACTCTAGTTTGAGATGACTAGTGTTCCAATCGCATTGCTTCCTTTCAAAGTCTTGATAAAATAATAGATCCATTCATGAATTATTGATGATTTCGATGATTCAACATATAATTTAGTTCCTGGCAATATATCTACATCGAAGACATTATGTGTGTGGATTTCTTTCGCGTAGTAATTACAGCGTGGCTAAAGGTTTCGGACATAATTCGAGCAGGCTTGCTAAAAAAACAAGACTGTCAAGTTTGAAGTGTAAACCACTTTGAATGGTCATAAAAGGATGCAGTTTTGAGTCATATGCCATTACATAAGAACATATCTTTGTACCTTTCCTTTCACCTAGAAATCATCTATAGCTGAGCTTCAATTTCTTGTAATATTTTACTCTTCTATGACATTTTAAAATGAATACACGGTAGTGTATTCGTTAGAATTGCGTGATGTTACACTCGTGTAAATTGGGTGATTTCTTCGGAAACCTATATATCTGAATAGTGGAATGTGGTGCAGTACGGATAAAAATTACAAAGAAGGTTTGAGATAAGAAAACTTCAAAATACTAAAATACGACAGGAACTGGGAATCACACTACGGAACAGGTTCCAAGCATTGGAAGAGGGAAAAAACATTGATGAAAAGTGGGCAAGATGCAAGAATGCAATTACAGACACCTGTGAACAAGTCCTAGGCTGCTGGGAAGCTAGGAGGAAGGACTGGATTACAGACGACACCTGGGAAGCTATTGAGGCAAGGAGGGAGACTAAAATGAAACTCAACAAGGAAGCAGATGACACAAGAAAAAAAAAACTGCAGCAGGAATACCAGGAAAGAAACAAAACAGTTAAAAAGAAGACAAAGAGGGACAAGAAAACATATGTCGAAAAACTAGCAAACGAGGCTGAGATCGCAGATAGGCAAAACAACTCCAGAGAGTTATACAAGATCACCAGACAGCTAGCAGGGAAGAACAAGAGCACTAGTCGCCCCATCAGGGACAAACAGGGAAACCTTCTCACTAAGGAATCTTTACAGTTACAACGCTGGAAAGAATATTTCCAAGATATCTTGAATAGGCCTCCACCAGATTCAAACCCAGACATTGAGGAAACAAATGAAGACCTTAACATTAATTGTGGTAGGATATCCAAAGAGGAGATCAAGAGAGCCATCAAAAAGCTGAAGCTAGGCAAAGCACCTGGAATTGACAATATACCATCTGATGTCTTAAAAGCTGATATTGGGGCCACCACAAACGTTTTATACAGCGTGCTAAATGAGATCTGGGATAAAGAGGAAATACCAACTGAATGGAAGACAGGTATGCTAGTTACAATCCCCAAGAAAGGGAACCTCAGTGAATGTAAGAACTGGAGAGGGATCATGCTTCTATCAGTGCCCAGTAAAATTATCTGCCGTATCATCCTGGATAGGATACAAGAAACAGTTGACAAGAAGCTAAGAAAGGAACAAGCTGGCTTTAGAAAGGATAAATCCTGCACAGATCACATTGCTACACTCAGGATTATCGTTGAACAATGCATTGAATGGCAGAGCTCCCTTTACATAAACTTTGTGGACTTCGAAAAAGCATTTGATAGTATAGATAGGACAGTTCTGTGGAAGCTCCTGAGGCATTATGGTTTACCTACACAATTTGTAACCCTAATAAAGAACATGTACGAAGGTTTCACTGGTCATGTCATCTTTAATGGACAAGTTTCAGAAGGCTTCCAGATTGGAACTGGAGTACGACAGGGTTGCTTGCTATCTCCACTGCTCTTTCTGATAGCCATAGACTGGACAATGAAAAGATCCACAGAACACCATCGTACTGGGATCCAGTGGAACTTGTTCTCACAACTAGAAGACTTGGATTTTGCAGATGATCTAGCACTACTCTCAGAAACCCATAAACACATGCAACAAAAAACAGAAAGGCTTCAAGAAAAAAGCAGCCAACTGGGTCTTAAGATCAATGTGGGAAAGACAAAGGTGATGAAAGTCAACAGCAGATCCTCCGAACCCATCTCACTAGAAAGTGGTACTGTTGAGGAAGTACAAGACTTCATCTACCTCGGGAGCAACATCAGTACAAATGGTGGAGCTGACAAAGATGTGGAGCTACGCATCAATAAAGCTCGCCATGCCTTCAGAACCCTACGCCCTGTATGGCTCTCTTCCCAACTATCCATAAACACTAAGATCCGCATTTTCAACACCAACGTTAAACCAGTTCTTCTCTATGGCTGTGAAACGTGGAAAACTACTCAGTCTCTCAACAACAAACTCCAAGTCTTCATCAACAGTCGCCTCCGATACATCCTTAAGGTATGGTGGCCTAACAAAATATCAAATAAAGAGCTCTGGAAGAAAACCAAACAGGAAGAAATAAGCACTACAATCAAGAGGAGAAAATGGAGCTGGATTGGCCACACACTCAGAAAAGATCCAACAAATACAACCAAACAAGCACTGGACTATAACCCACAAGGAAAGAGAAGACAAGGAAGGCCAAAAATAAACTGGAGACGCTCAACACTACAAGATCTTGAAAAAGTGGGGGTCACCTGGCAAGAGGCCAAAGCTATAGCCCAGAAGAGAGTGAGGTGGAGAAACATGGTTGACGCCCTATGCTCCTGAAGGGGCCAAGAGGACTAAGTAAGTACGGATAAAAATTAAAATCATCAACGTCATTATGTGGCGTCTTCAATAAATAACTTTGCCTCTCAGTGCCATTCAGTCATTCATGATTACAAGCCGTTTATTAATTGTTTTCTTTCCTCAAACGTAATACATAAAATTGAAACATGGTATGCACATCCAATTATTGCTTAGTGTTATCAAAGATAATCAGACAATGAGATACCAAACTCGAAGACTTCCATAGGCCACTCCCGTTACTGACGTGATGGTGGCGCCACCATGTGGAAGACGACTGTAAAGGCAACACTTCAATTCAATTGCCATTATCCATGCATATGTGCATAATATATTTAACCATCTTGCTAAAAAAAAGTCCTACGGTCACTACATGGAATCACCTGAACCATCATCAATCGAGAGAATGCACAAGAAGATAACACAAGTCCACGGCACGGCACGAGCAGACAAAGAGTTCCCAGTTGATCTTTGCTCAACATGTCAAATGCCTGTTTGAAATTATGTGAATAAGAGCAATGACATATTGAGACTGGACACAAGATATTTCACCGAGCCAACTGTTGTATTTTCTTTCGCTGGGTTGGAGAGATAGTATCAGACCTTCATGGCTGTTCAACTGCTGGGACGAATAACACCTATTTCATAGTCGATCAAGAAGAACAAACTATCATTGTCCAGGGCAAGTCTGCAAGTGTATTTCCACGAAGAGTGACATTTCTCTATTTTCAACACTACATTTGCCTTGCTGTCACGAATTGGTAACCTGGACGTCTTTTCTGTCATGACAACCAAACATGTTCCCCTTCAACATGTCAGCTTGGCAAGCTAAGACTAGGAAACAGATCTGACCTCCAGGGATGTATGGAGAGCTGCACACAGCTTAACGGTGATGTTCCACCGGCAGACACTGATGTCACCATCCTAGATCAACTTGGTCAACTTCCTCAAACCACTCGCTGCCAAGATCTTTGATGACTATACATACAAGTTCATCTGCAATGTGCCAGTCGAGTGGACTTAGTCTGGGACCAGTACCGTGATAGAGTTGTTTGCTTTCTTGTCAAAGCACACATGAAGAGCCGGATTCCAAAACGTATTAAGTTTGTTACAAAATATATGAGATAATGATTGATCCCTGTTGCTCAGCTGTATGTCTTCCATGTTAGCTTGATATGTTTTCCAATCTGGGCTCAGTCCATGTGTGTAGAGCCTGCTAAGTTGGCAGATTTTTTTCCAAAACAAGCCTTGTCTACACAGTTTTGCAAAACGTACTCAGCCCTTGGTACATACAGTACCGGGGGCGCAAATCCATTTTATCTGGACATTCTGGGCGGTATTTTCATAGAGGTCCCGATGTAATACAGGGCCCACCCCATCACCACCTAAATCCTTCAACCTACTCCACATACCACCATACACCCTGCACCATAGAACCACACTTCTCAATCACACAAAAATCACCATCAACCCCCACAAAAACCAACACCACCAACACCACAAAACCAGCCTCCTCCTACCCCACACAACCCCAAATAGAGGTCTGTGTATGTCCCCACTCCATTATCGCACACAAACTCTTCACCCCACACCGATTGAAGCCAGAACTAACACCCACTGCCCGCACACTTCACCCCGTCCACATCACTCACTAACCCACTCCATGCACCACAGACCCAACCACCCATACTTCACACCGTCCACATCACTCACTAACCCACTCCATGCACCACAAACCCAACCACCCATACTTCACACCGTCCACATCACTCACTAACCCACTCCATGCACCACAAACCCAACCACCCATGCTTCACACCGTCCACATCACTCACTAACCCACTCCATGCACCACAAACCCAACCACCCATACTTCACACCATCCACATCACTCACTAACCCATTCCATGCACCACAAACCCAACAACCCATACTTCACACCGTCCACATCACTCACTAGCCCACTCCATGCACCACAAACCCAACCACCCATACTTCACACCGTCCATATCACTCACTAACCAACTCCATGCACCACAAACCCAACCACCCATACATCACACCGTCCACATCACTCACAAACCCACTCCATGCACCACAAACCCAACCACCCATACTTCACACCGTCCACATCACTCACTAACCCACGCCATGCACCACAAACCCAACCACCCATACTTCACACCGTCCACATCACTCACTAACCCACTCCATGCACCACAAACCCAACCACCCATACTTCGCACCGTCCACATCACTCACTAACCCACTCCATGCATCACAAACCCAACCACCCATACATCACACCGTCCACATCACTCACAAACCCACTCCATGCACCACAAACCCAACCACCCATACTTCACACCGTCCACATCACTCACTAACCCACGCCATGCACCACAAACCCAACCACCCATACTTCACACCGTCCACATCACTCACTAACCCACTCCATGCACCACAAACCCAACCACCCATACTTCGCACCGTCCACATCACTCACTAACCCACTCCATGCATCACAAACCCAACCAATCCCACAACAGATCCATCTCTGGAAGTATTTCCTGGAGAATCTGTTAAATTATCAAGTTTTGTTGGTCTGTGCTGTATAAGAAACATGTTTAATACTTCAGAGCAATCTAAGTTGAATGATGCATTTTTCGAAACAGGCTATGTCCAGGGACTTTGTCTGCTTGGAAAAAATGCTTCATTTAAAATAAATCATAATTACCTTTGGCAAATGGATTTGTTATCATCAGGCATATAACACAGAGTATTTACATGCATATATGCATATGGAGTAATAACGTAAAACACATATTTAACTAGTGCTATTTCCCTTTCGTTGTTTATTCTAAATGGTAAAAATGGACTGGTTTTTGTTGGTTTTGTAATCCGGCTCTTCTCATGTGGTGACCAACAAGCAGGTAGTCACCACAAACGGTTCGGTGGTTCTGTGTAGCCCCCTCTACGAGACAGCAGTCGCCTAGCCCTTGCCCATGAGGAGACTGATATGCGAATGATCCTGCACCTGACAGATGCAGTCGATGAGGGTTTCCAGAAGATTCTTCATTTTGTCGACATTCATCGGTTTGTTACTTCAACACATGAAGTAGTAACCACATCAAAGTTTCGTTGGAAAGGGCTTTATATGTTTTCAGGACACTCACATATATGCAATAGGTGCATCATGTGGTTAAACATAGCTTGGCGATACCAAATGTGCAGGCTTAGGAATTTCGATCCTTATTTCATTTCATAGGGCGAAAATGTACGAAAGTATATCGAATGGAGAAGTACATAGTATTGCATTTTGCCGTACTGTGAGGCTTTCGAATACATTGAGCCATCGTTCGCATGGTGGTGTTGTTATCGCACAATACTGTTTGCGCCGCCTAGTTTGATTTATTATTATGTGACTATCTTTGACGTTGTGGTATGTAGCATGTATACATTTGAAGTGAAGTATTGTGTAAGATTCTGGGATATGCATGTCTTTATTTTCAAAATGAAATTAATGAATTCTGTCCTACCATATTAAATATTGAAGCATATTGATGTGATATTTTTTTCATAGGGCTAACTTACTTAGAACATTTTCTTTTTAGAAAGCGAGAACTGTCAGCTTACAACTTGTGAGAATGGAGGAACATGCACCAATACTTCAACTGGAGTGTCTTGTTTGTGTCCAACTGGAGCTACGGGAACTCATTGCGAGACAAGTAAGCGCGTTCATAAAAATTATGTTATATGAATCCACTGGGAATTGTATGGGCATTATATTATATTGGAAACTGTCATACTGTAATTTTGATTTCTTATTAAATACATCTTATAACAGGTAAGTTAGTGAATACGGTTAACAACAGCATTATGATTGTATGCATGTTGAAGTCTGATAAAAAAGGACAAATATCAGAGACGTGTTCATCACATCAGGGTTTCTCAAGGGGCGGCCGCCATGCAGTTCTAAGGGGCCCTCGGTAAGCATGCAACATTGTTTTGGAATGGTATATAACACGAGATAGACAAAGCTGAGGGCCTCAGTCAGAAGGTGGAGCTGGTTGGCTCCTTGATGTGAGAAAATTTGGGAACTCTTTGCATTTCATGACATGTAACGGTTTGAACCAATAGTCAACGATAGTATCATTTACTTAAGTCATATGGTCGTATCTTCATTGTTCAATCCACCGCAAAACGATACTCGGTGGCATGACAAATAGTTATCAAAATACACGCACACAAACATGATAGTCTACCTTATGACACCACCAATTCTGCAAAAGGTCTTATTAGATGGATGACCTCTCGTGGGGGGCATTAGCATGGGAAACCCTTATTTGCTGCTAGGTAAGATGGCCTCTGATGAGAAGGTGACCTCTTGCGATAGAGCTGTTAAGAGGAGAGCCACTATATGCATAAACTACAGTATATTATTTGTGCGAAATACAAACCAAATAGTATGCATACTTCTTGTTGAAATTTATAAAATATTTCACAAATTCATGTTTTTGCAAATTAATACCACCACCCACTGTCCTCAAAATATAATGTATTATAATTTGAACTGGTGCGATCGTGTTGAACACCTCCACACCACCATGATACAGTTGTACGTCCCGGCGCCAGCGCATCACCACAACCAATAACTCATCGCGCCCTACAAAGCTCCTTAAACTTGGTGCGACTGGCCTCGGACACCAACTTTGTGATCATGCTTCCGAGCTTCCCTGGCCACTTTAGGGTAAAACTACAGAAGATCGTCACTGCTGTAACTGATGAAATCACGGTAGATACAGAGCTCCATCACTTTGCATTCGTTAGCGATGCACATGTTTGATCAGCATGGTCGTGCATCTTTCGGATGTCCAAGCCGAGTTACTTGACCTTTTCGGCGATGACTGTTGTTGTAACTATGGAGCAACACAAGAGAAACTCTCATGGAATTAATACTACCTTTTGTATTTTGGACAGGCTCTTTTGCTGGATCTGCTCCACAATGATGAAGATAATTTCGTTCCGTATTAACATATCCGGCGTTATTGTTTTGTGTCGCAAAATGCGCCTCCAAAACGACATCGCCATGATTCTCATCAGTGTTGAGAGGACTGCCGTCATGGCGACTGCTTCTCAGTGCGATATTCTGCTCTTCATACAGAATAACTGTCTTTACAGTGGGCTGCATGCTAGGACGAATACTCACACACTTGTTTGAAAACCTGAAAACAGCTGCCAGTGGAAATTCACTAACTAAATTCGCTGACACCAAGAATCAATATGTACTTAGTAATGGGTACTATGAAGATAAGACAGGATGGGGGGAGTTCAGAATGACTGGGAGAAAACGGTAGTACTATAGTGGTAATGCCTATTGTCTATATGTTAGAAATGTCTTCATCTGAGGAAAGTGCAGGATCGAGGGTGCCACCTTGCGATGTCTCGACAACTGATTCTGACTTGATGAGAAAAAAATCTGGCCGGATTAAAGGGGTTACCCGGGCACCTGATAGACACCCCATGGATCCGCCAACCTAAAAGTTCCATGGCTGTGTATTCTGCTCATATATTTGATGTTCAAATTTGCATTTACACTCTTGAAAATTGTTGTAGTGTGGTTTTTTATTAAGATTCAACCATCCCCTCAAACTAAACGTTCCATCACTGTGTATTCTGCTTACTACATGCTCCATTTACATTTTCACTCTCGCAAATTGATCATGGTAGCACTTTTCTGCCTAATCGGTCGTTTACTGTGGATTCACGTGAGTTGCGTTAATAATCAAATAACTTACTTCAGTTTGTTTTGTAATGTGGTTTTGCAGAACTTACATTGTGCAGAGATGTCGACTGTCACAATGGAACTTGTGACAACAAAGCTGATGGATTTCACTGCACCTGCCCTAGTGACGCTATAGGAATTTACTGTGAAACGCGTAAGAAAATAACCATACCTGGGTTAAACACCTTCTATGCCCACCAACGGCTGTTTGTTATGTTTATGCCTGGGATCAAATACGTATTATATTAGCACCATTGAAGGTATCAAAATATAATGTAATAAAGCCGTCTTCTTCGTTATTTAAGATTTCCACCCAACTTGGATTATTAGCCAAATGAGTAGTGACTTACTGATCCACACTCAAATTTTTGTTGTATTGACATGGTATGTATTTTGGTAAAATACATTATTATTAATAATAATGCTACTGTCGCTCATTTTCTTTCTTGCATATTGGATATCATTTTAGTGGTAGGCATCCTAAAGACTATAGAAATATAATGCATTTAACAATGTCAACGTCCCTAAAATTAGTTTTGGTTTTCGTTAAGCCTTCGCTATAAGAATATGAGGTAGTTCTTAGTTATAACAATGACGATTTAATGTTTATTAATTATATAGCACTGAATCTACACAACGAAATATTATGGTGCTGCATGCAGTACAAACATTAACGAAGGATACACAGTGAAACATTGACCATTTACTTTGTTTCAGGAAAGATTCTTTGCAATGATATTGATTGTAAGAATGGAGCAATATGCCGCAACATAGACACAGGCTACATATGTGATTGCGTGGCCGGGTACAATGGATCCTTGTGTGAGACAGGTAAGTATAATGATGAAACCTAATTAGTTACCACTAAAGGTAGAGGGCTTTACCATACATCAAGGCATTTGTGTAGTTTGGGTGAGGGAAAACGTTTGACGACAATCGAAACTCCGGCAATAATGGACTAACTAATAATGTGATTACACAGTAAACATGAGAGTAGGGCATATAATGTGTATACACATATATACAATTTTTTTTACATAGAGGAACTACTTTGCATCAATATTTGATGTTGGCTTGAGTAATGAGGCCCCATGAAGTAACATTACTAAGATGAAAATACGATATAAAACGACCGTTGTTGTACACGAGATCACCATTGTTTCACAAGACATCCCTTTCTGTCCTTGTTTGAACTTTGGCTGAACTATTTCAGGGTTGTCAAGAGCTACGTTTTCATATGTTATTTGTAAGCTCGGTCACGTGGGAAACACGATTGTTATTGTTATGTTATCTTTACATTTGTTAATTACACATTTATAAATATGTCGTCATTTCAGTAAACCTACATCATAATTATTTTAGTGGTAACGTAATGTTGAAATAAGACAATTGCCTAAAACATATAAACGTGTCAGACAGTTTACAGGCTTAAATTAGTTTACCCATTTGTTAGTTAACATGTGTAATGATAAACAAAGTTGTACATTTATTACTGGCATCAGGTAGCATAGTTAATAACTTAGTGGTTCTCCTGGTTCATAGTTTGTTTTGTAAATGTAAAAGTCTAAGTCATAATTTTTCTTTCATTTTGTAGACATCGATGAATGTGCAAGTAATCCGTGTGACGCAGACTACAGCGAGTCATGTCAGGACCGTTTGAATGGCTACGAGTGTACGTGTCATACATGCAGCTGTTCCAGCCTCTCTCCAACAGCCGACTGCTCCTTTGGCCGCCTGGGTAAGTCCTTGTCATTAGCTATATTATGGCAATGCTAACACTGACGTGTTTTGTGTATCTGTTGGCAACACATAGTGCCATGTCGGTTTTTAATAGTTTACATGCAACTAATTTAAAATGGCAGAAAGCTGGGCTATTTACGTCTACCAAATATGATGTTAATTTAATCAATCTAATTAAATGCAATTACTTAATATTTTCAGATATATCAAACTAACCGACAAAGATTTAGGTAACTCTCGCTAAAGTCTGGTGTTTCATTACGATAATGTTTGTACTATCCATTAAGGGATATTGTTATTATTTATTACTGGAATATTATTATTTTTTATTACGTGAATCTTTTTATTATTTGTTACGGGAATATTATTACTAGTCTTACTATTCCCGAAAATTAATGTTTAACTGTTTTTTATGCAAAATAACAACACAAGTCCAGCGTAGATTGAAATAGGCCAAAGAATGACATTTAGATTTATTAATTAAGGAGCATGAAATTAGGCAATCATACACAATCAAAATAAGATACATCCAATAATCTCAGCAAGCATGCCGGCCCCCAAAAGGTGTTTACCCATAATTAGTAAATCATGCCTATCAGCTACCCACTACCAGTACTATCTGTACCACTACTGACTTATATACAATTCACATGGTATCGGTTGGGGTCACTCCGCCGTGAATTAACCATACACATACATGTACAAACAGAAAGGCTGGGCAACTCGATCCCCCAGCCAAACATGATAAATGAAAAAAGTGGGCTAACCACCCAACATTCGTGAACAATTCATAATGAAAATTATGGAAACACAACACACAATGTATAAAGGTGTTACATATCTAGACATTAGTCAACCAAAAACTACTAACACATCAGACCGAGAGGTAGGGCCAAACAGCCACATAAATGTACTCGTAAAAAGTACCCGCTCTAAAAACCCTGTGTACACTACTGAAAACTTAGTGGAGGGAAAAGCGTTATTGCAAAACCTCGCGTACCAAACTATAACAGGGAAAAGCGTCAAAAAATTCAAAAACTTTGTGAACTACCTCTCTGTCTTCAGTGTTTCACAGTGTATCCCTACATAATGCACCACTTGATTTATTAGATAACAACTGGGTAACAACTGTTAACACAATATTAGGGAGGGAGGGTGGGATTTTTCAAACGGATCGGAATAAACCGAACAACAAAACTGATCTTGCAATAAAATCAACAAATTCAGCGATAACGAATAATCAGTAACAATAGAAGGTCTCACAACGACACAAGCTAACTTGGACATCGAGAGAGGCTGGCTCTAGGTCAAGTGGTTGGTGTATCCATACGCGTGAACGAGTAATTAGGCCAATACTCTCTCTACAATAAAAGGTCTAACCTCAAATCGCCTTCATTGCCTTGTCATCTCGCATAAAATCCTTTATGCGCCGCTGTCACATAAATTCATTTATGCAAAATAACAACACAAGTCTAGCGTAGATTGAAATAGGCCAAAGAATGACATTTAGATTTATTAATTAAGGAGCATGAAATTAGGCAAGCATACACCATCAAAATAAGATACATCCAATAATCTCAGCAAGCATGCCGGCCCCCAAAAGGTGTTTACACATAATTAGTAAATCATGCCTATCAGCTACCCACTACCAGTACTATCTGTGCCACTACTGACTTATATGCAATTCACATGGTATCGGTGAGGGTCACTCCGCCACTAGGTCACCCTCTGTGACCGACCCCCCCACCATCACTACTATTCCTGAAAATTAATGTGTAATTGTTTTTTCTTCATTTATCAGACAGGTTAAACCGCTTCGTGCATTCACATTCACTTAAATTATTAACTACAACGGCGAAAAATACCAAGTGCAAAAATTTGCTCGTTGTGCAAGGTGTACATTACTTAAAGTAATGTGGGGCAAATTTCACCCATCTAGGGGCAACACGATTTGGCCTTGGCGGTGATAATACGGGCAACGTACTAGAAGTACTAGAGGACATGGAGCAGCATTAGTGAAGGAAAAGTGTAGATTAGATATCAAAAAGCACTCATTCTCACAGAGGACGATAAATGAACGGGACAAATCATCTACTGATTGTGTAAATGCTAGCAGCGTGAATATGTTTAAAAACACAATTTACAAATATCTCAGAAGGGCGGGTTATACATATGAATAATCGTTGGACTTTCCATAAACCTCCAAGGTACATGATTTGGTTGAGGTTTGATTCACATCCAGTGATAGTGTATCGTGTGAAGCAAATATGCACTAAATAACTTGTAATATGTTGCGAACATAAGGTGTTATCATTGTCTTGGTCCAGTCTGTGTCCCGCGGGAACATTTATAGAGGCGTAAAGATATGAAATTGGGATGCGACTCACAGTAGGGCATATACAGAACAATTAATCAATGCATACGTAGTGATCATAGATAATGATCTGTGACACTTGTTTGTAGATGCAATGAAGGCATGCAAAGATGCCCAAGCAGCACACTCAGGGGAAACTGAGTATAACTTGGCTCACCCGAACACGTGCAATAAATACATTCAATGCTTCTCATCTGGAAATAATGGTGTCGAACAACCATGTGCTGCTACCGCACCGTCGTTCAACCCGGACTATACAGACACCGCTGATCCTTGCAAAGACAAAAACGAAGTTCCACAGTGCAAAACAGACCTTGCCCCAGGGGTCAAATTAACATAACCAGCGGAGAGGCGTAGACAACCTAACCTAGACAGCGGACACAAAAACCAGTTTATGCTCTTGCATTTAAGTGCCTAACACAACACATAAGTGCCTTGTGTACAATATTGAGAGTTGCATCAGGTCGAATGTAAATTGTATTTGATATGCACAGATACAGAGGAGAGGCGTAAATAACCTAACCTACACAGAGGAGAGGCGTAGACAACCTAATCTACACAGAGGAGAGGCGTATGCAGCCTAACATAGACAGAGGACACACAAAAAACATTTTATGCTCATGCATTTAAGTATCTAAAAGAACAAATAAATGCCTTGTGTACAATATTGAGAGTTGCATCAGGTCGAATGCATATTGTATTTGATATGCACACATATAGATATATGTATATATAATATATACATATTTCTATATGTGTGCATATCAAATACAATATGCATTCGACCTGATGCAACTCTCAATATATATATATATATATATATATATATATATATATATATATATATATATATATATATATATATATATATATATATATATATATAAATATATATATATATATATATATATATATAGAGGGAGGGAGGGAGGGAGGGAGTACCCATATTTTATAGATTACAATGTATTTGATTTTTATTTGCATTAGCCAGGGCATATATGAGTTTGAATGGAGTATCACGTATGCATATCTAATATTGGAGTTTAACTTAAAATCTTTCTTTTCTATAAAAACATATGTTATCAAGCCGTGTATCATGCAATGGCGTCGGCTTACACGTTACTCTAGATTTGATTATTGACTGGTGTACATATGTGTGATTGTTGCGTGGGCATGGGCTGTAACAGTGGCGCCACACGGTGAGATGGGAACCAACCAGAGTAACAAACTGCCTGCTTCATGTGTTCCATGAAGAAATTATTCTAAGTATATTGATACTTTCAAACTAATTAAGGTTATCTGCTTTAATAATACTACTACAGAAATATGCCTAGCATATTCTATTTTCGTCTATAAACCATTGCTGAGTGTATTACATATACTATAATATTTACACTTATATTTAAATGTTGGTAAACTATGCACTTCGTTTTATATACGTGTTATTAGAAAACATATTATATAATTGTATCCGTAACATACACGTTTCAAGTCACTCTCAAATGTTGATAATGCATCTCATTTTTGGGCCTTGAGTGGTGGTGGTGGTGGTACCCTAGTTCCTGCGCCTTCAAAACGTTATTGGTGTCACGTATGTTGTCAATTTTATTAAATGTATCTATGATGCTTCTCACTGTTTGCAACAACAAACTGAACATTGGCTTCACTCAGTGCGTTTGTATAAAAAAAATTATTCTGTCTGTGGTTTGCATGAATTTCAAACTGGCAATAAAATGTGTCCATTACAATCGTTCACATACTTGAGCTATGCTATTTTAACACGGAAGGTTCCTGGGTAGTTGTTTCAGTCAATACGATCGCCCTTATTCTTGTAAAAGGTGGCAATGTCGGCGTCACGCATGTCTTGAGACACCCAACCAACACAGGCGGAGAAGCTTGTGAAGACGATGTATCAGAGTAGGTTTCCCACATTTGATCACTTCAGGTGGTATGCCATCATTACCAGGTGCGTTGCCCCAGGATATAGAGTCAATGGCCTTACTGAGCTCTTCCAAAATAGGTTTGACGTCAAGTTCCGGTATAAAACAGCCGGTAAACGGCCAAATGTAGGGAATTCAAATCATGATAAAATCATGATGTTTGGTGGAAATGACCTTTATTATATGTAGAATCAGGTCGGTATTTCCAAGATGGTCGCCAACTTTACGGGAATTGTTAAAACTATGATAAAAACATTACATTTGTTGCACATGCCCTTAATATTAAATTTTTAATGGTTGGTGCCCACCATGGGAACCAATGGGAACACTATTAAATTGGCAGACATTTCCAAGCTGGCCACCAAATAACTTAATTGTTCAAATCATGATAGACGCATGATATTGGTAGACATATACTTTATTATCTGTAGAATCAGATATGCTTGATACCTAACGTGGCAACCAGATCGATTACTGGCGTATTTATTGGCCATATCCCCTTTGGCTTAAGTATCATATGTAACCTGTTGCATGATAAGCGAATTGACGACTAAACTTGCCCCCTCCCCCCCTAGCCTCCCCTTGCGATATCCTAGATATGCCTCTGCGGGCGATATATATATATATATATATATATATATATATATATATATATATATATATATATATATATATATATATATATATATATGTATATATATATGTATATATATATATATATATATATATATATATATATATATATATATATATATATATATATATATATATATATATATATATATATATATATATATATATATATATATATATAACATATGTGGTATGGTTGTAATCTACTAGATTTGTATAGTGTGATGACATGTGTGGAAGTGATGTTATCATGGTATACACTAATTTTGAAGGCTATAGTTGTTTTCGACAAAGCGACTCTAGAAGCAGGCGATCTTTGTTATTGACAATGCGGTTATTCGCACATCCGAAAAATTTTTTTCGGTAAAAACTGGTTGAATGAAGTGGATTACACCATTGTGCTCATGGGAGGACAGGGATTCTGACGTTAAATTTATTAGCGAAACATGATATTTGGTTGATTTTAGAACAACTCCAGGAGATGATGTGCTATGTAGAGGGGCGTCCGCAGGCTTTTTTCCTGAGGGGGCAAACAATTCTGCTGTCTGATTTCGACCATAAATTATTACACTAACCAAAATGTATATTTTCAATTAACAGTAATTATATAATTGTGTATAATTAATTAACAAATATACTAGATGATCCACAAATTGTAAAAATCTATATTTTACAAACATCCAGATCCAGGGGGGCATGTGCCCCTTGCCCCCCTCCGGATGCCCATGGCTATGTAACATTCTATTCTTGAACTTCAATTCTTAAGGGACATTCACGCCTTGGGTGGCGGACGTGCATTGCGCGCAAGTGTCGCTTGGTGGTCAGAGTAATCGGTCCGCCGGGTTACTATGAGGTTTTATTTCGGGAGGCATGTAAATGCATCGCGCGGCATTTTACGACAAACGATGAAATTTCTGGTGCCAACACATATTTTCCTTCATTGTATCGGAGACACGGGACAGTCTAGCGTGAGTACAGATTCACTTATACTTTCTGGACGTTATCCAGTGTGCTAGAATTTATTTTACTCTTGTTTCGTGGGTTGTTCTACCGACGTACGTTTAACTTTGTGTAGGCAACTTCATCTGCGATTGAACAATCATCGTTAACCTTCCTATAAGACAACATGTTTTCATTGCTATCGTGCTCCTATCAGGAACACACGTTCGTAGTGCACGCCTCTTGCGCCAATTGAGTATGCTGCCCATTTCTACACAACTTCCCGCGACTTCGGTGTTCACTTCCAGTTTCGTTCACGACACTGCACGAAAATCTCCTACGTTCTTTCGTTCGCCTTCGGGATGTGCTGATGTGGATAAACCCAGTGCACCCTGAGGTTCTGTGTCACATCAATATGGAAAACAAACATTCTACAAATCCAATCCGCCCATAGAAATTGAATGGTCCACCCGGCATCCATCGTGGTGTGCAAGCACGAATCAGACAACTGATATGGCATACTCGGTGCCATCTACACTCACTGCAAATTACACTACTGTGCATGCCAGCAAAGACCCACTAGTTAGAAATATGATGAACACAGTCAAGTACATCGCCTTCAACTATTCAACCCAAAGTTTGCGTGTCTTTCAGACTGAACTCGAGTTAGACGAGGATGCACAGGCTGGCATGAACAACAGAAGTAATCTGCCCTCGCTTTGTTTGACAATATGGTGCAGTCGTGCGAACGCTCTGTATACATTCAGGTCTACACTCGCTGTTGTAGTCAGTGCCTTAGGATATTTCGAAGAAGAAGATGGGGACGGCAAAGTCAGACGCTTCTTGTTGTCCATAAAGAATGCTTAATCCTAACACTAGTGACCACTGAGCATGTTCTCCAAACTCGGCTTCCTCTGATCACATTCCTATAGTCCAAACAGTGCCAAAGAGGCAGAGATTACATACACCACTACAATCGCCCAGCTGCAGCAGAAGAGGTACGATCCAGAAGTATGGAATGTGTTTTTTAATGTGGTGTAGAGCCAGCGGGAATATTTGAGATTGAGGCGATCAAGCAAAGTAATGTTGGTAGACTGAGGCACCGTTCGCGAGAATGAGTCCGCTGATGCAATTGGTATAACTGCCAGTATTGGATGAGGTCAATGTATCTGCTGTTCGTGGATCACTTGCTGCAGGAAATTGACACATGTCTAGTAGTAGTTCTGAATCAGTACCTGGTCCAGTACCTCACACCACGACAGTGGATGAATCTGACACTATATTGCCCAGCTGTACGAAGTGTTCCTAGACGACATCTTGTACAAATGTTATGTTTTTTGAAAGAAATCACTAAGTGGATAGATGAGGGATCGCCAGTAAATAGTATCTACTTAGATTTTCAGAAAGCTTTTGACAAAGTGCCACATCAAAGATTACTACTTAAATTAAAAGCCCATGGTATCGGGGATAGCATAATTGACTGGATAGAAAAATGGTTGACTGACAGAAGACAGCGTGTTGTAGTAGATAGAGAAGCTTCAAACTGGAAATGAGCTTTGAGTGGGGTACCACAAGGATCAGTATTAGGAGTTATATACGACAATATAACAAGTAACGTACTGAAATTTGCGGATGACACAAAAGTTAACACTGATGGTGATAGACAACATTTACAAAACGATCTAGACAGATTAGTGAAATGGTCTGAGAAATGGCAGATGTTGTTAAATTTTGGAAAATGTAAATGCCGACATACAGTACATGGGATCTTGGATGTAAATTATAAAATGGCAGATACTGTTCTGGGCACTACTATAAAAGAAAAGGACTTACGAGTTACAATAAGCGCTAATATGAAAGTTTCAGAGCAGTGTGGTATTGCAGCTTCAAAGGGTAATCAAATTCTTGGGTTGATTAGAAGAAACATAACGTACAAGGAAAAAAAGCTAATTATACCTCTGTATAAAGCAATAGTTAGACCTCATTTAGAATACTGTATACAAGCTTGGAGATCATATCGTAAGAAGAATATAGATACGCTTGAACGCATACAGAGGAGAGCAACTAAAATTATTCCAGAACTGAGACCTTAGTTATGAAGAACGCCTGAAAGAATGTGGTTTAACACATCTAGAGACAAGGAGGTTAAGAGGAGATCACATTGAAGTTTTTAAGATATTGAATGAATATGAAAATATTGACAGAAATATTTTTTTCTCACTCAAGAAGGATAGCAGAACTAAAGGACATCAGGTAAAATTAGTAAAGGATCAGTGTATATTGGATATCAGGAAGTACTCGTTCTCACAGAGGATAATAAATGAATGGAATAAATTGTCTACGGACTGTATAACTGCTAGCAGCGTGAATATGTTTAAAATCAAGGTTGACACATATCTCAGGAGGGCGGTCATACGTAGATGAACATTGTTGGACTCTCGATAAGCCAATGGCTTCCTTGTCCACTTGCCATCTGGGCATTTGGCTTGGATGGCAAATCTTGTTAAATCACTAACATGTATACCACAGTCGTGATACTACTGGTAATGTATGTTTCGACTTCCACAGCAGAGCAGTCATTTAGTGCCATGCGACGCCCCGGTGACAATGAGCGCTTGTCGGATTTGGCCCTTCCGCATGTCCAAAAGGACAAGACGTTTGATGCAGAACTCATCATCCACCAATTCAGTCATTTAGCGCTGATATTTGGCCCAAATGAAGGAGAGGGTAGTAACTGAACCCTTTCTGTAGATATGATACACTTATTATTGAAACATTATCATCGCCTACACGTCTGTCTGAACAAACTGTGAGAACAGCTTTAAACAGCTTAAGACTCTTCTTTTTAAACGTGCATTGTTTCTTTAAATCTTATTTATGTGCAGTTTAGACTAATTGTAGACTGATGACGCTTTGAAATTTTAGGAACATTTTAGTTTTGATTTTTAGCAATTAGTGCTAGTATTTATTATTTTTATTTAGTTTTTTTACTTGTAGTATGATATATTTACTTTTTTATTGCCAATATTATTTTTTTGCTCTAAACGTCATAATATTTATTCCACTACATTATATGCATAATTTTATTGTTTTAGTATTGTAATGCGCATTTGAATGGCCGAATGGGCCAGATTTACGAGGCACACAAATGTAATTATTATTTTTATTATTATTATTACTATTACATGTGTGTTCTTGGTTTATGACTAAATGCCTGTTACTATTGATAAGGATTTGCGTTTGTATATTAATAATAAAATTACCAGGATTAATTCTTAGTTAGTAATTCTTTTCCAATGATTTTGAATGACATTGTGGTACATGTATTGCGATAATGCTTCACTAGCTGTCAACATTGTTTGTGTTATTGCATAGTAAATGGGTAATTGAAGCATGTAAACAATCTGAATAAACTGCTCAATCCTAGTACAATGAAACTAGTCTTTGTTATACACATACAATATACTGAAGGTTAACATCCACCTTACACCAAATCACACCACCATAGATGGGTGACGAGTAGGTGGGTCATGTTGTTCTCCATGGCCGGAGGGGCATTCTTGTAAAGTGACGTCGTAAGATCACTAGTCCATCTCGGTGTAGGAACTAGTTCTACCCAGTAGGTATAGGCTTGTAGATGGATTACAAAACCTAGGACACTGAAGGCAGTCCGAGACGCGCGTAGCGGGGAGGGGTAATGCACCAGCAGCAACATCAGTTGCAACGAGGGAGATAATTGTCCAACAGCTAACCGGGATAATGGTGACCCAGCAATTGGTGCTGCAAGTCCACCGGTGTACGTCAATGTGGCTCGCCGTACCTCTTGCAAATCGACCCCATATCGCATTGTCACTGTACCGCTTCCTTATGCTCTCTGGGTAGAGGGGGCCATGGTGCAAGCACTAGGCGTGAATAAGTGTAAATGAAATTGTAATGTTTGTACACATTCGTGTAGTGTAATCGAGGTGTCTTTTATTTTGTTTAAATATTCATTTCCCTCATGCCTAACATCTTGAATTTAACTAGCCGTGTAAGAGTAAGTGCAAATAGAAGTGTCATGTTTATGCACGTTCATATAGTGTAATCGTAATCGTAATGCCTTTTGTTTACATGTTTGATTCGAGTTCATATTTAAGACGTTGAGTCTTAATTGCGAAAACTTCGCACTGTGATTGATGATCTGGTGAATTATGTAATCAACAGTCCAAACAGTGGTATTGGTTTCAATAATGTGCTCTACGATGTGCTCATTTCATGCAGATTATAGACATTAAAACTTAGCAGTCGTCTCCATAATGTGCTCTAATCCCTCTATAGTGTGCTCAACGACAATGCCTATAATGAATGATGGTGTTTTCCTTTGATTGTATGTTCACACATCAAATGGGTTGCAGACACATTAAAAGGCATCATACCATTGTCTTAGTCAACTGGTATTTTACCAGTCCAACTGAATTACATTTTAATTGATTGGCTGTTGTACAGAAATAATGCTTGTTAAGGAGCCAATTGTTTTTCACAATTTGTTAGTTCAATGAAGTGGGTGTGACGTTATTTTCTGGTGATCATATTGTCTATTTAAATCTGTTTTCACTACTGGTCTGTCCATAAATCTGCCTGTTCCGTTGATTGACACATTTGCTTTGCCGTTCGATCGCTCTGGAATATTTTGATTATTTGCTCGATTCGCTCATCTAATTACTATTGTGTGAACTGCTTCGTGTCGTAAGTATTGCATTTGTATACTTGTAATGGTGATATTAATTACTTGGAATAATGTTAATATTAAATGTTGTTACAAAATTAGTAATCGATAGGAATGTAGCGAATGTTCACACTTTGTTTCTCTTTACATATTTACTTATGTGTTACACTACGTGTAACGGGATGCATCTGGATATTTAAAGCTAAACGAGGTAGTACTATTGACAAGTACAAGACCCTAAACGCAACGTAAAAACGATTATATTCAACTTAGCAATTGGGGATTCCCGTAATCGCATTACAGTGACTATATAATAGATAAAGATGACAACTGTGTATCGTGCGGGAAAGTTGTTACAGACGAGGACAGCGGAGCCGAGTGTCAGTGGTGTAGCCGATGGCAGCAATGTCTGCGCGGGGCTAAATGCAACCGAATACAACATGTCATCCGCATCATCTCCCAAAATAATGTTTTTCTGCAATAAGTGTCAACCTAAAGTCAACCTGACTCAGATTCTTTAACGATGTGCGTGAAAAACAGACGAAGACGAAGCTAAAAGTTGTAGAACACAAGCTGGAAGTGGTGGAAGAAAATATAGAATTCAAAATAGACGTCAGTTGTGCTTTAGAGGCGAAAGTAGATGAAAAGCTTGCTGAAGTCACATCAAATGTTGAAGACAGAATTAAACCACTCATCGAATTAACCCAAAACAGCATTGTTGAAGCAATGGACACCTACGTGGGAGAAGATAAGGACAAAGAGAAAGCGTCTCAATGTGATAGTCCACAATCTACCAGAATCCACATCCGAAGAAGGCCATGAAAGGAAGCAACACGGCACAGATAAGGTGACCTCTATCTTCCAACAGTACCTGGGGTTGACGGTGAATATCACACGTGCAGTGAGATTGGGCAAGAAATGAACCCGACCAGGGCTGTTGGTGGTGCAGACAGGAAACAAACAAGATAACGAGGCTATCATGAGAAATTGCACTAAACTCGTGAAAGAGAACAACCCAGACAATATCAGGAAAGTGTTTATCACACCTGAGTTAACACCAAAGGAGAGTAAAAAAGACACGGCTCTCCGGGCAGAGCTATCCGAAAGAAACATTGCATCAAGGAACAACAGATACATGAGAAAAAACTGGAGGACAGTGCAGAGGGAAGGCACTCAAGAAACCTCCCCAAGCCAGTGAGGCACACACACACACCCCAAGCCAGTGAGGCACACACAAACCCCCCAAGCCAGTGAGGGAATTCCAAGATTCAAAAATGGTTACCATTAGTTTACATTTTGTTGACATGCATGCTTGTATTGATGTATTGTGGCGGAGTCGGTGTGTAAACATTTTATTTACATGCGTATGAACTAACTTGAAGCTACTTATCCTTCCTTTGTACAGTGATGACCTTTACGAGATGGGGTTGCTGTACAACCAGAGTGTTAGTGCACAAACAGAGAATAGTTTCCAAAATTACCTAAATACTTACTGGTTTCGCAGTGCGCGGCAAACAACGTTTACTGCCGAGACAGAATTTGCTGCCGGAACAAGATAGGCGAAATTCACTCTTGGTAACATATAATATAACAGAAAATTAATTCCAGCTGATTGTCCAAGGGGAAAATGCAAATCATTTCAATAAATCTATCGCATTACAAGTTCGAACTTTGATTGATATAACTCTACCCAGACATGCACACGACACAATGCATGGTGCAACTAAACTAGCCAAATTTCAAAACCAGGTAAACACTTCCAAGGGTAAATTAATGGTTAACGAAGGAAAAGTTAATCTAGTTCCAAATTGGGAACAACATGGGCGGGCATTTGTCACTTCAGGAGACAAAAAACTATGTGGAAATAACCATGACTATGCACTAAGTGCAGCCAGTGCACATTTTTTAGAACATTTGAACACGCGTGCAAAGGTCCCACCAAGTAACTAAATTACAAGAACTTCAGTCTAAGAAGGGTGAGTTACTTAAACTCTTACTTGATCCTCAGAAACCAGCTGCACCGATAGTCTTCCCTGGTAGATTGATTATAAGTGGGGTAGCTTCAAATAACGCCCAGATTTCGGCCTTCAAACTTAAAAAGTTGACAATAGCTCGGTCACACAAGCAATCAAGGAAATTAATTAGGCCATCTGTCTGTGTAGTCAGTCCAGCAATCCGTGTAGTTAGCCCAGCAGTCGGTTTAGGTTTAGTTAGGTCAGCAGTCGGTGTAGTTAGGCCAGCAGTCAGTTTAGTTAGGCCAGCAGTCAGTGCAGTTAGGCCAGCAGTCAGTGTAGGAATGGGAATAGCTATACCAGGGGGTAAGTGAAGTTATTCCGGTCTGAAAAATGTATATGTATTTCGAAACCAATTTCTGCTGCTCTGTTTTCTCGTCCACAGGTGCAAGATGCGAGGGTTCCAAACAACCTGGCAGCTCGGCAACGACCATCCCACGGCACAATTATTCCAATGAATAATTATTTTTTTCTTAATGTTACTTCTACGTTTGCTTAAATGAATTGCATGTGGTGTGGATTTCAGTTTCATTAACTGTTATTACTTTTAAATTTTTGCTTAACTAGATCGTGCCATTGCATGTGGGGATTTCTTGCTGTCTATCCATAATTCAGATTCATTAACTTTCATTGAATATGTATGCCTAATGTATTTTGGAGTTTTGTAGACATTGCACCAGGAGGACTACCACGAAGAGCAACAAAACAAACGGCTCTTTTTAGAGCCCTAACTCTTATAAGAGTTTGCTACCTATCAAATAAGTGATAGTGTCAATGTTATGTTGCCAGCATGTTTTCATGTGTAATTTATGTATTTGGACAATAAATTCATTTGATTTATTCAACCCTATGTATACATGTTTCTGCTGTGTCTCTAATGTTTCAATACACCTACAATTTTGTGTGCGCAATAAACACATGCAATAATAATTAATATTATAAATATACATTTTCATATATATATTTCAATGTTATACATTTAAGCGAAATACACATCATCCATACATACATCATAACTATCATAGTTCTAAAAATAAACGCTTCCTATTAGCAATCATGTTTGTCATGATGATTTTTATGACGACGAGTTACGCCTTCAAACTATTATAAATATACATTTCCATATATATCCTTCACTATTATACATTTAAGCCATATATACACCATCACTATTATACTGATGAAAACAAATACTTTATATTAACTAAAACAATCATGTTTAACTATATTAATTTATATAGTTTAACTATATATCCTTCAATTTTAGAAATGGTATTTTGGCTCCTTAATTATTAGCTATACTCGTCATAAAACTATTAACTACAACTATCATGTTTTACCTATGTTAAACAACATTTAAAACATGTGGATTTGTGATATGCCGCAGCCAACACGAAGGCGTAACCAGACGTAACCGGAAGGAAATTACTGGTGATGCGAGCTCATAGGTCGTAGCAGAAAACCTGTATTAAGAGTTTTCCCTTGCTGTCCGTTACCAGAATACACCGCACAGTGTTGCAGGAAGCACACCGTCCGAGTTGTTCTTGAAAAGACAAGTACGCACGAGGCTGAGCTAAAAAATGAGACATGAAACAGACGGTAGAGTCGCAACAAGCAAAGCGAAAGTACTTCTACGATGAAGGAATCGCACGAGAGCGTCAGTTCGTGGTCGGCGAGAACGCTGTGGTACGAAACGTTCGAGGAGGCAAAGAAAAATGGCTTCCAGGTGATGTACTTGCAGATCATCTAATAATATCAAAGACAAAGGTGAAATATCGAGGAGACTCGTTGGCAGTTGATGCACCGGGTCTACCTAATTAAAGGTTGGATGAAAAAGATAACGATGATGAAAATGATAGCGATGATCACTGCGAATACAGTAAATAAAACAGTGCCACAGCAGTATAAAACACAGGTAGATCAGTATCGACGCAGTCTCTTCCTCGACTCTCTTGGCTGCTGTGTGTTCAGTTTTTCTGGCGAGCTGGCTGGAACGGATACGATGGAAGGCTGCTGCGTTCCACTGCGTTCAACCTGACGCTCGCGTTGCTGGCGTTGATTGCATTTGTGCTGCGATCGAGTCGTCTATAACAATAAAATTAAACTTCACATCACAACAACATACTACAAAAGTGCCAACTACAGTCAAACATTCACAAAAAGGGCTGGACCAAGTTACCTTAATATTGGGGTGGTAGTATCCATATGTGTGGTACACTGCACCTACTCTATTAAATCAATCAACATATATCACCATACGAACATACGCACGCACGCTAATTAGAACACACCCTGTTTTTTAATCAACAGGATCAATAATTATTGTAATTTGAGTAGTGTGGAACAACTGATGTGTCGCCATCTGGTATTAAACAGTTGGCACCATGTTTCAGTAGTGTCAAACAGTTACCTTGTTGTCAAAACAAAAAAACGTTGTGTACACTTATAAGAACAGATTCCTAGAATTTTTCTAAAAAAATGTCAAGCGTACTGTACGTTTATTAGGTCAAATAAGATATGCACAAATACCTTATTATAATCGACCGTATGTATGTACTTGTATGTGGGGAAGGTCGGGTATATGCACCACTTTTGACCATGGCCCGATATATCAAAGGAAACTATCAATGTTGCGCTCTCCACTAAATCACTTGAAACTCGTCAGTGATAGGCACCAATAGGCACCAATATGGCAACTATTCGACCAGGCATTTGGGAGAAAATTAGAAATTTGGATTATGGCATACCGGTCCAATATAGATCCTTTACGTTATATTGGACAGGGTGAATTCAATGGATCTCTTCATTGGGTATATTGTTTTCTTTGCTTGTTGGTTTAGGAAATACGGACGTAGGGAATAACGATCAAAATGTCACGAGTCTCTGTGCCTGCAAACATTTATACATTGTATGATGATCTGAAATCCCTACAAATGCGTAATCAATGGAATCATTAATACAATTGCTAATAGAAAAAATAAGTAATGGCTACAAAAATGTTAAAGAACTTTATTCAATGAAGGTATTAGTATTAGCCGTCAAGTATCTTCTTGTCATCCTCCACCGTTTGCCCATAGATGGTATGTCGCAGCTCGCAATATCAGTGGTCCAATACACCGGAACGTGGTCTAATATAGCGGTTCACACAGTGATGAAACTGTACGTAGATATCTACAAAGCTAGTGAAACTTTGCTCTTCAATCCTTCTTCATTCATTATTTAAATACTTATTTCAATGCCAATGTGCATCGTTTAGCTGAATCGTTACAAACTACTTTCCCACATTATTTTGTTTATACACACAAACGTTACATCAGAAAGTAAAAAACTAATATATCCTCACATTTTCGAAGTTTTTGAGGAATCCGCCATTGTTTACCCTCGATGCACATTTTATTTCAAAGTCAGTCGGCAGATGGAGCCATTTTAACTTCGGTACAGTAGTTAGAGATATATGGCCATGGTCCAATATAGCGGATGGTCCAATATACCTGACCTTCCCCGACGTTAGTATGCTATGCTACTCCTAGAAGCTTTGCATCTCGGTGCCAAACTATCAGGGGTCCGTTTACGATATCACGATCGGGTCTTATCAATTTAATTTTTCCGAAATTCACCCCAATATTAACCTTTCTACAATCGAAAAAAGTTATTACATACAACTGTCCACAAGTACAATACAATTACATTACAGTACAATTATTGACAATGTGATGCGTCTTTTCTTCGAATGTCCAAAGTCACGTTATACAAGGTCAAACAATAACTGCCAGAATTATGTCGTAACTCTGAGAATTGGAAAGAAGCCATCAAAATATTGCCTGGCACCACCAAGTACAAAGTTACGGTTTACTGGTATATCACAGTATTTTCTTCGGTCTGATACGTATCGGCTATCGCGATACGCCTTCGACGTATTGATAAATACCGAAGGTCGTGACGCTTCACGGACTGTCTGCTAAGCTCACAATAGCACCTTACATTAATTTCCCCTCATGTACATTTATTATGATACCCTTAATAAGATGGAATACAATAACTGAAATGAATGTGCTATTACGAGTCGGATGTAGCATTATTTATAATTCTGTTTGCAAAATATCTTTGCATCTCATAGCTGTCCCTGTCAAGCACCTACCCAGTCAGATAACGATACACTAATAGCTACAGTCTTTTCAACACATTTCTGTTCTTGGCACAGATAACCGCCTAGTCCTTTAATAAAATTCCTGTTCACTGTGCAAATGTAAACATTAAACAGTTAATTTGTTTCCGATTATTTTTAAATTTCACAACTAGATTACTCTGGATTTCAAAGGTTTTGTTGATATCACAAATTCAGTCTACACGAAGTCTCCAAGCATCACAAGACATCAGGTCCTGAGAACTCGACAGTTCACAGGACCTGCTGATTTTTCATAGGACCTGATAATAAAATGTTGTCACCACAGTCAAGAAGTACTCATGCTGTATTATTTTATTCAATTTGCATGCACTTCAGTATTCACAACTGTATTTAACATCCTGGTAGTCACTGCAGTCATTCGAGTCTGCATAATTGGGTATGTTGTATGCAGCAACGTCATCAACTTCATGATCTTCAGGTACTTGTCCACTCAGTTTTTCAAGGCATCAAGCAGATGCAGATCTTGCACGAGCTTCGGTGCAGGTTTCCTGCAATAATGCAGATGCCGCACACGTGCATACACGCCTTGTAAGCATAAATGAACCAAAAACTATGACTACATCAAGGCACATTACACATGCAGATACATACAGTTGTAGAGTACATTGTAAATAGTAATGATTTCGAACACACACCTGTCACTGCCAATATCAGAGACTTCATCAGGCTGAATATAGCCACGACTGACACTTCTGACCGGACAGCCGGTTCCAAATTCTGAAAAATCCTCCGGCCCGGCCAAAATTTCACTTGTCTGGGCGGAAGTCTGGTGACTTTGCGAAGAGTGCAAATTCAATACAAATCAGTGATACCACAAATTCACAATAGAAAAAAAATCATGTTTTAAACATCAGTATAAGCAACTACACACACACACACATATATATATATATATATATATATATATATATATATATATATATATATATATATATATATATATATATATATATATATATATATATATATATATATATATCTTATTTGACCTAATAAACGTCCAGTACACTTGAATTTTTTTTAGAAAATGTCAAGGAATCTGTTCTTATAAGTGTACACAATATATATATATATATATATATATATATATATATATATATATATATATATAGTTGCTTATACATAAACAGGAATAACCCTGAGCATTTTGTCTACCAATGTAGCACCAATCTATTGGGCCATAGCTTAAAGCTAAGAAAGACGTACTCCCGCACAGAGATCCGTAAACACTTTTTTTTTAATCTTGTCGTCGATCACTGGAACAAATTTCCTGAAGAAGTCGTAACAGCTTCTTCTATGAACACCTTCAAGAAGAAATTGAGGTATCTAGTCACCGGCTCAAAGAAACTATACAACCAAGTATAAGTATACTGGCTTATAGGTTAAAATAATGTATGTAAGGAAACCTACTCCCTAATCACATCTAGTTAATAGATCATTGCATACATTATTTTAACCACTACGTATAACAAAAACAGTAATGGCCCTAGAATTGAGCCTTGTGTAACCCCACTTCTGACATTTTTCCATGATGAATGACCATTTCTTGGGACCACCCTCTGCCTTCTACTTGCTAGGAAAGATTGAATCCATAATAGCACTTTGTCTTTAATACCATATTGTCTTAATTTTAAAATCAGTCGTTTGTGGGGTACAGTATCAAAGGCCTCTGAAAAATCTAAGTAACTTACATCAGTTTCAGCACTGTTATCTGCATTTGTTGTCCAGTCTTGTAGACAATTTAACAGTTAAGTAGTGCATGAAACCATGTTGGTCACAACTGATAGCATTGTTTGTGTCAGCTAGTTTAAGCAAATTGTCTTGTATTATTCTTTTACTACTTAAATTAAAAGCCCATGGTATCGGGGACAGCATAACTGACTGGATAGAACAATGGCTGACTGACAGAAGACAACGAGTTGTAGTAGATGGAGAAGTTTCAAATTGGAAATCGGTTTTGAGTGGGGTACCTCAAGGATCAGTATTAGGACCTATATTATTCTTAATTTATATCAATGACTTGGACGACAGTATAACAAGTAACGTACTGAAATTTGCGGATGACACAAAACTGTTTAGAAAGGTTAATACTGATGGTGATAAACAACATTTACAAAACGATCTAGACAGATTAGTGAAATGGTCTGAGAAATGGCAGATGTTGTTCAATTTTGGGAAATGTAAATGCCTACATACAGGACATAGGAACTTGAATGTAAACTATAAAATGGGAGTTACTGTTCTGGGTACTACTGTAAAAGAAAAGGACTTAGGAGTTACAATTAGCGCTGATATGAAAGTTTCAGAGCACTGTGGTATTGCAGCTTCAAAGGGTAATCAAATTCTTGGATTGATTAGAAGAAACATAACATACAAGGGAAAAAAGTTAATTATACCTCTTTATAAAGCAATAGTTAGACCTCATTTAGAATACTGTATACAAGCATGGAGACCATATCGTAAGAAAGATATATATACGCTTGAACGCATACAAAGGAGAGCAACTAAAATGATTCCAGAACTGAGAGACCTTAGTTATGAAGAACGCCTGAAAGAATGTGGTTTAACAACTCTAGAGACAAGGAGGTTAAGAGGAGATCAGATTGAAGTTTTTAAGATATTGAATGGGTATGAAAATATTGATAGAAATATGTTTTTCTCACTCAAGAAGGATAGCAGAACTAGAGGACATGAGGTAAAATTAGTAAAGGATCAATGTAGATTGGACATCAGGAAGCACTCGTTCTCACAGAGGACAATAAATGAATGGAACAAATTGTCTACAGATTGTGTAACTGCTAGCAGCGTGAATATGTTTAAAAACAAGGTTGACACATATCTCAGGAGGGCGGGTTATAAGTAGATGAACATTGTTGGACTCTCGATAAGCCAATGGCTTCCTTGTCCACTTGCCATCTGGGCCTTTGGCTTGGATGGCAAATCTGGTTAAATATAGTTTAATCACTTGGCCTCCCTCCAATTATGTGGTATTTGGCTTGTTTGTATGGATTTATTAAATATATAGGCTAGAGGGATATCAAAATCTAAGCAATTTCTTAGAACATTTACGTTTAGTAAGTCTGGACCTCTAGCTTTGTCTGGTTTCAGTTTTGTTAACTTCGTCCTTACTTCGGTTGGTAAAATAAAAAAATTATACAATGTATATTTTACATCGGTATCTAAAGTTGGTAGAGACTGCAGTAATTATGGCTCATCTGCAAGAACAGATTGAAATAATTGTTTAATATGTTTGCTTTAGTTTGATCGTCTAAGAGGTTTTCCCTTCAAAGTTAAGATAACCAATTGTTGACGATGATTTGGTAAAGTGTCTAGTATAGTTCCAGAGACTGTCATTGTTAATATTTATTTGGTTGACCAATTTTTCTTCATAGTGCAATTTTGCCTCGTTTAAGACAGTCTGTAGCATTTCTTTTCCTAATTCATATATTTTAAGATCGGCTGAAAGCCAACTTTTATTTGCCGCTAATTGTTTAGCACGTTTACATTTGTTTTGTTTTTTGCACATATTTGTATCTTACCCATGTAGGCTTTAGTTTTGAATCCTGCTTTTTCTGTTTGAAAGGGACGTGTTTCTCCACTAGTTTGGTATAACACTGCTTGAAATGTTCCAACGTTTCAGTCATAGATTTATTATTATATTCTTTGGTCCAATCTATGTTTTTTATTTCTTTGTTTATTGCTTCATAATTAGCTTTTGAGTATAAGTAATTTTTTTTATTGTGATGTTATTCGAACAACTGGACATCTTAGTACAGGTGTAGTACTTTTATACTGTTGTGATTGCTCAGAGCAAAACTTTCCTCTACCTCAAGTTTATCTATACAACTGGGGTCTTAAATGCATACAAGGTCAAGGATAGTGTTACCTCTAGTTGGTTTATCAACCATCTGTACCAACAAAATTTCATTAAGACTAGTTGGTTCTCTAGTTGGCTGTTTCCCTCTCCTTTGGACCAATCAGTTTTTCTAAAATGTAAATTGCCAAGAAGGAGACAATTCAAATTTTCAATTGTATTTATTGAATTGTTTATCTTTTGTAGCATATGTGCCTGATCTTCTTCTGGTATGTAGCATACTCCAACTTGCCACTGAGTGTGGGGATATTGTAACCCATAGGATTTCTGCATCTGTATTGCCAGGTACGACTAATGTTGGGTTTAAATTATATTTTATTAATATAAGTACTCCTCCCCTGTCTTCCCTGTGTATGTGCCTGGTGTGTAAAAATTATTTTGTTGGGTTTTTTCTATTCTAAAGCATATATAATGGTGTGAATTCTGAGTCAGCAATGTCTGAGGATAACCATGTAATGGCAATAATATCTGGATCTTCGTCCGATACATGAACTTCAAGTTGTGTAAATTTGTTTCTTGTGCATTGCGCATTAAAAGAGTATATTTTTAGAGGTAAAGTCTCCTTTCCAATTTTAAGAATAGTGCTGTGTACATATTTACAAGTATATATTTTTTTAAAGTTGATTTTTGGTTTACTAGGTTTGATTTGTTGGGATGTTCACGATCCGCCCTGCTCTGATTTGGACCTGCTGTTTGGGTTTTTTGCTCGTTTCTTTTAATTGAGCTTGCAAAACAATGTCAGCTTCCCTTTCTAGTTTGGTATGGTCTGGAACGATGAATACTGTTTTGGGATTGTGCAATTATGTGTTGACCTGCCTCATTGTGCAGATTTTCTCAGTATTTCATTCTTTGTTTGTTGGTTTTTTAGTATAACCCCAAGAGGTCTCATTTTTGGTTCCCCTTCTTTTCTACCAAGCCTCATTGTGCTAGTAATTTCTATCTGGTGACATCCTGTTTTAATAAATCTCACTGGCTAGATCTTGATCCTCCTTTTCATTGTTTTCTAGCAGGCCTCTTACCACTATAATTGTTGCCCTTTTGTTTTTTTCTATGGATTCGTCCCTGACCATGTAAATGTTTGTGCTTATTTTCGACATGTCCATTTCTAGGTTGGTTACTTTATACTCTAAGCTTCTCTTCTGAGCTTTCCCTACATAGTCGTATACCTCGTCGGACATCCCAGCACATTTCTGGCATGTCCAACATCTACATCTTTCACATTCGACCATGTGGACCATGCTTCCGAAAGTTCTTTTGCAAATCACACAGCTGGCTGTGAGATCACCATCTACTGGGATCAGACCACTGTAGAGAATTGCATTAGTGGCTATGTTAACGTTTTGTTTGATTATAACAAAATGTGACCATCAAATATTCTGACAATATTTCACAGCAACTGCTGTCATCTCATTGACATGCTGAAATTTTGTTTGCAAAATCACATACTTCCAGCTCTTTTAAATCACCTGACGTGCAATGCCCATAAATTTTGACAAAAATAGCTATGTATTCATGCACCCACGTGGCCCATAGCAGAAAATTTCCCTCTGCCTGTTAAACTCTCAAACAAATTTACTATTTCAAAGCCAATAGCTTCTAAAAACAATCCTGTGAATATGCCTGCTCAGTTGCACTTATGTCACATCATATGAATTGTTTAAATTCACATATCGCAATTTAATACACCATACAGTCATGTGAAACAATAAACAGGAAGGTCAACAGTGGTCTTACCCCAAATAAGGCATTTTTTGTTTGAGAAAGTGTCAAATTTTATGTCAAGTTGCGGCACAATGTATATGTAGACACATTATGGAACACTCCTGCTTGTCAAGTCATTATTATTTGTTTGACAGCTAGGTCTAAACAACACCTTGCCCGTAATATTAACTGAAAACCAGTCACATAATTTTATTATAGGTCGATTTTAACATTTGATAAATCATAGATCGTGTACACCAGATTTACAGATCATTGCGAACCAATGACGCCTGCTTACTGTCTCTTTAAATATACTAATGAGTTTATTTTCAAATTAATATTCATATAAATTACTTGATTTTTAACCAAACATGGCATAACTTTGTAAGAAAATTTACAATTGTTCACATTTAACAGGATTTCGGGTAAATTCCAATGTGTCAGGTTTGTCAAATGTTACTGTTTATGCGACTGCTTTCATACTTCTAGTTGATGAGATACAAGGTGAACGGCTTGGTTTCGATACGCCACCATAAAGGGGTATCACATGACCAGATGACCAGATGCCCGTTGCGGCCATATTTTAAAATGCTGATCTACTCAGTGCTTCCAGTGGCTGTTACACAGCCAAAATACACAATATTCTGTTCAAATTTGTTACATAATGTTGCTAATGCACTGAGCCACAAAACAGTTATTTGACTGTTATAGTGTAAAATGGTTACCTGCTCCATCACATACTGGTGTCATACCCCCTAATTTTTTTTTTTCCATTTTGGCATCCGATCTGTCCCATGCTGTTCGTGATTGCTACTGCTGTCTGCCTTTCCAAGCAAACTGTTCATTTTTCCTGTCAACCTGTGCCTATGGGAATGATTATATCTTCTGTAAACCACTTCGGGGTTAGGGTTATGGTTAGCAAGATATGGGGTTAGGTAAGGTTAGGGTTGCATACCTTCATTTCCTTGTGCCCAAGCACTTACAAAGCACTGCACACAACATGAAATTGGTATTGGTATGTGGTGAATAGACATTTTGGAAAGGCAACAGTTATTGTTGATACTAATAGTTGCTTTTTGTATATTTTTAGCTTACCACAAGCTCTTTAATGCTATTTTATCATATGAAAAATATGAAATAGTGTTTATTAACAATGAAATGTCACATTAAACACCAAATTGCGCAAAATATCAGCTCGTGCACATCAAACGTTTTAGCCCAAAACTAAAATTTACATTTATTTGACATTTTTTACAATTAGGAGATTGGTTATTGGACACCTCCTAAGGGAAACTGTTAGACAGTTTAAGTAGTAGCAGTGTTTAACCAGTAATGATCTTGTTGACTAGATGGCATCAATAATATATATATAATAATATAATATTATCCAGTCTGACACCGACAATTTTTTAAGTCAAACACACACAACATGGGGCAGGTTAGCAACCGTTTTTTTATTTATTTATTTATAAAACAAAATATGAGCCCTAATTATATTATAAGAATCGCAATTTTTTTAATTATAAGAAATCTGTAATAACAAACTAAAAACTTCATCCAAATTACGTATAGTATCCACAATTAAGCTAACAACAACGACCAAAACATAAGCATATCAACATTTTATAACCGTGTTTGTGATCACAACTTCCGTTTATTTGGGTCAGACCACTGGAGAGAATTGCATTGGTGGTCATGTTAACGCATTGACCGATTATAAGAAAACGGGACCATCAAAAATTCAAAAATGTTCTGTAGCAACTGCCATCATCTCGTTGACATGCAAACCAAATATTTTCAAAATCAAATACCTGCAGCTCTTTTAACACGCCCCGACATGTAATGCCAGGGGCGGATCCAAAGTTTAGAAAAAGGGGGGTCCAAGATAATGTATGAAGGGCTGAATGCACGAAATGAGGCGCGAAGTGCCTGGGGGGTAGGAGGGGGTATCCCCTTTCCACCCATTTCACGTTTTTTTAGACAAAACACTTGAAATGGTGTATTTTGGGACACCCATAATCTGGTGTTAAGCGAATTAGAACCTAACATATTCAACCCAAAATTCAGACATGCGACATCATATGAATTTTCTGTATACAATATGGATTTTTGGGAGGAATACAGCCTTCGGTCATGTCCCGTTTTAATACGGATTTGCTGAAAATATAATAATCGTGATAAAGTAGTCCTATGTGTTTTCTTATACTCGTCATATAAGTGTACCTTTGAATGTCAAATTTACAGTAGACGAGGTGCAGCTACTTTTGAGACTAGAATTTTGGCAAAACGCAGCGGATTTTGTTTCATTTACACCTGTAGGTAGGACTATTCCAACGAAGAAAATATCCAAACGAGAAGACAATATTAAACATCTGTCATCTGTCATTTATTGCAATATTGACTAAAATAACTATAGTAATGCAAATGTTTAATACAAAATCAAGTATGCTACAAATGACTAAAACAACAAGTAATCGTCTTACCTCTGTATCAGCATTACTGCAAACTACAAGCAGGGTATTGTAGTAACAGTACAAATATATATTTATTCGTACGACAATGCGTACAATTCAATTACAATTGAAGTATCTTTGCACACAAAGAGACCAACACGTCTTTGAATAAAAAGTGCTACACACATTCTCTATATTATTCAGCACATCTTTTGCCAAGGAAACTGTTTAATAGTTTCTCATCTGAATGATATAATAAAAGTAGCTAGGTTTCATATTACAGAAAGTCGTGGCATCAAGTTTGAACTGAGACAAGGTGTAATTGAAACTTTTAGACATATATGAACTAGATTGCCCTCTCAACAGATCCTATTCAAACTGTTGCTGCATGTTAAACTACTCTGTATAAAGCACACCATTCGATTCATGATCTGAATTTGAATCGGGAGACATTCTGCTAAAAGTAGTAGTAGTAGTAGTATCATATAACAACAGTGAACTGGTAATTAAAATGTTTCCTGATAATTTTGCGCCATGTAAATTAAAACGCATCATAGAAATACATAAACCATAGAAAGATGAACAGTATGAAATAACTAATTGACGTTGTATACTTATATTACAAAACCCAAAAATGTAAATGTAGTGATTAGCACATCCGCCTTTCATGCCAAAGTTCTGAATTCAAGACGCAACCCAGACACAGTATATTTGGTTATAAACCTAGCTCTCAACATTGTGGACTGTGTATCCCTGGTAACTCGGAGATCACGTTAATGTCCGTCTTATCTCAATTTGGGACGTTAAAAAACCACTGAGGTCGGCTTGGCGATAAAGTTCTGAAAAGGTTGACTAGTTGAATGATACCTCAAAAGACCATGTAACATTCTAACCACAATATTATAATTATAAAGACTATAGTCAACTAATAGAACATTGTCGGGTGCTGGAAACAACTAGATACTTGAAACTATGTTTATATCAGTTGTGTTTTAATAACTGTTGTTCATCCTTTTTCCATTGTGATGATATTAGCACACCTGATTTGAGTCACGTTGATTTTTAATACAGTATGTACCTTGAGAACATTTTCCGTTTGTTCTTTTCTATGAGAGGATGAACATACTAAGGGAATGTTTGGTACTCATAGACGTGTTGGGAGCAGTTGCTGGATCTTCGCAATCTGCAGATGGGTGTGCAATCTGCATATCTTCGAGTACCCAACACTATCCAAGGATTGCGCAACCCAGCACAGATCCAGCAACTACGCCCAACAAGGGATCTAACTAAGCTAAAATTAGGGTTATGGTTTGCATTAGGGTTAAGTTAGGGTTAGATAAACAAATCTCCTACCCTAACCTTAAGCCAATAAATTAAAGCCATATATAAAAATATGTTATAATACTTAATAGTAATGACAATAAAAAGTTTATTATTTTTCTTCTGGATATTCGTCCGTTTGAAGCAGTTGGTTGTGCTGGATTTCTAGAACTCGTCCAGCACATTATGGACATTAGACAGCAGACTAGTAGACATTATACAATGTTTATATATTATTTGTTTATGTTATTTAATAAAACAATACGTATGGATTAGAGTTTATTTGTGTTTCGTTTTCATTATAAGATTTATCTTTTAAAAAAAATAGCGGGCCGCAGGCTTATCCATCTTTGGGCCGTGGGTATGGGCTGGACCTGGGCCTGAAACGTGCGGGCCGAGCCGGGCCTAGGCCAAACATTAACGGTCTGGGTCGGGCCTGGGCCGGGCATGGGCCTAAATTCTAGTTTGCGGGCCTGGGTCGGGCTGGGCTTGACGATTTTTGCAGGCCTAGGCCGGGCCTGGATCTTATAATCAGACAAAACGTTAACATGGCCACCAATGCAATTCTCTACAGTGGTCTGACCCCAAAAAAACGGAAGTCGTGGTAACAAACGTGGTTATAAAATGTTTATATGCTTATGTTTTGGTCATTGTTGTTAGCTTAATTGTGGATAATACATGTAATCTGGATGAAATTATTAACTTGTTATAACAAATTTCTTATAAATTTTATAATTTGCAATTCTAATCATATAATTGGGGCTCATATTTTTGAAAATAAATAAATAAATAAAAACGGTTGCTAACCTGCCCCATGTTGTGTGTTTGACTTAGAAAATTGTTGGTGTCAGACTGGATAATATTACATTATTATTATTATGTTTAGATATATATATATATTATTGATTCCATCTAGTCAACAAGATCATTACTGGTTAAATGCCGCTACTATTTAAACTGTTTAACAATCTCCCTTAGGTGTCCAATAACTGATCTAGCAAATATAAAAAATGTCAGATAAATGTACATTTTAGTTTTGTACTATAACGTTTGATATTTTGCGCAATTTAATGTTTAATATGATATGTCATTGTTAATAAACACTTTTTTTTCATATGATAAAATAGTATCAAAGAGCTTGTGGTAAGCTAAAATCTACAATAAGCAATTTTGAGTATCAACAATAACTGTTGCCTTTCCAAAATGTCTATTCACCACATATCAATACCAATTTCATGTTGCGTGCAGTACTTTGTAAGTGCTTCGGCACAAGGAAATGAAGGTATGCAACCCTAACCTTAGGTAACCCCATATCTTGCTAACCATAACCCTAACCCCGAAGTTGTTTACAGAAAATATAATCATTCCCATAGGCACAGGTTGATAGGGAAAATGAACAGTTTGCTTGGAAAAGGCAGACAGCATGGTACAGATCTGATGCCAAAATGGAATTTTTTTGAAAATTAGGGGATATCACACCAGTATATGTGACGGAGCAGGTAGCCATTTTGTACTAGAACAGTCATTGGTGATATCTGTTTTGTGTTCCAGTGTATTAGCAACATTATGTAACACATTTTGACAGAATAGTATGTATTTTGGTTGTGTAACAGCCACTTGAAACACTGAGTAGATCAGCATTTTCAAATCTGGCCACAACAGGCATCTGGTCATGTGATACCCCTTTATGGTGGCGTATCGAAATCAAGCCGTTCGCCTTGTCTCTCATCAACTAGGCTTGATTTCGATACGCCACCATAAACTAGAAGTATGAAAGCAGTTACATAAAAATAACATTTGACAAACCTGACACATTGGAATTTACCCGAAATCCTGTTAAATGTGAAAAATTGTAAATTTTCTTACAAAGTTATGCTATATTTTATATCACTGTCTTGTGATTTAATTTACATTGTTGTGAGTGACATATTGTGTCATGTGCTCTAGGTAACTCCTGAACTAAGTAAGTGTGTGCCCTCTGATACCATATAGCAATTCAGTTTAAGTTTTAAGATTTATTAGAGCCATGTAAGTGGAATATATTTTCCTGAAACCGTATTGGTATTCTGATATTATGTGGGACTGGCTGAGAAAGCGTTCCAGTCGATTATACATCAGACGCTCCAAAATGTTTTTGAGAAACATGGCTGGATTGAGATTGGTCTATAGTTGCAGAAGTTATTCGGGTCATTATTTTTATGTATTGGAATTACTTTTGCTATTTTTAGTTGATGTGGTACCACTCCAGTAGAAAATGAACTGTTGAATATATGCAATAGTAGGGGAGCTATTTGGGGACTTATTTCTCGCATAATATGTGGATCAGTGTTGTCAAAACCACTAGACATGTTAGATTTAACGTTGCATAATAGTGAAACAATTTCCTCAGGGCTTGTGGGTTGGCAGAACAAATTATTAGGATATGTTTGAACAAATTCAGTAGTGGCATTGCCTATTGTAGGTATGCCTTTAACAAGATTTGTCACCACATGTATAAAATAATCATTGAATTCGTTTGCGATATCTTTTGGGTTTTAAGTTTCTGAGCCGTCCAATAAAGTTTGTGCTCGGGTTTTTTACTTTTAATTTACATTTCAAGACTTCTTTAATTAGACTTCTTTGCATTATCTTTTTGGAGATCAAATTTGTTTTATAATGATTTTTCTTTGAAAGCCTTATTATATGTGTCAGTTTATTTTTATATGTTTTGTAGGTTGTTTCATTGTAAACTGTTGGGCTCTTATTAAATTGTTTATATAAAATATTTTTGCATTTGCTTGAGGTTAATATTCCTTTGGTCAACCATTCGGAACTGGGATTGTCTGTAATAAAATTTGTTTAATAGGGAAACATTCATCAAGTAATGTATTAAGTATGTTTATTAAAACAAGAGATGTCCGGATATGTTCAAAAACTAAACAATGACGTTGGAATATGAAACAAGAAATACAGCAACAGAAATGGCCGCTCGATGCTATGGAACAATATAGCCGGAGAGACAACATCAACATTGTTGGGTATCCAGAACCTGCGACAGGTGTAACCGATGACACAGCTCAGATGGTTGTAAACACTTGCCAACGAATAGGGGTCAACATCAAAAGAGAAGATATCAGTGTATGCCATTGACTATCCAGGCGGCCAAAGCCATAGTGGCAAAGTTCGTGCAAAGGGACACATAGATCGACATTATGAAAGCAAAGAAAAAGATGAAAGATGCCAGTGGCCCCAAAATTATGATCTATGAAGACCTGACCTCCCTCTGAAGCAAACTGCAGCGTGAGGTGCTGAATGACGCCTCCATGAAATACGCATTCATCAGTGACAACAGTTTGGCAGTAGTGAGCGGCCAAGAGATGAAAGTGGCCATTGTCAACCCAGATGACCTCTTCAAGCTGGCATGGGATGGTGACAAGATCAAACGAATGGGTTTCTATATTATGAACGGTTAAGATAAATCCGGACTCACGATGTGTATTATATAGACAGATATGGCTGGTGCTGATCGGAAATGCTCCCTGTGTCAAACTCCAATTCACTGGAGGCATACCAATTTAAATCAGCAATCAAGGAAAGATAAAAATATGTTATACAATACGTTTATTGAATAAATAATTACTATGTTGTATTGTATCTACACATCTACGACTAGTACGTGTTTACATGATTTAACAAGATTTGCCATCCAATCCAAAGGCCCAGATGGCAAGTGGACTAGGAAGCCATTGGCTTATCGAGAGTCCAACAATATTCATCTACTTGTAACCTGCCCTCCTGAGATATGCGTCAACCTTGTATAAACATATTCACGCTGCTAACAGTTACACAATCCGTAGACAATTTATTCCATTCATTTATTGTCCTCTGTGAGAATGAGTACATTGTGATATCCAATCTACACTGATCCTTTACTAATTTTACCTCATGTCCTCTAGTTCATATTTCTATCAATATTTTCATACCTATTCAATATCTTAAAAACTTCAATCTGATCTCCTGTTAACCTCCTTGTCTCTAGAGTTCTTTCAGGCATTCTTCATAACGAAAGTCTCTCAGTTCTGGAATAATTTTAGTTGCTCTCCTCTGTATGCGTTCAAACCTATCTATATCCTTCTTATGATATGGTCTCAACACTTGTATACAGTATTTTAAATGACTACTAACTATTACTTTATATAGAGGAGTAATTAGCTTTTTTCCTTGTATGTTATGTTTTGCCTAATCAACCCAAGAATTTGATTACCCTTTGAAGCTGCAATACCACACTGTCCTAAAACTTTCATATCAGCACTTGTTGTTATTCCTAAGTCCTTTTCCAGGGGTGAGATTTAGTAAGTCATGGAAGGTTGCCAGTGGGGCTACCAACCTTGCAAAGTGAAGTTGCCCGACAGCTTCTTAGGTAGCCCACTTGATAATCAAAACTTTGATGATAGAAAGTAAATACTTTGAAGATAGAATATATGACTGACATCAACAACAAATAAAAAATCAAAAACAAACAGTTTTGAAACATTTATTTTCAAGGCAGGATCAATAAAATGTAATATATTATAATACTGAATAAAATACAGTAAACAATTGTACACGTGACAGATTGTTTTGTTTTCATAACATGGTACGCCAACAGTGTAACAAAATCTAATATATATTTCTAGCAATGTCAGACGTGTCACAAACACGATTTATGGTTAACATAAATGCGATATAGCCAGGACAATACTTCTGAAATGTTTATTAACATTCCGTTTATTTTTGCTGCATCTAAAATACTGCAGCGCCGTTTCGCGTTGCCATGCGGGCCACTGTAGTCAAAAATTTAAGTCACCTGAAGAAATTTCTGGGTGCCATTAGTGACCAGGCGACCACTAAATTTCACCCCTGCTTTTCTTTTACAATAGTACAAGAAGATTATCTCCCATATTACAGTTTATATCCAAGTTCCCGTTTCCTGTATGTAGGCATTTACTTTTCCCAAAATTTAATAACATTTGCCATTTTTCAGATCATTTAACTAATTTGTCTAGATTATTTTGTAAATGTTGTTTATCACCATCAGTGTTAACCTTTCTAAGCACTTTTGTGTCATCCGCAAATTTCAGTACGTTGTTTGTTATATTGTCATCCAAGTCACTGGTATATATTAAGAATAATAAAGGTCCTAATACTGATCCTTGTGGTATACCCCACTCAAAACTGATTTCCAGTTTGAAACCTCTCCATCTACTACAACACGCTGTCTTCTGTCAGTCAGCCATTGTTCTATCCAGTCAATTAAGCCATCCCCGATGCCATGGGCTTTTAGTTTAAATAGTTATCTTTTATGTGGTACTTTGTCAAAAGCTTTTTGAAAATCTAAGTAGATAATATGTACTGGTGATTCCTCGTCTATCCACTCAGTGATTTCTTCCAAAAAACATAACATATTTGTTAAACATGACCTCGCTTTTAGGAATCCATGTTAAGATGAATTTAATAATTTATGTCTAACATTGAAGTCCACCATATGGTCTTTAATTAACCTTTCTAATGATTTACAAAACACTCACTGATGTTAAACTCACTGGTCTGTAATTTTCTGACTTATTTCTCAAAACCTTTTTAAACAATGGTATGATGTTTGCTTATTTTCATTCAAAAGGAACAACTCCCTCTTTTAATGACAAGTTGAACACTCTTGCAAATGGTAGAGTGATTTGTTCTACTGTTTCCAGTAGTTTCGGAGGAATTCCATCCACTCCAGGTGATATATTAGCCTTCATTGCCTTTATTTTCTTAGCTACCATTTCTGGAGTTACAATTAACTGCGCTAAATAATCAGATTTAGCCTCCTGTAATTATGCATATGTAAATGGTAATGAACTAATATCCTCTTTGGTAACCACTGAACTGAAGTAACCATTTAGGTCTTCCGCCATTAAAACCCTTGTGATATTATATTTTGAGCACTGTCTTCTAGATGCCCGACCTTGTCCTGTACATTTTGTTTACTCCTGACATGTGCATAAAAACTATTGCTGTAATTTTTTATGTTACATGCTAGTTTTTGCTCATAGCTTTTCTTATCTTAGATTATCTAATTTCAGTTGTAGCTGCATTAAGTGCTTCTTTGTAAATTGCATAGTCTTAATCCTTTCTGATACGCCAATGAACCCTACACATAGTTTGCTTAAACACTATTTTTGTAATAGCTTCTTTTGACAACTGTTTCTTTCTAGACCATTTTCGTTGTTTTTTTCAAGAGAACAAATTATGGTAAACTTAATTATCTGTGCCCTAGCGGGTTCCTGAAGTGTATGTTGGGCATTATTGCGACAAATATAGCATACAGTCCATGAACTTTCGGTACGTCGAAGGAACTTCAAAGGGTTATCATGATAGCCAATATGTATCGCACAATAATACTGCGATAAACCAAAAACACAGCACAATCCTAGTAAAATCTACAGGCATCCTTCGCAATGCATGAGCTTTTCAAAGTCTGAATATCTTCGTTTCTAGCAGTGCCAAGCAGGAATATGCTAGGAAAGCCCTGAAGGAGATAAAAAGTAGCATCAGCAACCAAAAGGCTGTCCTGGGGAGAACACTGGCAGTGAACGCGAGACAGGTAGCGTTCGAGGATGAGGTATTAGTACGCGCCAATGCTTCACCTCATGGGGTCAATCATCAGGCAACAGCACAGTTAGAAACTGACAAGTGTCAAGATCAGGAATTGGTTGGTTCTGGCATTAGTAGTCAGGACAAAGAAGAGAGTAAGATTGAAGAAAATACTTACTCAGGTGAAGCAACGTCTGAATCACAAGCGGCAAGTGTTACCCGCTGATAATCAGTCTCCGTCATTCAGACGATACAGTCAGTCACCCAAATGTGTACAATCACGAAACCGTGTACAATCACCAGGACGTGGACAATCACCAAATCGTAACATGGTATGTTACCGGTGTAACAGGAGAGGCCTGATTCTCAATGGGAGTGCCTAGAGGGAGAGTCTACGAGACAATCACCATCTTTCAATGGTCGTTGTTATAATTGCGATCAGCCAGGGCACCTGAGCCGCATTTGTCCTAGAAATAGGAGTTGATCTCTGTAATAGTATTGCTTGGTTTTATTAATAACATACAAACAATACATCAATATTATAAGTTTATTGTGCTGCTTACTAGTTACACATGTTTACTTATCTAGATCCTAGCGTAGACTGCTTTACTACAGATGCAACGCCCACTACTCTATATGCTAATGTCCCTCTTGGTATTGCACTAGACTCCAAAGGTTGCAACTATACAGCCAGTCGAAATATACCCTACCAGCTGGTATCAGCTGGGGCATCTCGTGACATCCCTTCTTGTTTTTTTTCTCACAACTTAAATTAGATTGTCACTGTTCGGTGAGTCATTGTGATGGCTTAATGTCATCACGGTCACGAAGTGTCACGCATTTTGGTGCACATGGCTCGTCTAGTCTTGGCGAATTGCTCGGGGTCCCCGTGGCAAGTTCTCAGAAGACACGGTGATAACGGAATGTCAACAACAGATTTTGTCGTTGACCGATCAGCTTGGGCTCTCCTTCGTCTGGCATCAGGTCGCCCACGGTCCCAAGGGGTGCCATCTCGCTGGTTACCCTCAACTGTCGTCTGTGTTCCGAGATGTCTGACCATCGACCTCAACGTTGTAGGATCGCTGCCCCACTGAACTTTTACACACTCCCAAACTCCAAGTTTTGCATCCAAGCTTTTCATTCATTCGGACCGCCTGTCCAACATTTAGCTCTTTCAGCAGGGTAGAGTGGGTGTCATAATGCCGTCGTTGAGTTTGCTTTCATTGTTCGATAGCAACGCTGTTATTTCTTTCCAGAATTTCTGGTACCAGCAGGCTGTTGCACGTGTCTTGGTGCGGCGTGACATCAGACATTGCACGGGTGAGCTTTCCTAGCCCTCAGTTGGTATGTTGTGCCATTCCAGAATAACCTTCAGTGGGTGGACCCAATAGTGGGAAAATAATTAAGTGTCAAATGGATAATGCGACAAGTAGTGATTTCTCCAAGGAATCGTTTCACAGACATAAGAATGTATGGATATCGGAATCTGTAGAAAAAAGGGGGTAATATCCTTGACATATGCATCATGAATCTAACTGGACGGTTTGCTTTGACGTCCCAAATGCATGGGTGTGGGGGAAGTTGGGCTGGATTATTATCGACATCAGCGGCTGAGAGAACGCAATAATCAATGCGACATGCTGTCTCCACAACTCCATCTGGCTGTGAGACATGTGAAGCTGGTGGTAATTCACTTGCGGCCATGTGAGCACGACCAGGATCCGGGTTAATGCCTAAAAGGACTGCATCACCTGTTGCACCATATCTTTCTCCATGTGGAACAACTGGCCTAATCACAAACCTGTATATAGTTTCATTACGTAGCCTGAGACACCTGTCAGTGTCCAGGATTTGTATATCGTTATCGTTTGATTACATGTCCTGAGACACCTGTTGATCTCAATGCTTGTAAACAATTATTTGTGTTAAATTCATATAAATCAGCGATTAAAAAAACCGGAAGTCAAAAAAAAATAAAAATCATAAATCAATGATTTTTTATTTTTTTGGAGTGATTTAAATCACTGATTTAAATCAAATGATTTAAATCAAACAACCCTGCCTGTCGGTGGCTGGGATTTGATTAAAACAGAAAACAGGTCATGTTTTTGTATATAGTATCTATTTTTATATAGTAGTTATAACTTAAAATGTTGGTGTCCGGGATTTGATTAAAATATGTATATATAAAAAATTTGTATATTAGTTGTAGCTTAATATGTGAAGCTCATGTTGAATAAGTTGATAGGATGTATATGTTATTGATAGGGATAACTATTCACAGAATAGGATAGGTTGATAGGATGTGTGTGTATATATATATATATATATATATATATATATATATATATATATATATATATATATATATATATATATATATATATATATATATCATTGGTAGGGATAAATTTGGAGTATTAAATATGAAGATTGAAATCCCAGAGCTTCCTGTCGGCAGCCAGGCGATTATATTATGGATGCATTAGATAGCCTTAGACACGGTCGGTGTCAGGGTTTATGTATAATTTGGATAGCCTGAGATATATGTCAGTATCCGGGTTTAATTAAGGCTAATGTTAGTTTAGAAATACAGTACCAAAAATATTGTGTATATTTCACACATCGTTACTGTAATTTCTGTGTATATATTTTGTTTTCCTTAACAGCTAGTATACGACTATTTACATGACAGTCCGTATATATGTTCCTCGTAGTGTATCCCGTTCTTTTTATGATGGGGAGGAATGTAGTGCGGAACACACATGTAAATAGTCCACATTCACAGTTAATCTGCACAATAGTCACCACCCGCACAATAGTCACACCCAAAATAGTCCACCCTATAAATGCACCCCAATGACTCAGATAGACAGACTCAATACTGGACATGACTGCTCTGTCACAGTCCAGGGAACATGCCTCAGTTAGACTTCCTGGTGTGTTACACACGAATGTAGGTTAACATTAAGGGGTATCGCCCATACAGGCATATTACAAGAGTTAGAAATGTCTAATTTTGACAAAACTCGACCAGCATAAAAATACAATTAAATACAATACATGTATGTCAAATGAGATATCGCTTAGTTGCCAATACAAAGTTGCTCATTGAGAAACAATTATTAAATGACAGAAGTAGAAGTAGCAAAGGTGGGGCGGTCCTTTGTCCCACCACATAAACATAGAATATCATCATCATAACAATGCTGTACAACGATCAACTAACCAGTCAAATATGTATCTAAAAATTAAAGGTTATGTACCACAATCCCCATTGGGATTCTCATGAAAGAAAAATTCAATTGTTAAAAGTTTGTCGTACAGCATACATATTGCTGACCAAGACAATGTGTATACAAGTGAATACAGACTATACGCACTAAAACCTTCTAAACACCCTATGGGAAAATTATACATGAAGGAAAGCGTTAACGCACAATTGTGATTGTTTATCACAACCAAATTAGGAACTATCGGGAGTTGAATGTATACATACAATACAGAATAATAACATGGTAAGCAACACGCGAACAATGGAGGTAGACAGGGGAGGATGGTGGGAAGAAATACTTCTAATGTGATGGCTCTGCAAAGTACGTCTAGCGTGGCTCAGAGTTCCAACACAAAGGGAATGACTCTCGTTTGCCACGTGATCACCTAGCGTCACCACGAACCATTTCGCGTACTGCGGACTTTTTCCCAGGTTGCGGACTGAAGATCTCAGACTAACACTACCGCAACAATTAAACCAGTCATTTTCACCTCACATTGTATAAACACTATTTTGACATGTGTAAAAATATTCATTTATACCCTGCTGATGCTTAATGGCAGAACCCTGAGCTCGTTTGCTACAGGAACACACAAAGAGTGATTGTTGGTAAAGGTCATTTAATAATTGTACCAAAAGAAAATAATATGAATCAATGAAAAGTAGCTTGGCAGCTAGCACAAACATGCTCATCAAGAAAAATACAATAAAATACAATACATGTATATCAAATGAGATATCGCTTAGTTGCCAATACAAAGTTGCTCATTGAGAAACAATTATTAAATGACAGAAGTAGACTTAGCAAAGGTGGGGCGGTCCTTTGTCCCACCAGGCCTCCAGTAATAGAGGCACAACCCCCACCTAATATTATATTATTATATATATTTTTTGGATTTAATATAGTCAACATGATCATTACTTATTAAGCGCCGCTGTTATTTAAACTTGTTAACCGTCTCCTTTAGGAGGTGTCCTGTAGCTGACCTACTATATATAAAAAAATTCAAATAAATGAACATTTTAATGTTGTGCTATAACGTGTGATGTGCATTAACTGATAATTTACGCAATTTAATGTTTAATAAGAAATTTAATTGTTCATAAACACAGTTTTTTTCATTTTCCATGTGTTAAAATAGAACGAAAGAGCTTGTGGCAAGCTAAAAGCTTAAAATAAGCACTTTTTATATAGAAAATAATCGTTGCGTTTCATAAATGCTTAATCACAACGTCTTAGTACGCATTTCATGTCATGTGCAGTTCTCTGTAAGTGCTTGGGTACAAGGAAATGAAGCTATGCAACCCTAAACGTAGTTAACCCCATCTCTAGCTAACCCCATCCTTGGCTAACCCCATCTCTAGCTAATCCCATCCCTAGCCAATCATAATCCTGAAGTGGTTTACATAAGATATAACCATTCCCATAGACACAAGTCGCTAGGAAAAGTGAACAGTTTGCTTGGAAAAGGCAGACAGCAGTAACAATCACGAATAGCCTGGTGTAGAGCGGATGCCAAAATGGAAATTTGGTCAAAATTAGGGGATATGACACCAGTTTGTGAGGGAGTAGGCAGCTATTTTGCACTAGAATAGTCATTGGCTCTACTTTTATGTGGCCCAGTACATTGGCCACACTGTGTAACAAATGTGGACAGAATAGTTGTATGTTGGTTGTGTCACTGCCACTGGAAGCATTGCATATATAAGCATTTTCAAATCTGGCCGCAACGTGTATCTGGTAATATGATACCCCTTTATGATGGCGTATCCAAATCAAACACTACGTCTTGTATCTTATCAGCTAGAAGCATGACAGCAGTCATATAAACAATACAATTTAACAAATTGACACATTGGAACTCACTCAAAATCCTGTTAAATGTGACAAATTGTCACTTTTCTGACAAAATTACACCATGTTTGGTTAAAAATCAAGCAATTATATAAATATTAATTTGAAAATAAATTAATTGCTATATCTAAAGAGACAATAAGCAGGCTTCATTGGCTCGCAGTGCTCTGGAAATCTATTATACATGATATATGATTTATCAAGTATCAAAGTTGACCTATAATTAAAATATGTGACTGGTTTTCAGCAAATATTCTGAGCATGGCATTGTTTTGATTTGGCTGTCAAACAAATAATAATGACGTGACAAACAGGAGTGTTCTATAATATGTGTACATACATATTGTGCTGCTACTTGATGTAAAATTTGACACTTTCTCAGAAAATAGCTTCCCTATTTGGGATCATGCCTCAGTTAGACTTCCTGGTGTGTTAAGTGCATTTGTGCACGGACATTACCAGGTTTGCTGGCGGAAGCTGTTGAGAGTGAAATGGTGGATTTTTAGATGATTTTAATAGGCGGAAGGATATTTGTGATTTTTTTTGGTGATTAGACACGTGTGCGTCGTAATTCATGCCAAAATTGGTAAACATTAACGGGTATTGCCCATACAGGAATATTACAAGAGTTAGAAATGTCTAATTTTGACAAACCCCGACCAGCATGTCAGTGGGATGATGACAGCGGCTGGTGAAAACGTTTAGAATTTTTTATGGTCACGGTTTCTTATAATTTTGCAAAACGTTAACATGGCCACCAATGGGAAATGTAACTGTAGGCTGAACCCTCCAAGGTCTCACCCCCAATAATACACTAACAACTACAGTCTTTTCAACACATTCCAGTTCTTGGCACAGATAACCTTATACAGTGCTTTAATAAAATTCCTGTTCACTGCACAAATGTAAACAGTTAATTTATTCCCAATTATATCTCTAATATTGAAGTCTCACAATTAGATTAATCTATATTTAAAAGGTTTTGCTGATATTACAAATTCAGTTTACACGAAGTCTCCGAACTTCACAGGACATCATACTCATGTTGTACTGTTTTATTAAATTTGAATACACTTCAGTATGCACAACTGTAGTCAACAATCTGAAGATAATTTTCCTCTGTATCTTGGTAGTCACTGCAGTCATTCGAGTCTGCATAACTGGCGTAGAGTATGTTGTACTCAGCGATGTCATCAAGCGCAGTGGGGTTACTTAGAGGTGCGTCAAACAGGACAAGAGGCCAGTAGTATACACAAACCCGTAACAAAATGTTCGGAAAACATTACTGAAGCTGGTTATAAATAAACGAATTAAACATTATGGTAGAAAACATTAACCATCACATAATTGGTATAACCGAATCACGGGCAAAAAAGACATATCAAATGTTGAATTAGGACTGACAGGATACGTAATATTTAGGAGAGATCGAATAGGAAGAAGGGGAGGGGGAGTCATTTCATTTATTAAAGAATCTATTCAGGCTTACGAAATAAAATTAGAAAGGGAAGCAAATTGCGCAGAAGCTTTTTGGTGCAATATAGTTACAGGAAATTTGACATTAACTATTGGATTAGTTTACCGAAGTCCAAACATAAACGAAGAGCGTAACATAAAAATACAAAACGCTATAAAGGAAGTAAGTAAAGGGGAATTAATCATAATGGGAGATTTTAACCACGGACACATACAATGGTAATCTCTAGAGAGTACAGGGGGTGAGGGCCAACAGTTTCTACTTTTAATTCAGGATATCTTCCTTACTCATCACGTGCTAGAACCAACAAGGGGAGAGAATGTATAAGATTTAAGTTTTGTCTTCACAAATTGAATTAGTGGACAATGTCAAAATACATGAGCCATTGGGTAACAGTGATCATAATCAAATACATATTGACATCAAAGTAAAATTAGAAAGTACAAATAAAAAAATACAGGAGATACTTCTACAGAGGTAAATATAAAGAAATGGGAAAATACTTAGCAAAGCTATATTGGAATAACATGCTGAGGAATTGAATGTTGAAACATTCTAAAATATGTAATTGAGAGTATCACTAAACAATTTGTTCCCTTGAAAAACAAGGAAAATGGTAGGTAGGTAGGTAGGTAGGTAGGTAGGTAGGTAGGTAGGTAGGTAGGTAAGAGGCATCTTCTAAAAATTAGCTATGCAAAAATGTATCAATCTCACTACCATTCATGATTATGAGCGGTCAACTAATTGTTGTCTTGACACAAAAGCAATACCTCAAAGTAAAACATTGCAGACCCAGCCAGTTATTGTTTATTGTAATGGAAGATTGGTGTAACGTGTATAACAGTGTATATTAAATTAATTATTAAGTATAATATTTTGGGTTACACGCCTATACAACATGTAATTACAGGACACTAAACAAGTTATTTGGTGTTTGTCATAGTGTGATATGTAAACGTATGTATATTTTATATGTTGTCTTTTTAGAAACCGAGAAATATCAACTTACAACTTGTGAAAATGGAGGAACATGCACCAACACTTCATCTGGAGTGTCTTGTGAGTGCCGAACTGGATTTATTGGAACTCACTGCAAAAAAAGTAAGTGCCCCTATTTAGCACTTTGTATTAAATATATCTTCAGTAAGTAGTATGTGTGAATGTGGCCAACTACATCATTACGATGTTATGCATGTTGAAGTCAAATAAGTATTGTTGTGACCTTCAGCGCCCTACGGTTCCCTATCAACCAATCGATTAACACTAAGGCAAACAGAACGTATTATATAAATGGTTTATTCACACAAAAGAACAATTAATAAAGAAATTGCGCCATCTAGCAAACTGACTAGAATTACGTAAACTGTTTAGTGTTGCTTCTAAATGTTGTTGAGATATTGTCCCGTGAATGAGCGCTGTTCTCCCATGACTTTTGATTCAGCGATCGTCTTTTGTGACGACGACACTTGCAAACATGGCGCAACATGTGACAACACAACAGACGGGTTCAACTGCAGTTGCAAAGAAGGGTTTAAAGGCGACCATTGTGAAATTGACATATGCGAGTGGAAGAAGCCGTGTGTCAATAATGGCCACTGTGTCGTAAAATCTGACACAGAGTTTGTCTGTGTGTGTCAGACTTGTGGATGTCTCACTTCAACACCTCTCACTCCAACTTGTGGCATCAGTAAGTCATCAGTTATTTTATGTATCCATCTATATTCAAACGAAACGTAATCGTGCGGTTATAATAATGTGGTATTTAATTGACTGGTTGGAAAAACATTGGAATATCATAATAAAACAAAATAGTTGAAAAAAACCTGCATGACTGAGTTATTAACCTTTTTGAAGAATAATGCCACTTTATAATATGTGCATGATTCAGGCGAGGCAACTGACTGCCAGATTGGCCCCAACGATGGAAAGTACAAAACGGTCGCCTTCCCATACAACTGTCATCGGTACATTCAGTGCAGCGGTCATACGTTTGGTAGTATGAACAATTGTACGGTTGATCAAGTGTTTGATCTATCAAAAGGATATTGTGTTGGTCTTACAGACTTGCCATGTTCGACATACCTAAAAGGTAGTGTACATTTTATATTATATATATATATATATATATATATATATATATATATATATATATATATATATATATATATATATACATATCAAAAATGTTTTTGTTTAGACACACTATGTGATATGTGTTGTATGTAAAATATTAATATAACATATAATGTTATCGTAGGGTGGATGATTTTGTTTTCTAGGGAACGAAACCTATGACATGTGGAACAATTAGCAGAGAAAGTCTGTGTCGTCAACAGTTGTATTCAACAACCATTTATAACGAGTTTGAAATAATGCAAGTTTAATGTTAGTATTAATATGTGAATGTCTTGTGAATGTCACACACTTTCTCTTTTGAAAATGTCTTATAGTTAATGTTATAACACGGTACACTACAGTGCCTGAGATATGCACGGGTGATCGCTGCTTGAACGGTGGCACCTGTAAAGACACACAGACTGGCTACGAGTGTAACTGTGTCTTCGGCTTCATTGGAAAGACGTGTGAAACTGGTGAGTGTTATTAGGTTTGTTTATAATGATCGTCGGATCAGGTGTTGAGGTCATATTGCTATATTTCAAAGCATGGATAATCTAATTCAAATTTCATTAATAGTTGATCTATCGTCCATTCAACGTATGATTTACTGCGTGACAAAATACATCGATGTTATGTGTATGAAGATCTTTGGCTAAATACCTCATAGTGAAATCGAGCAGAATGATTGAGAGAAAAGTTCTACCAAGTATGAAGTGACAAAACCCACAATGAACGGTCATAAAACAGATATACCGCAAAAGAACAATCCTGTACATATATATCCTTTTACCTAAACACCAGCTACAACTTAGCAGTGTTTAATTTATAACAACATTATTTTTAGAAACCGAGAAATGTCAACCTACAACTTGTGAGAATGGAGGAACTTGCACCAATACTTCAACTGGAGTGTCTTGTGAGTGCCCAACCGGATATGTTGGAACTCGCTGCGAGACAAGTAAGTGCCGCTATTTAAAACTCTGCAATTAAGCATTTACTGAACATTATATTGCCATATGTTATTTGGAAAAATATCAAATTTTAAAGTAACTTAACATTATATTCAAGTAGGTAAGCTTGTGAATGTTGTAAAATTCATCATTCTTATTGTATGCATGTTGACGTCGGAGAAATGTGGACAAACAGCTGATATGTCTGGATCAAGCTCAACATCAGCGAAAAATACCAATATATGTTAAGGTACGGCATATGGTCGTCTCGTTTCTTTCCATTGCGCATAGTGAAATATTAGAATAGCAGTATAAATGTTCAGATAAAATTGGCAATTGTCAGCATTATAAAAAATCACCATTTGCATTTCTACTATTATACAATTTGGTCAAGGTAGGACCTGTTTCCCTACTCATGTACAATGGCCATTTGAAATGGCCATTTTTAACAAAAAACATCGTTGTAATACTCAAATAAGTTATTTCGGTAGAGTAGTGGTTTTTTTCTGCTAAATACCAAAGAATGAAGACAGAAGATATGAGTTCTGTTCTTGTAACATTACTTTTCACACTCAACTCTCATGCTCAGTTGTGAAAAGTCACAACTAGAGTCAATACCTTAATCCAGATGACCCAGGTTAACAGTTCTACACGTACTAATTGCTCCCTATACCAGCTCAGGGAATGTATACATGAAATGTTCCATTGAATGGCCGTGGAAACATTAAAGCTAAACCAGTACATAGAAGCAGCGTGATAATTTGTTTTATTTCTGCAACCCGTATCCTAAGCAAAAATGTCATACCAGCAGCCTCAGCACGGAAGTTTGGAGTTATCCTTGATAACGTTTCGCCATCATGTGAAGACTTACCGTTTCAATCCTACTTACCCTCCTTAGCTCGTTAATGCGATCACCCAGCTGTTGACTACTTTAGCATTGAATACTGAGATGGCCCACCCTGTGATTTTGACGCGCCTCTCAGCTTTGGTTTCGGACGGTTTTGCCTCAATATCTCAATATATATCGTCGTATTGAATTGTCAAGATGTCGACTTGTGATACAAAGCCGATGGGTTCCGTTGTATTCCACTACTAAAATATGCCTCCTGTTAACACAAATGAACGTATGCATATTACTACTGAAGCAGTATTCTTGGTTGCTTGAGATTAAACAATTCCACCCAGTAAAGTATGCGTTGTCAACGATACCTTACCATGGGTTACTACTTACACTATTAATGACGTAATGACCCACACTCAACCCTCTGTTGAATTGACATAAATTGTATTTTAGAAAAAATACATTAATATTACTATTATTATTGCGGCTGTCTCTCATTGTTTCTTGCATGTTGTATGGCCTTTCGCAGAGCAGTACGCATCCAATAAATGTTTTTTGCAACATATAAACAGTACAACCTTCCCTGAAATTAATCTTTGTCAACATTGGCCACAATAAAATATGACAGTTGTTAGCTACAGCAATAATATGGTGATTTATGTTGTTTCAGAAAAGATTCTTTGCAGTGAAGTTGCTTGTAAGAATGGGGCATCATGCAATGACACAGACACAGGCTACATATGTGATTGTGTGGCTGGTTACACTGGATCGTTGTGTGAGACAGGTAAGTATGACAGTGTACCACGGAGTCTAGATGATGCATATCCACTAATTGCCACTATATGGCTCTATCATTCTAAAGATTGTTTTGTCACTTGGTTGGTTCCCGACCCACCATATAATTATATTGTTGCCACTGCCCCTAATTTGGCTAGTCTCGCTTATTCGATTCTCGCTCGCCTTTGTGAACTTGCCGATACGAGAAAATATGTTTGGACTGTTGAATGCATTGTATAAACTGATAAAAGTTTACTCTTAATTAACTATATAGCCAAATCCCTGATAGAAGCCTAATAAATCTAGTCAGGTACGCAAACGTAATGCGGATGCATATATTATGTGTGTGACAATGGAACCTACACTATGATTCCAGGCTAGACATAAGGAAAAGAAATGTGTCACGTCATTTACCACAAATATGTTGTATCAACGAATAAATAAACACAACGTGTTTGCTTCGTTCACACCAAAACCGCATTTATTCTTGACTTGAAACATGGTTACATGCGGAAATGTTAAAAAAAAAGGAAGAAACAGAATAACTTTGTTGCACGGGAACTCCCCAAAATAGCTTAACCAATCGATGATTGATTTGTAATCATCACCATGATTACAAAGGAATATTCTGGTCCCAGTGGGCGCTGTGCCACAATTATAGTGGCACCGTATTGTTGGCCGGAAACCAGCTTATTCCGTTGTTTGGGTCTAGGGACAAAACGACAACCGCCAACGACAGACTAACACTATCCACATACGTTCTTACAACATGTGTTGTGCCAACTTTTAAAAAACGTACATCATAAAAAATTACATATTTTTTATGAATTGTCAATGTGTGATCTATTTTTGTGTCGAAATGTGTTGTTGGGTTGAGTAATGAGGCCTCGCAAAAACTTTAAAACACATTTGTTCTTATATTTATTTGGCAACTAATATATATATATATATATATTGACAATGATAGTTATAATTGATTTATTACTACACGTATCATGTGAGTGCAACGTTCTTTTATAATGTGTATAGACAACTCGTGTACTTTGGTACCATTGACAATGACATCTTCACACATAACGTTGCTAACAATTGTAGATATACGTAATTTACGTTAAACGACCACATTGGTTCGTTCAACGTAATACCCCACACCCGGTGGAATTTGGAAATATTTGTAATGTAACACAATTTCAACCCCATACATGCGAAACTGACGGAGATATGAGGGAACAGACAGACAGAGTCACAAACTACTTTATCATATACAAGAAAGAAGAAACCGAACGTTGATGTAATTGAACCTTAAATGTGTAAAAACAAAAAAATATGTGATATGTCAGATAGTGTCAACCAGGAAGTACTCATGTTGCCCGAATAGTTATGTAAACATTATTTAAGTAATTTTTTATTCCTTATTGTAGATATCGACGAATGTGCAAGCAACCCATGTGACCCAGATAACAGCGTCCTGCCATGTGTGGACAGAGTGGATGGCTATAATTGTACATGTAGTTCTTGCAGCTGTTCCTCTATTCTTTTGACTGCCGATTGCAAGCTGGGTGAGTCATATTCTTCAGTTCTTTCATGCCAATATTACCGATACTGTATACTATGTTTCTGTAGCGAATACACAACTTAAACAATTTTAGTCTTATATTTTTTTGTGCGCTGGATATGATAAATAAAAAACCAGGAAGTTGATTTTGTTTTGTTTTCACTACAAATGTTTATTGTAATCAACGAAACCCAATGGACGAATTAGCATATTCAACATTTAGGTTTATCAAGTTAGCCCAGAAAAAACAATATTCAAATTCATGTATACTTTAGTAATTGTAAATGAGTTGTTGTCTTGACAACGAACTGACAGAAATTAATTTTTAAATGAAGAAAATGTAAAAAAGGAAATGCAAATAGGGAGAAATAGAAAATAATAACCTTTATATGGCCATATATAATGCATAATAAGTATACTAGACTGATAACATGCATGGCAAAACAATACTCTAGGTTTTTCAATCGGCATGAAACAAACTGTAAACACAAATAAGAGCATCCCATTTCACGTAATGAAGCTTACACAAATGTCCTCGATGGCTCATCTACAAACAAGACTAGGCACATTTTAATATGTGTATACCTTGCAACAATTAACTTTATTACATCCAATAAAACAAGCAGTCTAAGCATGGTATTATTATCGTTGATTCTGCCGAAATTTGGATCTGATTGATTGTAATCAAATATCAGCATATTAAATAAAGTTTCATATAGCTATCTTCTGACGAATACGCATATCTGCATATGGTAACAGTTCAGAAACTCTCCTATGTCACCGGAAGTGAATAGTTCCTACATTAGCCAACTAAGCACCATGAATTATATATTTGTTTATAAAATAAGAATACATTTAATTGAATAACGAACGCTGGCAAATGAGGTTATAATCTCCTCAGCCTAACGGGTGCACTCGATATATTACGATAAAATCGTTTATAACATCTTTATAAGCAAAAGACACATACGCTCCATTGCAGGTTTCAGTAGTGTGTGAATATTACATTGCATAATTTCACTAAGTAATTTTACTTATTTGGTTAATATAAGTAATTAGAATGTTCATTGTCCAGTCAATGTCCAGTTATTACATGTATAGAAATACGGAGATGTTAAACTGTAAAGTGACTCTATCAGAACATATGCAGAGCAGTTTGTCAGTTGTGTGATTTTAGAATATTAATTATATGTTATGCTGGTTTGTAGATGCAGATAACGCATGCAAAAATAGCGGAAATGCCAATGACACGTTTCTCTTTTCACACCCGTACAAATGTGACAAATACATCGAGTGCTACTCGCTTGGACAGAGAGGTCGTGAATTGGGATGTTTTGGTGAAATGTTCAACCCGGACTATACAGACAATAGTAAACCTTGTGCAAGCGATGTTCCCAAGTGTACACAGAGTCCTTAGGGGCGGAATGAACCTCCATTGAGGACATACACACAACCCCTGTTATATACAAGAACGTCAGCGTAAAGTCGTCTGAAAGAATACATAATTATTTGTAATGAAATACCATTGTACAGTTTTTAAAAGGGGTATTGTTAAAATGTTGACGCAGATCTTTCTTCTATCAGACCGAATTAATAGTGTACGTGTACTTGGTACGCAATACGCATGTACTTTTAAGTATTCTGTTTTGATATGATTTGTTATATAATTTGTTAACCGTCAAGTAAGTATAAATAGGCCTCACAACAAGTTTTACATTTGCATAAATCAGCCGTGTGTGAGATTGAATGGAATGTCACGTATGAGTGCACATTTAACATCCCCGTTTTATTTAAAATTCCGCCTTTCTAATAAAGATTAAATGCCATACAAAGCAGTACCTTGTACTATGGATTATGCCTATCCATTGTGCTAACTGTTGATTAATGACAAGTGCGTTCATCTGTTGTGTGAAATAGTTGTGTTATGTTAACATGTCGATGCCGAATTTAGTTACGATATTGGCCATAACAGTGGCGCCGTGTGGTGGGGTGTGTTGTTTTAGTACCGAGAAATTGTAATAAGAGCATTGATATTATTTACAAACTAATTCACGTTATCTGCTTTAATAATACTACACACTTTATTATATTTACACTTATATAGCTACATGTATTATTGTTGTTTTAGGAAATGTGAAATACTAGTTATGCGAATACGTTGTCAAGTCACTTAAAAAGTGTATTAAAGCAGCTAATTTCTTTTGCCGAACATTGTCTTTGGTGGTGGTGACAACCCAATGTCTTGGACTTGGTTTTTTTTAACTTGTTGATGGCATCACGTACATTTTAATTTGATTAAATGTATATATGTGGTTTCTCACAGTTTTCGACAATAAACTAATAACTGCGTTTACCAAATATATTTGTACTCGATTCGTCGTTATGGCCTAAAAGTGGCATTATGTATAGCCGCTGCTCACTCATGCAAGAAAGCCTAGGCAGGTTTTTGGTAATTTAGTTCTGGTCTACCTTTTGTTCTCACAATTAAAACAAACGTCGGGACTATGGCTCTCTCTCTCTCTCTCTTTGTCTCTCGCTCTCTCTCTCTCTCTCTCTCTCTCTCTCCTCTCTCTCTCTCTCTCTCTCTCTCTCCTCTCTCTCTCTCTCTCTCTCTCTCCTCTCTCTCTCTCTCTCTCTCTCTCCTCCCTCTCTCTCTCTCTCTCCCTCTCTCCCTCTCTCCCTCTCTCCCTCTCCCTCTCCCTCTCCCTCTCCCTCCCTCTCTCTCTCTCTCTCTCTCTCTCTCTCTCGGTTGCCACAACTACTCTGTAACATCCTGTGTTAACGTGGAAAATAATAACGTTTCAGCATTACCAGAACACTCAATTTTTATTTAATAAGATTGCACCAGATTGAGATTGAAAAAGATTGCTATCCAAAACTACAAGTTACTAGCAGTAACACAATCATCTGATAATGTGTTTCATTCATGTATCACCCTCTTTGAGAATTAGTACTTTCTTACATCCAACCTACACTGTTCCTTGACTCATGCTGCTTTGTACCCTCTGGTTCTACTCTTCCTCTCTAGCTAGGGTGGTATTAGTAGTACCCTACCATGGCAGATCGACCTGTTGAAACGTGGATTTGTCGGTGTATCCCACGCCATGTTCAGATGCACGCTGAAACATTTGTACTTTATCCCACTTCCTGTCTTGGTTTCTGGAAACTTCAAAGATCGTTCCCACGAAATACTCATCGTTACCACTACCAATTAAAGTTATGTTCCCGTATGTGAGGGAATGGCCGCTGGTGGTTAACTCAGCAAAAGTAAATTTCGCTTTTTGGCAGGTTAATCTGACGGGGATACTGATGTAGTCAGAACCCCTGACAGCGAGGATGGTTATTCTGCCTTCTTTAAGTTTGAAGAACATATTCTTATCACTACCTTCATAACAACTCAATATTTTAAAAACTTCCATTCCGTCTCCTCGATATCTCGTTGGTCTTGTGTGTTGTCAAGAACATTTTATTAAGCGGTTTTCGTAACTAAAATGTCGCAGTTCTGGAATCAGTTTAGTTGCTTTTCTTTTTATTCTTTCTAGCTTATCCGTGTCCTACTTAAGCTATTGCTTTGAACAGCAACACAATTATCTGCTTCTACTTGTATATCAAAGTTCTCAAAGTTAGCCATAGGATTTGATTTACCATTTGAAGCAGCAATCACACATTGCTCAGAAACTGTCATGTCAGCACTAAATGTTAATCTCAAGTCCTTTTCTTTTTAAAATTTAAGTAATTTGCTTGTTATATCACCTTAATATATGTGTTTGTGTGTGTGTGTGTGTGTGTGTGTGTGTGTGTGTGTGTGTGTGTGTGTGTGTGTGTGTGTGTGTGTGTGTGTGTGTGTGTGTGTGTGTGTGTGTGTGTGTGTGTGTGTGTGTGTGTGTGTGTGTGTGAGCCCCATCTCGTGCTCTTCCGCTAGCGCCTGTTGTGTAATGCAAGAGGATGGGTAGTTTGAAAGGTAGGCGGACATCAGAAACAGATCCTAGATTCCGAGCCCCAGCCAGTAACTTGACCACGATAACATTAGTAGATGGATCTAGAAAGCCATTCATTTTGTGAAAATATGCCACAGCTGAAACATTGTGGACAATTGTGGCATGGACAGAGCCACCGGCAGGTGTGTCACAAAGAGTAGGATCATTGCCACCTGGATCGGCCAAAAAAATACACGCCGAGCGACTGAAACAATGCTACTAACTTACCCCAAGCCCGCTCATAGTGGGCTCTCGTAGGTGGCGCCAGTGAAGCCAGTAGCAAGAGACTTATACATTGTGTAAGCCGGTAGGGGAGATACTGTCAGGAATTTCCCGCGGGCTGGCATCTGCCCAGGGTGCCAGTGAATTCATGTACGCGACAGTTTGTTAGCTACCTGGTATATGACGTACAGTAAAATTATAGTTAAAATGCAAGCACGCCAAAACAAACGGACGGTGAAAGGTCATACTGTTGGGCTCGTGAGACGTTTGTTTATGAACAACTGGAACAACAGCCTCGTCATATGTGTAAAACATGGTACAGGCCACTGCCCATAAAACGAGTAAGCACCACACAAGGCCCAAGAGCCTATACTGCCGGATGTGTCAGTATATTGATGCAAGTGGCCGCCTGTCAGAAAGTTGTCATCTAAGAAAAACGATTTGCCATTACAATTATGCAAAATCTCCTGTCATTCATATATATATATATAGTGTCATCACAACTGTCACATGAAGACCATTCATGATTCCACAAATGCTAGTTTCAGCACAATTATTGAAGGGAACACCGCCCAAGATATAATAACAATGAAAGTGTCATCGCATTATTTATCGGGAACCCACCCATGAAAACATCAATGCTACAGTGTCACGACAGTTATTGTGATGAACGCCGTTAATATGATTAAATATCTCGATAGTAAAGCAAAGTGTTCAAGTCGACGAGAACGAATTGGGAAGAACTGTAGAGATTACAAAAGAAGGAACTGGCTAGTGCAGTTGAAAACGTCAAGTGGACGGGTTGGCTGCAGTTAAACTGGACAGTGAGACGTCCCTCGTTGAACTGGACAAGACCAACGCTGCTGAGGTAGAGGGGAAGCCACACTCGAGGCTGATATGGTTGAAGTGACAGAAAGACGTGAAAAGGAATTGACAAGTGGACATGAGTAGGTGACGAGTGAACTCAGGGTGAACCATCTGAATGATATGAACAAACTGAGAGCGAGTACAAACTGGCTGAGTTGACGAGGCAGCAACATGAGACTGTGGTTGGTATGATGAAGATATACGAGAGGGAGACTGCTGAGATGGATGAGGGATTCGCGGAGCAGATGGGTGACTTGAGAAAGAGACGAACGGACGTGAACCAGAAGAACAACTACAGCAAACTGTGGAGCAAGGTGGAGCAGACGAATGTCGGAGCAGCGAGAACTTGAACTTGAGCTTGAGACGAGCCACGAGCAAGAGAAGAGGAAGGAAAAAAAGACTGCTGCTCAATTGCTCCAGCTGCCGATAGAAGGGAAGGTAGTATTAGTTTGGCCATTTGTCATTCTTTTTATATATACGTAAGTAATCGTACACGTGAGGAAGTTCCTCCGACCGGTACGTCATTAGGATTGACGAAATCGCCTTGATGAGACGATGAAATGTTCTACTAAGGTAAAAACAAGTATTGGATATATTAAAAGATCCTAATATCGTCATCGAGATATAAATGATCCTTTGCTACGTCCCAAGTGATCGGAGGAATCAACGGATGGCGCAGAATAGTTCGGGAGAGTTTACTATTTTACATGTATAAGCAGAACAACGGTAGAAACCTGTGTTTGTGTGTCAAATATGTTGTGAAAGGTGGTACCCCTAATCGTTGTAGCGTTTCTATAGTGCAGCCTTGACACCAGTGTACTTGCAGAGCGAATGTTGTTGCCTGCATGCTGAAGTTAACTTCCTATACACTATGGCTCTCTGGTCATAAACATTGTGCCATTCATCAAAGCAAATATTATGACGGAATCATGCATTATGCAAAGCTGGTAGTTTTATTTGTATGACGATATTATGTCCCCAAAAACGTGTTTATAACGGATTAACATCAACTAGTCTGTCGAAGTGCCCTACCTTCGTCATCAAATCTTAGGGGCGTCTTGTTTTCGCCAATATTACCTATATTGTATTGTTTGTTTTCAGACATCAGTGCAGAGAACAAATACTGTTACCGGTAGACTACGCTGTGGTGTGTGGCTGTCCCGGATTGTACTTGTAAACTATGTCTATTTATCGGTGATTTGAAGCATATGTTGCTTTCGTGTTTTATATTCTGAATTGTGAATGCCCAAGGAGCGCCTGTGGAACATTTGCGAGTCGTTTGTGCCGCGGATTTTCAGTGTTTACTGACTTTTATATAGACTTTTGCTCAGAGGCGTGGCAGATGTGATTAACCAAGCTTGGCCGGAACCGGTTTCCAACCTACATGTCATAATCGCATGCAACAAGACGTCTACGCTCAGCCTGCCGGACCGTGGTCTGTTTCACGCATAGCGACCGGCGGAGCTTGTCATTGCCCAGAACATTCCTTCTCGGCTTACGGCATTGCCGGCAGCCGCCAAACCAACAGTGGACGACAACAATACAGACGCTGAACTTGTGCCGACCTCCGACCAGACGAAGGACGAAAGCTGGAACGAGGCGTCTTAGGCCAATTACCACCGTGGCCAGCAGATGGAACAATAGGACTGAGATGACTTCTGTCTGCAAACAAACAGGTATTGACAGGGCGAATCTTATACAGCTGATCGCCCCGATTCATCCTGTTGCCGGGAATGGTGTATCCGCCAAGTCGCCTATCAACAACGTGGGAGCGGTCAGCCGTGTTGTGGTACCTGTCAAATTGGGCATTGTCAACGCTCGTTCAGTTTGTAACAAGACTGATGTTTTCACCGATCACTTGACTGAGGTGAACATGGATCTCGTAGCCATCACCGAGACATGGCTAAGCACCGGTGACAAAAACAATAAAACCGTAAAAGACTTGTCGCCTGCTGATTATAAACTTGTACACGTTCCTCGGAAAAAACCGCCGAGGTGGTGGTATCGGCCTAGTTTACCGATCGACCTTCAAACTGGCTGTTAACCGATGCGATGAGATGAAATCGTTTGAGTTCATGGATATTGATGTTGCATTATCAGCAAACTCCATCAATCTTATAATCATTTACCATCCACCTCCGTCAAAAAAGAACAAACAATCATATGCTGACTTTCTCGCTGAGTTTGCCGGTTTCGTTGAACACTACGCCTTGATGACCTGCCGTTTCGCGATTGTCGGCGATTTCAACATTCACTGGGACGTGCAATCCGACAACAGTGTTAAACGTTTCGCTGATCTACTTGAGTCATTTAACATCATTCAACACGTTCAAATTCCTACACATATCAACGGTCACACCATTGATCTCATCTTGACACCATCCGAAAACCACGGTATTACTTCAACAAAAACGTCGTTGCTGCTGTCTGATCACCTGTGAGTGGAATGTGTTGTCGACATGGAGAAACCGGTCGTTCCGCGGAAAACGATCTTATACCGAAAGTATAAAATCAGTGACAAGACTGCGTTTCATAATGATATCGCTTCGTCGACTTTGACCACAGTGCCGTCTGTTAAGCAAACAACGACTGACCTTGCTGATCAGTACAATGTTGTTTTGACAAGACTTATCGAGAAGCACGCACCACTACAGACGTGTCGTGTCGCCGATCGTCAACTCGTACGTGGTACAATGAGAAGCTGATCAATGCCAAACAAATACGACGACAACTTGAACGGAAGTGGCGTCATACATCACTTCAAGTGCATCGCGAAATGTGCAAGACACAGTGTGCACGAGTAAAGAGTATCATCAAAGAAGCAAAGTCTGACTACTACGCTTCTGAAATAGAACAGTGCGGGAGTGACAACAGGCGACTGTGTCATTTGTTAGACTGCTGCAGCGAAGAAAGTCCCAATGTCTTCCTGCTAATGACAACATGCAAGATGTCACAGTAAGTTTCTATAACTTCTTCTGTGCGAAGATCGATACGCTTCGTGTGGCGCAACGTACTCAGTCTACACTCACCTTCACCACGACCACAGACCAACATCCAACACCATGCGGGTCACAACTTCACTCATTTCCGGCTGCAACAACACCCAACATCCCCAACCTGCTCAACAAGTCGCCAACAACATCGTGCGCGCTCGATCCAGTTACACTTTAATACCTTTTCTGACGCGACTCGTCAACTCATCAATCGCATCTAGTGTTGTTCCACGCTGTCTGAAACATACCAACGTCATCCCTGTGCTTAAGAAAGCAAATCTCGATCACAACAATATGAACAGTTATCGACCAATTTCAAATCTGCCTTTTGTGTCTAAGCTCCTTGAACGATACGTCACACGCTGTCTGGTGAAGCACCTGACTGACAGCAATCTTCTCGAACGCTACAAATCAGCATACAAATCACATCATTCTACGGAAACTGCGCTAGTTTTGGTTCAGAACGACATCCTCGAGGCGCTCGACCAGCGGCATGGCGTTATCCTGGTACTACTTGACATGTCGGCCGCCTTTGACACAGTTGACCATGACATTCTACTCAGCCGATTGGAACAACGCTTCGGAATGTCTGGTCCCGCGCTGATGTAGATGCGATCATATCTATCCGACAGGTCGCAGTCAGTAAATGTACTAGGTGGCGCTTCCAGCAAAAGCAGCGTCGCTTGCGGCGTCCCTCAAGGCTCGGTGATGTGGCCTCTATTATTCTCTACGTACACAGCTTCCATCTCTATGCTGAAGATACCCAATTATATATAACATTTTAGATGACTGATGAAACCAACATATTGTTGTCTTTATGCAGAATTGAGAATTGCATCAACGATGTCCGCGTGTGGATGGTTGAAAATCTATTAAAAATTAATGATGACAAAACAGTCGCACTTGTGTTAGGAGCACGAAACAATCAAGCAAAATACCACATCACCGTGATCAAAATCGGCGACTGTAACATAATGCCAAGTCCTGCTGCCAGAAACATTGGTGCTGTATTTGACTCAAAAATGTCGATGGTCTGTCACGTAAAGTACACCTGCCGCATAGCCTACTATCATCTGAGAAATATCGCGTCGATCCGATCATGTCTTACACAGAAAACTGCGGTCCGTCTGATATACTCACTCGTCATATCGAGAATTGATTATGCGAACAGTCTGCTACATGGCATACCTGATTGCCTGAATAACAAGCTGCAAAGAGTGCAAAATGTTGCTGATCGGCTGGTGGTCCGCTGCCACAGATGGGACCACATCGCACCGGTCCTTAAGAAACTGCATTGGCTTCTCGTGAAGCAACGCATTCATTATGTAATTCTTCTACTGGCTTTTCGTGCTCAAACGGACTGGCACCAACTTACACAACTAACCTCCTCCACGAACAAAGAGCTACTCGTGTGTTGCGTTCGGCTTCAAACAATGATTTGTATGTGCCGCCATCTCGTAGCCGATACGGTGACAGAACATTCTCAGTTTCTGCTCCACGAATGTGGAATGTACTCCCAAAAGAGATGAATCTCTTGCCTAGTGACTTTTAAAAGACTCTTAAGACGCATCTCTTCCGGGTTGCATACACACCTTAAGCACCACCTATTTATATTTTTATTATTTTGTTTGTTTAATACTAATTTTTATATTACATATTTTTTATTATTATCTTTACATGTTTTTATATACATTTTACCCCATTTTTTTTACTTATGTATTACTCATTATCATATATCTTTAATAATTATCTTCTATATAACTTATTCTTTTAATATGATATGTTTTCTTCTATCTGAATTAATTCATCATCATTTACATAACTTAACTCTCTGTCCTGATCATCTTGTATATTATTTCGAGGTTTATAATCTATCCGTCTCTTAAGATTTCCTATTTTCTTTTCCAGACGGATGTCTGTTTGGTCAATAAAAACATAAATATGATACGTTTCTAAATGGTTATGTGCTTGCGTGTGAATGCGTCAGATAAATTGTACGGTTATCAGTTGCAGAAGACGGACTATCGATGCCTCGATCACATCTGCACCAGAGGATTGCCAGAAATATATCATGTGGTCGCCAGGTGGCGCTACATACTTGACGAATATTCGCGAAGAACTGGCCAATTAAGGTAACACTATTAATAGTTGTATTACATATGATACGCGTCGGAAGCTGTTGGATATGTTGATATGTGTCGATATGTTGATATATCTTCGCACACTGGGGGAAGCAACGTAAGCTTAACATAATTATATCCATCAAACGCATTGGAAGGCTGGGCCACCACCCCACCCCCCCCCCAACCCACACACCCCGGTTCTGACGCCTATGGGTATTCTAATATTTGGATCGATTCCAAAGATTTTATTGATTTAACCCTATACACTTCCCCCTATTTGAGACTGATTTTGATATAATTCATTTATGCCACCTTTAAACAAACACTGGCAATGCAATACCAACACATTATATATGGTTGGAAAGATAATACTTTACTCTATCCCACTGCCATAAGTTTGGTACTATTATCAGTGACATTTGACCTTGACCTACTTTTCAATAAAGGTCATAAGTATCGAGCAGTGTAACTTTATATCAAACCATAACGATTTACTAATTGAATGTTCTAGTTAGAAAGCTTTTGGATATTAATTATGATAGCTCATGAAAATACCTTTGTCATGATATATAACACTTGTATATGCTATCTTTATTAGATATTTTATATATTTTATCAGCATCCATCATAAAATGACTACTGCGCCTCGGCATACTGGGTCTAGGCTGAGGACTGGTTTGGTGTTGCTGTGACTTCACATTTTCCTGGACTACTCCATTTTCTTGATCAGTATTAAATGGAATAGAAGAAAAATATATAAATTTTCTAACAGTTTTGAAGGAATTTCTATGATAAAATAAATGATTTACTAACTGGTCATATGTAACTGCCATGTTATGGATGTACCATTTGATTTCAGTAAATCATTTCTTATTATTTCAATCATTTCTCACACAATAGATTGACATGTTTGCTGCATACAATAAGACTATGACTTTAGCGTTTAATTCATACATTTTCTCCATTCACGTCAGAAAAAAATGGGTAAAGAAATGAGTCAGAAACTGAGGAAGTACATTCAATGACAATGTAAACACAAACCCGGAAGTGGTTGTGACATTCCCACACTCGCTCAACTAGGGTATGTCTTGAGACTTGATCATACAAAACTGTTAAAATAGCAAATATTTTATAATCCAATAATTACTTTGTAAAACTAACATAATCTATTTCGGTTTTGGTCAAAATCAAAGTAAAACTGGGTCAGTAAAACTTAGGTCTAAATCGGGATCTACCCTCATTGATCAATTCTTCTTCGTCGGTGTCTAAGTCATCCTTTTCATCGCTTTCGTCGACACTTTCCATAAGCACAGCCAGAACCTCTTCGCAAGTATACCTCTTTCGAACATTAGCCATATTTTGTGAGCGTTTAGTATTTTTTTTATAAAGTATAGCGATCCCCACAGTGACTGGTAGAAGAAGACAAGTAGAATCACTGACATGATCGACAGCATGACATGAATTTCGCCGGTGGGCGATATTCTCGGCCGAAACGTCAATTAGCAGTGCCTCTATCGGAAAGCTGATGATGTAAACTTTCAAATGGGATATAATTGATCACCAGGGGCAACATAGACGTGGTGTAATGCTTCTTGAAGTTACCGGTCGCCGGCGACCGATTCTGTACAGGGGCGAGTGTATAGTGCACATTATGAGAGCATGTATACTGGTAATTAACAAGGACTCACTTTTCCTCGGCAGACAACCGCCCCAAACGATGACGCATGAGCTAGAACGTTTAATATCTAGACCAAAAACTATGTTTCTATATTCAGAGTACTCATAACAGATGCGAACGTCAACGACAACGATAATGTAAAGTATGGAATGTGGTTTAACAACTCTAGAGACAAGGAGATTAAGAGGAGATCAGATTGAAGTTTTTAAGATATTGAATGGGTATGAAAATATTGATATAAATATGTTTTTCTCACTCAAGAAGGATAGCAGAACTAGAGGACATGAGGTAAATTAGTAAAGGATCAATGTAGATTGGACATCAGGAAGCACTTGTTCTCTCAGAGGAAAATAAATGTATGGAACAAATTGTCTACAGAGTGTGTAATTGCTAGCAGCGTGAATATGTTTAAAAACAAGGTTGACACATATCTCAGGAGGGCGGGTTATAAGTAGATGAACATTGTTGGACTCTCGAAAAGCCAATGGCTTCCTTGTCCACTTGCCATCTGGGCCTTTGGCTTGGATGGCAAATCTTGTTAAATCTTGTTAAATCTATAATTGTGGTGCACATCTGCCGCTCAACTATCTCCTTACCGTTTAAACGGCGAATGTGGCGGGAAATGCATTCACACAACGATCAACCAATGGCTGTCTGTGTTGCCTGAAGACAGCACATCAGATTGGCTGGTATTATGAGTTGTAGAAAATAATACAATTGTCGTAACTAACAGATACCTTGAATGAGAATGTCGATTTCTGCAATTTGCGCACAGTTTTTGTTGGATATTTGGTCAAATTTAACATTGATTGATTAGGTGTAACTTCATTTTCGTCATATGAAGATCTGACGTTATTGGTTTGTATATATATATATATATATATATATATATATATATATATATTTATTGTAATATCTTTCTTAAATTGTGAAGTTAACGAAGTTCTTTTTTTTCTTATTTGTTATATACAGACTGGGAGTGCGGATATCGTCCGGGTGGCGTCCAGACTCAGCAGCCACTAAGTCCGCGGTATCACGCTGCTTAAGTTGCTCCTACCTGGGGTAGCGACATGGTCGATGCCAACCGATCTGTGCTGCCCATTGTCCACCTAGTGAGTGCTTGCTTAAACCAGACAACGTATGGAGGCTCTTTTCATGCACAAAACCACACATCAAAGGCATATCCAATGCGTTGCCACCACAGTTGTATTGGCCAAGACATTTTGTTCCATAGTGTTTATAATAAAAGTTTTCCACTGCATTTATTCCCCTGTCTTATTGGTGCACCATCTGGCCACACACGCACGCACGCACGCACGCACGCACGCACGCACGCACACACACACACACACACACACACCGCCCACATCTCCTTCCAGACAATCTGACCACCCACATTTCATTCCAGACAACCTGACCACATACATCTGCTTCCAGAAAATCTGAGTCAGATTCTCCACCCACAGCAAATAAAAAGTAGACATTTAGACAAATGTTCTAATGTGTTGATCTCTCCTGCTTGCAGACCCAGTCACTGTCCATTCACCAAACTCCAATGCAGTGGGGCCCTGGTGCATTCGGAGAGTTCATGAACGTAACCAGTGGCCGAGAGGGAGAGTTGCAGCCGTTGTTACCTGTTAATGAAGACTTCCCATTCCGAAATGTGCAGGTGTGTTGTGGGTCACAAAAAAGCGCATCCGCTTTCGCACTTCCATACGCATGCATAGACAGACACAGACACACACGCACGTACGCGCAAGCACACACTCACGCACAGAAACAAACACATGTACACAATACACAGTAGTACACACCAACGCCATACAAAACCAGGGTGCAGTCAAGTCGTGAACCTATTTACGACGGAATGTTCAATGTGTGGTTATCTTTGTTGTTCTCTACGTGCGCCACTCCTCGTTTTGGTGGTGTTAAACCCAACATGTGGCGCAGCAGTTTTGGCAACGGTATCTCGACGGTTCGTTTAACAATGATCTGAATCGTAGTTTAGCGTTATCAAACGGTGTGTCAAACCGCATTACTTAGCAGTTGTCCAACAGACACACCGCCATGGACAAGCGGACAGGCATGCGGGCGTACAGGCACGCACGCATGCACGCACGAATGCACGCACGCAAGCACGCACGTACACATGCACTCAGGCACGCACGCATGCAGACAAACAATATTCATGCCTGCCATCGCGTGAGTAATTTCGTTATCAACGTGCGTCACTGATAATACTGTATGCAGTCCTAAGATATAGCACATTTTGAAACAAAATAAAAAAAACTGTTAGGTCAATTGTCAAATAAAAATCACCCGAATATTCTTACTTCATTCCAAAGGCGATAGTTTAATTACAATAAACTCCCAGCAGTGGAAACATCTTCCCTAACAACATTACTTGGATAATAATCATAAGAATTAATTATCCCAGTACCAAGAGCCGTCGGCGGTTCAGTGTCAGCCCCCTAGAGTGAGCCATACTGAACATGAGTATAGAGGCAGGCGTAGCGAACACTTTGCTTAAGTAATAGTGAACTTAAAGGTCCCTTCGCGATTCGAATTTTTGCACGTCTCATTTCAAGCTAATTTTGCAAAAAACATAAGCCCTGCCTAATATAACCTGCTTAGCTCGTTTGTACAAAGTTGTTATTTAGCTTTGGTGAAATCATCAGACACACATTAACATTATTTTTGACCAGCTCCGACTCTATAAAAAAAAATTATATTATAACATTAACTATTCACGCGTTCGCTAGTTACTCGAGTTTAATATCAAAGTCAATTATTTTGATGATTATAAAAAGTACGCACTCTTTTACTAAACCGACGGCGAACATCAACACACCTGATTGGCGTTGGTCTAAATCAATTGACGGTGGATTTTCATGCTGTCCGTTATGCACAGGGTTGGCTAAACGTGCAGTTTTACGCAGGTGGAGAAGAAAATACACAGTGACAGCGAAACTACGCCAAAAGGAAGCAGCGCTGCATGCCGGGAAACTTCACTATGCAATGATCTCGGAAAACACCTTCTCGTTTATTCGAGAGTTGGAAGGCAAAGGCATTGTGTGAGCGCGCCGGTTCTTGCGTGCGCGCTTGTGTGTGTGCGAGCATGTCATGTATTGTTATTTTCGTGTATAAATGTGACGCATATGACACTTCGGCGAACACGACAGCGGTTCATCTCACCTACACCACATATTATAATATTACAAATAGAAACTGTATAATAATCACAATAATCATAATCATAATCAACAATGTAAAAATTGTATTTATTCTTGCTTGCTTTAATACTATCGCTAATGTTGCAGTTATTAATGTAATCATTTCAGCATTAAATTTTACAGAAAATAATCATAAGAATTAATATTGGCTGCAGACGTTTGTTCTACACTCTTGTTCTACATTACATGACGTCTCTGCAGGTTGGCCAACGCGTCCCGCTGACAAGCGTGCGTCTAGAACCTGGCGATGGAGTAGTGTTTCGATGGCCATTCTGACGTTGATCGCGCTCGCGACCTCGCCCATGAGTATTAGCTACACGACGACTGCACGGTGTGATCGCAAGGTGGCGCCACTACTTAGGAAGTATCCCTGACGGATTTTCATGATTAAGTAGACAATTTAGCAGCTAGGACATTGATCTGGAAAGCATGTATTGTATAATATTACGTTGATTGTATCTCTGGAAAGTGGATGAAATTATGATTATGGTGTGTTACTGACGACAGAGGTAATGAAGGTTGATTAATTATTAGCGATATATTAGAATGTGGAAACTTCTCAAATGTCTTCGTGTACCCCTTTGCGACGATGCACACGTGATCCTCGAAAACAAAACACCAGGCGCTGTTGCATGTACCATCCTGAGATTGTTTTAAATTTTCATAATCATAGTTCGATTAGTGTACTGTCTTGTTTTACCGCAGTTCATTTCCGGCTAGCAAGACAGGGTTGGGTTTATGATGGCAACGGCAGAAGGTTCATTGGTACTTTATTGGCTAAATGAGTTTACCAACCTGGGCTACAGGTTACGTCAACGTAGTCACATTCGACAAGTAACCTACTGCAGTATTATTATAAAAAAATTATTATTGAAAAGCGTCTTTCGCAGTCGCGGCAGCTGGCTCTTACGCCCGCTTACACCGTTTCCCTTCAATTAGTGTTGTTCTGTTTGCTACGATACTACGCAACTGCTCCATATCGGCCCTTGTCTTTAGCCGCATGCCGAACTGCTGCAGGTCGATCAGGGTGACGGTGAGGCCTGGTTCTGGGTTGACCGCGGTATCCGCTGAGTCCGAACTTTGGACTTTGCGGATATTGCTTGGTTTCCAGTTTCCGGGCGGGCGGGCGGGCGGGCGGGCGGGCGGGCGGGCGGGCGGGCGGGCGGGCGGGGGCGGGCGGGCGGGCGGGCGGGCGGGCGGGCGGGCGGGCGGGCGGGCGGGCGGGCGGGCGGGCGGGCGGGCGGGCGGGCGGGCGGGCGGGCGGGCGGGCGGGCGGGCGGGCGGGCGGGCGGGCGGGCGGGCGGGCGGGCGGGCGGGCGGGCGGGCGGGCGGGCGGGCGGGCGGGCGGGCGGGCGGGCGGGCGGGCGGGCGGGCGGGCGGGCGGGCGGGCGGGCGGGCGGGCGGGCGGGCGGGCGGGCGGGCGGGCGGGCGGGCGGGCGGGCGGGCGGGCGGGCGGGCGGGCGGGCGGGCGGGCGGGCGGGCGGGCGGGCGGGCGGGCGGGCGGGCGGGCGGGCGGGCGGGCGGGCGGGCGGGCGGGCGGGCGGGCGGGCGGGCGGGCGGGCGGGCGGGCGGGCGGGCGGGCGGGCGGGCGGGCGGGCGGGCGGGCGGGCGGGCGGGCGGCGGGCGGGCGGGCGGGCGAGCGGGCGGGCGGGCCCACCGTCTTAAACTCGCTTATCTTCCATGGCTATTTAGTGTACCGATCCAACGGTTCACAATTGGAATTGCTAATCGATTAGAAATTGCTTAACCCCTTTTGTTTTGTTATCGAGGTTGGGTCTCCCAGGATTTTACCGCAATAGAATTGTTATATTGTATGAAGTCAATAAACTCGTCAATTTGCGTGAAAGTATAGAACTAAAATGACAGACACCTATGAAAATGGAGTAGATAAATTCGTATTTCCTTGGTTATTAGACTTTTTTTCAGAAGCAATATTGGATTTCGGTTTCTATGTAAACTATCTTCAATGTATGTGTGTGCGTCAGTTGTGGCGAGGTTTGAGTTCGCTTACGTCTGGACTTTATGTGGACAGAGGGATAGGGAAACGTGTATGAATCTACCTCCGGTAACACATGCCCTCACTTCTTGTTCATTCGGGTATATAACTTGTTACACGAGGATGTCCTTTCGTGATGAGCCGACGCTAATTCAAAGTGAACAGTTTGCTTAAGAATGGTCTGAGTAGACCCACGTCACATCGGCGCCAGGAAGCACTCAAGCGAATCTTGGTCGCCGCCCGACTTAGCAACAGGAACAGACGCCGTTGTTGTGTCGCTGGACGCGTTGAAAGACTTGTAAAACCAACGGTCAGTCTTCTCAACAGGGACAACTTCGCTTTTTACAAGTATGGCTGCCATTTTTATCTGGCGTGCTGCCACCTGACGCTCGTGAACAGTCGTGTTCAGTGTTGTGCGTGGGTCTGCGTGCGTGCTTGCGTGCGTGCGTGAGTGTGTATGTGTGCGTGTGGGGGGGTATGGGTGAATGTTGGTATTTGCGTTTGTCAAACATGGTGGAACTCTGCCATGTTATATAGTTATGAACAAAAGATGCCTGCGTGCGTGTTTGCGTACGCGTGCGTGCTTGCGTACGCGTGCGTGCGCGTGTGCGTGCATGTTCGCGTGCACACGTCCGCAATAATGTTTGTTTCGTTTTTTGTGATCAAGGCCTCCCAACTACGCCGCCAACAAAAACGTACATTATACGATAAATACACGGAATGTGTTATGTGTTGTCAGAATAGTCTTTGAGAAGGGTATGCCTTTGTCGCTAAAAATTGTAAAGTTGGGCTAATTTACATGCGGTGTCCATTGCGTTCCTGCTGCTCAAAACACTTTACTCTTAACCCACTAACAATACATTCGTTCCACAGCCAACTCGGTGTCTACTAGATGTATTCAGCCACGCCGCAATAGCAATAGTATTCCACCACACATATTAGGAGTCTGGAATGTCTATGACGAGGCACTCATGGTTGTAAGGGTCAACCCTTGTCTAGCCTAGTCTAGTCATTGGGCGCGTGCGCGAGAGTCGATTCTCGCAAATTTCGAAATTAGCTCTCAAACCCCTGACAAGCATGTTGATTTTTAAATGTACTCATCTGAACCGGCGCGGGGGCATTGCGTCGCCGTAATTATTACCAAACAACGGTACAGTTACAAAAACCGTGAAAAACATGAGCACCGTGAAACCTAAGTATTAGGTGTGTCTATATGTGATACTAGCTGAGTTGTCAGGCGTTGCGCGGCACAAATAGACAGCCACTGTAAGAGTTTATGACTCCAGCAGTCAAACCCAGTCAAATTGTTATAGTACAATGTCAACGCCAATAGCAATGATCACGCTTCGAAACTCATATACAACTCTCGGTTTCACGAATCGTTCGGTGGACGTAGATAAAGTAACAATGGTAGAAAAAATCATAGAGTTGCTACAAATTGTACGTACTATTACGTACCTCTCATACATGATATCCCCATTCTGGGGAATTTTTTTTAATTTTAATGTATGTACGAACCATCACCATGGGCCTCAGGGTGCGTCTACATTTCAGCCCCATACATGCGAAACTAACATACATAGGCGGGAACATACAGAGTCACAAAGTACTTCATCGTATAGAAATAACTGCCTATGGGAATTCTCAATTGTTGTGTCGTGATTTGCCCTGTTTAGTTGTGATTTTTATTCACACGTCCAAATGACTAATGACAATGACAGACGTAGAAATCATTATATTGTACATATGGCGGCATCGTAGCAATATGTTATTTTGTTCGACTGTCAACATTAATGTTAATCAAATATTACACATGCGTTTGTTGGTGTTTCACGAGTTTTATTTGATATACTTTGTTGCGACCCGATCTACCATGAACTCATTATGAACGTCAATCATAAGCAAATTCTATACGGCGAAGCCACGCTCGAGAGTTCATGTATTGCTATACCACCGACACGGCTAACACTGGTCGGCAGGCCGTCACGTGGGTAAGCATTTACAAAAAACCAGTGCGTGCACACATTAGGGGCATTTCGAAATTTGCTTAGGACGGGACTCCTTCGTTCGCTTACAACGAGATTCCTTCAACGCGAACTAACGAAGCATCATGTCGGTGTTTGAGTGGCATCCGACAGACAAGCAGACGGACCTCTTGGACGATGCAGATGAATACAACGACAATGTGCAGGTAGGTTATGACCATGTATTTCGTCATGCCTCCTAATCGTATTTAATCTATGTAAATCCGACCAGGATACTGAATGTGGTAATCAGTCTAGGGCCTGAATTCTGCCGGTGGAGAAGACTCCGGGAATGTTATAGCGTGTTGTGAACAAGGGCTGTGTTCAAATGATCTCAGTAATGTGTTCATGTGTGTTAATCTCAACATCACTCACGCACGCACACACGCAAACAAACACATTTCGCGGAACACTAGCCGCATAGCAAACAAGACCAACATTTCTGGTAGGTTTGTCAAGTTAGTCTTAAGTAACCGCAGTGTTTAGGATGACGGACTTTCATGTCAAATGTTCGAGATTCAATTCCAGGCAAGTGGCTACTCCTGTCGTAGAACTAAGAAGTATTTGTGTTGTTTAGATGATTACCTTTACACGAAGGTTCCGCATCCTTATTTGGGATTGTAAAATATTGCTGGATTATTATTAATAGACTAGCATGTGCGAACTTTAAGACCGTCTGGCAAATACGATGTATATACACATATAAAAAGGTGGAGTGTGCTGCATACTGTTTATACCGAATACACGTCGAGCAGAACGATCTACAGTTTAAACATGGGCGCACGCGCGCACACACGCACGCGCTCACACACACACGCACGCACGAAGGCGGAAATTTTCTACGAAACCTAATATATGGGCCTCTTTCAATTTATTGTTACTTGAAAATCGGAAATATCACATTGATCCAGACTAAAAGAATAGCGCCAGCAGCTAGTGTGGTCGGCGCTGAGTCCAGACTGACACCTCTGGCAACGAGCCGACGGCTGTGCCGCCATAGACCGAGACAGGGTTAGATGATTGATTTACTTCTGGGTCCAGAAAAGCGCCAGCGCAGTCCTCGCTCGTCTGGGCACACCTTCACATATCTTCTTCGGGCCCAGTGGCCCATAAGGCCGTCTGTGAACATTATAATATTGTTTGATCATTGAACCTAATGCTAATGGCCAGTCTGGAAATTCCACCCAATGCACAAAAGAAAGTTACGATTTGGTGTTAACAACAACTGCGCACATTACTTGTTGTCTTGTCACGGACCCTCAGTGGCGTTCTCGTCAAATCACAGCGTTTCGTTTTCCGAGAAAATCAAGATGGAAAATACTCCCCGACATATGTCGCCAAAACAAACTAGATTCTGTCTTCTTACACAGGGGACCCTTCCGTCATTCAGGGCACAGCATACACATCGTAGTCCTGAAATATATCCTATACTTATATATAAATAATCGTCCAGGCAGCGACAAATTGCCAAAAGAGGGTTTGCGAAAGGGTACCTTTGATGATGATAATAATAATAATTATTACTATTATTAGTGGTTTATATACCTCCGGTAACTGCCTAAACAAGAGACCATTGGGTCAGTGAGTTCATGGCATGTTTATCCATTTCCCTGTTTGTGGTCGCCTAGGTTCCCTGGCATAGACACCAGGTAGAAGGGAAAGATATAGGCAATGTGGGGTGAACGATATTGTCCAAGTTTCGAAGCGGCAGCAAGTGGACTCTAACCTCGGCACAAGATGGAATCGAACCCCGACAGCAGATGGACTCGAACCCCGGCAGTAGGTGGAATCGAACCCCGGCAGCAGGTGGACTCGAACCCCGGCAGCACATGGATTCGAACTCCGGCAGTAGGTGGACTCGAACCCCGGCAGTTAATAGACTCCAACCCCGGCAGTAGGTGGACTCGAACCCCGGCAGTAGGTGGACTCGAACCCCGGCAGTAGGTGGACTCGAACCCCGGCAGTAGGTGGACTCGAACCCCGACAGCAGATGGACTCGAACCCTGGCAGCACATGGACTCGAACCCCGGCAGCAGGTGGACTCGAACCCCGGCAGCACATGGACTCGAACTCCGGCAGTAGGTGGACTCGAACCCCGACAGCAGATGGACTCGAACCCCGGCAGTAGGTGGACTCGAACCCCGGCAGCACATGGACTCGAACCCCGGCAGTAGGTGGACTCGAACCCCGGCAGTAGGTGGACTCGAACCCCGGCAGTAGGTGGACTCGAACCCTGGCAGCACACGGACTCGAACCCCGGCAGTAGATGGACTCGAACCCTGGCAGCACATGGACTCGAACCCCGACAGCAGATGGACTCGAACCCCGGCAGTAGGTGGACTCGAACCCTGGCAGCACATGGACTCGAACCCCGGCAGTAGGTGGACTCGAACCCTGGCAGCACATGGACTCGAACCCCGACAGCAGATGGACTCGAACCCCGGCAGTAGGTGGACTCGAACCCTGGCAGCACATGGACTCGAACCCCGGCAGTAGGTGGACTCGAACCCCGACAGCACATGGACTCGAACCCCGGCAGTAGGTGGACTCGAACCCTGGCAGCAGGTGGACTCGAACCCCGGCAGTAGGTGGACTCGAACCCCGGCAGTAGGTGGACTCGAACCCCGACAGCACATGGAATCGAACCCCGGCAGTAGGTGGACTCGAACCCCGGCAGCAGGTGGACTCGAACCCTGGCAGCACATGGAATCGAACCCCGGCAGTAGGTGGACTCGAACCCCGGCAGCAGGTGGACTCGAACCCTGGCAGCACATGGACTCGAACCCCGGCAGTAGGTGGACTCGAACCCCGACAGCAGATGGACTCGAACCCCGGCAGCACATGGACTCGAACCCCGGCAGTAGGTGGACTCGAACCCCGGCAGTAAATAGACTCGAACCCCGGCAGTAGGTGGACTCGAACCCCGGCAGTAGGTGGACTCGAACACCGGCAGTAAATAGACTCGAACCCCGGCAGTAGGTGGACTCGACCCCGGCAGTAGGTGGACTCGAACCCCGGCAGCAGGTGGATTCGAACCCCCCGGCCCCATCCATTGACAGTATATATATATATATATATATATATATATATATATATATATATATATATATATTATATATATAATTATACTTTTCGACATTATGGAGACAGTTTAACAGATAGGTCATTTTTCCGAAAAGAATATACTGTATAACATTGTGTTTATTTTATTTATATAAAGTGAATTCAATTGCGATTGAAAGGTGTTACATCCGACAGAAGTAACGGTCACTAGGCTGATTGAGTATTAGCGATATTCTAGAATGCGTTAACTTGTTGTGCACATGAAGACATTTGAATACCCCTTACGGGTGGTTTGCTATGGACGCATACGCGATCCTCAAAAAAAAACACCAGGCGCTGTTTCATGTATCATCGTGATTGTGTTCAATTGTGATCATCATAGTTCGTCTGGTTAATATTAGCTGCCTTGTTTTAGCGCAGTTAATCCCCGGCTAGCAAAACGGGTTGGGTCTTTGATAGCTACTGCAGAAGGTTCATTATACTTTATTTTCCATTGAGTTAAACTACCTGCGTCACAGCTGACGTCAACGGACACATTGCATGTGTGTGGTCGTATTCGACAAGTAACCTACGGCAGTAACATAATTATCGTGCTACCCAATCATGACCGTCCATTATATTCGCTGCACACTGGCATATCTCGTTACTCAAAATACGGCCTATTCGATTGGCCACTCCTGACAGTCACGTTCATAGTTAAACATATACAGCAAATGCGTTTTTGTTTAAATTACTACTGCATGATTTGCCTGACAAATATGTTATTCGTTTGTTATGAAGCACAAAAATGCACGTATTAAATGAGCGATGATATATCAGTGGTCAGCCTCTGCTTGGTCTATTTGAGCTTCTGCCGGCTCTCCGCTACACCTCTCCGCTACACCTCTCCGCTACACCTCTCCGCTACACCTCTCAGCTACACCTCACCGCTACACCTCTCCGCTACACCTCTCCGCTACACCTCTCCGCTACACCTCTCCGCTACACCTCTCCGCTACACCTCTCCGCTACACCTATCCGCTACACCTCTCCGCTACACCTCTCCGCTACACCTCTCAGCTACACCTCTCCGCTACACCTCTCCGCTTCACCTCTCCGCTACACCTCTCCGCTACACCTCTCCGCTACATCACTCCGCTACACCTCTCCGCTACACCTATCCGCTACACCTCTCCGCTACACCTCTCCGCTACACCTCTCCGCTACACCTCTCCGCTAGACCTCTCTGCCTCACCTCTCAGAAGATAGGCAAATGACTAGGCAAAATGAGCCCTGCATTTAACTCGCTGATAATCTTCAATGAGTTGTCTGGCCAAATGTCGACTAATGTATTAACACTGACGTTCTGCACTGAAAAACAATTGCCGTACACAGCTCTGCTAGGCGAGTTAGCTTTATTGGCGGTTCATCTATCGACATCGAAGCGTACCGGATTAACCAAGAGATCAAGAGTGCGAGGCGTCATGCTGTCAAGTCACCAACATGAAGCACTTAAGACAAGCATTATCTAGCGAAACAGTAGCTGGCCACTACTGCTAACATAATTATTTAGTACGATACAACATTGAAATTCCAAAGTAGGTTCCGGTCGATTGCAACGGTGTGTTTTGGCGTATATGCGTGGTACAATGTCGACATGGTGGTGGCAGTGTGAACGAGCCACGCCGGCATCAACGGTGCTCCTTGTTAACACCAATCTGCCATTGTGTACAACTACAACGAGAGTTTAATTAATTAACTTCCTGCCAGTAAACGACGATCTCGTAAGGGTGCATGTGTTGCAGTTCGAGTTGCCTTTGTCAGGCCCGGTACGAATAATTTCAAGTGTAAAAACATTTATTTTTGCAACGCAAACAGTCGAAACAATACACGACATATGACATATAAAGCATTAAGGTTAACAGAAGGTTAACACAACATTGTACGTATTTTACTATCTCATGCCACACTCTGCTGCATTAGTATTTTCCTGCTTAGTCATGTTCCTACTGAATCCTATATTATTATGACGGAATTGTCACCGAATATCACAAAACGACATAATTACGAGCTTGAAAAATATGGTGCAAAGTTTCTTTGCGGTCTCGCGGAATGTATGCAGCCATTAAAATGAATCATGGCTGAACTACCCACATGTTAATGTCTTTTGCTTCATCGCATTACACACAAAACATAATGTTGCCAATTACCTCATAAATATAGACATGTCTCATTTATGCGCACACTTTGGTTACCAATGATTATGGCTGAATTAACGAAGCGTATGGTTGGTTGAAGCACGGAAATTGTTCCCACTCATGCGGATTAAACGAGACACGAATGTACGTAGTGCAGAGTTTATTCACAAATCGACTTCGTAGCCACGGCACCGCATTCACTAAGACTGTTGATTGCTGCACCGTGCGTTCGTCATGCATGACTGAACGCATATTGCACCAGAGCTATGTCAATTTATCAGGTGAATCAGCTCAAAGTGGTGTTAAAAGGTCACTAAAGTAAAGAGGAAGTTATTTGGTGGACTACGTACAACGTATACATTCATTATCGGTTCAGAAGATCTGGAGGCAGCCAATTAAATGAAGTATGCGATTCGTGATTAGTTGATTCTCGTGCGTGCGTGCGTGCGTGCGTGCGTGCGTGCGTGCGTGCGTGCGTGCGTGCGTGCGTGCGTGCGTGCGTGCGCGTATTGTTGGTGAAATGTACCTTGGCTTCTGTTTGCGTTTAAACCCAAATTGTATGACGTCAATAAAACCGCCACTTTGCAGGAAAGTGTGGAACTAAAACAACAAACACCCATAAAAATGATATCGGTAAAGTGGTATTTTCGTGGTTACTAGAGCTTTTCCTTTAGAAGCAATATTGGATTTCAATTGTTATTTTCAAGGAATGTTTGAAGAAAAAGCTGCATACGTCATGAATATACAATGTGTTTCGTTCGCTGGGGATCAGACAGGGCAAGAAACCAGAACCAGGTGATAGAATTTAACAAGATTTTCCAAGATTGCCATCCAAGACTACAAGTTCCATGTGGCAAGTTGGACAAGGAAACCATTGGCTTATCGACAGTCCAAATGTCCCCATGCATGTATGTATAGCCTGCCCTTATCACATAGCTGTCGATTTATGTTTTAAAACAATCATTTGACAGTTTGTTCCATTCATTTATCACCCACGTGAGAATGAGTATTTTCTCATGTCCAACCTACCGTGTTTCTTAACTAATGCTGTTTTAATGCTGCTTGCTGCCTTCTGGTTATATTGCCTTCTTCAAGTTTGAAGAACGTATTCATAACCATTCAATATTTTAAATATAAATAAGTATTAAAAACAATACAGATTAATGAAGCCTAAAAGACTCATGAAATAAAAACAAAAGTAGGAAAGGCACCGTTTGTATGGAAGCAGTAGAAATGTCACCATGTTTAATTCGGCGGATTCATATATGTGAAATTGGACGCAAGCCAAAGACAAAGATAAGGAGCCTTCTTAAACACGGTCCATTAGGGATTGGTAACATTATTTGGTGAAGATCTTCCACGGTGCTCCACGAATCTCGTATGGCATGGCAGTCAGCACCCTGCCTTGATGACCTGACGATAACGACACAATCATATCAACGTTCTGGATCACGTCACGTCATGTCATTCAAACCACAAGTAAACAGGTGTGTAAATCTGATCAACCTTTCATTCCTACTAATGACATCACTCGACTGCCCGGCCGGTAAGTGCCAGAACAGTATAATAGAGGGCGTACACAGCAATGTATTGATTCAACAAGAACACCCCCTACCACTGACGTCATATTGCTTCCGACCTTTGAAATTATCAAGGAAGTTTCCTACGCGGGAATTCCGTCAAATTGTGAACATTCCTATGTTGACTGCCAAAAGAACTAAACGCAACCGATGGTGGAATGGAACGAACGAAGACGTCAATAGTGGGTGATTAATCGTAATATATATATATATATATATATATATATATATATATATATATATATATATATATATATATATATATGTATATATATATATATATATATATATATATATATATATATATATATATGTATATATATATATATATATATATATATATATATATATATATATATATCATCTGTTCGAATTAACTGTGGGCTGCATTGGAAGAGACGTGCTTTCGTGCAACTGTGTCTGCCGTGGATAGAGCGTGTAGACCTTTGAACCTTTGAGTAAGACAACACGGATGTCGGCTCGTAATGAAATCGCTATTATTATTGCTGTGTTTTAGTCCATGGATAAAACCACTAATCAAGCTCGTAATAATGCAAGTTTGAAATCCGCTCAAGATGATAATTGTGTGTGCGGGAGGGCATACTGGAACTTCCTGTTACTTGTTCATTCAGGCATATAACTTATGAAACATGGGCGTTGTCTCGTTCTGAGCCGATGCTTATTCAAAGTGGAGAGATTGCGGAACATAGGTCTGAATAGACCCACGTCACATCGGCGCCAGGAAGCACTCAAGCGAATCTTGGTCGTCGATCGATTTAGCAGCAGGAACAGACACTGTTGTTGTGTCGCTGGACGCGTTGAAAGACTTGTAAGACTTGTAAAACCAGCGGTCGATCTTCTCGACGCGGAGAGGTTAACTTTTCATAACTATGCCTACCGTTTTTAACCGGGGTGCCGCCACCAGTCGCTCGCTCGTCAACATTCGATGTGTCGGTCGTCGTGTTCAGTGTAGCTACTGTTGTGTGGCGTTCGTGCGTGCATGCTTTCGTGCGTTCGTTCGTGCGTGCTGCGTGCGTGCGTGCGTGCGTGCATGTGATTGCTTGTATTTGTGTTTGTCAAACATGTAGGAGCTCTGCCAGGTTACATAACA